>CP130736.1:4840840-6040840 GCA_030553155.1 Nippostrongylus brasiliensis | reverse complement strand
GCCGGATGTCAACTGGTAGCCTCTTGCGATGTGGTGGTCGCTGCCGAGAACTCTAAATTCATGGTGCCTGGGTTAGTTTACTCCCGTTTTTTTCCTTTTTTTGGTTGGTCCCCTCATTTGTGTTATGTTTGTGTTACTTGTATTAAGTGAATATAAAACAGGGAGAACTAGAGTTGTATTCCTGTAATTCTCGTAGAAGGTGGATCCTCTTCCCTAAATTAGTCATGAAGCCCTCAAAAAGCATAAATCTATCCAAGTCTCTTCGATAAAAAGGAAGTGAAGAGGAATTCGAAAGTATGGTCAGAATGGAATGGATTAGATTCCCTATGTATCTATTGATTACGCTTCAAATCAACATTCTAATATCGTGGCACAGCTTCTTCACAGTAGCAGACCAATGTGCTGTGAATTTTGAATATGAACCGCAGAGTCGGTCAAAATATGGGATTCTTTTCGAGTTTTAGAATTTCATGTTTATTTGCCATGCCATTTTTCTAGGACTCGATTCACTTTTGGTTGATTAGGTGTATAAACTAAAATAGAATAGGGAGATGAAGTGATAGGACCCACCTATGATCCTACGTTAAAAGTTCCTACTGACCACCGACCGAGCTTGGGTCAAAAATTTAATTTTTGCTGGAATTTCGCCCTTACAATTATGGGTTTTCTGGGGTGTTGATTACGAATCTGCTCTCCATTTTCCGAATTTGGGCAAATTCCCACCAGAATTGTCCGGGAAGGTCAAGACACTGACGCCACCGACATGACCTCTACCATTATCTTTCTCATCGTTTACTAACAAATTACCTAATTTCAAGAGAACAAGTCGTTCATTATAGTCATTTATCGCCTATTCAGGCAGAAAGTTGGGCTGTTCTGCTCAACACCAGGAATCGCCCTGGCTCGTGCTGTTCCTCAAAAGGTGGCTCTGGACATGCTGTTGACCGCCGAGGCTATTGATGCTCCTGGTGGGTCCTCATCACGGTTCTCGCTTTCTTTTCATTCGTTTGTCTGTTTTGCTTTCTTTATCATCGTTAGCTGGCTTGCCGCTTCGGCGAGTGATAGAATTTATACTGAGTGATACGAAAGTTTTGAGTCACTTCGTTTGAAAGCTTCCGAGTTTCCGCCTATCAGTCATTATTCACTTTCGCCATGACGCGTATAGTTAGTCCAATATTCTTCAGTATGTTTTATCACAAAGTCACTTTTACAAGAGCATCTTTGAGCTCCTTCGCCCTTTACAGGTAGAAAAACCATGAAAAATGGAAGATTAGAACTGGAGTGCGGTTCCACCAACAGCCTATTCCCTGAATGTTGTACCCGTGATTATCAGTTGTTTGGTCCCTTAAGACTGCGTAATGGATCGTGAGCATTATACTGCTATATAATAAGCGAAACCAGGCTGTGTTTGTCATGGGTGGCTCATATGGGTCCCGCCGCGACTGCCCGTTACCGTACTCCCAGGGACGCATTTCATCGGTTCAGCTCGCCGTCTTTTGTTACATGCCATTTGTTCATCGTTTTATTTTAAATCTTTTTTGTTTTATTCAAATCTTTATTTCAGTTCTTGTACTTTTGTTTTTAGTGTGTATTTAGCAGCCGTTTGTCGGCCGGCAGGCCGATGAATGGCTATTTTCTTTTATAATCGGCAAATTGTAATTCGATCTGTGATAGAAAATCTTACTTATCACTATTTGCACTATCACTATCACTATTTATTTGCATCGAAGCCTGTAAAATGGGTGGTTTTCAGCGGCGCTTCGTTGTGGTCTGGTGTCTCGTGTGGTGCCAGAAGATCAGGTGAAATTCGAAGCGTTGCGAGTCGCCGAACAAATTGGACAACACAGTCGCTCAGTGACCGCCTTCGGCAAGGCGTTTTTCTATTCGCAAGTTGAACTCGGAGTGAATGAAGCGTACAGGTTGGTGTTGATCAGATTGATTGATTTGATTAGAAACCATTGTCGAGTTGGTTCTGTCAGAGCAGTGCTGAAACTTGTATTCCATTCTTTTTTTCGTTTTTTTTTGTTCTCAAGCCTCGGCATTGATAGTCCTGCTCTTTGCTTTTTTACTTTTTTCTGCATTTCCACGTTGTTTGGTGTAACAGCTATTTCCACCGCCCAACGTTCCGACCAGCTTAGATAATATTTTCTTAATGTTTCTTAGTAAGAGGAGCTACTGACACCCACATGTTCGAGAGATCGATCTATTCCGGGGATAACTAATTCCTCCATCCCTCCGGGGTCGGGTGAGTTGGTAGCAGACTTGTCTGAGAAAATTAATGCATTGACTTGTTTTAACGGTTGGATTCCGCAAGTATTTGTATAGGCCAAATACGCGTTCACCGTGTCTGTACGACTCTGAATGGAACGCGAGTGCGTGGCGCATTCTTAGGAGACTGATCAACGGCGATTGCCTTACCTCCGCCTTTACCTTGATGTTTCTGAGCTCAGCTCTCCTTTCCCACCAAGTTCACTCCCTTCCTTTCATGAAGGCATCCTTTAGAATTCAGGCCTGTATTGAGTGTACGCCTGTTGCGTTAACGGATGCGTCACTTACCTATGCTTACGCAACAGGTCCCCTAGTCGGATTTACGCGAGGCTGCAATTTTGCAGTTTAATTTTTTTAGGGGAGGGATTTCCAGTGCTAACGTAATCGAAATCTCCAGCATGAAGACCGCTTTTGTTTTTCAATGAGGTTTATCCGCATAATCCACCTACTAATAACCCCGTTAGGTGCTTCGCGTTGGTTTTATAGCAGAATTGATGACGAACAGTGGATTTTTGGAGATTTGGCTTCGCGTTTAAGCTCCACAGTATGAGTTTTCTCAGCGCTTGCTAGTGCCACTTACAATGCTATTTTCTTCCCACATGACGATATTCATCATTTCATGAGCATTGGATGCTCGCACTAAGGCACAACATGTTCAACTAAGCTACAAAATGTTTTCCCTACTGGAGGCGATTGCGAAAAAGTAATTCCCTGCACGTGGAAACTGGATATTTTTTCATTAATATGACAATATCATGCCGTATGGTAAAGTTAGTTGTTAAGGTAAAGGTGCAGTGATCGGTGTCGATCACTCCCCTAAGGGCGCACCGTGCATCCACTTTCTATTGAAAATCGTAGAGGTATGGGAACGTGTATTTTACTCATGCAGCGATCTGCATAGAGTCTTAAAGTCAGCGTCCTTACCCTCTAGGACAAGTTTGGTATCGATTTACCCGACCCCAAAAGGATGAAGGGCTCGGTTAGTTGCAAACGGTATCTCACGATAGATCCCTTAATCGATATCGATCAATCAGTTTTCATGAATTTGTTGAGCATCTTCACATCACATAATTGCTTCCACTGACTCAATTTCAGACCTTAAGAATAATAAGAATTTAATTGCCGGAATTAAACTTTAGGGAAAATCAGTGGAAATTCTAGATGCACTTCTTGTAGGTTTGGTAACAAAGTGATGACGGAGAACCTGAAGATGAAAGACACACAAGAAGGAATCAATGCGTTCACGGAAAAGCGCAAGCCGAACTTCACTCATACGGGTGAGAAGTGTTCGTCATAACATTGAATTTGAATGTTTTATAGTTTTTGCTCAACATGTTGTGCCTTATTGCGTGCCTTTAATACTTGCAAATGATAAATTACTTCTGAGAAAATCCTAGACTTGTGAAACGACAAATTGGGTGATGAACACGGAATGTTTAGGATCTTTAAGGAAGTAGATGAAAAAAGACCGTGAACTCCCCTGCTGTGAATTTTTTTCTGATTTTATGCGTTAGAACGGCTCAATTGATACGGCAGAAATCTTATTGAAGCAACATATATTCAATTCGGTTTTTATGGGATCGAATAGTGGGAAGAAATTGTTTCATCAGAATATTTATTCAACTAAATACAGTACAACAGAATGTGCATCGCTGAGATCGGCGCTGAACCTTGAGATAGGCAAGTGAAAAAAGGAACAAGTTATAGCAGTAACCAAGAGTAGGCACGGAATGAACAGAAAATTAATGATTTTCCTTCATGATTTTTAGAATTGTCTTATGTTCGTCCTCTTTTCTGCTGATTATGATGTAAATATACTCCGTTCCAAGCTCTCTCACCGAGCTTCAAATTGGCTAAAAAGCACCAAATGCTAACGAAAAACTGCCGGAGAGATTACCCGTAATTACCAATAATAATAAACGGAGCAGTTATGATGAGATACAATTAATTTAACAACTAATATAGCCCATTAAACAGTAGTTTCGATCTTCTGTGCAGCTCTCATGCGGTCGAGGGTGGCGCTGAAAAAAACGATGAAAGATAAGCCATGATAAGATGGGATATATCACGGATGAATGGCATACGTGGGCTAATAAATAGAATTATCATGGTATCCCATAATTAATTGGTCCATTTGTACCGTGATTGTTGAACTTCTTATAACTTTCTAATACAAGATCCAGCCAGTAATATATTGATCCAGTTATTCGAACCACTGTCCTACGGGAAATCGGGAAGCAATATGGTCCGGCATCTGACGGAAGATCCACTCAGAACCTTCCTGTACAATGACGACATAGCTCTAATAGCAGATAGCAGAGAAGAACTACAGGATAAAGTTCAACAGTGGCAAGAGACATTGACCAAAAACGGCCTCTGGCTGGACGTGAAGAATACCAAGTTCATCAGCTCAGAGGATGGCTCGGAACGATACTGGACTGCTATCAGGAAATTATCGAGGGGAGTAACCAATTCTTATACCTCGGAAGCGAGCTGTCAAGGGACGGGGTAGTAGATGCGGCAGTAAGGGGAAGGATAAACGCAGCCTGGGTGAAGTGGAACAAAGCAATTAGAATCCTCTGTAACAAGAGATGCTCGAGGGTCCTCAAAGGAAAGCTGTATCGCACCGTTGTCAGACCAGCACTGCTCTATGGCGGCGACTACTGGTCCGTAAATAAGGCACATGAAAGACTAGTACACTCAGCCAAAATGACGGTGCTTAGGTGGGCATGTGGGTGGACACGGATGGATAGGGTACGAAATGAAGATGTAAGATCGGTCATGGGAGTAGCTCCTGTGCACCTGAAAATGCGGGAGCAGAGACCCAGGTGGTATGGGCACATTCTCAGGAGACTGCGAGGATCACCCACTCAGAAGAACGTTGGAGTTCGAGGCACCCCGCAAGCGTCCGAGAGGAGCGCCCAAGAAGAGATGGAAGGAGGTCATCAGAAGCGACCTCAAAGAGGTCAAAGCAACATCAGAAGACGCCCGGGATAGAGTTAGATGGCGACTGTTGACAAGAACAGCAGTTAGATGGCGACTGTTGACAAGAACAGCGGACCCTGCGACGGCGCGGGATTTAAATGCTAAGGAGAAGAAGAAGAATTCGAATCACTCTCCGCACTTTGGCAATTTCTTCACAGTGAAGTCAAAGTGGACGTATCGCGACTCGGTTCTTCACCATTTCCGTTCTGGACGGTGAACGTTGTTTATGAACGGGTTGTTCTTAGTTAGAGCTTGAGACATACTGCAACTCAGTGTGTCCAAGCTCTAACAAAGAACGACCCGCTCATAAACAACGTTCACCGTCCAGAACGGAAATGGTAAAGAAACAAGTCGCGATGCGTCGATTTTGGCTTCATTTTCAAGGAATTTTCAAGAAAGTGCGGAGAGTTGTTCGAATTGCTTGATGAAAGCTTGTTTCTATCGCTTTCGAGAAGGAATGTCTAGCATCACGAATATGAAGACTATTACAAGACAGATGCGGCTGAATAACACCGTATCACATTCAGTTTTATCTATTACAGTTGCCGCTCTCGGTGAAACTGTTCACTACCATTGTGAAGCTCCTTCAACCACCAGACCCAGCTCAAACAGGCTCAATGAAGTCTAAGAATTTGACTACTTACGTGGTCTGAACACTCGCATCAAGGGAGTTCGGCAGCTCAACAGGGTCGAAGACCGAATCGTTCAATCCTCGCCAGGATCGCCGCATCGCGTCGCATTCGACGGCGTTCTGAGTGGAAGTACTTGGCTCTATTTGGAATTCGCTGAGCTCTTCCTGAACGATTTTCGTACAGTTACAGGGCAATTTTTCCCCAGCAAAGATCTTCACAAATCATCACCTTCAGCCGCTGAAGCTTTGCTGAATTGGAGCGCGAGCGAACACGAGCTGGAGAATCGAGTGCTGACTCCGTCACTGGGTGGACAGCCTGAAGATGTCCAACGTTGGAGTAACTCTCAGGAGATCAAATCTTCTAGAAAATTACTTCAAGAAGAAAACCAAACCTGTGGTATGATATCGCCATCCTCAGCATCCGCCTCTGGAAAGTCGTACTCGTTCATGACCTTCCGATGTCGTTCCAACAACCGGCGGATCTCCTCCACATAGTCGTCGGGTAAATGTTCGGCGTCGGTTTTACGACTAAACAATGGACTAAAATTGTAACAGTTGTTGGAGATGTCGTTCTAATGACGCTAGGTTCATGGCACATCAAGAACTATCTAATCACTGTTAATTCTCCTTCTTTGACCTCTCTCCCGGTCACCGACTTATAGGGTCGTGCACAGTCGACGACCGATACGACACGACAAATCGCCGCATTGTTCGCCGCGCGCGAATGAGCGTAAAGTGTGCTGCGGGGGCCGCAAATTGCGTACGCTGCAACCGATAGGCGGGCCGTTAGCTGTTTTGAGCCCACCCCTGCTAATATTTTAAAGCTATTTTCTAGTTTTTTCTTGTTTTTCCTCGTTGTTTATCGTATGACGTGTGCCGTTTTTCCAACAGGTTCTCTAGAAGATGGCTGGTGTAGAATAGGCGTCCCTGTCGTTGTTTTTCTTTTTTCAAACGTATTTTTTGTATCAATTGCCATTTCAATTTCCTCCTATTGTTAAATTTTGTTCCAACTTCGTTGTGGTGGTTAGTTTCTATGTTTATAGTGCCATAGTTTTGATGTTAGATACTTTTTCTGTTAGGTTAGGTTCTTTTTCCTGAGACAAAAACCTATTAGGATGCCTGAAACAGCAAAAAAGTAGCAAAAACTACGTCGAAATGCTCTGACACACGCAAGCACAAGCAAGTAATTCAAGATGATTAAAGAAAAAGGGCGAAACAACGTAAAAATTAACAAATACTATTTTCTAGCGAGGAAAAAAGAAAAAAAGGATTGGTGCAAAAGCGCGTGTTTCTCGCACGCAATTGCGCACAACCCTGTACGACACGACGCCGCACACGCGGTGTCGTACTCGTCGTGTACGACAACTTCGGCAACGCAAATGCCTTGTCGCACTTGTCGTATACGACAAGCGCGACACGACCAATACGACACCGGCCGCTGTCTCTTATCATTGTCGTGTCGTATTGGTCGTCGACTGTGCACGACCCTTATCTGTATTCGTATCCAGCATTTGATCACCTTCCGCTATATAAGGGGGCTCTAAACGTAGCACTCTCACTTGTACTCCCTACCGTACTGACGATCCTCCGGGAGTACTACTTGGTTACGTATATACCATTATTTAATTGACTTCAACTGTCACTTAAATACCAATATATAACTGACTTCAACCCATTATTCTCTCATATCCCACTTCAGCTGAGTATAGTTTCTTGAAATTGTATTCCTCATCCATCATCAGAGCATCTTCTTTTATACACGATAGAAATGTGTAGAACACGTACTCACCGTGTTGTTCTCCAATTTTCGAAGCATGAAAGGAGACATTGACCGACAATCAGCGCTAACGCTAAAAACAGTGCAGTGAACAGACAGCCGGCTAGAATCTCGGTCGCCTGCCAGTCGATCATATTAGATGAGGTGACGAATTTCTGAACGTGAAAAGTAGTGATGGATAGTATGCCACTCAAAGGATCCATATAACATTCGAACACCACAACAATGCTCTTCATCGAGCCACGAGGTTTAGTTGGGAATTGTGATAACAAACATTGAACATAAAGTGCCGATCGTCGAAGATGCCAGCAGATTTTAATCGAAGTCTTCCTTTAAAGTTCAGTTGTTCTCTAAATACTCGTGATAACAATGCAAGTGTGACCATTATTCCAAGCGAGACCACGGTCAGGTATTTATTCAATTCATCCAGTCGTAGTGGCCGTGGAACAAAAAGAAGATAGGAACATTTGCCACCGATCAATACAGTACAACATTAAACAGCAGATAAAAGAAAGATGAATATTAGAAACGACAGAAGAACGACAGAAGTAGCTTTTGCGGAGAAATATTCAAGTAGGAAAGATATGAATGGGAGTTTCGAAGCAGCCCTAGTGTTGGAAATACTACGAATTATCTGTGATTTTTTAAACGTTTGTTTATTACTTTGTTAACTTCCAGTTATTAATTGCGAATTTCGATTGCTTGGTCATAATAGCGCACAAAAACAATTCTATCAAAAGATGAAGAAGGAATGAGCGGTGTGGGTATGATAAATGATAAAGTAATATGACCCCGACAAAGTTTTTGTTCTTGTTTTGTTCAAACCGTGTTCCGTGTTTTTTGTTTCTATGTTACTAACATTATATCTCAGTCGGCTGTAACCCACTGGATTTCAATGTTTAGCCCACTAGGGACGGGGGAAAAATAAATGAAATGAAATGAAAGTCCGAAAATCGAACGGCATCGCCCTGGTTAGGCAGTCTCATCGATGTCCATTGTCGCTCTCTAATTTTTGCATTCTTATTTCGCTTTAATTCATTTGTCAGTTCATTTCCTTTTTAGTCATATGCTCATATTGTTTTGTGTCAAAATGTGCGGTACTGAGCGCTTGAGTAAATAAAAAATCGAGTTGGTAGCCAAAAAGGCATCGTATCAACAATGAATGTTCTATTTTGCATTTATGAACACGTTAAAAAAGACGAGAAATTCTGAGTCAAATCCAATGGGCGAAAGAAAAACGCCACCGCCAAATTGGCGAAATTTGGCATCGGCCGACCTAATTTCTTCGCGACGGATCAGCGACAAATGCCTCGCTCGCCAGGAATCAGTGCGCATTTCGAAAGCGCCGAAAACACCAGTTAATAGATGCTTTGAAAGCGAAGTCTTTTCTAGAATTCCTAGAAATTCTATGTATTGCAATTGAACATTTGGCGCTCGAGCGGTCAGAGTATTCTTCCAAAATTATTCGCCCAAAATTCGCCAAAAAATGGCGTGAAATAAGCTATTTTCAAAAAATGTATTGTTGGACGAAAATTTTCGAGACGATTTTTGCGCTTCAGAGAGAGACTATCTCTACATCTCGTAGGTTTTGAATTCTTCGCGCTGAGACCTATCGAATGATTGCAAATGCGCCCAAAAATATTGGAGCGATTGTCGAGGAAAACGCGATCTTTTGGCAGAAAAATTCTTAGCGCTCCGGACCGAGTCCTGCTCATCGTTACTGTTGGTTTCGGATTCAGCACGTCGAGATCTATCGAAAGGTAACGAACTCATCGAGAAATATTGAGAAATAAGCGGTTTTCAGAAATGTAGTTTTTTTGGTCGAAAAAAATTTGAGATGATTTTTAGTCGGAAATCAAAAAAGTGGTTAACAGGTGATCGAGAAATTGCGCGTTTACAATTTGTAGTGTTTTCAAAAACAGGGCCACAACAAGTGTCTTTTTCACATTTTTTCAACCAAATAGAACAATTCGATGATTCTACTCGAAGGTGATGAAGAACGACCTTAGGCGCAAAAGTTGGCGTAGGAAGAAAGCCGGTTGGGCTTTCAAATTTATCTTTATATCAGTACTGAACAAAAACACAACAGCAGTGGAAGTAATACCTAGCGAAACTGACCACAGAAAATAAAATACAAGAAAGCAAAACATTATTATTTTATTATTATTTTATTATCTTTATTATTTTGTCATTATCATTATTATAATAATCGTCAACAGCACGCAAATTCTTGGAACACTTCTACGGAAACTTCAATTTTCCACCTCACATTTGCTTCAATGCTGAGAGATGTTTGATCAAAAGTGAAATTGGACAGTTTGCAATAGAAATAAAAGTGAAATAATAATAATGATGATAAATGAATAATAATGATAATGATAAAATAATAAAGATAATAAAATAATAATAAAATAATGGTAATAATAAATAATAATGAAATAGAACATTCCAACTTCGACTGTCTGTTAATCTTGGCATTTATGATAATCACGCGCAGTTTTTCTTCAGCAAGCCAAGATGGTAAGAATAAAGGAAATATGTTTTACCATCTTGGCTTGCTGAAGAAAAACTGCGCGTGATTATAGAAATAGAACAGTTTTGCAATGCGAGGTGGAAAATCGAAGTTTCCGTAGAAGTGTTCGAAGGATGTGCGTGCTGTTGGCGGTACCGCGGGGAGAACTGGAACGATCACGATGACTACAACTGAAAGGGGAGAGTATGCGTCGTCTCAGCGAGTAGAGGCGCTGTTCAATGCGGCTTTCTCATCGACATTTCCAACCAGGCGCTATTTCGTTCACAACATCTGCCGCGCTGACGAATCGCTTGTTGTCTACATTATAGTCCGCTTAGGCGCCATTTTCATGTTCTTGGCTGAAATTCGCCAAAGAATCGGGTAAAGTACTGGACTTCCCGCGACGATAGAACGGCGACAGCGGCGCTTTTTTGCGCCGAAAAGCGCCGTTTTGGGGGTCCACGCGTGGTGAGCCGAATAGAGTCTACCTCAGTTCACCTTCGCCGCATGCCCAGTAATCGACGGGGTTTGGGAACGAAAATCGAGGGGTCAAAAAATCAAAATTTGTATATGGAAAGATGGAGCTCTAGCTGCTCAGTTCAAGTACTTAAATATCTTTGCGAAAAAAATCAGCTTTAAAGAAAATATAGAAAACCGGCGGTTTCTGCACATAAGTGCGCCGCTGGCGCGGATCTATCGTTTCGGTACTGTAGAAAATGCCAAGTACGAACTCTCTACAAAATAATTTCTAAAGGTATGTTCACCGTTCACAATGAGAGCCAGAGCAGCATCGAAAAAATATTTCTGTTTTTGAAAGTCCCACTTTAGTGGCCTGAAAGTTCACAAAATTTTGGGCAAAAAATACAGTGAGTACACCTTCTTATAGAGAATTTCATCCTCTTTCTACGAACGTTCTAGGTTTTGAATACCGTTTCACAACAGAGCAGAAAAAATTCGCTGACGGTGAGATCGCTTTTACGCGTTTTCACTTTTCACTTTATAGGCCAGAAAAAATTATAAAATTTCAAAATTCGACAAATAGCTAGAGCACTGTCTGGAAGTACAAATAATTCTCTTCCGAATACTGTATAGAACTCTTTAGAAGCTTCTATAGCAAGCTTACAACGGTCGCTTGAAAAAACGGCACGAACTAGTGAAACAACCTAATAGTGGATAAAAAAGTTAAAAAGTTGAAGTTAAAAGTTAAAAAGTCAAAAAAAGTAAAGTTAAAAACAAAAGGTTAAAAGGAAACGAAACTGGAAAGCTTCTGGTCACTACTAGTCGAATGGCTCAATTAAAGTGGAATTTTCAGAGATGGGAGGGGGCAGTTAACACGGGGGTGTGCGTACGATTCCACACGGAGTCGATTACGCGCACCTCCGAATGGGAGAGTAGACTGCGCGTGTTCAACGAGAGGAACTGGTTGTATGATGCGATCGTCGAGCAGCAGCGAACTCGTCCACACCCGCTTCGAATTATCGCCCGAAACCCTTTGAAACGATACGGAACAAAGCGGACAACATCGTTAGCAGCATCTGTTTCCCAGGGCGCGGTTGGATCAGGTGAGCACAGGTGAGCAGGAACTGAGGGGCAGTATTCAACACGGACTACGGTGGACAGATCCAGGTAGTAGTTACGCGGAGGAGTATCTACCTGAATCCGTTGGATTCGATGGAGATTTTTCTGCTAAAAATAATGGCAATTGAATTTTGAATTGTGCATGACCAGGTTCTTAAGCATAGTAGATGGATGTGTGTGATAGCTTGGTTTCGGTTACATTACGCATTGCGTACTGTAGATAAATTCTTGTGTTTTCTGAATTTCCATGCTCGATGAGCTAGCTGAGTATGATTTCCTCACTATGAAAAACAGAAGAGAAAGGTAGAATTGAAATCAATTGTAAAAGAAGAATCCAGATGTGTACGATCTTCTAGATTAGGCTGGTGCAAAAGTTCTCGGACACTTGCGAAATCTTGGACTTTCAAAAGAATTTCCCCGGTATTTGCGGCTCTAGTCAAAAAATGGTATAGAGAAGAGAAGACCATTGATATTAACGGTGCCTACTTCGAATGGGTCCTTGCTATTTTTCAGATATTATAAAATGAACTGTTTTGTATCCCAAATGTCCGAGAACTTCTGCACCAACCTAATAGCTTCACTATGTGGAACGATTGTTTCTCACAGAGGCTGCATTTAATTAGAATATACATGTCAATGAAGATGAAAACGAAAAATTCGAGAGACAAACATCCGATTCGTAATCAGTTTCCCAAGCAGCGTACCTAGACGCACCTAGATCTACCCAAATGAATGACTTTGAGCTGACCACCAAATTTAACGATAGGGTCTTGCTTCAGTCGAAATTCAAAGAGCAAACGTCAGAATCGTGATTAGCCTTCAAAATACAGTCAAATTGAAGTGGGCGTTGGTAAATTTATTAGCAAGATGGCGTCTGAGATGCGCAGCGGTTGATTTCCTCCTTGAGTGAAATAAGCCACACGTCGATGGCGGATGACCGCAGCGAGAATGGTAATGAGGCAGTTTGAGGCGAATCAGAGCGTCAGTAATGAAATGCAACCATCTGGACAGCGATAAATCACATATCGCGTTAAATAATGCGTTGAGGCAGCTCGCATCGATGCTGTCCGAGTGTTTCGGGCGCGTACCGAAATCGCTGACCTTCACAGCGCCACTGACAGTATGCCTATTTTGACGCTTTGACCTTTTAGGGTGCTTTGTGGACCTTTCAATGTGCTTTGTGATGTTGAGGTGTACAATACAGCAACATTCTGCCGACTCCACGTCGTCTTCGATTCGTTTGACACGCATGATTTACTCGAAAAAAACATATCAAAAGACTTGTTTTGACGAATAGAATCCGAATTTGCTACTTAGAATACCCGGAGGCGCAATTACTTTTTCGTCAATTTTTGAAAACTTCGTCGATGTGGAGCCGGCGAAAAAAGCACCTTATTGGCCTCTAGACCAGCCCAAATGCATATCATTAACCGTGTTTTTGCGCGTAACATTCAAATTTAGCACTCGGAATGCCCGCAGGTGAAGTTCATTTTTCGTCATTTTTTGAAAATCTCGTCGATGCAAGCGTCTGCGAACTTTTTCGCACCTTAACCGTCGCAAAAAACCACCTTCCCGGCATCCAGATCGATCCTATCACATATTATATCATTCGATCTATCTTGAAGAGCTGATTTGGAGTTCAGCACTTAGTATGCCCGGAGATGAAATTCTTTTTTGTCAATTTTTGAAAATTTCGTCGATACTAGACGAACTTTTTCTTTTCTTTTTTCGAGAGTAGGATCTGATTACTTTTGTTCCCTGAGGGCAGAAATTTACTGTCTTCTAAAATGGTTTCACGAGATTTCAAAGATTGAAAATCGTGATTTCGTATTTTTTTTTCTGGTCGACTGTATAGTCAATTGAAGGCTCTCAACGAATAAAGAAAGATTCTGCCAGAGCTGGGGCTCGGCTCGTTCCCTGAGGGCAGAAATTTACTATTATCTAAAATGATATCGGGAAATTTTGCAGTTGGAAAATTGTCATTCCGCATCATTCCGTCTCCTAAATGTAATCAGTCGAAAACGCACGACGAGCTGGGAACAATTCTGCGGGAGATCGAGCCCGGCTTATACCCTGAGGGCAGAAATGAAACGTGAAAATTTCCTAAAACGGGGTCGTGAAACTTCGCAGTGGGAAAATCGAACTTCTCACTTCTCGAGGTTTTTAACATGATCATTCGAAAGCTATTGACGACCTAAGAAAGATTATTCCCGAGTTCGAGCTGGGCTCGTTCCCTGAGGGTAGAAAATTTCAAAATTTCAGTTATTCAAAAATTGGGTGCTGGTGTTGTTGGTGAAAATTTTGAATTTTTACAGGAAAATTCATCCAAATTGCAGTGTGCGGGCCAATGAGCGCCGGAGGAGATGCTGGGAGGAGGGCAGAAGCCGAGCCGAGAACGGTTTCAATCGGAAATTCGGCGAACCCGCAGAACTTTTAATTGAAAATTCAAAAAAGTTTTTGTTTCGTGGTCCTTTGGTGCTGAAATATCATATTTGGATGAGTTGACTGTGATTCTCTAGACTCGGGACGTATTCATGTGGTAAATCTACAGTTTTCACAACATTGCATTTTTCATGCGCTGTTGCTTTCTCTCACCTATTGAACACATATCTACACCTTCTAATTTGTTTACACCAGCTGAAAGGGCAATGTCTAAAATTCACGCAAGACTGCCAAAACCTTGATCGTCGATATAACAATTCGAAAAACTGCGACGTACAAGCAGCGGGTGCATTTTGCCGCTCAACGTGGGGTCAACGACCCCGAAGTTCACCACCATATCCATAACCAGTCCCATAGTGGCATCTGACTAAATGTCGCACAAGTCTGCAAAAAACCCGCGTCATCGATATAACAATCCGAAAACCTGCGACGTACAACCACTAGGTGCAAAAAGTCGTTCAACATGGGCTAAATCACCGCGGCCAGCTGCTCGGCCGGGCACCACCGTCTCCCGCGACCGTTCAGGCGAGGATTAGCCTATGTTGAACGGCCAGATTCACCCGCCTATTATACGTCTCTGATTTTCGAATTGTGATATCGATGATCGAGGTTTTTCGCGGACTTGTGCGAACTTTAGTCAGGTTAACGGTGTTCGCTCGGACGTGAATCGTTGCTGTGTCAATTTCGCATTTAGATTATGTTAGACAACATTCTGAACGCGCTCGTTGAACGCTGCAATTTCTGAGATTGCTATATGAACAACTGAAGCTTACTTTGGCGTAGTCTGTGATATGCTTGCTTTTGTAGTTGCGAAACTTAGCAGGTTCTGCTTCGAAAAATAGCAGCGTCGCCCAGGTGGTATCCAACCCAAATACGAGGCCACAGAGTGCATCACATCGCTCTCCAGGGCCGGGATTCATGAACGAAACCGCCGGTGAGTTTCACCGGCCGTTTCTGTGACTGATTGGTGTTCTCCGGGAAAGTCTGAGTGTAGATTATTATCATTTGTTTTCAGACAAGCAGATACTGTATAGCTTGTTTATAACTATATTTTGTTCTAGATTTGTGTTATGCTTCGCAGGCTTCGCCCCTGGGGCGAGGCCGTTTCACAGGTGAAACATGACCCCCCGGTGAAACTCACCGCCGGTTTCGTTAATGAATCCAGGCCCAGAGATCAATCTGAGCCTGAGTAGCGAAGGCCGGACCGGACGATCTGCTCACCGATTCCACTCGTTGGGAGAGGGTACGGTATGCGAGAGTTACATCTCGCCTCGCCCACGCGCACCAGATGGTAACCAATGCCCTCGGGGCATCGGTTACTATCTGGTACACGTAGGTTCGTCGATACGCGACTCTCGCATGTGCTGCTTCTGGAGACGACCCGTACCTCACCCTGGCATCGTATTGACTAAACCATGGGTAAATGGTAAATGCCTTTCTTGGTCCACTCTCAGCCAACAATGCTGGGCACGTTGTTCATGACTAAATGCTCCCCTAAACGTGAGATTTCGCCCATGTTTAACGGCCAAGCGCACCCGCAGGTTGTACGTCACAGATTTTCGAATTGTTATATCGATGATCGAGGTTTTTCACAGACTTGTGTGAACTTTAGCCATACACCACTTGGTTTTGGACAATCGCCGTGGTGATGGCATATAACTTCGGTGTCGTTCGCCTTCAAACCATATTGAGCGGCAAGATGCAACCGCTGGTTGTACGTCGCAGGTTTTTGAATTGAACACATTTTTCAAAAAGTCTTCAGTGAACATTCCGCATTATTTCGCGAAGATTCCGATCATAACTATTGCACGATGTTGTCAACTCGGCTTCTGTTTTCTTCTTATCGTCTCCTACGACGTTCACACTGGTCACCAGCTGCGATTTGGATGTATTTTCCTGCAAAATTCGAAAGTTCTCACTAAAAAAGTCGTCCAGCTTTCCGCAATCCACCAAATCTCTGTGGATCTGTCGTGACTAATTCGGCATTCATCGAAATCGAATGCACCACGCAATTTGATGCACGAATTGACCAATTTTGTACAACAATTTTTGAAATTTTCCGCTTAAATCGCCATATTTTGTGTCTGCAGGGAACGAGCGGAACTCCAACTCCGGCAGAATCCTTCTTTACGTATCGAGAGCTTTCGAATGATTCCAAGAAACATGAAAAATTATGATTTTCCATCTGCAAAATTTCGTGACCCCATTCTAGAAAACAGTAAATTTCTGCCCTAAGAGGACGACTAGTGAATTCGAATTCTACTCATCGAGCAAGTCAAATGGGATAGGACTGATCTGGAGGCCGGGAAGGTGGTTTTTTGGCGAAAGAGGTTTGCCGACATCGATGAGATTTTCAAAAAATGACGAAAAATTAATTTCGGGCATTCTAAGTGTTAAATTTCAGTGCTACGCGCAAAAACACGATGATATGCGTTTGGGCTGGTCTAAAGGCCAATAAGGTGCTTTTTCAGGCCACGAAAGTGCGAAGACTGCAAAAATTTCGCCCGATGCCGCATCGAGGAACTTGACGAATTTCGCCTCCGGGCTTTCTAACTAGTAAACTCGGATTCTACACGTAAGGATGCGGCTGAAGACATGCGTTCATCCTGATCTCGAGGCGAATAGGCTGTTTTTCGTGGCCGCTCAAGTTGCAAGAATTTCGCCCCATGACGGCATGGTCGAAATTTACGGAAAACGAATTTCGCCTCAAGGCATTATAACTACTAAATTAAACTTTGTCGAAATTATGGA
The DNA here is from genome assembly GCA_030553155.1 of Nippostrongylus brasiliensis. NCBI lineage: Eukaryota > Metazoa > Nematoda > Chromadorea > Rhabditida > Heligmosomidae > Nippostrongylus > Nippostrongylus brasiliensis. The sequence goes on along the minus strand of CP130736.1, from coordinate 6,023,896 downwards.
TAAACTTCGTTGACATCTTAAAGGCGATAAACGCGAATTAGCAAGCAGAAATCGAACAGGTTAGAGATATTTTTATCGAAGCGTTAAAATCGCGCATAACCCGTAATTTGTGCTACGCAACATTTTACGACATTTCACAACATACAACAAGAAAATGGCAGAGTGTAAAAGCTAGAAATCTTCCGTCGCTGTTAGAAACCGGTGGAACGACTGATTCACAAGTCTCAAACAGCTTGAAACTCAAACGTCTTGCCGGAATGGCAGTAGATGGCTCGAATTCGTTCCTTCGCCGGCTCAAAGTTCATCTGCAGCGAGAGTGTGGAGTAGTAGAACTCGAGGGCACGTTGATAGTCTCCCTGGAACGAATGTTGTTGTAGTGGGAATGCGCCACGAATTCGTCTTTCGCTCAGAATCGTAGATGCATTGTTAATTTGCCCTATTCAGTAACTTCCGGAGGCCAGTTGTTGTTCAAGTCCTCACCTTCTCAGATAAGTTTAATACCAATCTACTCGACCCGGAGGGTTGAAAGGCTTGATTAGGCCGGATCGATCGATCGGTCAGAGATTGATCTTTGATTCTTGAGTCGACTCGTTTACCAACAATTTTAAACACAGTGTACACAACGTAGTTCGTTACCATATGTAAAATGTTTTTCAGACTCAGTGTAATGACTTTCCCAGCTATTAAAGAACAGATGTTTAGTCTCAGGCTGCTGGTACCACATTTCATCACCAATGTTTGTGGATGACAAAAGCGGGAAAATTATTATAAAAACATCTTTTTGAATAATTAGCTTGTTTAATTCTCTAAAAACATACAAAAAACTGCTACTGCACAACAAACGGGACTTTTTCGATCAGACTAATCTAACCCGCACCATGATCGGTGCGTTAATTCCAGTTTAATGTGGATGTTTTTCGATCCAGATTGGGCGTATTAACTTTAAAACCTTTGGTTTGATGGCAAAAACAGCGAGTTTGGTTAGCAGCGTGCCTAGCTTTCACTGAAAAAAAGAATATTAGTGGATCATTTCGGCCGCTCAACTGTGAATGATGGATTCGTTCCTCTCAAATGAGTACCGGCTGTTTTTCGACAAAAATTTGTAGCATTACAGTAATTTTACAGTAGGATCAGATAAGAAGTCTTTGCATCTCCATGCCGAAATTTAAATTTATTAATATTATTTCACTGGGAATTTCTTATTTCATTCGTTTTCCGGTAAATTTCACTCACCATGGAGGCATAGATGTTGGCAATTGTGAAGTGAATGGCGACCAGATTCGGACTGGCGGAGAGAGCTGTACCGGCAGCGATCAAGGCCGAATGAAGAAGTCCGGCTTGATGGCAGATATTCGCCAGAGAGACCTAAGGAAGAACAACCATATGTGTGGTATAGAATACTGTGACTATTAATCTGAGATTATTATTCCACGTTTCTTCTCAGATTATTATTCTACCAGCCATTCAGCGGCCTGCCGGCCAACAAATGGCTGCTAAATACACAATGAAAACAAAAACACATGAACTGAAATGAAGAATCGAAATAAAACGATAAAGATTAAAAATAAAACGATGAACAAATAGCATGTAGCAAATGGCGGCGAGCTGAACTGATGAAATGCGTCCCTGGGAGCACGGTAACGGGCAATTGCGGCGGGACCCATATGAGCCACCCATGACAAACATCGCTTGGATTTCGCTTACTTTTTAGTAGGATGATATGTGTGGATTAATTTGGTTTTGACAACTATAAATCGAAATGTCTAGGATATTCCTAGAGCCAGAAATGGCTTAGAACGCACTTTCTCGAGTTCTTCTCGCCAGAAAGGCTCAAAACAATCACAACGTACGTTGTCTATTATTGAGATGCTTAGAAATGGAGACCAGCAAGTCGGGAGGTCAGTCGGCTCCTACTTTTGTTCACTTTTCAGAAAGCTCAAGTTATTTTTCAAAACCACATTTCGAATAAATTAAGTGTAATGAATAAATAAAGGCCTCGTTTCGTCCCTGCCCTTAGACGAGCAAGAAAAAAATAGACCAAAAAACATACCAAAGCCACATCCCTTGTATGTGGTGGAGCGGTCTGTAGGGCGCATTGAAGGCAGCTCACGGCTCGGTGAGCATCACCGACAACTCGCCAATACAGCGATGAGAGCACGCACAACAACCAGTTCACAGTTTCTCCATCTGAAGTGAGTCAGTTCAAAGCCAGGCAAACATCGACCAGAAACTCCAAGAATTGTTTTTTTATGTTGCATATCGTAACTGTTAGTTAACAATCTATTCAACACGTCAATGGTTGCCTTAAGACTGGCGGTCTGTGATCATTTTGGTGGTATCTTGTGATGTTACATATTATATATTCAAGCAGCACTGGAGAGGAAAATGGTTGACATTTCTTTGCACCAGCAGCGAATGTCCGGAATGCATAGGGACCAGATAAGAGCTATGTCTAGAGTACGGGACATCGTAGTCCACGCAGATGAAGCGAAGCATCATTTCGCAGGACATATCATGCGACGTAGGCCCTATGGTATACTCCGGTAACGGGCCCGTGACAGCGGAGCTAAAGATGAATTGCTCCCCTCTATACAGCACTGCAGCTGGGTTTCTTGTATACTGCTGTGTGCGGGGACTCGGATAGTTTACCGCAAGAGCAAAAAGAACGGTGCAAATCCTCTCAGAACAGTACTGTGGCTTTTGTCGCAGCTAGCTGCGACGGTCGCAGCATAGTGCGCTGCGACGAGCCGGCGCCAGCTGCGATGGTCGGGTAGTACTGCTCCGAGTCCCCGCACACAGCAGCATACAAAAAACCCAGCTGCAGTGCTTTATAGAGGCGAGCCATGCATTTTTATCTCTGCTGCGACGGGTCCGTTGCCGTAGTATACCATAGGCCGTACCGATGGACGCTGGAGTACGGCCACAGTGCGCTGGGAACCGCTGGACAAGAAAAGCCCTGTTGGACGGCCACCGCTATGGTGGCAGGGCTCACTCGTTCACCGCAATAACATCCGAACTCCAAATCTTCGACAAAATACTAGCCCACTGGACAACGTTGGCTCAGGACAGAACAAAGTGGAAATGAAGTTGGGACCCGCGCAAGAAGAATCGTTGCTGAGGAACGGGTCGCACGTATCGCAAGTAAGTAAGTAGGTATATTATATATTTATACACACGAGTCAGAACCGTGTGCATAAAGCGAGAAACATCCACCACCCTAAACATGAGTAAAACAAAAATATTTAGGAACATTCAAAAGCACCAACACAATTTGAATCGACAGCAGAAAACATTTCAGCATAAAGTAAAACGTCTAAACAACATAATGCCTGGAAAAGTCTACGTAACCAAGTACCGATCCAACGCGTTTTTGGAGGCTTGAATAGCGCTGCGGGAACGATTTAAACTTAATGGTTCAGAACAGTCGAATCTTGCTCTATTAGTAAAGAAACGCTGCGGCAGATTATGTTTTTTAACTCACTAACCTACTTTATTTCTTTAATCTCCCCGCAAAAGACGCGCAGCATGTGCAGCCTTCAGTTCGATCCGCGAAGTCACCTATCAGATAACATCAATGGGCACTATTGTAGTTGAGGTACCGCACTAAATCTCGTTCAAAACATATCTTTTAGGGGTATTCGGCTATGGTATGAACGAATCTGAAGGTCGCTAAGTGCGGAAATTCCTGGTAAGCCCGTTATCTTAGGTTTTGGGGACGAGGAAGCCTGCGAAATAGCACGCGGCGGCGTGAGACGCAGAGAAATGCGTCAGCGTTGGGGCGCAATAACTTCACCCTGATGCTGGGTTCGTTGATGTTAATCAGTTACAACGCCTCTCCCGTCCTAATATATTGAAACTGCGTGGCTTCGCCACGCGGTCAGGCTAGGGAAGGACTCCGGGGTGGGTGAGTCATCCTAAACATTGTTGAATAGTTCAGGGTTCGGATCCTTTCGTAGCCTTCGGTTTTGCAACGCTTAGGAAGACTCACCCGCCCCGGAGTTCCTCCCCTAGCCTGGTTTCAATATAATGGGTTGGGAGAGGCGTTGTAACTGAATAACATCAACGAACCCAGCATCAGGGTGAACTTACTGCGCCCCAACGCTGATGCAGAGAGCTACGAGACAGTACACATTTCTCTGCGTCTCACACCGCCGCGTGCTATTTCGCAGGGTTACTCGTCCCTAAAGCCTAAGATAACGGGCTTACCAGGAATTTCCGCACTTAGCGACTTTCAGCGGCATTTTTTTGCCGGCGGCGGTTGCGATGGCGCGCCCCACGAGCACCGGCAGCGACAGTTGGTGGCCGGAGCGCCGGTACTACCCCCACCCGCCGTCGACGACGGCGCGCAAGGCGCCGCCCGAGTGTGAGAGGGCTGTTAGTGCGGTACCTCAACTACAATAGTGCCCATCAAGGTGATCCTGATAACAAGGTCGCCGCCAAAGCCATGCAAACACGCATCATGCTTTGGAGAGATGCTTTCTGAAAAAGAGCCTCCGCCAACAACGGCAACAAGGCATACGAAGCTCAGAGCTAAGTGAGAAATCGCAGCTAGCAGATCCCCTACAGTATATGAAGAAGTCAAAGTCGTTGGGCTGGACACCTGCTTTGACGGAAGGACGATAGGTGGAGCCTCCGTGTCACAGAATGGCTCCCAAAAGACCATAAGAGATCACTGGGACGACCGCCAACAAGATGGGCAGACTCATTTGCAATATCGCGACGAACCGCGATTATTTTCATGTATTTTTATGTATTTTCCATTATGCTCATTAAGATTCCTGTTCACCATATCCATATGTTCACCATATCCACTAGTATCATTGGCTCATATATCAATCAATACATGTAACCTCGGTCGTCTCGCCGAGCTTCTTCCATTATCTACATAAACATCTAACTCGGCGAGGCGTCGGAGGAGACAAAAGGCCTGCCGGAGCGTGGGCTAGGCTTCTTTGGCTTCTTGCTTTAACGGAGGAACGGTCATCGGGAACTGTGACTCTGCCGTCTATACTTATTCACTATTGCTGTCGAGAATAAACTACTGAGTTCCTGGCGCGTACTCAACCGCGGAGTAAACGAGAAAACCACTGAACCACAACCTTCTTATGCAAAGTCTTTCAGAAAACGGAGTCTCCCTCACTGGATGCAAGTTGCCAGAGATCGAGAAGTCTGGGAGAGTTGTGATCCCCGTTGAGAAGATCTCCAGCTGAAGAAAGGACCATCAAGGTATCAAAGTAAATATTCTCCCCAGTTCGGATCAATCAGCAGGAGCAACCTGGCCCAGATGTTTACCAAGGGTAATTTGGAAGGAGAGTAAACTGGTAAGTGCTCTAAAATATAAATATCGGTTTGAAGAGGCACCCAAATAACGGAATCCGTCAGTGGATGCGTGTCCAAGAGGTAAAGAATGATCTAGACTTTACATTCAGATCTTCTGCATATTCCTAGACCTACCCAGACGTCTGCCTATGTGCGCGGTAAAGAGTAAATAACTAGCTAAATAAATGAATAAATAAATAGAATTAGCGGAAAAAATCACTCTTTCCCATGCCATTCGCCAGCAACGCCGTATGCAATCGAGCAGCGACGTGCTCGATGGAATCACGTTCGTTTCCTAGCGATTTTAGAGCCTGAAAAAAAGCATACATACTTCTCCACCTTATAGAATTTCAGAAGCTTTTCGGGCCGATATTTACAATTTCACCATTATCTATCATTCTTGCAGCTATGACTCTAAATTCTTAATTTCTATTCGAAAACCTTCTTATAGGCAGTGGGACTTGCGCTCTTTCCACGCCCAATCATTTCGAATACCCAATTTTTTTTCTACAGTGCACGATTGATAATTTTAAGTATAACTTTTACTGTAACCGTATTATGGTAAATATTGACTAAACCGAAACAAAAACCCACATCAGTCAGCGCTTTCTCCGGTTTGTAGAATAAGAACTGATCGCTCAGAGCGAAAGCCGGTAAATGATGTAAGCCCAGTACCGGTGAAACCTCGCGAGCGTCTGAAATCGGTAATTTTCTGAAAATTCCGCAATTTACCTGAGACAAAATCTTACCTATGGTTGGACAGACCGGCTGCAGGCCCGAAATTCCGGGCACGGGACCGCGAAGATCTACGTATTTCGCTATGTCTTCTCCTTTGGCCGTCACAGAGACCCAAGTGGAGACTTGGTTTTCGAGTAGTACAGACAGCTAAACATTCATTTATTTACTTATCCACCTATTCAAGATTTAAAAAATACCGCCTGTTCCCTCTATAAGCAGTTATTCTTATAGCCTTGCAAGGATCGTGGCTCGGGGAGATTCGACTCACGTCTTTGGATTTAAGTACCACCTGAGTTGCTACTAACCTAAAATTACTACAAGAGGATCAAGCTTTTCCACCAGAAAAGGGCCTAATCCGCCACAAATCGATAAAACGTAAACGTAAAGGTAAAGGTATCGGTTTTGATCAGTCCTCTAAGGACACGACGCCGCACTCGTGTTCAATTCAGAATGGCAGAAGCTTGTTGAATGCGCCTATACAATGGCTTGCTGGGCCAGCTGCTGGTCAGTGCTTTTACCTTCCCAAACAAATCCTGTATTAAACTACCCGACCCTGGAGAGCTGAAAGGCTTAGCTATCGAGATATATCAAGAATACCTTAAACAGAGATTAATCCTCCAAGGGGGTAGAATGAAGTAGAGCGGTTACTTTCTGAAACAAGTTTAGCATCTCGGAAAAATGGATGGAAATCCGGGCAAGGTTCGATCGCCCCAGGAAAAGGATAAAGGTAGCGCCTCATACCAGTGCACTACGCAATGCCTATAATTCCCCTGAAATCACATCCGCTTATCTCTACTCAACCATATACATATCTCCGCGCACTATTGCTTTGAAGTCTCTACCTTTTGAAAAATTAGGTGATATTATGCGGTATCATATCAGGACTGTTTGTCTTTCATTTTCGTATCATCTTACAGTTATCTGTTAACCGTTGTTGTCGCGATTTATCATCTAAATTCATCAAGGTGGACGTTCTTGTCATTCGAGTTATCTTTTGCTACTTGGGTTGACCTTACGGGACTCTGCTCAATCCTATCAACATGTTTCCTTCCTTTCTACTTTTTTGGTGCCGCTGAAGGGCTTCCATAAAGGACTATCTCAATGATTCCATTGATTTGTTACTAATCGTGCTTTTTGGTTTATGTTTTTTTAGTTTCGCCCCTTGGGACGGGAGAAAGATAAAAAATACATCATCCGAATTAAATTCGATGAATTTGTAATCTTCGCTTCTTCAATTTATGGGTACCCGCGTTACGATAGCTCCATCAAGATCGAAAGAGGAGCGCAAAATTGCGATCTACGATGGTTAACCATCACCAGTGATTCCAAATTACCTTCTTCACCCCACTGCAGACGTGATGCGACTGGCGAGGTGGTGGAAATCGGGAGAGGCCTTTGCGAATTTGATGCATCGATGGAGCTGGAAGAAGTGTCGGCAGTTTCGCATCAAAACGCAGCATTTCGCGACGATCCTTGATCCAGAGAAAGGACAGCGGTTTCTGAACGGTAAATATAAATATTGTACTTGTTTCCACAATAATAGGTCTAACTCATTCACGCCAAAAACCATTCCAAGCGCTTGAAATCTCAATACAAAGATGCTTGGTTCCATAGAATTCGACACGCTTTAGTGTTATGCAAGCTGGGCCAGATTCATGAACGGATGTCCTACTATATAATAAGCGAAACCTCGATGTCTGCTTGTCAACTCAACTGATAAAATACGTCACTGGGAGTACGGTAACGGGCAACCGCGGGTCCCGCCGCGATCGCCCGTTACAATGTTTCATATATGTTTCCTACTATTCATAAATTCCTTACGCGGCCTGCAGGCCGCTGAATGGCTGGTTCACACATATTACGCTTCGGATGAAACGAACCCGGTATATCTCCCGAAATCTGTAATTCATCACAATCGATCACTCCGATACCTGACATGTACTGATGCGGCTGCGATCATGACCACTACAGGTAATCGGTCGTCAGTTCAAAATCGATGGGTCAGTTTTCTTTTCAGAATTTTGTACTTTCAACAGGGATTAATCCAGTGCAACAAAAAACATTTGAAATAATTCGAAACTATTTTGCAATTTGCCGTTTTTTGTTTAGCGGTTTATAGAGGAGAACTAGTTGAATGACTTATATATTTGGAGATCCTAGATTATTCGCAAAACACTGACATCGGACGGGAATTGATCTCGCGTCTTTCTGTTTCCGGCAGACTGCACTAACCACTGTTCTACCGATATACGTGGCGGATCTCCTAGCATCTGATTAGTGCAGTCTGGCGGAAACAGAAAGACGCGGGTTCAATTCCCGTCCGATGTCAGTGTTCTGCGAATAACCTAGCATCTCCAAATATATAATTCATTTGGAACAATGCTTCTCAGATCCTTCAACAGAACCTCCCTCACTGACCACGGGAACCTCAGCCAACTCGCTTTCGCTGTCCTCCTCCCACCAGTCGATCTCTCCCTCGCCGCTGGACACCACGTAGCGCATCTCGTTCTTGGCTCGCGTCCACCATTCGACAGGTCTCGGCGCGAAAAATGCCTGAATCAAGAAAATTCAATTATGAACTATCCAAGAAGGACTGAAACGGTCCGTCCCTGAATAGAACCGACAATTGCGTGCTTTTAAGGTCGTAGGTAACGCGTTGGTACGCCCAAGTCCTGCTACTAGGAGACAACACCTGTTTGGTTAACTAGCACTATAGCCAAGCGAACGCCTTTCAACTTGAATTACATTTGATCACCCGAAGTCATCCCTCCTTGTTCATTGCATTTAATTTTCTGTAGTGAGTTGCGGCGAATTTGTGGCACGAGTAGGTTGTATTGGGAATACAATTAGTGATAACAACCTTATCTACGCAGAAAACGAGCAATGCAGAGTAGACGATTTAGAACACAAACGAAAATGAAAATTTGAATAACCGGGATCCCTGCAAAGAAGGCGGCCCGGCGATCCCTAGGTGGGAATGTCTCTGGTACCGGTCGACCCTATTTATGCGTCTCACAATTAGTTCTAGCCAGAGGTCGCCGATTGACCGGACGGTCATCATTTGACCACACAGTTTCGTTAGGCATCATTACCTCTGCTGTTGTTTTTGTTTAGTGTTGACATAAATATGAAGTAGCAAAAATAGAACGACTCTTTGCCTTGACCATTTAATTGGATTGGAAGGGAACTCACTGCAGGACCACCGTAGTCAAGTGGCAGTTCGTCCGTGTCGATAGTCTGCACGCTGCTCTCGTCCTCAATGAACGGTGGACTTTCACGTCTCGAAACTGAATTTTTATCAGGAACTTTAATTTTAAACTGGATAATTAATACGGAAGTCCACCAGGATGGCTTGCGCCGGAAATCATATTTCTGAGGTCCATTTTAAAAAGGACAATTCGAAATTCTCCTAATCTGTGGACAATTCGAAATTCTGTTGTTGTCAAAACAAACCCAAAGGTATCATCCGTTACCTGTATTGTAGATGGATAAGAACGGCGACACAATGTTGACATACGGTGCTGTCGGATAACTTTCCCCCTAAAGAAAGAAAACCTTACAAACCCGTACATATTTGACAAATAAGGAAGATAGTTCAGATTACCGTATACACTCCATTGCATCTATTATAGATCAGACGTCCATTGGTACTATCCGGGTCCACAACGTAGCATTGTTCGCTAGAGCCTTTCCGGAGCTAAAATCCATAAAGCAAACTCTAACTGATACCGACGTTTTCGTTCATACGGTAAAGCTGACGGCAGAGACGCAGAGGATGCGGCAGAATTTCATGAAACAGAGGAGCTCGTGAACTCACCTTGAAACAAACGGCATTCTGAACGACTGACGAGCAGCACACGGTCGGAAATCTCGACGAAATTGCCAATTTTGAAGACTAAACACATAAAAATGGAATACTACGCTGGATACGAAAACACATAAGACATTCAAACTATAAAATAACAATGAGATGAAGTACTAATAGAATATAACAATCCAGAGCATCACCTTGCCACTGCACGCCACCTTGAGCAAATCCTCGGTGACCTGAGCGTTGAATGGGTCCTTGTCGAGTGAAAGCTTAAGGTGTTTGACGGCCCCATCGACATCGTTCGACAGTAACGCCAAACGCGCTCGAAGCCAGTAAATCAACGGCTAAAGCAGCAGAATTAGAACAGAAAAACTGTAAGAGACAGGAAGGACAAAGTGCAAGTGAGGATATCTCGCAATCTAACACCGTTAAATATTAGAACGCTGCCGTGAACTGTCACGGTTAAACAAGCGGTCATGTGAACACGAAGAGAGTGGTTCTGTTACGATCTTAGTAAGTCGTCACATGTACGCCACATCCGGCGGGTTACAACGACCTGGATTCTATTCAGTTTGCTATTTTCACCGGCCAGCTGCGGTCGTTGTACCAATCTCTTAGGCCCTTGTTATACGTTCGCTCACCCCCCAGCGTAACTCGTCCATTCAGTATCAGACACCGTGGGGCCAGACACGTTTGTACGAGTTATCATGGTGACGCTGGCGTGGTGAATTCGTACAAACGTGTCTGGCCCCACGGTGTCTGATACTGAATGGACGAGTTACGCTGGGGGGTGAGCGAACGTATAACAAGGGCCTTAAAGGACCCTTAAGGGCCCTTTACACTTTCCTGCGTTGCTGCCGCAGTAATGATGAAACATATGGACCGGCGGCGCGCGCGGCAGCTGCGCAGTAGCGCAGTGTCCGGTTTCTAATTTCTTTGCGAAAACCACCCAAGTCGCCAACTATACACTGAATAGTTTTTTGACCAACGACAGTCCAGTGGACGGCCGGAAAATCGCACAGCTATTGCGGAAATACGCGTACACCCCTTTTTACTGCTCTACTTTGGTTTACTGCTGCAGTAGAGTCTGAAGAGGCCCTTAATCGACCCGACGGCGGCCAGCCAAGGATGTCTCAAATGTCTATTGCGTAGAACTCAGACGGAATCAGCATGATATAGGTAACTCTCGCTGAGTCCTAAACTTACGCAGAGCGACTTGACACACGTCACGACATGAGCGACGCGGGACGCCGAAAGGTACAGTACCGGACGCGCCGCAACGATAAAACGGCGGTAGCGGCGCTCCGGAGCGCCGAAATGCGCCGTTCCGGTGTCCACGCGTGGTGACCCGGACAGAGCCAACCGCAGTTCATCTGCGCCCCATGCCCAACGGGGGACCACGAGTGGTAGCTCCTTCGAGCCACTCCGTGAGGCCCCCTACTCCTAGCTTGGGACGCTAGGAAGGGACGCGCCGCACATTTATAGGCGACGAGGAGGAGGCGGAGCCTAGTCGGTGGAACGGACGCCGCATATTTATATTCGGTGACGAAGGGGCGAAGCCTAGTCGATGGTGAGTCACCAAGCAAGGGACGGAAGCGGTAGCGGGATCCGAAAATCGAGGGGTCAAAAAATCGACTGAAAACAAGTCCCACGAATTTGGGAAAAGTGTATATGGATGGATAGAGCTCAAGCTGCTAAGCTCGAATATATACTTATTTTTGCAAATAAACCAATTTCAAAGGAGTTATTTAAAAACGTCGGGCTCCGGCGCTCCGAGGCGCCGCTGCCGCCGTTTTATCGTTGCGGCGCGTCCGGTATTGTACGTAGTGTAAGTGAATTAGAATGAATGTTCCGTGTTACGTGCGAATCTGGAGCAGAATCGAGGAGACGAATGCGGCAAGTGATGGTCTCACTGTCCCCTGTCATCACCCTACGTTCGATACCTCCAACCAATTCTTCATCCAGACCCTACCTCCGGACCAACGATCAATCTTCAGCGTGTTGTACAATATCCATGCAGATAAGCCTGTTATTTCAACCTCTACTACCGCCCTCTTTCTGTAGGTAGAGTAGTAAGACGGGGAACCGCCCCTGAAAATAGTGGGCGCTGTAGGACTTCAGTCGATTGATCAGAATTACACATGGTGTTCTGCGGTGCAACATGAAACGTATTAACGTCGAGTTTCTTCACCGTGACATTTACTCCACATTTTCCCCAAAAGAGCAAGTAGGTTATTATGTTCTTCGATTACTCGAAAGACTCCAGAAATTCAAACCTCATCGGGATCTGCACCGGTCGCCATCAGCAGAAGCCGTGATGCTTCGACTTTCTGTTCAGCCACCTTCATCACCAACTGTGCGAGTTGAACGAAAGCGATGTCTTTGTGTTCTGGCTAAATGTATCGGTTACCTTTCTGTGAATCACCGTACAGATTCATTCATCAATACCCTCTTCAAGCATACCTCATGAAGAATCGCGTCGATAAGGCAAAAAGCCGCCTGCTTCGGATTACCCTTCACACGCCAGTATAACGCGGCTAGGTTCAGCGACATCCACCGTGGACCAATGTTCTGAAGAGAAGACTTGGCTAAGAATACTCAGACTAAATAATTCCAATTTCTCATCTTTTGAAAATTCATCAGATTTCGTACGTTTTCCATCATCGACCGAATTCTCTGTGCGATCTCAATGTCCTCCATTATGCGATCCGCTAAGCGAACCACTATCGACTTCAGACGAGTTTCAGCGTACTCCTTCGATGGTCGGGTGTAAACAGCGGTGACCAGTCCACTCAGCTGGAAAGAAGAGCATCCTTCGGTACTTTTCCTCTTAATGCCCAATTATCATGTCACACCCAAGCGTATCATATCATGCTCGTATCTTAATGTACACCCCTTGGAGCGGTCTTATCATATCATGCTCGAGCCATAATCAATTTATTATCAAGTTGTTAAACAAAATCAGTGACTTATCTAAGATAGAAAACAGCTTCATACGATAACCTCTGAAACATCTCTCTTTTGCGAAAACTCCTCATTCTTGCGAGAAAAGGACGGCTTTTTCTTCCTTATCAGGCAGATCAAACAGGCTGCACACGACTTAAAGGTGGATGCGAAATGGTATGATATCGAGCAGCACGATATGATAAGACCGCTCCAAAGGTGTACATTAAGATACGAGCATGATATGATACGGTTGGACATGATATGATAATTGGACATTAAGAGGAAAAGTACCCATCCTTCTAAATAATAAGCGAAACCTCGATGTGTTTGTCAACGTTAGGTTCCCGCCGCGATTGCCCGTTACCGTACTCCCAACGACGTATTTCGTCAGTTCCTCGCCGTCTTTTGCTACATGCTTTTCGTTCTTCGTTTTATTCGTTATTGTAAATGTTTTATATATGTTTCCCTCCATTCATTAGTACGGCCGGCAGGCCGCTGAACGGCAGTTCACTTATAATAGAAAAATCAAAAATTAGGGCAGTAGCGTTTGCATTATGCGACAGAGATCTTGCATTGGGGACTTTCTTGAGAGTAAACAAATAATTAATTAAATAAATGAATAGCGATCAAACATCATCGTTTGTAGGAGACATATTCAACCAATCAATCACAGAAGAACGTCGGAAAACTCACGAAGCTGAGCTCATGCCCGACCATGTCCACCTCTTCACAGTATGGTTCTCGCCACGGAAGCGGATGATCTTCATGGGGTTCTAGACCGATTCCTCTGGTCAGGTAGTCGGCAACACTGAATTATAAACCTTATTTAGTCCAAATTGAATACCGAACAAATCGAATGGAACTTTTTTAGGGTTAAATTGACTGTTTTTCAAGAAATTCAGAGTTTTTCTGAAATTATCTTGATCTGGACAATAACCGTTTTGCATCAGATCCTGTTTTGTTTTCCAATTATTTAGTTGTCGTTGTATATGCACTAATGCCAGTAATTCCACATGTGTTTCCCATTCGTTTTCTGAGATGTGCGCACTTTGGTGCATTTTAAATAAATAAATATTTGTAACCTACATGTAGCCCTTGTTCTCTGGACTGATGAACACCTGAGGGAACCATTTCCTGTTGAAGATGTCCGTTCTCGAGATGACAGCCTGACAGTCGACAGTAGACGGCCAATCGGCTCGTCGCCAAAACCGATCGCGAACCGTTGCCCATGTGGCGCTGAAAAGACGGCTTTGAGAACCTGATCTATATAAAAGGTGAATAAAAATAACGTCCGCGTGATAATCTTCCGATTTCTAACTACCAGCACTCCAGCGGCCTATCGGCCGACTCAAATGGAATGGAAATTTAGGAAATACCGCCATTACTCCACTTAATCAGTCAAAATCTGATTGAAATTTAGAGATTTAGGAGATTGAAATCGAAGAATTGGAAGATTGAAAAGAAGTGAAGCAATTTCATCAGCTCCCTTGTCGCTTGGGTGCATTTGGTGTACGGTAACAGACTATCGCGGCAGGACCCATATGAGCTACCTATTGCAAACATCGCGGTTGCGCTTATTATATAGTAGGATTGTACGTCTTTTTGTACACTTCTACCTCATAAAAATTAGTTGGACGGTTGTTGTCAGGTTTTCAAAGGAAATTTTCATTTCCAATTCATGCCGAAAAACGGTGCCAGTCGAAACGCGATCGCCCAATAGGCGGCAGGTGGATTTAAAAACTTTTATTCGAGACTCTGGATTTCTCTAAGGACCGTCCAGGAAATCGTAAAACAATGGGTTGAGGAGATGCATGTTCAAACCAAACTCAGAAGTTTATAGAAGTGGACTGCAGATAAAGGGTAATGTGATCGGCACTGATCAGCCCCTTGAAAGTGCGTCCTGGTTAAATAGCAAACAAAGAACACAGTTAAAATTACAACGCAAAAACCAAAGCGAATAGCAACGAATTACATGCTACAAAAAATTCTGACAAATAATCGAACCTACCGAATTACGAATTGACGGCCGCTTACCCATAACAGCCGTGATCATGGCCGTTGCATTGCCTCAGATCGGGTATCAGGTATCGGAATGTTATAAATACGACTATTGGGGGATAGACCGGGTTTATTTCGCCCGGAGTGTTATATACCCCAATTTCCGTTCATGAATTTGGGCCCTGTACTCGGCTTCGTTTAGGAATCCTACTATTTAATAAGCGAAACCCAAGCGATGTTTGTTTGGCTCATATGGGTCCCGCCGCGATCGCCCGTTACCTTACTCCCGTGGACGCATTTCATCAGTTCAGCTCGCCGCCTTTTACTACATGCTATTTGTTCATCGTTTTATTTTAAATCTTTTTTGTTTATTTCAAATCTTTATTTCAGTTCACGTATTTTTGTTTTTTTAATGTACTACTTAAACGTTTGTCGGCCGGCAGGCCGTTGAACGGCTGGTAGTGACATAATAAGGAAATCACCTGCTCAAAGGATATGCCTTCGGCATTTGCGGATGCAGAGACATCTTTCCGCGCAACGATTCTAGCTTCTTCTCGAAAACTTTGTCGCTGGCAAACACCTCAGCCACTCGCCATGCGGTGTCGTTTAGCTGAAAATCAGCGAAAAGTACTCAATAGCGTCAAGCTCAATTTTGATGTGAATCGTGCCTAGATTTCATGGATTAATTAAAGAACTACTAGATCTGATTAATTTTTGGAGGTCATAATCCTCCATCATCGTCCTCCCTTCCCGCCCTAGTATTTGCCACTCCCGCCCTTACCTTTGATCTCCATGGCGTATATATACCTGTAACAACAGCTTCCCACGGTACACTCCCAGCCCTACCGATGACTCTAAGGAAGTGTTACCTGTCTCTTACATAAACTTTAGTAACATTCTTCTATAGTTAGTATCATCTGTCTTACAAGGGAGGTCAGTGAACGTCCCCCGACGATTCTTAACAAGACCTATATGGTCTTATAGAGCTTGAAGCGTAGATCACAGATATGTGATTTATTTTTACTGAATGGCAGTGGGTGGTCCGAAAATTGCAAAAAAAAAAGTAAGTACTGCTCTGACAACACTGCTGAGGGGCGCTGAATAGCCCATGAGGTGAGAGGTCTAAGCAAGCGTGCCTAGGTAGCGCAGTGGTATCGCAGTGGACTGTTGTCCAGACGGTCAAGGGTTTGGATCCCGTGGTTGTGTTCTCGTTTTGCTTCAATCGCATTGATACCAAATGGTGCCCATTTTGCGATTTTGTCATGGGGATTGAAGAAAATCATGTTTGGAGCTTTCTAAACCGCACAAATTTTAGTAAATGACAACATTAATATGGGTGGCCAATATCTACCGTAACTTACCTTAAACGGACGCAAATTCAGAAACCAGTGTTAGATTCGTGATCAGCGACCCAAATAACCCCTACACACGATGTTTGGACGAAATCGGCAATTTTGACCTTGGCACCTTACTTACCCATAGCAAGCGCTCATCAGTCACAAATCCAGAAGCAAAAGTAAAATTCGTGATCAGCAATCCAGGTGAGACTCCTGGGCAATTTCTGGAACGATGGTAGTGGATACTGACGATTTTCTGACAGCTAGAGTCTGAATGGTGCCATAATATTACCAGTAGTTCATCAGAGACTCAACCTTGGGCAGCTCTACTGACACCTGACATAAGGCTCGAGACGTCATGGTCACCCATTTCGCCCACACTTTGTTAATGAGACTATTTGAGACGCTGGTCACGAATATAGCGCTAGTTTTGTGATTTGAAACAAGTGAGGGTATCTAATGACGGGTTTCGTTGTGTGTGCGCTGGTGAGCCCTTGCAATGGTAAGGGTGGGTAATTGAGGTGCCAAGGTCAAAATTGCCGATTTCGTCCAAACATCGTGTGTAGGGGTTATTTGGGTCGCTGATCACGAATCTAACACTGGTTTCTGAATTTGCGTCCGTTTAAGGTAAGTTACGGTAGATATTGGCTACCCATATTAATGTTGTCATTTACTAAAATTTGTGCGGTTTAGAAAGCTCCAAACATGATTTTCTTCAATCCCCATGACAAAATCGCAAAATGAGCACCATTTGGTATCAATGCGATTGAAGCAAAACGAAAACACAACCACGGGATCCAAACCCTTGACCGTCTGGACAACAGTCCACTGCGATACCACTGCGCTACCTAGGCACGGTTGCTTGGACCTCTCACCTCATGGGCTATTCAGCGCCCCTCAGCAGTGTTGTCAGAGCAGTGCTTACTTTTTTTTTTGCAATTTTCGGACCACCCACTGCCATTCAGCAAAAATAAATCACATATCTGTGATCTACGCTTCAAGCTCTATAAGACCATATAGGTCTTGTTAAGAATCGTCGGGGGACGTTCACTGACCTCCCTTGTTAGTTACTTTAACCTGTATAGGGCTAAAAGGTGAAGCAGGATAAAAAATAAACTAAGAATTTACTAGTATTGAGTTTAACCACTGCATTATGTTTTTATTGTCCTTCACACCCTAATGTGACAGTAAACCCAATGTAGAGCAGAAACAAGGACGTGGGGTGTATGGTCACGTCTGTGACATTTTGCGTACCACAACTCACTGCACGGCTGTTTGAAGGGTGCAGCTGTTGAGAAAATGCATCCACCTTGTTACTGCATTACTTTGGTTTTACTGCCACAGTGAAGTGTGAAAAGCCCCTTAACCACCGCAAAGCTTCCCGCAAGGTCTGAGTAGGAGTTTGCCACCAAAGACTCGGTCTAAAAAAACTAAAAAAGAAACAAAACTAGTCTCTTCCTACCGGTGGGCGATTCTTGAGTGTGGCTTTTCGCAGCGGCTCCATCGATTCCTCGTAGGCCAATCGATCGGTAACTTCGCAATGGTAGGTGTACACCATGTTTCCCGGATGATTCGATCGAGGAAATCGCTTGCTATTGATCGCTCGACATACTCGATCTCCAATAATGCAGTTTTAATTTCATTGGAGGTAAAAGGTGGAAGTAAACGGATCACAAACAAATAAAAGGAACACAGCTGATACATAGAAGAACAGGTTTTGATTCATTTGAGCAACTTACACGGATTATAGCCATATTTGGCCTCCTCATACCCAAGTGTCAAAGACATTCGCGACTTCTCATCGATCATTCGTTCACGGATTCGATCAGCTATTTTCATCTAAAATCATGATAAATGATATAACAGCTTAATCGAAACTTACAGTATCCAATCCAAGATCGCTCACTTGGTCGCCATAGATGTCATTGAAGCGGAGTTTCTCAGAGACAAGATGATCGAGGTTCTCCTGAATCGCATTTTCTCATGTGAAGGCTCAAAATCAGCTCAAAAATCACCGGCTAAATTCATCTAAACAATTTTCTACGGGGTACGAAGCATACAGAACTATGAACTTCGAATTTTAAAACTCTGCGCGTCTTTTCTAAAACTCGGTCCGTAATGAAGATTTCACAAAGTTTCTCATAGCGTTGGATAGATCTCAAAGAGGTGAATAAAATAATTATCGAAAAGGCCACGCACCTATCACATTATTCCTACTTTTTATTTACAATTTGAATTTGATGATTATTAAGAGCAAAAGAAGAATTTTAGATGAGAAGCTTCACCTTTTGCTTCGCCAGCTCCACAAACAGCTCAATCTGACAGCTCATTGCGCCAAGCTTCTTCCACAAAACTTCATGAAGCTTCAGCAGCTCGGCCACGTAATTCGAGTCATTCGGTGGAGTCGACTGAAATAACCAAGGGGTAGAATAAGCGATATACCAGTGTCTGGCTGATACCTTACCAGTTGTTTGACGAACGGCTCGGACAGGTAATTGACGACGCGAGTGAAGTCGGCCACCTGCTCCACCCGAATGCCGTCGGCCATCGACGAGTCCATCTTCAGGTAGGCCGCATCGGCCATGGTGGCTTGAGCTTTCAGGAACACACATGGAGTGTGGGCGGACGGATCGTCCATCGTGAAGGAGTGCTTGAAAATAGGTCGTTTACTTCGATAAATTCATATTCGTTCCAACCACTTCCTTTGCAGAGCTGGGCTGAATAGGCGAAGTTTAGCAAACGGTTTCCCATTCCCGCTAATTAAGGGGCTTTCAAAAAGATTTTGGGCAAATATCAGTCAATAAGTATCTCTCTTTTAGGTGTTTTGCTATTTTTATTTTACCATGCCTTCCTGTGCGGCGGAGAGAGTATAACCTTATTCTGCTGCTTACTGCATTTCGTAGTTTGAACTCTTTTATCATTTACTAGTGATTCCGTGCTGTTTATTTTTTTAATCTCTATCTGGACTCTTGGGATGTTTTGTTCTTTGGTGCAATGATACTATAATATCATACTGATCGCCTTTCGCGTGATTATATCGCATGTCTCAATAAATATGTAAATAAATAACGAAATAAATAAATAGAGGCAAGAAAGGTGAAGTGACCACCGCTGATCAGTCACTGAGGACGCGCCACGCATCCGAAACCGTTCGAGTTTCGTTGAAGTACGGTAGGAGTCCGTGAACCTTTGGTATTGAAAGAGTTTCACAAAAAAAAATGCGACGCAGGCGAGATTCGATCTCGGCTTACCCATTGCACTACGTGGCAGGTCCACTACATCCTTGAGTTCCATCTCAACGGCGGTACCTAATTTAGAATGCACTTTGAAATGCTTTGATCTAAACTATTAACCCGAATTCGAAAGGTAACCTAAAAAAACTACATACTTATGGTAGCATCATGTCGAAAATTGTTTCAAGAATCCAAAAGAGCGTTTTAGCAGATTTTGTAGGGACCCTTTCTGCCGGTATAACAGGTAAGGTAAAGCAGTCGACGTCAATCAGTCCTCTAAGGACGCGCCATGCTTTCGTCTTCTACTCAAAACCGCTAAGACATGGTAAACGTGTATTCGGCTTATACAATGACTTGGGATGGGGGGGGTCAGCTGCTGTACCAAATCAGTACATTCACCTTTCAACGCAAGTTTGGTACCAATTTACCCCACCCCGGAGGGATGGAAGGCTTTATCAGCCTGGACGAGGATCCATCACTCGACGGTGCGGCTGGAGTAGCGCCTTTATCAAAGCACCACGCACGACCTTATCAGTTTCTAGTGAAATTTACCTCCAAAATCGCTATCGCTGATTCTGGCTGATCAACTTTGTTGAATAGTGTGGCGGCAGCGATATGTATGGCGTCGAGTGTTAGTTGAGCATTTTCGTCACCTCTTGACGCCGCTTGTTCTCTGCAAATGTTGATTTAAACTCAAAACGCCGGTCAGAATTATTGATTCCTTTTTCATTCTCCCTTCTTCATGAAATATTTCTTTCTTTTTGAATTCGTAATTCTAAGAACCCTTTTCACAAACAACTTGACCGCATCATTTACCACAGTAAAGGGCTTAAAAATGTACCCAGAGGCTTCACGGCTACTTATTCACTATTATCATACCAAAAACTCTGGATATTTACCAGGCTGCAGCCAGAGCTGCAGAGGCTTAGAACTTTTTTATATTCATTTTTGTTCCAATTTGTACTTTTTGTTATGATTCAGTTGTCATAAAGCATGGTGAATGCGCATTTTGTCCAAACAATAACTTGCGTGGGCCAGCCACTGTACCAAGTCAGTGCCTTTACATTCCCAGTCTAGGCTTGGTTAAGCCGGCCAGGATCGATCGCGCGACCGTACAGGTGTCAGTAGCGCCTCTTGCCACTGTGCTATCTGTAGCAAACTTGAAATTCTAATATAAGAAACGAATGTGATAGGTGTAACACACTCAAAACTAACGCATAGGTGACTGCTGTCTTGTAGCAAGTGAGCGCCTCTTGTAGGTCGCCGTTCTGCCTCCAGTATGCGGCTGCAGCTAGGTGTAGGTACGGATGATTGCTAATGTTCTAGGAAGAAAAAAATTATATCTACTTATTTATTCATACGCCAATATGACGTATCTGTGCACTAAAAGTAAAAGAAACGACAACAAAATGAAGGTTAACCAGGATACATCTGCACTGTGGACATAGCATCAAGGACCGAGATTCATCATTGGTAAACCCTCGATAAACCTCGAGATATACCCCGAACGGCTCGCACCTATGTCTACTTATCCTAAACTTCCTATGTTAAACACAATCTCTCAACGACTCTGCCGTCTGGTTCTGGCTGCGCCGCGGTTTCGAAGACGCTCATCCGTTCCTGAATCTGGGCCAAGGTATGGAAATCGGTAACCGAGCAAGTATGTTTGGAGGAACAACCTTCCTTCGGCAATTATACAATAATTAAAGAGCTTGTTCTAGAGAAAGAATTGGACAAAAAAATTAAAATCAACTCATGATTAGGCATATTAACCAAGAAAAGAGGGAAGTGATAGCAGCAAAAAGAGCGATAAGGAGAGTGATATACTTTGGATACTATGAAACTGTAAACTTCTTGGCAACCTAGCCGTCTAAGTTCTGAAGGAATATTTGTTGAATCAAAGCAAAAATTCGCGAAAAAAAGAAAAACGTTAGAACAAGAATATTCCTGAAAGTTCTCCAACGCACCTCGAACTGATGCGACAAGAGCCGAGCGATGATGGCTCCGTATCTCGGCGAACTCGTCGAGACGAGCTTCTTCGCCTGAGAGAAGTAGCCCTTCAGAATATCGGCGTAGTCCGAGTCCGGTATACGAGCGTCGACGTTTCTCTGATTGGCTTCCTATGAAAAAATTTTGTGTTAAGGGTACTACGGTAGTGATTTATTTATTCAAATTGGCTAATTCCCTCTCAAAAAAGAATTTACCCACAATTTCAAAAACAAATGGCCACTATACCTCAGGCAAACCTCGAAGCTGACCCTCTTTGTGCCACTGGCGACAGCGAGGCAGAAGCTTTTCGTCGTCTGGCGTCATTTCGAAGTATTCTTTCACAAATTCTGTGTATCTAAAAGCAAAAACCATGGATTTGAATCGATAAAAATAAAAAAGTAAAGTTGTTGGATGCTGATAGTTCCGTGGGACGCGCCGTGCAATCGTTTTCCATTCAGAATCGTAGAAGCATGGTGAATGCGTATTTGGCCTATGCCACTACTTGCGGAGACCTACCGTTATACGAAATCAGTGTTGGCTCCTTCTCAGACAAATTTGATATCAACCTTCCCGATCCCATAGGATGGAAGCACCGAGTAACCTCGAGCGGGGATCGATCGCACGACCGTACTGGTGTCAGCAGCGCCTCTTACAACTGTACCACCAACTGCGTCCTTACCTCTCGTAGTACTTGTGAAAATCCGGACACAGCTCAGCCGAATATGAAGTCTTGAAATTATTTCGACTCAATCCCACACTTCCAGCCATTTTACAATGTTCACTTTCGGCCTGCAGCTTCTTCTCGATCTCTGGATCATCTCGTGCCTCACGAGCGTTTATCGATTTCTGGAACAGATTCACATCAATTTAATTAAAGAAAAAATATAAAAAAATCTTTTTAAAATAAACTTACAAGCACGTTGTTCAGCTCGATGTACGTTTTTCCGAACTTCTTCACGCTGTCGACCTGCCGCAAGAAATCGACCAGTGAGCCAGAGTAGGCCAACGTGTACGGTGAGTCGGGCTGAAAACGTACAATTTTACTTGTAAAAATTGTTTTAGTGACATCATCAGTGGGTTAAACCTGGGCAATGAGTCTATACCTAACAGGGATTTGTTAACCAGCCTCGACATTACTCAACTACCAACAGATTATTGCAATTGCTATTAATATTAACCAGCGTAATTGACAATCTTTGAGTTGTATATTTTTCGAACGTCAACAAAAAATATATTCCGCCCATCGCTCGATCAGAATATTTATTCATTAAATTTCGCCACTTTTCAGTTTCCGAAGGCTTTTGAGTCTCCTTCCGTTCCCATTTTCTTTCGCTTATTTACATACTCACCTATTTCTCGGTGCGGTGTAGAGGTAAGAGGCGCTACTGACACCCGCACGGTCAAGCGATCGACGCCCGGTCTAACCAAGACTTCCATCCCTGCGGCGTTGGATGAATTGCTACCAGACTAAGCAATTCATCCAACCCCGCGGGGATGGAAGTCTTGGTTAGAGGAAGGTGAAGACATAGATTTGGTATACCGGCTGGAATCCGAAACTCATTGCATAGACCGAGTACGCATTCACCATTCCTCTACGGTTCTGCGTGGAACAACCTCCGGGGACTGATAAACGTCGGCACCTTTACCTTTTACCCATCTATGTAGTTTTTGGTCTCAACCAGTCATAAAGTTCAAGAAAAGATTGAAGCAACGAATTACATGGATCGCAGTTAGCTAACAAACTAACCACATTAAATAAAAAATTGAATTAATCTATATTTCCTAATCAATCGATCTAGATCTACTTCTCTCCTTTCCTGCCCGCTAAGTGTTCTACATAATCGGGCCAGCCCATTTTTTTCGTATTCATAAACTTATTCACAATGAATAAATCGTTTTCACTAATAACTTATTTTCACTTAAATTTAAGCTAAATCTCCCATAGGTTGATCGATTAATTGATATTTGACTAAAACTCGAGACTCGAAGAATGGCCGAACGACCGGGGCGATGATCAGGTGGCCCGCAAATGCCTGTAATTAACCTACTTCCCTATCGCTATGGCGCCTACAGCACACTAAGTTTCTAATTATCGAATGCACAACAAAAATCGAATAGGAGCACAGTATACGGTATCTGAAGAAAGAATAATAATACTGTACGGGGTATAACCTACCACAGCTTCAATTCGCTTCTTGTCATCACTGATCTTCCAGTAATGAACACAGAAAACATCATTCAGTAGTATCATGCATAGTAGAAGTTTTGCTTTCAACTTCACCATGTTTGAATGATCTGAAAAACAATAACTTCCATTCGAAATACATGGGTAAAAGGAAGCGAGCTCGTGAGAGAGAGAACAGAAAAAAAGAACAAAAAAGGGTGATTGACGACGCTTCAAGGAAGAACTATTCTCAAAATAAACTATAAAACCTTAACATTAACTTTGAAATCATATTCTCAGATGAAATCAATACGGTTTCAGAACGAGTAGAACTATCCGAAACTGAGAACATTTACCGATGACAATTTCATTTCAACAAATCAAAGAAAACCGATTCTGTCGAGTCTTGGAAGCGAAAAACGCCTAAAATCGTCCACTCAGAAGCAACGCTGCAACAAACTTTTTTCTGTTCAAAACTGCGAATTTTCTCTCGATCCAAATTACGATGGGATCCTGCCTTCCAACTATACCAGAATATTTCAACCGATGAGTTCAACAGGGTAGAAAAAACACTATGAGTGGCGGGAACTATGGGATTTCAATAAGAAATAGATGAACATAGAACATACAGAATAAATATTAGGTTGTCCAATAAGTTCTTGCGATTTCCATAACAATTTTCAAAGTTTCACAAATTTTGACTGAATCAACCTTACCCATCGAAGTACCGCCCATCTTTGTCAATGACTGTCCTCCATCGATTCGGTAGGGAATGGATACCGTTGCGGTAGAACTCCGGAGGTTTTGATTCGAAGAAGTGGCGAAGGTGGATTTCGAGTGCAGCTCGATCATCGTATCGTTTTCCTTCCAGAAAGTGAGCTAGCGAGCGGAACAGATGGTAGTCAGTAGGGGCAAGGTCTGGTGAGTAGGGTGGGTGGGGAATCACTTCCCACCCCAGCATCTGCAGCTTTTGGCGGGTCAACGTGGAAGTGTGCGGTCTAGCATTATCATGGAGAAAATATATTTTGTCGATTTCTGGACGAGTAACACGGACAGCGTCGCTGAGTTTTTGCAGTTGGTTGCAATACACTTCGCTGTTGACGGTACTACCAGAAGGACAGAGCTTCCAGTACAGAATTCCTCGGACGTCCCAGAAAACTCCCGGCATCTCCTTCCTCGGTTTGGGCCCACCTTTGGGAATTGCTGGTGGCTTCTTCTCTGCTGGGACCCATGCATGTCTGGTTGTACGTGACCTACAACACCCACTTCTCATCTCCTGTAGTGAGTGAGTCCAACCAGTCAAAACGGCGAGAGCTATGAGAGTCAAAGCGACAAGCTTGGAATCCGTGAAGAAGGCGGTGACGAAGATAAATCTTTGATGACTCATATAGTTGTAAACAACCGGCTGATATAAAGCGAAAATGTTGTGTACGCATAAGCTAACCTTTGACCTTTTATATACCCTACTGCTAAACGATAATACGTCTCAACCAGGAACGCCAGGTCAAAACACAAAATCGCAAGAACTTATTGGACAACCTAATAAAAGGTTCCTGCCTTTTCCGCCTCTTAGCTGACTGAGACAAACCTGGATCTCTACGAAGCAAAATATTACGCCACAACCAAGTCATGGAACAGGAAAAATCTTAATAGAACTGTCGGGATTACTTCACCTGATGGTGGATCAGAATAGAAGGAATGATATGTGGACCAGACCAGGTGAAGAACAGTAGCTCGAGCAGATCATGAGGATAAGTGAAAGAGCCAACAAACTCCATCAAGAATGGGGAAATGTGATGTATCGAAGGTTAAACTGAATAACGAAACAGCAGTTAACCCTACTAGCTCACCATTTTCTTCATTCTACAAGATGAACCGGTGGGGTAATACTTACCATGAACACACGAAGAGGCCACTAATAAGTGAACGTCAAAAGTAAAACAAATAAATGAGGTAGAAAACATGAAAAAGTAGAAAGTAACGAATTATTCGAAATACGACAAACATAGAGATAACGAAAAATTTAGATGAGAATCTGAGGAAAACAAACAAAATAAAGTTACCGTTAGCATGCTGTGTACCATGCATGAGCATACTTTTGTAATAAAATAACATTAGATGCACAACACTTAGTGCTCGCCAGAGTCCAGAAAGTTACGGATAGGCGAAAATATGAGGAAAATAAAGAAAATAAAAATTTTAAAGAAGCGTTTGAAGAAAACAGATAGATTCCAAAGAATTCAGACACCGAATTGTGGCTAAATACGAGGAAGATAAAGAGAATAAAGATTTTAGATAAGAATTTGAAGAAAGCACAGAGAATCTAAGGAGTTCATGTTCCGGATCGGGGCACAAAAAAAGAAAAACTAAAATGCACCATAGTTTGTGGTCGCCAGAATAAGTCACAAATAAGCAACAATATGAGGAAAATAACAAAACTTAATTAAATCTTAATTCACAAGAAAAGTCACTGGGCAAACAGAATCACGACATAAATGTAAATCAAGCATTAATGAACATTTTTTAAAGAAATTTAGATGAGAATTTGAAGAAAACAAAAGTAGTGATACCGTTAGACTAAAACGCACAGCACATCGTTATCGCCAGAATAAGCCACGAATAAGGCAAAACATCAACAAAATGAAGAGAATAAAGAATTAAGACACGAAATTGACAAAAAACAAAGAGAATAAAGTTACCGTTAAACTAAAACGCATAGCACTTCGCGGTCGCCAAAATAAGTCATGAATAAGTCAAAAGTACGAGAAAAATGAAGAGTTTAAAAATTTTCGACAAGAATTTAGGAGAAAATAAAGCGAAAAATTATCGTTGAACCAAAACGCGCAGCACTTCGTGGTCGTCGAAATAAGGTCCGAATAAGTTAAAGTATAAGAAAAATAAACAAAATAAAGAAACCAGATAAAATTCAGATAATAATTTAAGAGAAAACAACGAGAATAGAGTGACCGTTCAACTAAAACGCACAGCACTTCGCGGTCGCCAATATAATTCATGAATAATTCAATAGTACGAGGAAAATAAAGAGAATAAAGAATTTCGATAAGGATTCGGGAGAAAACAAAGCGAGAAAAGTTACCGTTGAACTAATACTTAGCGGTCGCCGAAATAAGTTGGGAATAAGTTAAAATTTAAAAAATAAAGAGGAATAGAGAATTCAGATGATAATTTAAGAGAAAACAAAGAGAATAGCAACGTCGCCAAAATTCATGGTCGCCAAAATAAGTCATAAATAAGTCAAAAGAACGAGGAAAATAAAGAGAATAAAAAATTTCGGTAAGAACCTGGGAGAAAATAAAGCGAAAAAGTTACCGATGAACTAAAACTTAGTGGTCGCCCAAATAAGTTGCGAATAAGTCAAAATACGAAAAAAAAGAGAATAAAGAATTCAGATAATAATTTAAGAGAAAACAAACAGGATCTAAAGAGTTTAGACACCTGCGATTGGGGTCAACGAACGAGCCGACGTGGCGAAATAGTCAGCAAGGCGGTGAGTTGCAGAGAATCGCCCGTCCGACAAGGCCATCCCACCACTGCGCTGGCCTCTGGAAGACGGCTGCCCTGTCGAATTAGCCACCAATCAATAACTGACTCGATCGATACGCCTCCCATCGATGCTGATCAGGGTCGACGAACATGGACAATCGATACAGAAAATCGATAATCATTGAGTTATCTGCATCCGCGACGCCTAAAGATTCCACACGAGCGATAAAAACCAGTTATGACATCCTTTACGGCAGTTTTCACAGTTTTCCTTTATTCGAGAGATTTTGTTCATTTGCCTGATTGAAAACTAGAGGGATTCATGTGAACTGTGAAACATCACTCAACGGAGGAGCATAGTACCCGGAAGTATGGGTTAAATTACCAGAAGAAATGATCTATCGACTAAATAACCTTCAAAGATTGAGATCAGGTATCTATCGCGAAATAGCTTTTAGAGATTCAGATCAGGTATGTATGGTATCTCTTTATGTATTTATAAATCTATTTTTGATATATTTTCGAAATTATTTTATACTACTATTAATATATATGTTTGCCACCAGTTAAGTTATTATTGATATTAATGTATATGTTATTATATTATTACTATCAATATATATGTTTGCCACCAGTTGGTTCGTGTGGATTATAAAATATTAAAGAGTTTATGAGTTCCCTGAAGCAATTACTCACTAGAGGCATTTCAGCCTTCGCCACAAGAAATAATTTTTTAATTGAAAAATTAGCCTGAATGAAGCTAGGAAACTCTAGCTCAAGGGCAGCAACAGAAGGTCGAAAGGAAAAATAAAAAACATCAAAAAATTTCAAAGAATTGAGGAATAAAATTAGCAAGATCATCCAACAGGGACTACGAAATCACGTGTACATTAGTTAAAAAAATTCATAAATTCCAAGGTTTGGACCAAAAACTGAGTATATTAGTACTGAGTTCTGGGTTGAGAAAAGATTTTTTAATTCTTACAGCTTCCGGGTGCGCGTGGTGCAGTGGTGAGAGGCGCTAGTGACACTCGCACGGTCGAGCGATCGATCCCGGTCAAAGCTAACCAAGCCTTACATCTCTTGGCTAAACTGGGTAAAATGGTACCTGACCTGCCTGTGAAGGTGAGTACACCGATTACTCGATTCTGAGTGGAACACGAATGCAGCGGGGCGTTCTTAGAGGACTGATCAATGCCGATACCTTTACCTTACCTTACCCGGCCTCCACATAGAAATTTTCAGTTTCATTCGAGTCAAGTCAAGTGCATGGCGTAACCCTGAACTCGGATCGTTCACTAGGTGCAAGTTGAGAAACAACAAAAAAGCGCAAATAAAGAAGTGAAAATACGTTCAACGGTGGAACATGCTGGAAAAACCATAGTGTGCCCTTGTAAAGAGATATCATATATATTTCTGAAAAATTCATACTCTAATTAGCTATATAGGTTAATTCTAGCACACGTCACGGGTCTAATCTAACCACGGGTGAACCTCACCGCCAATAATCCCTCCTGAACGGGTCGCACCTGCTCATCTGAGCACGAGCACAAACACCCATTCTCGCGCGGTGTTCTACGATGTTTCAGCGTTTTTTCGCCTTTTTTATCATAAAATTCAATTTTTATTGAAATAACTTCAGAAATAGATCAAAAATCTTCACCACAAGCACCATTCCTTGGAAGTGTGCTCGTCTGCAGCTCGATATTCCACTATTTTCCGGTACAATCTCTAGATTAATCGCCAGAACGGGATTTCTCAATAAAAAATCTGCAGAAAAAAGCTGAAAGCTTTCAAGCTTTCGCGCTTAAATCGACTATTCAGATATTTTTCTATTTTTTCATGTAATAATTTGTAATTATAATTTGCAACAAATAATAATGATAATCTTCCAAACCCTACGAATGTTAAATTGTTCAAGATTAACCGTCATCGAGCACTCAACGCTAGCTGTTTCAGTTTATTTATTCAACTATATATTTCTTCTGTATGTGTTAGTCTTCGAAGTGAGTTTTATTACTTATTTACACAGTTTATTCATTTATTTTGGGCGCGCATGGTACAATGGTAATGTCTTACCATGGTTAGAACTACTGAGTGACCTGGGTATAGCCAAAGCCACCGGTCTCCAGGGGTGATGTGGCGAATGAGCTGCTTCGATCGGCCTCTCCGCTCCTCTCTTTTTCATCTTCAGCTTCATGTTCTTCTCTCTTCCTCTCTTCTTCTCTTCCTTCCTACTCAACCTTTTCAGTGCGGTCATTCTTCTCTCTCTCTCTCTCTCTCTCTCTCTCTCTCTCTCCCTCGACGTCCTATGTATAGTTAGCCGGCAAGCTTCTATTTGAGAACGAAACAGGTGTTGCGAACGCCCAAGAATCGCGAACAATGGTGTTGGCTACACGCCAGCCTCCTCGTTTTTTATGAAGTTTGCGAAGAATAATAATAATTTTCTAAGCCTTACGGATTTCAAGTTCTTTAAGACTAACCGTCAACAAACACTCAAAGCTGTTTCACTTTATTTATTCAATTATGTATTTATTCTGCACCTGCGGCGTGGTGTACAGCCTTCGAAGCGAGTTCCATTTGCAAAGTTTATTTATTTATTTTAGGCGGGCGTGGTACAGTGGTAAGAGCCGCGATTGACACCCACACGGTCGAGCGAACGATCCTCGCCTGAGGTTACCAAGCCCTCCATCCCTGCGGGGTCAGGTAAATTGGTATCAGACTACTCTAGGAAGGTAAAGAGTGCGAAATGAAATGGGATACTGATCCGCTTCACCTTTACCTTATCCTTTATGTGAGAACTTCGCTATTTATTATATAGAGTGGTAAGAAAGTCTTCAGACGTTTGACGCCCACTATTTCTTGGTTTCCTTATTCAGTTCACAGTGCATTTTACTCCACGGTTTTATCACCATTGTTAGTCAGAACCATATTACCCCTGATAGGCAGGCCAGCCATCTTCTACTTGCAAAATTGAGCAGGCTGGAAGCCAAAAAAGTCGCTGACTGCCCGTATGCCATCATCGACTTTGGTAACTCTTTTCTCAGCTAAAAGGCAACATGGAAGGAAGATAATTGACAGCTATAAGGGACAGTATAAAAGTAACACGCAAAATCGGGTACCAACCTCATCTCTTTAAATTTTTACTAGTCCCTTTATCGTCATAGGGTCCTGCTGCATCATTGCGAGTGTGCACCGAATGTACTCTTGGTCGTTTTTCTCGAACTGCTTCCGCAGGTTTCCAGAAGGGAATTGCTATGACGACAGCAGAGACTATGTCCTCTTTCGATACCATCTTCTTGCACATCACTCCTGCCTTGTGTCAGATGCAGCATTGGAGAACCTCCTTAACATGTACTTCCGGTTTTGCCTCCGTAAAAGCGCTTCTGCTAAGGGCAGCAGGAAAACACCGTATGATTTGAAGAAACAAGGTTTCCCTCTCTCATATTACCTATCTATGCTTTTTCAAAGCTGTTTTCAAGGAAGCGGATGCCCGTGTGAACCACGTGCTGTCGGTCGGACGTCCAAGCTCATTCCACTCAGACTTTCTCTGTAACGAGGGAATGGAGCCAACTGGCAACTTTGGCATGAGTGTGCTATAGTCTCCTTGCAAGAGCAGTAGTGTTTTTTTCTGGATCCGCTGCAACAGCTTCGAGAAAGGCAGAATTCTCTACCATAGGAGCCCGTGCCAACCAAGGCTTGTCTTCAAAGCTGAAGTCTCGAGCAGTAAGACGTTATAACCAGAGCTCGACGATGCTGAAGATTGCGGTGTCTTCTACGAATAGAATACTAATGTTGCGAATGGATTCCATCGTTCCAGTGCTGTGCCACAGTCCGTTAAAGATGAAGGCTCAAATATGCTCTCGTGGAAATAACATCGTATCTGAAGTTTAAGAATAGGGTTTGGTTATTTATACCCATCGTGACGCTGCTTTGTGAATGACTAACAACTACCACATGTTAAGTTATGGACTCAATGGAGAAGTCGGAAGTTCTGATTCTTTCAAACAAAGTGGCTCAAGACTTTCTTACCACCCTATATATTAAAAGAATATCGCATGACGTGGGCTCTTATCAAGACGATTTTCGGTGCTTGGCTGGCGGTCCCCCGTTATCTAAAGCATCCCGTCGGTCCAGCTTGAAGAGTTCCGTAGTTGCAACCTTCTCGTCATCTTATGGGAAGCTTTTGTCCCAAGAATGTTGCAAATACTCCTATTTTCTATATTTACTCATTTATTTATTTACCTACCTATGTATGCATATAAAGGTAAAGGTATCGGCGTTGACCAGTCCCCTACGGACGCGCCACGCATCCGTCTTCCATTCAGAATCGTAGAAGCACGGTGAATGCGCTTGGCTTGCCGGGGACAGCCGCTATACCAAGTCAGTACCTTTACCTTATCAGACAAGTCTGGGAACAATTTACCCGACCCCGGAGTGATGGAAGGCTTGGTTGGCCCGGGCGAGGATCGATCGACCGTGCGGGTGTCAGTAGCGCCTCTTACCACTGCACCACGCGAACCCATCAGCCTAATTATGTATAAGCGTAATAATTAGGAGTGACGCTAATCACTTCCTGACACCCCGAAAACTACCTCTGGGCTTTGCCTGGGGCATCTCATTAGCAGAGAGTGAAATCCCGTAGAATCTTCAGGTTATTCTAACCCAACTGGATTTCAGCATGTCACTATTCTGATTATGATTGAGATCGATAAAGTTCGATAAAACTTCTTCCGAAGTTTTCATAACCATCAGAATGTTTTGCCTGATGCTAACCATGTGAAAATTCCAAAAATTATCAATTTGCGCTGGTGACTAGAAAAACGATTCACTGGAATTTTCATAATTTTCATATAGTCTAACGTTTAAACCTGAGTCAGCACAGTTAATTAAAAACATGTACCGCAAATAAATTTAATTGCCTGCCAATGTGAAGCTCTCAGCTGACTCGTCATTCGTCGACTTTTTCTCCGTTCCTAAGGAATTCAGCTAAACCAATCATCACTAACCCTATGTCTAAAGGTAACCTAAAGTGTCCAGCGTTGATCGGGCCCTCTGGTTCGCGCCACGCGCTCGTCTTCCATTCGGAATCACAATCGTAGGGGCACGAATGGGTATTTGGCGAATACAGTGACTTGCGAAGGCCACACACTATACCAAACCAGTGTCCTTACCTTCTTAGATAAATCTAGTACCAATTTACCCGAAGGAAGGGACGAAGGCTTGGTTAGCCTGAGCAGGAATCAACCACTCGATCGTGCGTGTGTCAGTAGCGCCTCTTATCTCTGAACTACGCAAACCCTATTGAAAAGTAGCCGCGGAAGATTTGTCGATTCGATGCAAGCCTGGCAGTACTATTCTCGTTTTCGTCTAAAATAAAAACGAAACATCGCCTCCAAGCGCGAAACTGCAAACATTTCGGCTTTTGAATTCAAATTTACGACTTTTCCATCATAAAAATGGATACGCCGCCAGCTCATCGTCGGCGGCATATCACCACCAAACTTTTAGAGCCACTTCTCCTTCTTACCTCTTGACCACCTTTTTTTACTTTGCGACACCTATCTCATAGATTATTTGTACGCATGCTTCAAATCTCATTACTATCCTACGGTGCAATAGTAACAGGCGCTACTAACACCCGCACGGTCGATCGATCGATCCTCGCCTGGGGTAACCAAGCCCTGCACCCTTCCGAGGTCGGGCAAATTGGTACCATACTACTCTGGGAAACTGAAGAGACTGACTTGGTTTCGGCTGGCCCCGCAAGTCGTTGTATAAGCCAAACTCGCATACACCGTGCCTCTACGATTCTGAATAGAAAATGGATGCGTGGCGCGTCCTTAGGATGCTGATCACTTGTGTACAATGTCGACCACTTGTGTATATTTGTGTATGTACAAGTACTGATAACAAGTGATATTAAAGCATGATAAGTGAAGGACTATGATAATGTAGAGGGGTTCATTTTCAATGTCCGTTTGCGAAATCTGGCCGCATAATATTCATCAGGCTATGGCTGCCCATAGCTGTGATCCAGTTCACGTATCAGCGAGATCTTAGTAAGTATTATTCAATTGAAATACCTCGTATTTACTCATCCCACTCTATAGTTAATCAGTCCCTTAAAGACGCGCCACGCATTCGTTTTCCATTCAGAATCGCTATAGACATGGGCAATGCGTATTTGGCCTATACAGTGATTCGTAGGAGGCCAGCCGCTATACCAAGTCAGCGTCATTACCTTCCCGAACAAGTCATTTACTGGAAAGGATGGAAAGGTTGAAATAGGTCGGGCAAGGATCGATCACTCGATGGTGCGGGTGTAAGTAGCGCCTCTTATCACCGTACCACTGAAGCCATGTTAGAACTAGATGGAGAAATAAGTGACTTTGCGAAAGAACGGATCGTAGGGGAGAGTAAGGCAATCTTGAGAAGATAGGTCTACAAGGAGTGATTTAATGAATGAAGCGATACCAGAAAGGGTAGATGAATGGAGGTAGACTAAAAATGCAGAGTATAAGAGCAAAGGTATCGATTGGTGGTTCTTCCAGCATAGTCCAAATTGAAATCTAGCTTAAAAACTGAAGATCATCGACTTTAGAAGGGAGAAAATGGTCAGAACACTCCACTGGACCGCTTATTCAATGAGGTCTCATTCGAATGAGCTTCTTTGACCCTTCATAAATCCTATCATCATACGCAAGATAGTAAACACGCAAGCGGTCGGTGATGAGCAGTCTCCCCTACTATTAGGGAGCGCCATGCACTCGGCTTCCATTCAGAATCGTCGCCCATTTGGGAAGTGAGCTTGGCAACTATATTGATCCCTAAAGACGTACCGGTCACTGTCTCAACCTTCTTCCACCCACACGGCCCACCCCAGCCTACGTATCCTCGGGAGGGGTAGATCACTACGTCGTGGATATGTGAGCGTGGTCCCTTACCACTGCCACAAGTCATAAGCAAGCAACTTCAGACATGGAAGCCGAATAACAGCTAATCTTTCAGTCCGCTCATTGAAAATGAGCCCAGTTGAGGTATGTAATATAGTCAGAAGATCCGTCGGGGGTGGAATAAGCTCTGAGTGCTCAAATTTTAATTTAACTATTCGAATTTGAGGATGGGTTATGTCATTCCAAAAGACATGTTATCGAATATCCGACTATATTTCGGATCTGAGTAACATGACAATCGGTCTCGTCGTATTCTCAGTGATGGCGTGAGCGGATTTCTGCTCCTTCGCGTAGTACAAGGTAGTAGCTCCCGTCGCCGGAGGCTACGACCACTGATGTGCTACCCAGAAGAACGCTTTCTACCGGCCGGTAGACACTACTATCAATCTCAATACTCCCCTGAACCATGGAATCGAATGAAAAATTATTGAGCTACCATAGTGCGATTGAAGACAAAAAACCGACGGAAACATCACTATCACCACTGAGTCGGAGCCCATCGACAATCTGCCTTACAAGTACTACAACAATGACGGCCACGGCTCAGATTCATGGACGGACGAGCGGTCTCCGAGACCCCGTCGGTAATAAACCCGCTCGATACCGCCGAGGTCTCCCGAACAGAGCTTCATCGCAAGGTGTGATGGACCCGCGATAAACCTCGATTAAACCCCAGGACGCGTTCACGAATCTCGGTTTGCACGCCTTTCGGGGTATATCTCGGTGTTTATCGGGGGGGGGGTACCAATGATGAATCAGGACAAATTTGCTCCTGCCACCAGTGTTGAAAAACGAACAGCTTCTCCACACGAAACGCTGCCACACAGCAAGCGTTCGGCTGACATTCCATTTCTGGTTGAGAATCTTCCACACGCCTATATTTGAACTGCTACTGCATAGTTCATCGAACTGCACTGTTGCACTGTTACGGGCGCTCATCAATCAGGACATCGATTCATCACAGCTCACTAAGAATCTTTTTCATAGCTTGTTCCGCAGCACAATGGATTTGTTGGTTTACCCATTTTCAACCTATTCCTGCCAACCCAAACTCTGCAGTGATGCCGAGGAGGGCCAACGGTGTGATGTCGCTATTCGTGAATGTCTCTTCCGTGCGTACGATTCAATTTTAGTTGGGTAGAACAACTTGCGGACGTCGTTGTAACTGCACGTTCCGTTCCAATGAATGACTACATTCTGCTCTTTCTTTCACAAATATTCTATGTTTCCAAACCCGTGCCTTCCCATGCATTTTATTGTTGCAGATAATAGAGGTTTAATACCTAAGTTCGAGGTAATATGCCACCAAAGGTAGGGTAAAAATGCAGATCCGAAAGAAGGCGAGGTCCCATCGGGCAAGAAAAAGGTGGGTTTCGGAGGAAAGGCCAAGAAGAAGAAGAAGAAGAAGAGGTCGAAAGGAATAGTCAGAGATAAGCTCAACGACATGGTTCTATTCGACCAGGGCCCACATTCATCATTGGTAAACCTCGATAAACCCCGAGATCTAGCCTGTGAAAGGCGCGCACCTTTCTCTACTTATCCTAAGCTTCCTATGTAAAACGCAATCTCTCATCGTCTCTGCCGTCTGGCTCTGGCTGCGCCGCGGTTTCGGAGACCGCTGCTCCGTTCATGAATTTGGGCCCAGGCTACGTATGACAAACTTCACAAAGAAGTCATCACCTACAAGCTGATCAAACCATCAGTAGTTTCTGAGCGTCTGAAAATGCGAACATCTCTTGCAAAGGCTGAACTCAGGGAGCCCTAGACGAAGGGTCTTGTAGAGGGCCCTGTTCATCATGGAGGTCGAATCGTCCACACCCGTGCTACGAAGGAGGCAGATGCGATTGTTGAGTAAATATGCTTATTGTTGTTCACGGTCATTACACATATTCACTTGTCTGAAATGGCTGGAATCATCGCTTAATGTTGTAGAATAGTGTATCGATCCCTCTTGTATTCTCAACTTAACAACTTTTGAGTGTCACATACTAGCGCTCCTTTTCCACTTCGGTCTGTTCATGAATATTGTCCGAACTCCATGAAAAAATTCCTTAAAAGCAGTTATAGCTTAAGCAAAGGCTAGGGAAGCGCAATTGATGGATCCAGTTGAGGAGGTCCGCACGGGTTCCAATCCCACCTGGGCCGCGGTTTTTGCGATGGTCATTCCATCATTTAATTCAAACTCTTCGTATACTTGTCTGAGAAGCGGAAATGACGGGAATTTGACGACAGATCAGACGGTCTCGTGGCGAAGCACCAGATTAAAAGGCGTTGGTGTACTGATAGTGGACGCTGTTCATCAACTCCTACTTTTCTAAGATAGTGGCTCTGCTAGTTCGCTCAAAACAATTCTTTTGGAATTGTTCTTTCCTTCGCGTTCATATTCTCAGTCGTATAATAAAGTGACTAATAAAAATATTGCAAACTCTCGTCCAGACCAGATCCACTACAGCTTCACTGAACCACTCTAAGCTTTTCAGTATGATCGAAGGCGGTGACAAGGACGATTTCGTGCCCTATACACTTACACAACTTCGCAACGGTGATGGTAAGAAGTTATTCTTTCTTTTGATTAAAATTATGGAAACTAAGTAATACATAATGACAAAAATAGAGGGAAATCTTATTGATAGAAAATTGCTTTGTAAAGGTTTTTCCGAAACGGATCCTGCGGTTAGTCCGCGGAATTAGAAAGAGTACCATAGAAATGCAATAATTTACGATCGCAAACGTGCTACTTAACATAGTTAGTAGAAAAACTAAGCAAAAATAAAATAGAAATTCAATACACAAAAATGAAGAAAAAGGAGAAAATCGACATACGGAGAGGCACTGGCCTTATGCATGTGAAATTTAAGCTATATAGGTTTCCAAGTTCAGGAGAACTCAAGGTAAAGGGAAAGGCAAAGGTGTCGGCTCATAAGAACGCGCCTTGCACTCGTCTTCCATTCAGAATCGTAGATGCATGGTAAATGCGTATCTTGCCTACACGTACAGTAGTTCGCGAAAAGATATGTCACCTTGCATTTTTGGGTACAGATGGGTGAAACCAAAAGGAATTTTATTCCAGTTGACAGTTTTAATAACACTTATTGAAAATACACTAATATATGCCATTTTTGGAGATTCTAGATTTTTTTAAAAAATTTTAAACTCCGTTTCATATGCATTTTCAAACGAATATATCATGGAAACCACTGAGCTTCTGCTTGTCATGAAGTAATATTCTGATAGAGCGTGATTAGCTTGTTCTTATAGGCTATGAATTTTTGTTCCAAGACATTAATTAATCATAGAATTTTTTGTGTGAATTTTTTCATGGGCAAAAAATGGTGAAATCATTGGACAATCTTTCATATAAAATTTCATATAACAGTAACCAGCTGATGAAATACCATCAAATTAGGATATGTGATAGCGAAAGATTTTCTCTTTCCCATGCATATCTAACTTTGAAGAATAGCGGGCTGACTACAGAGAAAATAGTCAATGAAGTTGCATTTACACAAGCGGCTGTTTTACGAATACCCGGAGGTAATTCGACTCCAGATTTCTCTAGCGCATAGTAGACTTATTGCTTGTTAGGTACTTAACACTAGCAAAAT
This sequence comes from Nippostrongylus brasiliensis, assembly GCA_030553155.1. Lineage (NCBI taxonomy): Eukaryota > Metazoa > Nematoda > Chromadorea > Rhabditida > Heligmosomidae > Nippostrongylus > Nippostrongylus brasiliensis. The sequence continues at coordinate 5,986,296 of CP130736.1, read as the reverse complement.
GATTCCCGCTATTGTTCAGAAAATCGTCTTCTAGTTGGACCGAGAGAAAATGGGGCACAAACCCGCGCAGCGTACGGTGGCGGGATAGTGATGCATACAACAACAGATGATTTTCTGAACAGTAGCGGGAATCATTTCGCTAGCTGTTAAGTGCATAACAAGCAAAACGTCTACTATGCGCTAGAGAAATCTGGAGTCAAATGACCTCCGGGTATTCGTGAAACGGCCGATTGTGTAAATGCAACTTCATTGACTATTTTCTCTGTAGTCAGACGGCTATTCTTCAAAGTTAGATATGCATGAGAAAGAGAAAATCTTATGCTATCACATATCCTAATTTGGTAGTATTTCATTATTTGGTTACTGATATATGAAATTTTATATGAAAGATGGTCCCATGATTTCACCATTTTTTGACCATGAAAAAATTCACACAAAAAATTCTATTGTTTATTAATGACTTGAAACTGAAATTCATAGTCTATAAGAACAAGCTAATCATGCTCAGTCAGAATATCACTACAAGACAAGCAGAAGCTCAGTGGTTCCTAAGATACATTCGTTTAAAAATGCATATGAAAATGAGTTTAAAATTTTTAAAAAAAATCTAAAATTTCCAAAAACGACACATATTAGTGTATTTTCAATAAGTGTTATTAAAACTGTCAACTGGAATAAAATTCCTTTTGGTTTCACCCATCTGTACCCAAAAATGCAAGGTGACATATCTTTTCGCGAACTACTGTATAATGACTTGCGGGGGCCGGCCGCCATACCAAGTCAGTGTCTTCACCTCCCCAGACAAGCTTGTTACCAATTTACTCGACCTCGGAGGGATAGGAAGCTTAGTTAGTTAGTTAGCCCGGTCGAGGATTGATCTCTCGACCGTGTGACTGTCCGTAGCGCCTCTTACCACTGTAACACGGGCGCGAATTTAAGTAAAAAGAGAAAAAGGAGAGGAGAAAACGAAATGAAAGAAATTTCAGTACCACTAGACCGACCGATTCACATATTCACCGAAGGAGTATTCGACATGTTTCACTACGGCCACGTGCGGCAATTGAGACAAGTGAAGGAGGCGTTTCCAAATGTCATAGTGACAGCAGGAAGTAAGTTACATATGACATCTTGAAGCAGTAAACTGTGAGTGGTATAAGATCTACCTGCTCACATAGTTAGGTGTCATTGTGAAGAACCAATTAGAATTTCCCCGGCACTCCTCAATTACAGTATGCAGCGACGATCAGGTCCGGAAGTACAAAGGTGGTCCGTTGGTGATGACCTTCGACGAGCGATGGGCTTCCGTCGAAGAGTGCAAGTACGTCGACAACGTCATCGATCACGGAATGTTCTATCCGACTATTAAGCTACTCAACGATTTACAGGTACGTTACGAAACGGCCAAGCCTATTGTGCACCAAATTTTCCCTATTTCAACAGAATTAGGCCACTCGGTGTAATGGTAAAAGGCGCCACTTCCACCCGCACGATCAAGCGATCGATCCTCGGCTGCGTTAACCGAACCTTCCATCCCCCCCGGGGTCAAGTAAATTGGCATCACAGACCTATCTGGGAAGATGAAGACAATGACTTGAACCACGGCTGCCCTTCACCTCACTGTAGGGGCCAAATACGCATTCACCATGCCTCTACGATTTTGAATGAGAGTCCAGGGCATGGCGCGTCCTCAAGGGCGTGTCCGACGACAAACACTTCACCATTTAACTTATATGTAGCAAACAAGCGTCAAGGCAGGATGACCAAGAACCCTACAGGATTGTTCACTATTCAAAGGGTATCGAGTTTAGGTTTCGGGTAAAAAACTTCAAGATATTGGTTTAAAAACCGACTTCCAGCAGCTTGCTTGGCCATATATGGTCCCTGGAAGGAATGTACGCTTTCCCGCTGCTATACCATAGAAGTTTGGCTAACTGGTTAAAGAAAAAGAAATAAATAAATTATACAAAGGAAAATACAGTAACCCAGCTGTCAGCAAAATTACTTCCGCATCCAGGTTAAACTAGGGTTGATCCTTGCCATTTTCTACAATTGAATTCGAATTCCTAACTCTACTATGCCTCTACAATTCTGAACGGGAGTCCAGCGCATGGCGCATTCCTATGGAACTGATCGAACCTACAAATTTTACAACTAAAGAACTATTTGAAGGCCGATCTAATTGCTCATGATGCCATACCCTACTTGTGTCCTGACAGTGACGATTGCTACAAGCCGTTCAAAGACGCTGACCGCTTCCTAACCACTCAAAGGTACAATTCTTTCTGTTTATTTTCTTTATTTTCCCTTAAAATTTTTGAAACTGGTTTACCACCAAGTAGCTCTGAATGGTTGAGCAACTACTACTCCGAAAAAAAGGAAACAAATGGAAACAACAGTGGAAAGAATAATCTTTGAAAACAAGGTTGGATGAGATCGTTAGGCTCGTTAGGGCTCAAATAGGGAGCTCTACCCAAAATTGAAAAGTAACTAAATTACTTATAAGGTCTCAAAAATAGGAAAGCTATAGGAAAACCAAATGAGAAAACCACTCTTCTGTGCCGAACTTTGGTACTTACAGATAGAGCTTGTTTATTGTTTATCAGTCCGCCTTTAATTCCTATGATATTGCATTTTTGAGTCTTAGTCTAGATTGATGTTTGCTTTGTTTGGAGGGCCCGCGTGGTGTAGTAATAAGAGGCGCTACTGACACCCGCACGGCCGAGCGATCGATCTCCGCCGGGTCTAACCAAGTCTTCCATCACAACGTGTGTGGTAAATTGGTACCAGACTTGGCTGACCCCAGCAAGCCGTTGTTTAGGCCAAATACGCATTCAACATGTTTCTACGATTCAGAATTGAACGTGAACGCACGGCGCGTTCTTAGGCTACTGACCAACGCCGCTACCTTTACCCTTACCTTTTCCCTTAACTTGAATAAAAAAGTAAAATCTACGTTTCTATGCTAAACTTTGATTCATTTCAGAACAGAGAACATATCGACCACTGATCTCATACAACGAATTGTCGATCAATGCGACCAGTTCCGCGAACGCAACGTGAAACGAGAAAAATACGGATGAATTTACGCCATATTATTCATTTATTTCCTTCTAACTGCTTACTGAATATGTCGCTTTTCCACATGGAGATCATTATTTCCAAACTTTGAATGTACTAGATAGAGCTCAATTAGAGTGCTAAGATTTTTCATTTGACCTATTTTGCGTACACGGTGGGTGTCTTCCAGTCACTTTTTTCTTAGATAATCACGAAATATTGAAATTATTGCTCGGAGGCACGTGATCTTTCTTTAAGTAACGCTGATGTTAAGCTTCGCATGTGCTATTTGTTAACTTCAGACAGTCTGTGATGTTGAGCATTATCAGGAAATTGTAAGAGCTCTAATGCATGAATAGTTCGATAGAGATTTTCCTTGTAATTTGAGAATAAACTCGGCTGCCCTGAAGTTTGCGAAGGTTTCATGCTTGATATCCACTTTCCGGACATCCAGTCCCCTGAGGACGCGCCACACACCTGCCTTCCATTCAAAGTATGGAAGTACTTATGATACATAGTTACTCATGCTAGCACCGTTCCACATCCTGTCGGTAGCATCGTTTCCAAAACTTTCATGAACGCAAAAGAGTCTTCTAGCAGAGCTTCCAGGTGCCCTTCCTGCCGTTATAAAAGATAAGGTAAACTAGTCCACTTTAATGTCTCCTGAGGACGCGCCACACTTTCGCCTTACATTCAAAATCGTAGAAGCATGGAGAACGCGTATTTGGCCTACACAATGACTTGCGGGGGCCAGCTACTATACCCAGCCAGTACCTTAGCCCCCCAGACACGTCTGACAAGGGAAGCTTGTGAGCGATCGGTGACGATTCATAGCGAAACCCATATGAGCAAGTAGGGCTTTGTATGAGGAATGCAACTATGTGTTCATCAGGTGCCGTCGTCACCTGGTTGATCTGAAAATGGTCGGCGAAATTTTGCACAGCCGCATGTATAGCCTCATCACCAGCGGGAGTAGCGGGGCCAATTCCTCAGCCACTTCGATGAGGTGGCCGAGTGGATAGTGCTATGGATTTAAAACCTGATGATCGGGGATCGGCTTCTCCGGTGACTTTTCTTTTGCCTTCATACGCTAGATCCCAAAGTACGCTCCTTCTGCGATTTTGCCGCAGTTTCGAGATAGAATCGCGTTTGAGACGAGTATAGAGAGTACGCACGGAGGACAAAATCTGCTATGTTCGCGGCCCATACTTACCGTAACCAACCCAAGTCCATCCCAAATTCAGAAACTAATGTCAGATTCATTATCAGCGCCCCGAATAACCCCCGTACACGGAGTTTGGGCTAAATCGGTGATTTCGACCCAATCGCTCTACTTCGACTACGAACCCTAGCAAGCGCACGTCAGACATAACGGGAAAAGCCGATGTTAGATTTGTGAATTGTGGATTTGTCAGCTGCCCAAGTCATCTTCGTTAATGAATATAAAAAGAAACTCATCCAAAATAGAGTCTCTGTTCTTTAGAGTCGAAAAAGTGGAACAATAGAACAAAGAATATTCTCGGCAAGTGGACATTCATACAACTCACTTGACACTGATAAGGCTGGTTAGGTCAGAACCACCGATTTAGCCCAAACATTGTCTACGGTGGTTATTCGGGGCGCCGATCACGAATCTGACACTAGTTTCTGAATTTGAGATGGATTTGGGTTGGTTAGTATGGGCCACGAACATGATAGATTTGGTCCTCCGTGCGTACTCTGTTGGTCATACTCGTCCAGAACGCGATTCTATCCCGAAACTGCGGCAAAATTGCAGAAGGAGCGTAATTTTGAATCTAGCGCATGGAGGCAAGACAGAAGCCACCCGCTGGGACCGATCCACGCCCATCATTTTTGAGTCCACAGCACTATCCACTCGGCCACCTCATCGTGCTGGGCGAGGAATTGGCCCCGCTACTCCCGCTGGCGGGAAGTTTACGTGTGCGGCAAAGCAACATTTCGCCGGCCATTTTCAGATCAACCAGGTGACGACGGCACCTGGTGAACACATCGTTGCATTCCTCGTGCGAAGCCCTACACGCTCATATGGATTTCGCCATGAATCGTCACCGATCGCTCACAAGCTTCCCTTGTGAGACCAATTTACCCAGCATCGGAGAATTGGACGGCTTACTTAGCTTGGGCGAGGATCGATCACTCGACCGTGCTGGTGGAAGCAGCCTCTTACCACTGCACCGTGGGTCAGTTCAATATAAACGTTTAGGAGCTTGTCGGACAACACTAAGGGAAAAGAAAAAACAGAATAACAAGAAACACCCACCAAATGTCTAGTTCATTTTTTCAACTTTTTCTCTCTTTCTCTCTTCCAACAAACTCAACTTTTTCTCTACCTATTCCTCACGAAGGCGCTCGCCTTCCGACCCCCGAAGGCAACCGATGGCGCAGTGCGGTTGCGCGCTGATTCGACGGGAGCGGTGCGGGTTCGATCCCGCGCGTCAGCAAGGGACAGCATCGCCTTCGTGGTGACCGTTGTATAATGCTGGCGCTATAGCGTAGAGACGTCCATGTTGCTTGCGATATTAGCATGGTATTGCGAGTGTCAAATACTTCCCACATTTTAGCCCGTAAGGGTTCACTTTACCCTGCTCAGGTATACATTACCCACTTACAATTCATCCATTATCCCTTCCAAGTTTTTTCCGACTCTGTTTTGAAATTCACGTATCTTACTCAAGAGATGAGAATCAACCTCCTAAACAGTCCAGGCAATGAAATGGTTCATAAACATCCCATTGACACCCTGAATCTGTAGGTGATAAAAAGGTCTTTTAGACACTAGACTTTTTATCAATTAAAGATTCCATAAAGCAGTAGTACGATAAGGCTGCTCGAAGTAACAAGGACAACTTATTGTAGCAAAATCGATAATAGATAATCGATATAAGGGAAAGGCAATCGAGAACGATAACAATATCTAGTAGAATATTGGCAGAATAGGCTCAATTAAAACACATAAATACAAATTACTTATGTTAGAAGGAATGTTTTTCTCACTTGCATTAAACCCTCTAGTGTCGCATTACTTGCACTTTAGTTAAACTAATTTTAATCTTGACATTCCTATTACTTTTTTTCACTTAAGTTTTTCTAATTTAACCTTCACTTTCATTTCCTTCGATCTTTGGCTTTCCATTTAGCATCAAAATGTAACGTTAGGGACAATGTGAGGCCAAACCCCGCCCAAATACAAAGCTGTGCCCTATTATGGGTCATGCAGTTCATTCATCTCACCAGTCATCCATACATCTAGGTCATCAATCATCTAGCTTATCAGGAAATCGATACCACAGGGTATAATTCCTCTCATAAAATGGATACGTCACCTCTACTATCAACAACTAGTGACCAACAACCAGGTCGTAATCCTATGATTGATCATGCTGGCAACACATATCCTTGAGTAAACATGGATAGGATCGGACACAATATTGATAATTGATAAGCACCAAGCTCCTCCCATTAATTCAAAAATAATAAGATTAAACAATACTTACCAGGGAATGCCGCCAACCTCCCATGGAACTTTGAATTCAGACCTATATCAATCGATAGATCTCGGAACACTGATTACAGATCTGTAGATCAAATTTGCAAAATGGGTCTCCTAAGCGAGTTCTGGCTTGCGAAACCCTGCGTTGGGCGCGGTGTTGCGTAATGAGAAGGGCCGCTAGCCCTGCTGGCAGCTGCGGCTGTGGCGCAGAGGTTGAGGTCTCGCCTCGCAGTGGTGGGGTTAGGGTTCGGTCCCCCGTGGTGGCATTATTTTTGCATATGTTAGTTATAGTCCGTGCGGACCATAGGACGAGATCGAACTCGTTTTTAACACTTTTTCCAGTGAACGACTGATGGTGACTTTCACATAAGTCTGCAACGTCACTTGAATAAGGAAATTTACTCTCTTAACTACAGTTCTAACGATCTTCAACACTGAAGAAACAATACAGAAAAGCAAACATGCTGTTCGCAAACACAACTACTCAAATCTGAATCTAACTCTAGCAAGCGCTCTCACTGCAATTCTAGCAAGTAGGTCAAATGCCTGCAGTGGTAGATCAAATTTGAAGGCTTCGACGTGTTATTGATTTTTACTCATTCGTTATGCCCTTGTCTCCAGCAAAGGTGGTTTCTATTCTGCTCTCCGAATTTGGATCAGCTGAAGATAGCAGAGCAGCTACACGCGAAGAGAGGAAGATTGCCGCAAGGTTTGCCGACATTCTTCGCGAGGCTGCTGCAGCATTGGTAGAAGTTGAGACGGATGAGGATTTGGAAGCAGGCGCTTCCACTGACAACGACGCGGATTGGGATTATGACGAGGATGGAAACACAGAAAGTGCGGAGGAATTGTACTTTGGCACCTCGGCTGTAAGTCCCGACCAAGTATGTTTGCGAGCTCCATAATTCTACTTCTCTACTCTGAAGGCTTATTTCTTGAGTTTAGATAGCAAAGGCTATTGAACACTATAGAAGCTCTACAAAAGGATATCGCTCTTTGTCGAGCATGAGCGCAAGATTTCGATGGATTAGAGATGAGGAGCATTTGAGAAAGCTCCGCAGGATTGAACACGCGCAGCAAGAAGCGGCGGCAACGAAGCTCCGTCGTTCTGAACAAATGAAAAGGATTGGAGACCTTCTGTATGAAGAAGTCAGAAGAAAAATGGCGGAAGGTGGACTTTTTTCCTATTTGGCTACTTGACACCATTCATATTGTACTACTGAACATTAGTAGCTGAGTCGAAATTCAGGCATCACGCTACATGACGAGAACCTGCGACTGATGGCACTTGAGTTGTGTAGACAGAATCAAGTTGAGCAGTTCAAGGCAAGCCAGACCTGGGTATCATCTTTTAAAAAACGTTACGGAATTGTGTCGAGGAAGATAACGACGTTCGTCTCGAAGAAAGCTTACAAATGCCGAGACGAAATTGAGCTGAAGGCGCAACAGTTTGTGAGTCTCGTTCGAGAAGATATGCAGACCAAGCCACTGGCTATTTTCTGTAACGGCGACCAGTCAGGGTTTGTCAAAGAAATGACAACAGGAAGGACACTAGCACCACTAGGAGTTAAAAAGGCAAGATTATCACGGTAGTAGCATTCTCATCTGGAAATGGTGAATGAATGGTTGTATGGAGACAGCCTGCATAAGATGTGCAGTTTGTGAACAGTATGTTTGTTTTACACATTTTTTTGCGTTGTTCCATCAATGCTGATGAAGGTTAGGACAAGTTTAGAAGGAAGGAGTAAATATTTGTGTTTTCTCACGCCATTACAATGTGTTTGCTGAAATGCGTTCCCAACTTCAAGTAACCTAGGAGACTTATGTGAAAGTCACCATCAGTCGTTCACTGGAAAAAGTGTTAAAAACGAGTTCGATCTCGTCCTATGGTCCGCACGGACTATAACTAACATATGCAAAAATAATGCCACCACGGGGGACCGAACCCACGACCCCACCACTGCGAGGCGAGACCTCAACCTCTGCGCCACAGCCGCAGCTGCCGGCAGTGCTAGCGGCCCTTCTCATTACGCAACACCGCGCCCAACGCAGGGTTTCGCAAGCCAGAAATCGCTTAGGAGACCCATTTTGCAAATTTGATCTACAGATCTGTAATCAGTGTTCCGAGATCTATCGATTGATATAGGTCTCAATTCAAAGTTCCATGGGAGGTTGGCGGCATTCCCTGGTTAGACATCAAATAAATTTACCGATGAAACATGGCTTGTCGAAGAGCAAAGACTTTTGTGCATAAACAATAATTCTACGAACTCCCAATATCAATGCTTATTAACCCGCGAGAGCCCAAGAGGCCCCAAGTTCATGCAATTTTCTAATAAGTATAGAAATTAAATCCGTCTCTCAGTGAAAACATGGCTTATCGAGATCAAAGATGAAAAGAAGAAAAGAAAGAAAAGAAAAAAAGAAAAGACGAGACCCTCTTCTGCCTTTAAAACTTTTGTTAAGACGCAGACCTACCTCTCACGCGATGGTAAGGCCCTAACCTCAAACACAGACTAATTTCTAAAAGAGCACCAAAATAGCATTCGCAAAGGAAAAACAAAAGCACGGCTCACTCGAACCAAGGGCTTAACTGGATTTCCAAACCACAAAAGCCTCCTCGTACAACTGCTCTCGAAACCCAAAAGGAAATTTAATTTTCAAAACAAAAACACGAAAACAAAATTTGCCCGAAGCTGTTACCACTGATTTCGAAATAAGTATAGAAATCGAGGCCACTTTCCAATGAGTACATAGCTGATTCGAATGGAATTCTCAAATTTCCAAAAAAAAAAACAAAGACCTCATGAACTATATGTTTTTAAAAGAGACGAAAGCCTCTTACTACAACCGCTGTTGAAATTCAAAAGGCGATTCAATTCTTTATAAGAGAAATAAGATTAGATAATAAAAGATAGGAAGAGGCAATCGGACCAACAGCAAACACGCTCAAGTACGACCATCTGAATAAGCACTCGAATCAACGGAATCATTTTGTGTGACACGCAAAAAAGTGGCCATAAAATTCTTTAATCAACATTGCGCATATAATTTACAGAACCTTTGAAGAAACCCAATACATGAACGCCATACAACGATCTATGATGAAAAATATATGTATATACTCGAAAAAGGTGAATGAATGAATTGGTGATGAATGGATGAACGGATGGATGGACTGTGGACGGGGGTACACGATGATGATCGATTGATTCAAATTCGAGCGTTTGCGAAGGGACAATACATAGAAGTCGATTTTTTCAAAAAAGGACTGTCAGGAGCAGGTCTTCAACGAAAAATCACGTAAACTCGAACTGCACAACTGAGAAAAGTCTAGGAAAGCCAAAGAAAGCGCAAAACTCACCTCAACGTACAGAAAGCGCGCAACTTTCGTGAAAACGCTGCCGGCGCGGACTCTACCGGTGAATATGGAAAAAAGAAATAGAGGAAAAGAAAATAATGAACGGACTGTTTGTGTGTGTTCGACGATGAGCAAGTGAAAACCCACAATTACACAGTTGCTACTATACAGTATACATGCGTTGAGAAGCTGTTGTTGTTGCCGTCATTGTTGTTGTTGATTTCGTTGTTTGGAAGTTCTTGGAAGTACGCTGAAGCCTTTGAACACCACAATCGAAGCACAGAACACAGAGGGTTATGTCAAGCATTTAACCTTACCAAGTCGAACAGACATCTCCATTTGCCCTGAGGCGATTCTTTCGGGACCCAATCTCTAAAAAAGAACCAACACCCGTGGCCACAAGTTCGTATCTCCCGACGGGGAATGGATAATACTCCAGGCACGCCCCCAATTCGCCCCCCAGTTGAACCCAAAGGAAAAACTGGTATGAGCGGATTTGTGGTATACCCATCCCCACCAGGGAGTATAAGCATGCATGCAGACTGGGAAGCTTAACCAAGGGCTAGCGGGATCAAATGACCAACCACCTCTCAATCGTACTCCTTCGCTTACTGACGACCTTGTCACAGGTTAACTTATACCCGTCCAGCAATGAAAGCACCCACGAAGACAGTAGCTCCATGCACAGCGAGTATACAGAATGGCCGAAAACCTCTTTCAACCAACTGACCATGGTAAAAAATTACTAAAGACACTCACGGATCACTGAGCGGGACAAGCTTCTCCCAGGGTCGTTCAAGCCTCCCAAGTCAGTCACCTAGGAGAGCAGGCTCAGCACCAAGCTCTGAAGTAACCTTAGACGAGTACTGGGTAAAATCAACCCAAGAAGTTGAGAAATTCTAACAAAAATCGCCCAGGGCAGATGGAGGAGATGCATTTCAATCTATCAAAGAACCACCTCTGGATCTTAAGACTTCACACAGCTTTAAACAGACCCGAACAAACGCCAGGCGGGTGATAGCATCCTATAGAGCAGGGAAAAAGCGTGTAGGGTGTTAATCAATCAATCAATCAACGGCATCGGAGCCAATATCATCATCATCGAGTTAACATATGAATCCTATCTTATACATAGCATATAAATAGATATATAACTACTAAAAATCAACTAGTGACCGGCCATATCGAACCACATTTTTGTCTGGACAAGAGCACTTTTCGACGCGGGAACACCTTTCAAAAAACATCAACAGGCTACTGATAAATTACTGGAAGATGGATGAATGGATGATTGAACTGTGGCGTGGGTGGGTGGACGAGGTGGGAGACAATACAATACATCATGAGTTAGGGAAGCGTAAAGCTACTAAGCCATGAAAATCATGAATGGAAAGGAATAGTATTAATACGAAATACGGACACGACAATTATGTCAAACGTTGCGTACAATGGCGGAAAAAACATTGATTAAAAACTAGTAATGTGTATAGCATCTCGGAGAAATTCAAGTGATGAATTCGCGTAGATCAATGAAACAAATCAATCAATTAACGATATCTGAGCAAAACCCGTCAGCGTCCGCTCGTCGGGGATCTGAAATCACTCGGATGTTCAAAAATCAATAATTCCTCAATAAACGAGAAATCATGGTAACTACGTTTGGCGAAAGATTGAAAACTGAAAAGCATAAATCCAGGCCCTTAATAACGACAGCACTAGGGATTAAATTGAAATTTAAGCCAACAAAAGGGTAAAGAAACGTCTGAAAACGTCAATACCGTGTATTTTGGGACCATTCAGACTAAATTAGATAGCTTTTCAAACCGACAACGAGTAAACAACCAAGCTTTGGAGTAAATTCATCAATTTTTAAAGGCAAAAAACTCTAATACCCCGCATAGCTAACGATAGATGTACAAGACGGTCCATCAAAAGATCAGGCTCTAGATTCATGATTAACAAACCCGTGATTTACCCCGACTCAACCTTACCTGGACTTGTATGATATCAAGGTACAATACACACTTCTGGCGCGGTAAGGTATTCATATTCATATTTATTCAATCCAGCAATGTAAATGAAGAAAAATGTTCCAACTCGATGATTACAGTAGAATGGATTTTTTTTTTTGAGAAAGGGGAAATGAACCACGACTTGGCAGCAGGTCCCACTCTGGAAGCGATAAATAGGGCAACACAAGGATGGGGAGGTGGATCGAGATGCTATGATCACAGGTGAGAGGCTAGTGTGTATGGCCGTGAGTCCTTTACTGTCCTCTGGTAGCAGATGGCTTTCTGTCCTCACACGCAGCCTACTGCCTGGAGAGCACGCAACTGGACAATCCATTCCGGGGCGTGCCCTTTCGGGCCTCTTTAAACTGTTACGCACCCCAGGCGATGGCCGTCAAGTGAGGCACGCAACTGGAAGGTCCATTCCGGTGAGGGCTCATCAAGGCCTCTTTAAGCTAGTACGCACACCAGGCGATAGCTCTCAATGGAGGTGCGGTGAAGGTCAGAAACCAGAAAAAAAGGAGACTTCGCTTTGAAAAAAAAAAAACACTTCCTAGTCGTTTTCTGAAAAAAGGGGTTTTGACCAGGTGGCCAAAAACTGGATGTGGCGATTGTAGAAAGTTGTAAGATTTTCGAGGGTAAGATTTTTGTCCCAAGTAGCAAGTGCCCTAATATAGCTCAGGAGTACGAACTGCTGCGCACGTTGTGGTGCATGGTACACGGTGAAAAAAATATTTAGACAACAGCAAGACAGGCGAGAAACCGAACATAGTTATTAGTTTTTAATAGCTGTATGTCGCACTTTCTTGTTTGGTTATTGTCGCATCCAGTTGTTCATAAAAGAAAACCTGCCTCGATTTCTAACTGAAATTGAAAAACTTCATATTGCAGTGAGGCGTGAACAATAAGGAGAACGAAAGAACAGATGATAACTTAACTTAACTTAAATAAGGTTAAGTTAAAAAAGGAAAAGACAGTGTGCAATTAAACAGGCCTTCACATGAAAGCTTCACGTAAAAGGTGTCACATACCCAGACATCACGCGCCTTCAGCCACACTACGGATATTGAACTTCAACCGATCAGCCACCAACAGCGCGCACACCACCTGCGCTACAGGGGCTGCAGTGCCATCAGGAGCTCCCACGTCCATGAGTGCAACCCACACTGATCCAGCTTAACCGTTATTTGGGACTAGTAACTACTAACTCGGAAACGCTGGAGGAACCAGCTTCTTCTAGCTTGGCCAGCTTACCTGTTTATGCCATTTGTTGCATGTCGCGATAATGAGGGGATAAATGTGGAAACGATACCACGGCAGTCAAAGATGCTATCGTAGGTAGAGATCAATCGGAGCGACATTCTAGAAAGTTCTCAGGGCCAATATAACCCCGGCAGGTTGTGCAATCTTAATTCTGCTGCATTGGACGCCTACCCAAGGACCTCGCTGGAACGACACCACCCGACGACCATCAACGAGCCACACCAGCGCACACGACAGCCAACGACAACCAGAGTCAGCCACCCAACCGCGCAGCAAGCAACACCCGAAGAAGGCGACGGAACGACGGAAAGATCCGGGTCTGAGTCCGTTACAACGAAGTGCAATAAATATTTAATACCTTGTGTACACACACAGATTGAACCCGGATAGTCCAGCCGCCACCAGCGCGCACACCCTTTGCGCTACGGCCTATTGCGCGTCGAGATCGAGAAGTAGCACTACAATTGTGGGCGCATACCGATGTTTTTTGCGAGGTAGTTTTGAAAGCCGCTAGAGTGAGAATATCTGAAGGCACCTTCTTCTAAACTGTTCCACTGCGAAACGACACGATAGAGTAGCGAGTGTTGGAAAGAGCTTGTAGAGGGGACAGTGGAGGAAATTCTAAAATGGTGGCCTCTAGTGCGATCGATTGTTGGCGCAATCACAAATAAATCGGACAGTTTTAGGTCCATTTCTGAGGTCGTCAACTTATACATGAGTGATAGGTCAGCAATAGTCCTTCGATACTCAAGGGTCACAGCATTGAGAAGGCGCAACCTGGACTCATAAGAGAGGCTGAAAATTCCCATACGTGCGAAACATCTATATGTGAATGACCTCTGCACCTGCTCAATATCAGCCTTTCGAGCTACTGCGCTGGGTGACCAGATAGGTGAGCAGTACTCAAGTAAAGGTCTTACATAAGCCACAAACAGCTTATAGAGGATATTTGGGTCTCTGGTTTTGAAAGCTTTAAGGATGAAGTTCGCATTCGCGGTGGCCTTGCCAACGATCTCGCTTATATGAGCGTCGTAGCTGAACTTATCGGAGTATTTAACACCCAAGTCTCGAATAAACTCAGACTGTTTAAGGAAGCTACCTTCTAAGCTGTAACGAATATTTGGGTGGTTCCTGCCTAGTAACATAACGGTGGTTTTCTCCTTGGAGATTTGGAGGTCCCATAACTTCGACCAGGCTGCTAGGGAATCTAATGCTACCTGAAGGCCAGCTGCGTCGTCCACGGTGTATATCTTCGAGTCGTCTGCATACATGGAACAAAATGTTCCAGGCGGAAGTACGCTCGCCAAATCATTAACATATATGAGGAACATAAGTGGCCCTATGCACGTCCCTTGAGGAACTCCACTGGGGGTGGAGTAGAATCTAGAGCGAGCGTCGCCAACAAGTACTGATTGAAATCTGTCTGTAAGGAAAGATGTTAGGAACTTGTGCAGACACCCAGTAATGCCGTAACCTTTGAGCTTCCACAGAAGAAACGGGATGGAGATTGAGTCAAATGCCTTTGAGTAGTCGACGTAGCAAACAGAAACATATCTCCCTTTATCAACCTCTCTATGCCAGACAGGCACGGTCGACAGCAGTGCAGACATCGTAGACCTTCCTTTAAGAAAGCCATGCTGAGAGTCAGATAACAAGTTGTTGCATCGGAGGTACTCTACTATTTTGCTGCATAGCATTCTCTCCATGACCTTGCTGGAGGAGCATGTGAGACAAATCGGCCTGTAGTTATCGACTTTGCTACGGGATCCTTTTTTGTAAACTGGGCGTACGAAGCCTATTTTCCATATTGAGGGAGTCTCTCCGTGCAGTAGAAAACGCCTAAACATCATTGTGAGCGGGGCGGCAAGGCCAATAGCAGCGTTCTTCAAGAATGAGTAGGGTATGTGATCCGGAGATGTTGAAGTCCTGTTTGGGAGCTTGGAAAGACGTCGATAGGTTAGTTCTTCCGATATGTCGATCCAGTTCCGATATGTCGATCCAGTTCCGATATGTCGATCCAGAGAAGGAAGGTATATAGGTATAGGACACCCCAGCATCGAGAAACGGAAATCATAGCACGTTCGGATTAAGAAACAAGCTCATTAATCTTAAAACTCATAGAAGCTCAAAAATCAAGAAAAAATAAGAAAAAATGAAATATCGAGAAGGAAGGTATATAGGTATAGGACACCCCAGCATCGAGAAACGGAAATCATAGCACGTTCGGATTAAGAAACAAGCTCATTAATCTTAAAACTCATAGAAGCTCAAAAATCAAGAAAAAATAAGAAAAAATGAAATATCGAGAAGGAATAGAGAGCTCACTTCATTTGGAGCGACACCCGAGTTGAGTGCAAACGTCACCGATCGCTTGTCGCTTTTCTGTTCGGCGAGATCAATGAGCTTTTGCAGATTGGCGGCGACGATCACCAAATCGTGACAGTCTATCAATTCAGCCGTCACCAGCTCATGAGCAATGCCTTCCACTGAAATTGAGCCACTCGAAAAGGGTCCATACATAATAACAAAATGAAAAATAAAAAATGAAGGTGTGAAGACAAGGGAATCACCTGCGCAGACATCTCCCAGCTCAAAATTTGACTAACAAGGCGTATTTCGCGTCGAAAACCCAAACCTTTCTCCGCTCAGAAAAATATGAACGAAACATGTGAAAATAGAAATGGATATATTGATACCCTTTGGTCGAAAAAGGATCTCCAAGCATTCAGCAGAGCCCTAGCAACAACAATGGAAGACTATTCTGACGACAAAATCTGCTCGATTTTTAGAATTTGTGCTTAATTTGCAGTGATAAATAAAATATAAAACTTCTCAAATACCTGTGTCAGCCGTTCGGGTATAGTCGAACTTGATATCGTTCAACTCACGTTGTTGATTTCTCACTCGCAGCACCTGTGAGGTACTTCATTTAAAAAGCTGTTAAAAAGATGAATATCACGAAGATTTAAAATACAAAATATGACACAGAGAGCACCGTATCCACATCGAGTTACACCTAATCTAGGAAAAATATTTCGTCGAATTATTCCGAAACATTTTCACTTTTCATTTTTTCATCCTATGGTACTGATTATGCATTTGCTCCAATTCCACCAATCGCTTGATCAGACGCGGTCCAGGCAAATAAAATGAACGTTAAAAAGCGCTAGCATTCCTCAAGGTGACAGAAGGGGTTCCCAAACAATCCTGCCTACGAAACAACCTTATGTATTTATATTTGAACAATATAAAAACTTCATTACCACCAAAAATGTATTATAATATAAATGTAAGAGACTCACAAGATTCAACGTTTCTCCCGGAACATTAGTATCTTCTGCTTGTGGAGCTTCGACGTTTCCAACCGAGCCGGTAGGTGCTTTAGCAGTTCGCAGCTCATCCTCGTCGCTTGACTCACTACCAGCCGGTGAGTCATACTCAAACTCCCAATTGCCATCCTTATCCTTCCTCAGCTTTCCAGAGGCGACCTGGATTGGGATCAATTTCAATTATCAGTAAAGAAATAAATTAGAAAAATAACTTTAAGATAATACTAATAAATAAATAAGAAATAATAAAACAAGAAAATTGAACCCATGCATCAACACTAATACCTTACTTACTTTATACACGATAATGCTTGCATCTCATGACACATGTGACAAAATTTAGTTAGTTTCGCTTCCGTGCCGCTCATTAGTTTGAATGTTTCAAATGAAGTATTTGGAAGAAAAAACCTAGCAAATAAACACCGGCATAATAAATAGACAAAAATTAACCAGTAAAACGCAATACAGTGCTACTCACCTTCTTCGCATTATGATGACTGATAACAGGAACGGCGGCAAGATTCTCAATCAACGAATGAACGAGATACTTTCGATCCTTGGCCTTTTTGAAAAACGAGTACTTGAGCAATTCGGAAGCAGTCGGACGTTTCGTTGGATCTTTCTGTAAAAAGCACATTCCGCGTACGGCTTTCTGCATTGGATAAATCTATTATAACAATCTCGGTCTACCGCTCAAACAATAAGTTTTACGTTCAAAGAATAATTTGCAAGTCGTTGAATAGTACCTTTTAACTGGAAATGAAACAAAAATAGGTAAATTAGCCGGTGTAACCAACCTGGAGACAATCTTTGATCAAGGCACGGAACGATTTCCCATACGCCTTGTATTGATCCTTCCGCTCTGCGTTTGTCTCCAAAGTGGGCGGGTCATTTTGCAGAGTGAGCATCAGCACCTTTAACAATTACTTTCCTCGCAGAAAATAAAATAGAAACAAAAAAAATTAAAACAAAATAAAACGGGAATAATTCAAAATGAAGCCAACCTTCATCGGAGGAAATTTGTGGTAAGGAGCAGTTCCAGTAGCTAGTTCAATGGCGAGAATACCCAAACTCCAAATATCCGCTTTAAAATCGTACCCTTGAACTTGTTCCATGACTTCAGGAGCCATCCTAAAACATTTCTTTCTGGTTCTGTCAGTCAATATCGACATCGATTGTTTCCCCAGTCCAACCTAACCCGACGCGCGTCGCAAACCGGCACCCACCCTACCGACATCTCAATCCCCACCCGCCACACCCCAGCAACATCAATGAACTTCTTCAGATCTTTAGCATAATTGAAGAAATGTATAACTTAATGAGATAAACAAAAAGAGTTTTGCTAAAGAAAAGAATGAAGATCACTCACGTCGTGCCCCCTACCGATAACCCCGAATTAACGAGGCCAAAACCCACCAGCAAGGTGTGCCGACGAATGTGTGACGAACCTTCTGAAACGCAAACACATGTGTTACACGACAAAAGACCTATTTCGAATTTGTGTGTCGGTCCATGACGCAACATACGGAGGATTCATAAGGTGGTCGGTGAGCTGAGGCATCGAAAAAAGACAATCACAAAAAAATGGAAAAAAGAAATTAAAAACAGATAATGGAGAAGCTGACCACCACCTTAGTATCCTCCGGAACTGTCAGCGCTATATATTGTTATAATTAGCAAAACTAATCGCATATCTTGCGAAGCAAATGCGCAAACGCCTCAAACAGCTACTCAATGCAAAGCTGGTTTTGAAAAAAAATATACAACCAACATTTGAACCTTCATCGTGAGCAAGCGTTAGCAAAAGTACACGAAATATTTACTTAGTTATTATCTACTCATTATATCTATTTATTATTTACTATCTACTTATTACGTTCATAGGTAAGTTAACATTTGGATTAAATATTAATTCGACCAATTTTGGTTATATTTTGATCGATGTTGCTTGCCTTCTTAAAAACAAAAAGGCCATAAGACCAGAAGGTTAAGATTGCAGGTGCAATTTTTGTTACAATGTAGACTAAAACCGTGAATGGTACAGTAAATTTTCGTCAGAAAAGCAGAAAAAAGGATTTCAACGGAGGTTGATCACCAACATCATCATTCTTGAATATTATAGAAAAATGACTGCCAGTTTTCACCACTCGACAAAAAAGGCGAAGGCCTCGACAAAAAAGGCGAAGGCAATTCAACTACCGACTTCAGAAGCCCAAAAATTTGGGGAGCTGAAATAGCCCAAATTCCAGACTTAAAAGTCAATTTTCAGGTAAACAAATCTGTTGAATAAAGACGTTATTTCACTAGCAACGAAAAACCAATCACAAATGTTCTATCTGAAGACGCTATTGCTCACGATGTAGTGGCCGGCAGTTCAAGTGCATGGACCGTAGCGAAAACATCACCGTACCTGTCGAGATAGATCGCCACCAGAAGATGCAAGCCAACCAGATACACCAAAATCAGCAATTTGCACAGTACCGTCGTCAGAAATGAGAATATTACCCGCCTAAAAGAAAAAGAGATTAGTAACGAGTAAAAAGTAGTTACGAGGACTTCCATTTCCGTAAATCCATGGTCCAGAGCTATGCATGGTATGCCCGAGGTAAACCGTGATTCGTCAAAAAACAAAACGCGCAAGCCTTGCGCGGATGATTTAAAAACAAAAAATCGTCAACACAATGCTAACTTTTCACAAAAAAAGAAGAATCACCAAGAGGGGTTCATGGTTATACAACATTGGACGACTCTACGATTCCGTATTCAACACAAAAATCTCAATCAATCCTTTGATTATTTCAATAATAAAGCTACGCCAACGAAAATTATTATTCAAAACTTAGCAACTCACTTTGATATCACGATGGATTTGACCGCTAGAATGGAAATAGTCAAGACCTTTCAACACTTCACGTAGCACAGTAGCAATAGTTGTCTCATCCAATACGCCATACATTGCCTGTTCCTTTCCAATAGCCTAAATATAAAAAAATAATGTAAAACATCGACAAAATACAAGCATTACTACAAAAAGATGGGCAAAGTAACAACAGTGCTTCTCTTTGAGGACAACTCTCAAACGCATATTTAAAAAAAAAAGGCAAAAGGGAAGCAAAAACAAATATGTTTTCCATAAAGTGTTGGCATAAAGTATAAAAAGGCTAGAAAGGAGTACCTTCACTGCTTCGTTTGATCGATGGAGTCGTTGGTAAAGTAAGAACAAGATGTAACCATAAATGTACACAAAAAGACAAAATACCAAAAAATAATTTAATATAATCAATATTGTGTAAAATCGTGAAAGCTGACGAGTAGAAATTCAACAATTTTAAGTGAAGTAGATGCCGTACCAAATTTACGGTAAGCGTAAGAGGGGTGATATCATTGAAAGTATAAACCCTCTAACGACCAACCTTGATCTTCCTCTTCAAAATATCCAACATTGAGCCACTGTTAAGAAGTCGCATAACTACCCATAGTTCTTCACCTACGACAAACGACGTATGATAGCTCACTACGTTTGGATGCGCACACAGTGACATTGCCTGAAATCATAGTGAAAGTTGAAGACAATATAAAATAGAGATACTTTTCTAAGATTGTAAATGCGCAGCACAGAAAATGATATAGCGACTTCTTACAAGAAGCAAAAGCATTAGTTCTCTCTTCAACCCTCACATTTCTCCACCTCTTGGACTACCCCAGAAGTAATGAAAAATTTACAAGAATCCTTGCCAATCGCATCGGAACTAGGAAAAAACAATTTAAATTAGCATTCGCAGCCATTTTTCAATCCACGGCTAAAACACAAGCCAGTGACGGGACACGGCGGCCTCAACAAAAGTAAACACTAACCTGGATCTCGTGACTAAGCTCGTCGACGGATGTCTGACACTTCTCCAAATTGATGCACTTGATCGCGCAACGCTCATTACGAGGAACACAAATCGCCTAAACACGAGATTCATGAACGATCAGGGAATAATAACATTATGATATCTTATGAGTTATAACGTAACCCAAAAACAACAGATAATATCGTTGAATCAATGATGAAACAGTCTAAATGGCGTCTAAAATTGATAAATAGTGACAACCTACAGTGACAAATCTAAAACTGATAAATGGTGACAATTCAAGCTCATATTGCTCATATTATATGAACTCGGGAAACTTTTTAACTTTGCTTGACTTTGGTTGCACAAACCCATAGCACCCAAGGGTCATGACAGGAGGGTTCTTCAGCTTCTTCCTAAACTAATTAAATTACCTTAACGGCTGCTCTCTCTCTTAACTGCTCTGGGGACGCCTGGGATGGAGATGGGATCCATTCTACTTTTGTGGTTGAGAAGTCTTGTGACTGCACCATAAAGGTAAAGGTAAATGCATCGGCGTTGATCAGTCCCCGAAGGACGCGCCGCGCATTCGTGTTCAATTCTGAATCGTAGAAGCATGTTGAATGCGTATTTGGCCTAACCAATGACTTGTGGGGACCAGCCGCTATACGAAATCAGTGTCTTCGCCTTCCCAAACATGTCTGGTACAAATTTATCCGACCCACGAGAAACGGAAGGCTTGGTTAGCCCGCGCGGAGACCGATCGTTCGGCCGTGCAAGTCATTAGCGCCCGTTACACCAATGAACCACGGGCGAAAAAAAATTAAAAGAATAAACTGTTTAAATAGATCATAATAAAACCAACTTTGAAGACTGTCGCCGTGGCACCGACGCCGATCGCGTCTTCGAGCACGTAGTGTTCCTTTCTGTTCGGCCACACAGCGGCGGACTGCTGTTGCTGCTGCGGCGCACCTCCGACGGACTGCTGCTGATGTTGTCCCATCAGTGGCGACTGCTGATGTAGCGCTTCGCCAGAACCGCCGCTTACCACCGAACTGGCGGCCAACCCACCGGCAGCGACAATGCCACCACCTCCGCCTTCAGTCGACCCCATCTACAATAGTTCATGGATGAGAATCGATAGCGGACGGAATCAGAGCAGCACAGCAATTCTCTTCCAAGTTATTAGTGATGTTGGTGCTGTACGGGTGGGGGACAGCCAAAAGAAAATTTAAGACTCTGTTTTTTTTTCACTGAAACTTCTGTCGAAACGGTTCAAACTGCTGTTCGATACTGTTCTGGACCCATTTAAAGTGCGTGTCTAAGAACAATTTAACTTCTTGTGAAGATTCTAGGTGTCCCCAACCCACATAGCACCTCGATGTCTGATCGAACAGTACAAACAATCACGCTGTAGCGAATTAGAGCGATAAACACCGATATAAACAAGTTTCGCACTACACATGGCACGATAGGAAGAGACAATGCGAAGATGACATCATGCCTTTACTATCAGTCTCTCTTCGATATTTCACCCAAAACACATCACGTGGAAAAGAAAGGGGAGCCAGGGGAGGAGGAATGAAATGAGAGGAAAGACAGCACCAGAAATTTGGAAATTTTCAACTAAGAAATGAAAGCTGCTGCTTGATACTTCGCAAGATTCCTCCTTTTTCGTCCTAGTCCAGTCAGTACACATTCACCGGTTTCCCAAGCAGTATTTTTGGCGCCATGTGGGTTCGGGGGGGGGGTGCAGGGTGGTGGTCCGCAACTTTACGTCGACTTTAACGTGTTATCATGGTTATAGCTGCTATTGTTTACGATCAACTCGGTCGGTTTTGACATGTTTGACATGTAAACTCTTCAGAATCGTTCACAACTTAACATGTTAACCAGCACAGAATCGACGCAATATTACAGACCAGCACGCTGCACCCCCAACCCACGTAGCACCGGATTTTTTAGCGAGTGGAAAGTGGAAAGAGCGACTGGAAACTTGAGTGAATAAATAAACACTAACAAACTGATCTAGGTTATGATTTCAGAGAAGCCACAAAGGCAGAAATGAAAGAGCAAGAAGGAAATAACAGAAAATTACGCAGAAAAAGGGAAACTTCAGATGGTAGCTGCTTAGTAGGCGAACTGAAATATCAAGCTAAATTCCTGATTTGTGATGAAAAACCTCTAGTTGGACAAATCACATAGACAAACAGATAATTTTAGCCACCAGATTCGTCCGTCTCGAAGAAACGAAAAAACATAACATTATGTAGTAGCAAATAAATGAACGAAAGCTGAATGGTCAGGCGCCAGGTGCTCCTAAGACGCAGGGCTTACTCATTAAATATCCCCTGATATATGCCTAACAGCATTCCAATAGACACTTTTAGTATCCTTTTTGATCTCCTTAACATCCTAATACAGCTGCATTTTAAAAAAAAAAAACGAGGAAGAAAACCATGAAATAAAAATAGGCGTGAAGCGATTCGACTGTGACCGCAATTGCAGACAAACTCAAGGTCGACGACAGCAACGAGGTAACCGAGTCGTTAGAAGTCCGTACTTTGTTGTATTTATACCATCTAATTCCCATTTCAGTTTTTCCAGATTCAGTCCAAGATCTACTTCTTGGACATATTTTAAATTTGTTGCTGCATGAGTTCAGCCTTGGGAGTATATTTGACGAATACGCGTAAAACGGCTATCATCGGTATGCCTAAGATGCTTTTCATCGATTATTACGAATATTTAGTTCTGAACGCCATGTTAACAAGTAGGAACGGTTGAGATTCATCAAAGAGACCTCCAAGGCTGAATCCACCATATAAAAAATTGTGTCTACTTGGCTTGATGAAATGAATAATCTCATCGAATGCCAGGAGCGAGACCCACCGTACTCTCAGCAGTCTTTGCTTTGGACGTGCATGTCTTCTTCAGTGTATTCTTCAGCGACACGTTATTCATCTTTCGAAGCAAATCCATTATGGGGAACGCTTCGAAAAGCTGTGATGACGTTCGCAAAACACACACAGGTGAAGCAGCAACTGACAGCGAGGTACGAGGAATGAATCACACTCTTCATTGATAAAGCTGGTATCAGTCAGGTAGCTGATACCCATTCCTAGCGGGTTTTTGCGAGTTACTGTTAAGATACAGTAGAAATCGGTGAATTCTTGGTATTGATAGAAAAATTAGCAAAAAATTCGACTCAGGCGAGATTCGATCTCGAACGGCTTGCTTATTCATGGCACTGTGGGAAGGAATGTCCACTTCACCCCTGAGTTCCATCTCAACGGGGGTAATTTAGAATGCATTTCAAAACGTTCTAACTTAATTTATTAACCCAATTAAAAGGGTAATCTGATAAAGATAGATACCTCTGGTAGCATCATTACCAAAACAGATTGAAGAACACAAGAGATTGTTTTAGCAAAACTTATAGTGGTCCTTTTTGTCGTCATAAATTGAAAAGTCAACCAGTCGGCTTTAATCAGCACCTATGGACGCGCCATGCATTCGTCTTCCATTCAGAATTTGTCGTCATCAAGTGAAAAGTCAACCAGTCGCCTTTAATCAGTCCCCTAAGTACGCGCCCCGCATTCGTCCTCCATACAGAATCGTAGAGGCATGTCTAATACATGTTCAGGCTCTTCAATGACTGGTGGGCACAGCTTCGCTCAAATCAATATTTCAACCCTCCCAGACAGTTCTGGTACCAATGTACCTAACCCCGGAGGGATGGAAGGCTTGGTAAGCCCGGGACAGGGTCGATCGCTCGACCGTAGCGGGTGGAAATAGCGCTCCATACCACTGCACCACGCGCAAAAAACAAGCGAATGAAATGGGGCAGGATTAGTCCTATGAGTCTCCACCACTAATATCGAAAGAATAAGAAAAATGAGAAAAACATGTTCAAAAATAGAACGAGAACAACGACCGCGACAATCTGACATAAGGATTAGAAGTATCGAGCGAAAACGGTACAGCAGTAGTTAATGATCAATAGATATATGGAAAAATTCAAATCAATAGCACGAACAACCGAAAATCGCAATAGAAACGGCGAACGTGTCACTCAGCAGCAGATATATTTCGGTCGGATAAAACCAACGACAAACGCACAAATTTCTCGTTCAATGTTAGAAATATTTATTTTTATCAAAACTGCACAAATAATCACTTGCAAACGTGCACGACTTTAAAGTGGATAGAATTCAATTCAGCTAGGTTACATACAACGAATATCACATAGGCACCATACCGATAGAAGAAGCAAGTCAATAAATTATGTTTTATCGATTCTAAAGAGAGATGAAAACGAAAGAAAAGAATCATGAATGTCGGTGAAAATCATGAACCTTCGAGAATGGACTTACGGTTGTTGCTTTAGTCGACCGATTAACTCGTTGAGAACTTGTATCTGGGCCTGAAATAAAAAAATCTACTTTTGTACTTTATGGTTTTCCGATTTAAGGAAAAATAAAGGAAGAAAAGGGCACGGCAGGAAATATAAAGGGAGCTTGCATCACCAGCAGCACCATCGAACGTGTTTACCGAATCTGTGATAGTCAAGTTACTCGTAATTTTTGAATATTTCGGCAGAGCTGGTGAGAAACGGAACAGGTATGAAGGTAAGGGAGGAAGATCTCGTTCTGAAAGAACTTTGCTCAACAATACCCGAACAACTCTTGAAAAAGCTATCGCGTCGGTGTAAATTCAGAGGACGATTTAACAACATCGATAAGATCGTATCAAATCCAGTTCCTGGCCGATCTCCTCGAGTTTCAACTTTGAGCGCCTATCATGGACTATCGACTAAAAATTGCATGAGCGGGTCCTTTTCACGCTCCTAAACTTATACCGAAGATGAGAAAAACCGGAAAAACACAGGGTACAGGCATTGGAATAGAGTTGACGTCACCTGCAATTTGAGACTTATTCTTAAGACAGCATTCAGAGCGAAAATACCACTCGATTCTCCCTAAGCTGCGGCAAAACACGGCATCTGAGTTTTAATAGTCAGAGTTGTTTTTAGCTATGGACAAGTTGAAGAACTCAGGAATGTCTGTTAAGAGGGGCAGCACTGGGTTCTTTGAAAGTTGATTTCTGAGCGGTAGATCTCCAGAAACATCTCTGACAGGGCAATCAATCGTTCAGTCAGAAGAAAGTCACTTGCCCTATCCACAGAGGAATATAAATAGAACGGATATAAATGAGTTCTCCAGATTCTCTCTTATAGAAACCTCAGCATGATATACCATTTTCACTTTGGATTGGACACTTTTCAAACCAAATTGGACGTTTTTCAAACCAAATTGGACACTTCTCAGACATTTTGGCTTGGAAATCGTCCGACGTGGTTTGAAAAACGTCCGACGTGGTCTGAAAAACGTCCTATTTGGTTTTAAAAACCTCCGACGTGGTTTGAAAAACGTCCAATTTGGTTTGAAGAACGTCCGACGTGGTTTGAAAAACGTCCAAATCAAAGTGGAAATGGTGTATTATAATAGTTCTAATCCTCGGAAGTAAGTAAGCAAAAAATGTAAAAGTGTTAAATAAAGTTCAATCCACCTTCTAACCTCGATCGACAGAGAAGCAGAACGGATATAAAAGACAAATGAAAGACAGGCAGGTATGAAGGCCGGTAGCTCTCCGTTGAACTTTCCCGGCTGTTTCTCATCTTCTTGTAAGTGATTACCTTTGCGTGTTTGATCTCGAGGTCAGCGAGTTCGGCGAGATTTTTCTTGAAAGCCAATACGCGACGCTTTTTCAGCTCCTTCAGTTCGGTTTTCGCCAACGCGCTGATGTCCTCGAACTTTTTACACGCCTCCTGCTGTTCGTGCTCGGCCTGCAAGAATACAGATAGTTCAAGATCATTTCGTCTGCAGCGACTGACCGCAAAACTCAATTGAAATCGATCGTTGGCGCTAGGGAGAAATACCCTTCATAGTGTCATCAAGAAATATACTTACTGTCCCCTAGTCAATCCACTCTTCAAACCTACCAAGCGTGAAGCAAATTTAACACAAAAATTACCAGGGCAATTTTTGTTTTTTTTTGTCTAAAAATTGATACCTTTGGAATGTCCTTATTGTTGCGACCTCGAGCACGTTCCAAGTTCTTGTTGGCAGCCTCGTAATTGGCAAGACATCGTAGACGGCGATAGAGGAGGTCCTGAAGTTGTTTACAATTATAATTATAATTATTACTATTATTTTATTCATTTCAGGTACAAGGAGATTACTATAGTTGCACAGAGATGATGCTATAGATTGGATATAGCACATAAGAATAGATGAAAGTTAAGGTGTTCGGGGTTGATCAGTCCTCTAATTGTAAGGGTGCGCCATGCATTCGGCCCACATTTAGAATCGTAGAGGCACAGTGAATGCGTATTTGGCCTACACAATGACTTGGGGTCAGCCGTGCACTAAATTAGTGTTTTTACCTTACCAAACAGGTCTGGTACCAATTTACCCGACCCCGGAGAGAACGGAGGGCTTAGTTAGCCTGGGCGAGGATCGATCACTCAAACATGTGAGTGTCAATGGCGCCTCCTACCACTGTGCCACGCCCTACAGTAAGGGGATAAGGAGGTAAAATGATCGATTGCTAGTCTGCCTGGTCTAAGTAATAAATAAATTACTTAATAAGACAGAAGAAACCTCTTTCAACTCCCGTTTGTGTCGAACCTAAATTCGGGCCGAGACCTCTGGTGCCTCCCAGTGCCGGGTTCATTTCGAGACGGCGGGTTCGTAGCGAACAGAAGAATGCCTCAGGCAATTACCCCACTGCCACCCGGCCGTCGACGAATGCCTATTGTTTGTCTGGTTTGATATGTCTCAAGGAACGTGCCACGGAAGTCTGGCTCGTCAGGATTCGCGCGCCAACCGCCGCTCCTGATGAGTTCTGACCAAACTTCACAGCCCTCCGCCCTCACAACAAACAAAAATACGACGACGACGATATCATCGATCGTAGCCTGAGGCGAAGATGGACGACCATGGGTTGAGGTTGACATCAAGAACAAGGTCTTGGACGAGGATGTCTTACTTTGTAAGTCATCTTCGTGGATGAGAGATAAAATATGATATCACATGACAAACTATTCCATCGGCCGTGAGAATGACAGAGAATGGTTTCGAACTGGTTCGATCGCGGAGGTTTCCAGACCAAGACCTTTTAGATCTTTTACCATACACAGACGAAATAGGGCAGTAATTCAAAGGTTCCCAGGATGGAAATCATACAGTGGACCGAGAATGAAATAGATATGGTGATAATGATGCCTAAAATCATCACAAACATTGCGGCTTAGGCGAAGCGCGAACTTGCGTCTCGAGTCTTTCCGTACACCATGATGTTGACCAAATCTGACGGCTCTTCTCCCCAACTGGATCAGTCATTTGTGCTCTTCTAAAATCTAATTCTACTATGTATAGCAGGGTCCCACAATAACGTGGTAATAAGACTGAATTTTAAATGTAAGGTAAAAGGAGGTGTCAGCGTTAATCAGTCCCCTAACGATACGCCATGCATCCACGTTTCGTTCAGAATCGTAAAGGCATGGTGAATGCGTATTTGACCTATAAAATGCCTTGCGGGGCAGCCGCTATGCCTAATCACCGTCATCACCTTCCCAGACAAGTCCGGAAACAGCTTGCTCGACCTCGGAGGGATGGAAGGCTTGGCTAGCCCGGGCGGGGATCGATCCGTGACAGTGCGAGGGTCAGCAGCGCCTCTTGCCACTGCACCACGCGGGTATTACACAAAAAATGCTTGAATTCCTCCTGAGCCACGATTTTGGCGATAATCCTAGCATCATCATAACAACATCGACTTCTACTATGTATAGCAGTAACCCGCATAAGTAGTATAAGTAGAATCTCACGTGAATAAAATTGTTCTACTGAATATGCGACGTTGGCGAAGCTGGCGA
Source organism: Nippostrongylus brasiliensis (assembly GCA_030553155.1). Lineage (NCBI taxonomy): Eukaryota > Metazoa > Nematoda > Chromadorea > Rhabditida > Heligmosomidae > Nippostrongylus > Nippostrongylus brasiliensis. Next base: position 5,957,991 of record CP130736.1, on the reverse strand, counting down.
GGCAAACCGATTCCTATCCCCGTGCACATTCAATATTCAGAAATCACCGGCGAAAGATGATGATATGAGCGAATGCAAACGGTCCGATGCAAACGGCCCCCGCGTCGCGTCATTGGGCGGTTTTACGGCTTTGAACTCTGGGACAGCAAGCAAGAACGACTGCTGGACGACTTTAAGAAAGAAAGCAGTACTCAAATGCTGCCCAAGGTTCATCAACTTCGGTTATGATCCAGGTGAACAAATTAATAAACAGTAAAACTAGCAATTACGCCCACGATTTCAAGGTTAAGCAAAGGTAAAGGTGTTGGCGTTGATCAGTCTCCAAAGGATGCGCCGCCGCATTCGCGTTCACAATCGTTGAGGCTTTGTGAGTGCGTGTTTGCCGTACATTGACGTGCGGGACCAGCTGCTGTTGAAGTCTGTGTTTTTACTTTCCCAGAAAACTCTGGTACCAATTTACCGACCCCGGAGGGATGGAAGGCTTGGTTGGCCTGATCGAGGATCGATCGACCGTGCGGGTGTCAATAGCGCCTCTTACCACTGCACCACGCGCGCCCATATGTGAGTGGACTTTAGGCTCCGGTTATCGCCAAAACCCCATTTGTACGAGTACTACCAGAATACGCCCACTATTTTACTCGTACAAATGTGGTTTTGGCGAGAAAATGAGCCGAAGCTTCACTCACTAAGCCTTGTTCGGAGAATCAGAGAGCTTTTCCCTCAATTTCCTCTCCCAGAAATCTTCGCCGTCCTTTACCAAGTCAGTGAGCGGCTTCCGTTGGCTTACATTTTGCATTACCAGCCGTTCAGCGGCCTAACGGCCGCCCAACGGCTTTAAGGAGGGGGCTTCGCCCCCTCCCCCTCATGACTCTCGAAATTTTTAAATGTGAACATAGGAAAAAAAGTTTTAATCGATATCAACTTTCACAACCCGCTGAAGACAAAGGTATTCCTCGAGAAAAGGTACTTTATTGTGTTTCTCATAACTTCGTAACTTCGTCCACACCATAAGCTATCCCCCATTACTGCATTACCATTCTTTCAGCCTCACGACGCCATTCTACAGCACATCAGTCATTTCTCAGTTTCGCTTCACAAACGGTTACTCTATTAGTGACTGATTTTACACAAAGTTTTGCTACATCTTCTTTGCCATAGATGGAGTTCGAAGTTGGCAGTAACAGTAGCAGTAACAGAAAAAATCGGCTCTCACAGAAAAAATAACAGAAACATAACAGAAAAAAGCCAGAAAAGAGCTGAAATTGAGTTGCGAAACAGCATACTCAGTGCAAGGCAGACATACAGTATCGGAGGAAGGGGATCGCGGCGGGACCCACAGGGTGTAACAAACAAACATACAAAGGCTGGGTCTCGCTTATTATATAGTAGGATAGTGACTGATTTTACACAAAGTTTTGCTACATCTTCTTTGCCATAGATGGAGTTCGAAGTTGGCAGTAACAGTAGCAGTAACAGAAAAAATCGGCTCTCACAGAAAAAATAACAGAAACATAACAGAAAAAAGCCAGAAAAGAGCTGAAATTGAGTTGCGAAACAGCATACTCAGTGCAAGGCAGACATACAGTATCGGAGGAAGGGGATCGCGGCGGGACCCACAGGGTGTAACAAACAAACATACAAAGGCTGGGTCTCGCTTATTATATAGTAGGATAAGTGATGTTGTGAAGTGATGTTGTGAATGACTAGGGATCTACATAGCCAACTTTCCGAGAAAACACATTGAAAACCTTCTTGGGAAGTGAACTGAGATTATTAATTAATATTCAATACTAATAGTTCAAATGGGACCAATAATATATTTTAATATCTTAAGACGTAAGCGCGCGTGATGCAGTGGTAAGAGGCGCTGCTGACATCCGTACTGTCACAGACCGATCCTTGCCTGAGGCTAACCAAGTCTTCCAACCAGCCGGGGTCGGGATAATTGGCACCAGACTTGCCTGGGAAGGTAAAAACTGTGACTTGGAATAGCGGCTGCCAGCTGCAAGTCATTGTATAGACCAAATACGCACTCGCAATGCCTTTAAGATTCTGAATGGAAGGCGAGTGCTTGGCGCGTCCTTGAACGCTGATCAACGCCGGCACCTTCACCTTTACCTTTATTCGCTTTCTAATATTCACCACCACCAAATCTTCGGCTTGTTTCTGACTGATAGCCATCTTAGCGCGGTCCAAAAAGCAACACAGCAATGACCGGCAGTTCCTGCTGCAAAGTAAGAGGCGGTGATAGCGCCACTCTTCTGCAATGAAACGATGAAATCGTGACATTGATAACATTCGACAAACCGCCCGTAATACCACTGCCGTGTTCTAAACTTATCGGCGCGGCAACTAGAGGCGAAAGGTCATCATGCGCAGCTAGACTCGGAACTTTACGGCTATTAGTTGGGAAGTTTTCTAGGAAAAATCGTGGATGAACGATGAGGGAAATGTAAAAAAGTAAAAACTACACATAAAAGTTCAATCTGGCTTAGTTATCGTGTATTTCTTCAGAGATTGTGTTGTATATCTCACACAAGCATCTTTGGGTGATAAATAGCAAATAATAATAATAGTCATAGTCAAATAATAATAACGAGGCCTTACTCGATAATTTTATACGGAACGAATAGTCGGAACTGAATTAGAATTAAACTAATACAAAACTACCTCAGTAACAGAAAAGGAAAAGAAGGTCGAGAAGTAGAAGAAGAAGTATGAGAAAAAGAAGAATAGGAAAGAGGACAACAACGAGATGGAGAGTGAGGAAAGGAAGAAGGACAGAATGCGGAAGCTCCAGGCGGCTTAACGGATTGAGAGGTTCACTCGCTAAAGAGGAGAAGAAGTACGAGGAAAAGAAGGAGAAAAAGAAAGAGAACAAATAGCATGACGTAAGAAGGATGAGAGCGAGAAGAAGAAGGGCGAGGAACAATTCCTCTTTCTCCTCTTACTTTTCTTTTCTCGTTTTCTCGTCATTCTTCTTTCTTCGACGTGTCAGCTTACAAGCCCTTTCTCCTGCCTCGACCAAATTGCGCTCAGGTTTCCTATGGTAGAGCAAAAAAGAGATTAAGTGGATTTGATAGAATAAAAAATGAGCTTCTCGAGCTATTACAAGAGACGAAACAGTAACATAACCGAATGAACAAACTGGAAATAACTGCAATCAAACTACTAGTATAGCTTCACTGATAAGAAACCAAAGGCAAAAGTCCATAGATTCAATTTTGGGGAAATTGACGGAAACCATTGGATAATCGGATCAATTAACATTTTCGGAAAATACCGGTTATACAAACCACTTAAAAAGGAATCATCCAGTTAGTTTCCAAAACGGTTCGCGCAAATTTGATCGCTGAAAGTTTGCGACGTTAAAACAGAAAAAGCGTGACTTTCTCTACAGATTAGATCGCTCTAGAACATTCCTTGAGTAAAACGAGTTTTCTCCCAGAATAGAAGTGATCTGCACAAAAGATACACAACAAACAGGCACTTTACACTAATAGGCTGTCAGTGATCGCTTTGTCGATGTGAAAATGTGACAGTTTGGGGAATTGATAACAACTGTAGAGGCGGAAAAACCCCTCTCACAGAGGCGAATCAATCGAGATGGAATGTACAGATGACGGCCGCACAAGCAAAGCTGTATGTACGCAAGTGATTTCCATAAGAGGATAACCCTCTCTACATCGAACTGACTGCTGCTGCTGCTGTTGCTGCTGCACTGCAAGCGGCCAGTGATGTATCGCGTTGCAAAGTTTCGTGGCGCGAACCAGAGATTAACTCACTAAAAACTAGTAGAAGCCATCGGAACGCCGCCGCCGGGCATTTGTATAATCAGCGTCCCGAGTGCGTACTAAAAGCCTATACTCAAGTGCAATCCGCTGCACTTGGATCAACGAAATCAAATATCAAGGATTTCGTTGAAAACGTGAGCATTCAATGAACAGCTTCCATCGAAACTTTAGATTAAAACATAAGGGAATTGAACCCTGCTGTGCTGAATATAACGATCACAAGCGGTACATCCGAAAAAAATCGAAAATGCCAGCAAACGCTGAGCGCATCTTGGTGTTTTTACGGCTTAACCCCCTTCAGACTTTACTGCGTAGTTGCCTCAGTAATGATGAACCGGCGGAGTGCACGCAGTAGCGCAGTATCCGTTTACAAATTTCCCAGCGAAAACCACCCATATTGCCAACCATGCACTAAATGTTTTTTGACCAACGACAGTCCAGTAAACAGCCGGAAAAATGCGCAGCTATTGTGGAAATATGCGTACCCCTCCCTTTTTATGCCCCACTGACACTCTGCCGCAGCAGCATTGCAGCAGTGATGAAGGGGCTGTTATGCACTGCGTAGTGGCCCCTTCATCGTTGCTGCAACACCGCTGCAGCAAAAGTGTGAGTGGGGCCCTACTGCTCTACTTTGGTTTACTGCCAAAGTAGAGCAGTAAAAAGGAGTCTGCAGGAGCCCTCACTTGAGGTTTTGTTTCTTGAAATCTGTTCGACCTCATGAAAACCACCAATAAGCCCTGAATAGATCCCACTGCGTCCTTTTCCAGTATAGGTGAAGGTAAAGGAGTCAGCATCGATAAATCTCCTGAGGACGCGTAAACTGAAACAAAACAGGTCAACGTCATCATTCTCCTGAGGATGATTGAAACAAAACAGATCAATGTTATCATCCTCCTGAGGATGAGTCATGCAGTCATCTTTTGTTCAGAATCTATGGAATGGAACTAGCCGCTATAAAAAGCCAGTATCTTTACCTTCTCAGACATCTCTGGTGCCAATTCACCCGACCCTGGAGGAATGGAAGGTTCGGTATGCTCGTTGTGCCGATGAACGATCTCTCCACCGTGCATGTGTCGCGTGGCGCCTCTTACCACCACACCACGCGCGCCTTTATTTCTGTTATATTTGCTCATGAACCGGGCCCTAGCCAACTCGGCTCCCCTACAACTCCTTTTGTGAACTTGAAAAACGGAAAAAAACGAAAAAAGAGCTTTGCGAAATTAAACGAAGGGAAATTCCACGAATTTCCACTTCAGAAGTATTCGAAGTTCTTAAGATATAAGGATATATAACACGCACCCCTTAACAGCCCAAGAGGAGCCAAGACGGAAAGACGACGGGGCGCAAGTCGTCGACGAAACGCTAAGACAATGAGGGGTCTTCGACCTCTAATGGAAACTCATTTCCTTCCCGACTAATGGAAACTGAGACCATTCTTCTGTTTATGGTGACCAAAAACCAGCACCAGAAGATGATGAATATGTTCGTGCCAAATATTCCTGTTACTGGCCGTGGGAGGAAAGATGATGTGAAGCCTTACATTTACCGAATACTCAATGGATAAATCTGCCAATCTGCCACTGACGATTAATCGGATATGTAATTGAAGAGAATAAATGGGACGCTAGGCATGAGCCTGGGGCACTGATACAAAATTAACATTAAAAAATCATTTTGCGCTATAGTCCCACACACGGATTTTTCGCAACCCTTCACTTTTTGAAAAAAATCATAGGGACTTTTCGAAAAAAAATTATGATTTTTTACGAAAAGCAATTTACAGCAGCCAGAGCTCAGGGCTACACGTTCAGAAGTCGCTCTCAATCCCTTGAAGATAAGAAAAAAGTAAGAGAAAGAAGAGATAAAGCTGCGAAAAAGACTCAAACAGAAAAGTTAAGCAGCTAAACCGGGGGCTTGGGCGCTAAGATAATGCATTCGACATTTCACGGTTTTTTCGCATTCCGATAGTTTAATTATGGGGATATCAAGAACTCGAAACCAATAGCTTACTGAGGGCATTTCTCACGGTACTTTAACAGTGCACAGTGGTAAGAGGCGCCACTACACCCGTATGGTTGATCGATCGATCCTCGTCCAGGCTAACAAAGCCTTCTATTCGTGATCCCAGTTTTTACTTTAGAGGCCTAGAAATGTTACCAGTTCGTTGGCAAAAATGTGTAGATTCTGATGGTTCTTACTTTGTTTAATAAAGTTGAGTTTGAGCTGAGTTATTGCACTTTAAAGTTTGCGGTCCAAAACCGAAATTAATTTTGCACCAACCTAATACTTCTCTCGGGTCGGTCGAATTGGTAATACACTTGTCCAGGAAGGTGAAGACACTGACGTGAACAGCTGTTGAACCCCACAAGTCATTGTATAGGCCCAACACGAGTGTCCCATGCCCTACGATTCTGAACGGAGCACGAATGCGCGGCGTGTCCCTCAAGGACAGGTCAACGCCGCTAACCGCTACCTTTACAGCGCAGGTTCTAGGCGTCAAAACCCATCCAACCGGCGGCAAATTCAAAAGCAATCCACTGGAAGCAGCGTTGAGCTGGGCATGGGCGTGAGGCGAATGTAATTTGGCGGAATAGTGAACAACCAAAAAACAGAGAGGGCGCTCCAGCAATATGCTCTGTTCACCGCTCGATCTCTCATCACCAGCCAGCCGTCATAACGGTATTGGTTTAATTTCACCCAATGTGTGGACGAAAAAGTGGATGAGAAACTATAGATCGAGAAGAAAAGGGTGAGCGTGGTGCAATGGTGAGATGGGCAATTGACACCCCCACGGCCGAGCGATCGATCCTCGCCCGGGGCTGGCCAATTCCATCCTTTTGGGGACAATTGGTACGAAGTTTATCTGGGAGGAAGATAACAACAACTGTATAGACCAAAGACGAATTACCTTCAGAGAGAAAGAAAAAAGAAAAGAGCGAAAACAAAAAAGAAAACAATCCTACAATATCATAAGCGAGTCCGCGATGTTTGTAATGGGTGACTCGCTAAATGTATACGAATCAGTTCAGGGGCCGTATGCTCGTCTCACCAGCCTCTACGAATCAGAATGGAATACGAATGCGCGGCGCGTCTTTAGGGTACTGATCAACGCCTACCGCTCTGCCTTCACCCTTTACCTTCGGAGAGGAAGAAGAAAGAAAAGAGATCTCCCAGCAAAGACAAAAAGCTTGCCGCCTTTTGCTTTGTTCATCGTTTTAAAAAATTTCTCTGTATGCTATAATAGACCTATCTGTGCAGGTGTCAGCCGGCAGGGTATATGCTAAAATAGATCTAGAGTTTTGAACGAACTCATTAAAGCTCTCGCAACAATTCAGATCAAATTGACCTGCTTCAAATTAGAACTGCTCGAGATTTAAAGCGCGAGGGGGCTAATAATAGTAAATAATCTTTATAGCAGGCTAAATTTGACCAAAAACGGGACAATCTTCAAAAGAGCCAGTGACAAGAAGAAAGCGACAAGTGTGCGAAATCGGGAGGTCCCCGAAGTCTCGAGTGCTCTGTGTGTGTGTGTGTGAACGGCGGAACATCTCGGGGGACAGGAATAGATTTTCATCAACCGCGCCCCGTTTCTCCACTGATATCACGACCCTTGAGCAATGCACATGAATGAAAACGATTTCAAAATTTCAAAGCAAATATCCAATAAGAAATTGATCAATAAAACCAGGAAACCTTCTCGCAGCAGAATCGACATAAAGCTCGAGGTGCGACTTTGCCCTTTGTATTAGTAGCTGCCTTTTGTTTGCTTTTTCTGCTGGACTCAACCACACAGAAATTCTTTCAGAGAAGCGAATCCAAGTGTAATGAGTTGGAACAAACGAACTGAATAGAAACGCTAAAATGGTGAAAACAAAAACCACGGCGTTAATCCGTCCCGCGGAACGCGCCATGCATTTGTGTTCCATTCAGAATCGGAAATGCGTGCTTATGCTATACAGTGGCTCGCGAGAGGCAGTAACTTTATGAGTCAGCGTCTTCACCTTACCAGACAGATCTGGTATCAGTTTACGTGAACTCGCAAGGATGAAAGGCTTGGTTAACCATAAAAAGTGAAATTCCACCATTTAGATATTGATGCTCTCACAAAGGTACCCGAGCAATGGAATAAAACTTGAAAAAAAACCTGAGGAATTTTATAGAATTTCGGGAAACGTCGAATAATAGCTAATTTATGCCACGCTTTCAACCTTTATGGATCGGGTTCACTGCATTGTCCGGTCTGAAGACAAAAAAATCCAGGTTTTCTTCATCATTCACAACAGTTGTTGCCAAAGAACATCCAGCATGAGTTGTACGATGAACTCCAACCCACTCAATTCTAGAAAAAGATCTCTGCTACACCTTCAACCTCGCCTGCACAGGTGACACCTTTTTTCCTTGCCGGACTTTTTGTTCTCTTCGTCGAACTCTTGAGTTTCTGGGACATTTCACCCACTATTTTGGAGAATTTCAGCTCGAAATTCCTCAAATCTAGCATTGATTTTCCATGTCGTCGTTTTTACCCACACATAAACTTAACGTTTCATTTACCCCATTCCTCCATTTTCATATACCCAGGCGATCCAGCTTTACCTACGCCGTGGAGAACATTTCCGGCAAAGCTTAAATCTTGCAGTGTGAGCGACTCACCACCACCTTCTCGAATCAATAGCGCAGAATGTCCCCGTAAACAATGGTGGAATTTCGCCAACAACTCCAATATCAAAGATCACTGGAAATTTTACGGAAAGAAATATTTTGTCGCTGACAACCTTCACCCAAAGAAAAAGTTCCTCCAGCATCACTTGAGCTCACAGTTTCTCCGACATATCACAATCTAACAGTCAATAACAATCGATAATCTTATTCTTCCGCTTCAAAAAGCTTTTTTGTTCTCTTTCAACGTTCCATTCTCTATTTTCGCATTCTAGTTCTCTTTCTGGTTGTTTCAAGTTCTTAGTGTGATGTTATTGGTTTCTTCGGATTGTTGTTTTACGTCAACACATGACTAAGTTGGTGTTATCAATCAAATCAAATCAAATCAAATCAAATAACCTGTTCCAACTCCATTTTACATATGGAGCCCATTAATGCAATAGGAAAAAAAAAAAAAGAGAATACAAAATCAAACGAACCTTGGCCGCTTGTGTATCTCTGGTGTAGTATGATAAGGTGTCGGTGAGCTTCAGCTCCTCGTCGTTGGCTGATCGAGCTTCCACCTTAAACTTTCGCTTAAAAATAGATAAAGAATTTTGTTTTCATCATTTTTCCGATTACAGTAGCTAAAGAGGATAGAACCATGAGGGAAACCGTAAGGCGTTCAAGAAGCAACATGTCATTGCGTACGTAATGCCTGGATGTGTGTACGCTAAAACAAAAGAGCAACGATCACCACCAACTGCTCGGCTGCAGCGGGCTGCAGCGCCGACAATCGCCGAAAAGTGATCGTGCAAGAGAGGTCGTCAATTAAACCCGTTTCTTTTAGCTTTGGATCAAAAAGACTAGATAGACAGGAAGGAGAATATGAATTTGAAAGAATAGATAGAGAACGAACTATTCGGCAAGAACTGTATGCATAAAATTATTTACTTTCCATGAACATAATAAATCACAAATAAATAAGCAAGACGACTCACCTTCTTCAGCTTGTACATGCCATCCGATGCGCGGACTTCGGTTCTAGCCAGCAATTTGTCCGGTTCGACTCGAGCCATGCGTTCCAGACAGTCGCCAATTTTTGCGTACGTCTCCGCCACATCTACAAAGCAAACATCAGCAAGTTAAACACATTAGAAGGGAATATCAGTCCGCAGATAATGAAAACAAATTCATCGATAAAACGATAAAGCATTGGCTTCATCTGACCAGAGAAAACCTTTGTTGGCACTTAAAATATATTTAGAAAACCTAAACTCGAGAGAAGTATGGAAATTGATAGCAAAATGATTAAAGAAGGAACACGATCAGATTTCGACATAACACAATAATCTTCAAACAAGTTTTTGAACGCCCTCAGGTAAGCTGGAAACCTAAAATGCAATGAAGAATATTTAACACCCGACCTCATCAAAAAACCAATTCGAAAAAAATGTAATCTCGAACATTTAATATTTCAAATAATGACATGATTAGGACAAATCCCATATAACAGAATAATTTTATCATATAGGTAGGCTTTCACTCAAAGCAAGAAGTTAGTATTGAGGGTTTTCCCAGCAATACGACTTGAAGACTTTAAGCTGCACTCTGAGAAGCCTTCCGGCAACCCACTAATCCTTATTAGACAGCACAGTAACGACTAGGAAGGGGCGGGATGGCCGAGAGGTTAAGAGCTTAGGCTCAAGATCTCGATGATCAGGGTTCAATCCCGTCCCAGGCACAAACCCTTGCCTAGCTTGGAAGTAGCTGAAAAGGGTGTCGGTACCAGCGTCAGGCCCGTGTGACAGGTCGGCTGATGGAGGAAAACTGTCACGATCACAAGACGGACCGATGGTCGCATGCAAGGAAGTGGCGCTCAAGAACCTGCGATCGAGGACGATATGGCCACCCCACAAGGAGCTCAAGACTGAGACAAGATGGCAGCGTGTCACCTCAACAAATGCGAGAGCAGTACCAAGGGGAAAGAAGGCGCAGCGACTATCATGAAAGACGTACCCCGTAACTGATCGGGATAAAAAGTTGTGGAATAAAAAAATACCGAATAGGAAGCAAATACCAGAAAAACGAGAAGGAGAAATAAAATCATTCAATTTCTAGAAGGTGTTTTACTAAAAAGCGCTTTTACTCCCCTTACTTAGAGTGATAAGTAGCACCACTACTACCGCCGCTGGCCATGACGTATAAACAAAGCATTGAATTGGTAAGTCACCGCCGCCGACCACGTACTCTTCGAAAACAACGGGTCGCCGCGAACAGAGCACACCTATATCCGGTCTGAGCTTTTCAAAAAGAAGAAAAATGCATCAATCAATAAAAAACTGTCAAAAACATGTGAAAAGGACAGCTCGTTTCGTCCCTTATGCTTAGACGAACAAAGGATACAGAAAAAACCCCTTCGGAAAAAAAAGAAAAGATCAACATCTCTATTATGGAAACATAAAAACATAGCCGAATTATTGTCGTCAGATGCCTTTTGAATATAATTTCGAACAACAGCAATAATAACAATAATAATCGAGCAATAAATTTTCAACAACATTAATCCTTAATGTCCTCAAGTAAGGAAATAAATCGAACGATTATCCTTTAAGCGGCGTAGAACGCCTCAATCCCCTGAGGCGATGTGAACGCCGGAAACGACAGCAATGCAGTACTCGATAAGTAGTGGCAAAGCACCGGAAGGCTTCGCGAAAATCGCTCAGCCAGCGAAAGGGCTCGCTCTGCTCACGCGGCCACCCTAGGCTTTCACTGCTGTGTTCCACCTATGCAATATAGTTGAAAACATAGCTATTTTCTGCAGAGCTCATAAAATTAACAATAAACAGAAAAAGGAAGAAAGAAAATGAAAATATTCCGCTTTATAGTACGGGGAAAAGGTATATCCGAATTGCCTCCTTGACAAATTGAAAGCACATAAGACGAAAAATCAAAAGAAAGAAAACGAAGTGTGCGGGTCAAGAACTGGAATAGTAGCCTTATCTTTTCAACTATTTCTCAGAAGATTAAGGATTTTATTAGTGTCTTTACCTTCCCGGACTAATTTGTTGCCAATTTACCCGAGCCCAGAGGGATTTACGATTTGGTTAGCCCGGGTGGGAATCGATCGCTGGACCGTGTGGGTGTCAAGTAGTGTCTCTAGCCACTCTACCATGCACACTGATATATTGACTTACGAAAGAAGAGAAGAGAAAGAGAAACTAGTGGAAGCGGAAGGAAAAACGGCCTAGTAATTGATATTTCAAGACGAAGCTAGCGGTGTTCCGCGAACCTCACTTATCACAAGACTCCGCAGCTATGAGGGATAGGGAGAGGGCGAAATGCACATGAGGAGCAAGGGAACCCGACAGACAACCGAAGAATTAACGGGCATGTGATCGGAAACGAAAAATAAACGCCGATCGTCGGCAGCAGACAGCCGCCCCTGGCGGCGGCCGACGGAGAAACACATCGACGACAGGTGATCAGTGAATAGTATTGTTGAAAAACTCTCGACAGCGTTCATAATTCCTGCCGTCTGTCATCACATATGAAAGAATTTACGCCTACTTGATCACGATGAATACGGTATGATATCAAAAACATCTCTAGTACGGATTAAAAAGGAATACCACGAACCACTGGAAACTGGTTTACATTTAAAGAACAATTGTCCCACAAAGCTAAAATGTTCTGTACGAGAAACTGAAAGGACAACCAGGAAGATATGAGCCGGGTGATATGAACCAGTGATATAGAAACACTACTGATAATCGATTGATAACGGTCACGTGGTGCATAGAACGCCGCAAATACGTTTCGTTAGATTAAATGAGGATAATACAAGGTCGACTAGCAAGAAGTCAATGCTAAATTTGTGGGTATACACCAACCAAATTTTATTATCAAATATCACGGAATATGTCTCACAAGATCTGTGAAATTGGAAATGAATAAAATGAACATTCCAAAATAGCCGTATATTGCGAAACTCTGCCCTTTCGACGAAAAGCTTATTATCACAACTGTTTGTATTTTGGTTTGAAATGTTGAAGTGATCGCGAATTCTCTCTGGTTCTAGAATCTCACAAAAAAGTATCCAAATGTAGAGGAGCTATTTTCGCATTAAATTGTATAGCGATCAAAACTTGCTAGATTGTTTGCTCCATTTTTTTGTATAGTGAATGTGTAATATATAAATATGTAAAGGTAATGAAGAACAAATACACCAACAAACAGGCAACAGAGCTAGCATAACTATCATAAATGTTATAGACTTGTTTATATGCCTCGACAGATTTGTTTTTTCCAATTCCGCCGTACATAATTATGTAGAGAGAAATGAATAAATAGATGGCAGAACTAATAAAGACCTGTAAACTCGAGCTCAAAAGAAACAGAAAAATTCTAATCATGGACGCAATGGAAAATGTTTTACACGGGTTGGGAAATTCAATACAAAATATGATTCAAAACCCGTTGGCCGCGGAACTCTGCCCTTTCGACAAAAAGTTCAGCTACTCGACAATTCGTGCATCCGCTTGAAATTTCAAAATCATAGCTGAATTGTTCGCTACCACTATAATATCGACATGCGATGGAAACTAGGAAAAGAGATGGCGAAATGAGACATTGACGGCTTTGGAACACCAAAAGAGAATGGCCGTCGCTGCCGTCGTCGTTGCGGTAGGAGGGGGGGGGGGCGGTGTCGACTTGGGCGCACCGATCGTTGCAGTCGTTTGCCCGTCGTCTGCAACGGCCTGACGAAACCACTAGACTACTAGCAGCATTTCTCTGGCCACGGAACGACACCCTCCATCGCTGACGGGTTCTCTCCCCTTCTTGGAGGTTCCAACGAAAAACTCTCAACTCCGAGCATAATCTGCTAATATAAAACTAAATATTCTGTAACTAATAGAATGGTAACATAAAAGTTAAAGGTAAAGGTGTCGGCTTTGATCACTACAGTGAGGACGCGCCACGCATTGGTGTTCAATTAAGAATCGTAGAGGCATGTTGAAAGCATATTTGACTCATACAATGACTTGCGGGAGTGCCTTGTACAAAATCAGTGTCTTTATCCTCTTCGACATGTCTGACACCAATTTACTAAACCCCGGAGGAATGGAAGATTTGGCTAGACTGGGAGGGGACCGATCGTTCGGCCTTGTCGGTGTATTAATATTTTTGTCGAATTGTTTTCCTAAACTGACCAGAAATATCTGACACTTTAAAGAAATTTGTGAAATTTTCTTAAGGAAACGGGATCTTCTCATAAAGAAATTTGTGCAATTTTCTTAAGAAAACGGGACCTTCTCACTCTACGGTTCCCGTAGGGACGCATGGTGCAGTGGTAAGGGACGTAAGTTTCACGGCGCAGTCGAGTGATCGTTCTTCGCTCATGCTAACCAAACCTTCTATCTCTCCAGGGTCGGAAAATCTAGTACCAGATTTGTGACAAAAAGCGAATATAAGAAAACGAGACAAGTATGTATATGGAACATGGGAGTGAAGGTGTAAATATTAAGAACTTTCAAGGAAATATGAAATAAAAGAACATGAAATAAAGTATGGAATAAAGAACATTTATCCAACATGACGTCATCAACTGATCTGTAAAGGTCTTTAGTATCGAAGAAGTAAATGTACAATATATTTATGTTACCCATATTCTTTTCATTTGTTCTTGAAGCTTCTCTTGGATTGTTAAACATACTATTGTTTACCAACCAGACAAAAACGCTTCGAGAACCATTTGGACATTAAAACCAGTAACAGAAATAAAATACCATGAAATGAAGATAGAGAAAAATAAAAATCGCCACCGGGAAAATAACTACGAACTCACTCTTCCGCAGTTTCACCACCTTCTCCGCCTTTGCTGCCGCGTCCTTAATGTGAGTATTGTATTCCACCAAATAGTTTCGCTCGTTTTCGAAAAAATCGTCGACATCTCTCTGAAATCGCTGAGGTAAGTCTCTAGATAAAAATTTACAACAAAAACACATAATACTTCAATTATATAGAGGTTTCGTCGGAGGTTAACAAAACGTAAATATCTTAAGCAATAGCCACGAAATTGCAAAAATGAAATGTGGAACGCTTCACACGACGGTGAGCACCCTCGATCTACTTTCACATCTCCGAGTTTCTATAAACAAAACTAATTGCTCTGGGAAGTCAATTGTGAGCTGTAGAAGCCAGAACTGCGTTCAGAATCACTAATGAGGATGGTATTTAACATCTTGCAGACATGGTAACCTTTAAGGTGGCACGCATCATAGCTAAAAAAATATCGACTCTGATGAGTACTCAGTCTGGCGAAATTTTAATGAGAAAAATGAATGAAAAATCACACACATTTCCTGAATCACAATAGCTCTTTTCGACTCACACCGTAAATTCATCAATTAAACAACAAATTACAATAAATAATAACACTAAATAGTATAGGTTACCTGTCCAGAAAGTAGAACTTCATCGGCGGATTGTGTTAGCCTCTTCCACAGCGACTCCACCACCTCTTTCTTATTCTTGCCTCGTACCGATAACTAAAATATATGTTGCAGTTACATTTTATCATTTATATGCTTGAAAATTGTTTAAAAATAAAACAAAAAAAGGAGGATCAGCTACAAATGGGTCGCGGTATTCACTGGAGAAAGCAGCTACGACGCCAAATAATACAACTCCAACTTTCAACTTCATTAGAACAAATAACAAGAACAACTAACAAAAAATCTACAGTAATAGTAGAACTGTAACCAATAAAGGCATCCGTATTACAGCACAAAGTCTTCAGATCTAGCAATGAGCACCGGGTGAGCACCTTCTTCGGTTAAAACACGGGAAACAAAACCAATAAAAAAGAGACGATTAAAAGCGGTCAAGAAACATGCAAAAATAACAAAACACCAGCTAATCTTAAATACTTCTGCCTAAATCAAAATAGGTGAAAACCGGATGGTCCCCATGAAGTTTCTTTTCTTTAAAAAAATTGAAAAATTCCGAATGTGATCAAGCAAAATCACGATCAAACAGAAAAAAAGCATATATGCTAAAACTCTTTTTGGCGACTAAGAACTCGAAAATAATGCATGTCAAAAAAATATTCAAATCGCTAAAAAAAACATTGGATGAGCTTTGCCAGACAACCTAGCCCGTGAGTAGCAGAAAAAAACTTCAGGATTTCTCCAAATTCTAATTTCGTAAAGACATAATTGAAATGATCCAAAGCTACTCTGAAACTTCTGAGATTCATTAAAAAAATTATTATAAAATCCTTGCTAAAACGGCTTCACTTTTCGGAAACGTCTCCTATCATCTTTCAAGAAGTCTAGGTCTCTATAACAAAACTTCAGAAAAAAAAACAAAGAAGAGAAAGAACAAGAAGAGAATAACAATTCTTGAGACCATTCACATTCAGATATTTCTTGCCGTGCATCCAAAAACCTTCTCCATACTCAAATTCTATACCCGACCATCCAAACCGCCGGGTCCACCTTTAGCACCTTCACAGAGCCGTGGCCACGTTCTGCTCTGGTTCTACGTATTGATTGGTGACAATTTTAAAGTACGTCTCACGTACGATCATCACTTCCTCTTCGGAGAGCTGTTTGGGGATGAAAATCAGGAATCCGCAGGATTTTCGAGACTGCTGAGATCTGGCGATCGGAGAGTATCTGTTGTTCATCACCGGCACTTGTGGCTTTGACTCGCGCTTTGCTAGCGCAAGTTTCGACGAATTCAATGCCGATTGGTTTTGAAACGCCATCAGCGAACGATACGACTGACATCCTTGGCATCGATACGTCCAGTACGGACGCATTTCGCCTCTGTATTTGCCGTGACGTAGGGTGATTTTCATGCGAGAGGTGCAACGACGACAGGTGATCACTTCGAGGTAAAAATCGCTGATTCCGTCGCGAACCAGACGCCGAACCCGGCATCGTCCATCGTCGAACAGGTACACATTCCGTGGTTGAATCCGAACGGATTTCTGAAACACCACCACTAGCGCACAGCGTCCAGCTAGCCATGACATTACTAGTTTGTTCAATAGAAAGTGGCTGAGGGGGAGGAAATAACCACGGGAATTTCGGAAAATACAAGTCATGGGAGTACAAGTATCAGCATAAATATAATCACCACACCTAATGTAACTAATTCTACCGGAGCTTCCCTTTCGTTTTCGGGTTGTGTGCACTTTGGTACATTTTATATGTATAATAAATAAATAAATGAATAAATAAATAAATATTCTATGTCGCTTCGCCTTCGCTGATCTACAACAGCTGAAACAGCTCGACAAAAAGCCACTATTGATTAGGAGTGCTTACGCAAGACTTATTTGATATCCAAAAAACAAAAACTGGAATTGGTTTCAAGCTTCCGTGGAAAGCCAAGTATCCCAACTACGTTAGATAGAACATGAATTCTGAAATTGTGAGGAACTCTGAAAAAATCCACTTGGATATTAATATCCAATGGGTTGCATGGTAAGTCGGGAAAGCGCTACTGATACACACATACGTCGAGAGAGCGATCCTAGCCCAGGTAAACGAGGTCTTCGATGCTTCTGCGGTAGGGTAAATAGGTATCAAACTTGTCAGGGAGGGTGGGCCACCGACATGTCGGATACCCCTTCGCAAGTCATTGTATGTTCCCAATACGTATTCCCATGCTTCTTCGATTTGAATTGAACACAAATGCATGGCGCGTCCTTAGAGGACTTATCGACGCCAACAACTTTACCTTTCTTTATATTTAATGCTAAAAAGAACTCCGAAAAAAAAATCATGAAGATGTCGCATACGCCCATTGAGCCATAAACTTGAAGGAAACGTAGTCGAAAATAAATAAATATATAGATAAATACAATAAAGCGTTGAGCAAATTTAAAGTTTAATACCTGGTTTTTTAATTATCCTAGCGATCACAAGGCAAAATTTTCTTTTTAACTCCACAGCACACATACACAGTGGTCTGATCGTGATATCGAGGCCGACGGTGTTCGTAAATCGGAACAAATAAAGAAGAAAAACTCCAAAATGACACTCACATCGTCTTCATACTGCAAAAAGATCCGGAAGTTGGAATCCTGTCGGAAAACCGGATGAGCGGCAATTCTTTGCAGGAACACCTCATGCATTGCGACGGTTTTCTTGAACTGAGCCAGATAGTCCCTGAAATCTGGTATGCCACAAACTGATGTGCCAAAAAGTAAATCCACCCCAAAAAGGCTTACAATTTCTTCGCTAATACGGTTGGTGGCAAAACTGAGCATTGTAACTTCAGCAATAGATGACTTTACTTCCCACTATTTCCAAATTCGAAAGCGAGACAAGGGACTCGAAGGTTTCTAGATAACCTCACCCTCTCGAAACTCACCTAATATAGTTAGCGACTCCTTCTAGATATTAACTTGGACACTTTCTAATGAGTAGTTAAACCTACTGCTCCAGTTCTTGCTTCATCTTCGTGAACTCTTCTTTTGTCATTGTCGCCTCGCCCTCGCCCAACTTCTGGAGTTTTTCACGCGATGAATCAAAATCGGGACGAGGAGGTGCTGGAGGTACCTGGAACGTCAGGTAATACAGAGCTATTGACTAAAAAGTGGTTAAATTCAACCCTTTTGAGATGAATTTCTCTAATCTATTCGAGAAGACGACGAAAACTCACAATGAACCCTGCATAGCTCTCATTTTCGTCCAGTACACTGTGAAGCCATAGAAATTCTTCGTGCTCGCGGACAACTGAAGTTTCAGCACGCATACCTGGCAGGCGAGTCTTGGTGTGCACCGTGTATTTCACCTAAAAGGATAAAGGCTAAAAGTTGAGAAGTCAATTCAAAAAGAAGAGGCAAAAAAGAAGTTAACAATGCAAGAAAAAGTAAAAAAGCAACAGATCCTTTGATAAAGAAATAGTGAACCACCGACGGTTGCTATCAACACCACTTCGTCAAAAATTGAACATCCTCTCTATATGCTTTCCATAATTCAGATGATGTTTTCTCCTGTCTCAGGTGAAAGATGCCGGTAAAGTGGGCGTCATCGATTATTCCTCTTAGGACGCGCCACGCTTTCAATTTCCATTCACAATCGTAGATTGCAGCAACACTCATAAGTGGAAAAAGGGCGATGTAACGAGAATGTTTTGTCCCTCCCCTCAGACGAGCATATAATAAAGAAATAGATCAACTCAGAATGATCATGTTAATTGATAGAATGGTAACTTTCGTCTATAAACAGCACTCATCCTTTCCACTTTCGCACCTGAGATATGGTACAGATTTAGGAAAAGAAAAATCCTTTACAATTTCCTCACTCCATGGAACCTTCCAAGACTTTGTCTTGGAGTTTCTTGAAAAATTGTTGTCTGCATTGTAGCTACTCAAAGCTAACAAAAGGTCAAAAATATGAGTTTCACCACAATAGGCACACAAATCCCTCAAAGACATTATTTCAAGGGGTTAAGAAGTAGCGCAAAAAAATACCTTGTCTTTTTCGGAGAGCGCATCCGATATGTCCACCATAATGGCATTGTCCGAATCGAGATCCACATTTATTTCTTCGGTACGATGCTGCAACATCAATGAAATCGATGATCAATAATACTGAAAGAGCGGCTGATCGATAGTTGCGCGCCGAACAGCAGCTGATAACATATGCGGGTGAGCTACAGTAAAAACATACGCGAATGGCGTTACAGTTCGCAGTGTTCTTTCAACTCGATGTCAATCAACGTCAAACATCGCTCTTATTGATTTATTTTCTCGTTTATTAAAATGCTTTACTCTCGCATCAGGGGCCCGCGTGATATAGTGGTAAGGAGCGCCACTGACATTCGCACGGTCGAGCCATCGATCCCGCCCGGGATAACCAAGCCTTCGCTCGGGGGTTGGGTAAATTAATAATAGATCTGTCTAAGAAGGTAAAGACAATGACTTGGTATAGCATCTGGCCTCAGTGAGCCATTATATAGGCTAAATTCAAATCCAACTTTCCTCTACGATTCTGAATGGAACAAAATTCCATGGCGCCCCCTTAAAGGACTAATCAACACCGACCATGTTTGCTCTCTACTTTTAGCTTGACATCAAAGCGCACGCTATTAGCTCACATTTCCACAGTGGAGTCTTTACCATAAGGAAAGAGGAAACACTTCAGCAGCAGTAGAAGACAGTACGGCAAAAGAGCCCCAGCGCACCATTCCATTTATTGCACTTCTGTGGTAAGAAATCGAAACCAAAAAACCGATCCAATTTTCTCCAAACTCCGTCTAAGGTACCTATTTAGTGGAATAATTATGAATCTGCCACCCTTTTCAAAAGTTTGTTGACTTCAGTAATCATCTTATTATTGTGGAACCAGTTTTTAACGAGAGTAAAAAAAAGAATGTCGGATTCTAAACCAACAAAGTAACACCCAACAAAGGGTCAATTGAGATTACCGCCATCTCTAGCTACTGCTACCTACCTGTACCTACCGTAATCGATCAAAATTCTATGCACAGTTAATATAATGGCAACCAGCACCTTTATTACCATTCCTAGAATGCCAGCTTCAATGATTTAACAGATCAGAAACAATAAACACGGGCACTTCCTTTTCCACGACAAGCTCAGTTTTATGAAATATCAGACAAAAAAGAAGTGGCCGACGTTGATCAGTCCTCTACCCACGCACCACGCATCCGTCTTCCATTCAGAAATGTGGAGGCATGGTAAGTGCGTATTTGGCCTATTCAATGGCTCGCGGGAGCCAGCCGCTCTTCAAGTCAGTGCCCTCACCTTACCAGACAGCTCTGGTAACAATTTACCCAACCGCGAAGGGTTGGAAGGACTGGTTAGCCCGGGCACAAGGACCGATCGCTCGACCGCGAGGGTAGAATCAGCACCTCCTACCGCTGTAACACGTGGACCATAGAGTCCAGAACAATTGTTTTTTTTAAAGAAGCATAACAACACCTCAAATACTACGAAGAAAAATGACCGCGAGAAGATCAAATAAAGAACTTGCAATAATGTAGACGTACAAATCGATTGTCGTTTGCAATTGTGCCCGGGCTGCTGGGCGCGTTGGTGTCGACATCGACGAAACCATCGTTGGAGGTCCTGATCTGCGGTGGTTCTGTTGGAGCTGGTGCTATAGGCGGCGCGACCACCTCGCTTCTACCCAGAGGCTCATCCTCAAGTCCATCTAGCGGGTTCTTGAATACTTCTTCTCCACCTAGCATCTACCTAAAAAAAGATTGGAAAAATTAACTTATAATCGAATTTGCCGAAAAGAAACGAGAAAAGCTTTCCAGGCAACAACTCGGATGCTGAAATTGTTCCATTCGGCAATACAGATGATGAAATGTTAAACTTTACTGTACATAAACCAGCTTCTTTCTACATATGAAACTTAGGCACTATTCAACTTAACGGACACCTCTACTCGATTTTTTTAGTCGTCAAAATTCGCTGAAACTTTGTCTTAGTGATTACTTGGGGTCCAGAACACGAATCTGAGGTCCGTATTTCACCTGCTGGTCTCGGACCACCCACATCAACTAATTGGGTGATCCAGTCAGGATCACCGATTTCCCTGAAACTTTGTCTATGGGGGTTCTATGGTGTCCTGAACGATGCTATCTATTTGGACAGACAATTCCGTTGGCGTATATTACAGTGCGTTGTGTACCCACACACATCCACGTCATGGTACCGTAATCCATAAATGATAGAAGTGCTCGTGACGACGATTCATGCCACACGAAAAGGGTGTTCATATTGGTTCTATCGGCTTCTGCAGCGCACGTTCTAGATTTGAACCCACAAGGAATGTGGGTGGCGAAAAATAGGGAAAGAATTGAGCGTAGGGTTCACTATGGTGGGATTAAATAGGTAAAGAGGAATGGCACTATTCAACTTAACGGACTCCAGTCCTCGATTTTTTTCAGTCGTCGAAATTCGCTGAAACTTTGCGCAGGGGGTAGTTGAGGGCGCTGTTCACGAATCTGATGTCCGTTTTCCACGTGGGTGGTCTCGGACCACCCAAATCGCTACTTGGATGGTCCAGTCGGGATCACCGATTTCGCTGAAACTTTGTCTATGGGGGTTCTCTGGTGTCCTGAACACGATGGTGAAGTCCGTTTCCCAAATGGCGGGCGAATAAGGTAGTTATAGGTAGGCCTCACCAGGTAGGCTTAGTAGGTACCCACCTATAACTACCGTATTCGGCCCCATTTCGAAAACGGACTTCACCACTTCACCATCGCGTTCAGGACGCCAGAGAACCCCCTAGACAAAGTTTCAGCGAAATGCGAAATCGGTGATCCTGACTGGACCACCCAAGTAGTCGATATGGGTGGTCAGAGACGACCATGTGAAAAACGTTCTTTACCATCGTGTTAAGGAACCCAAATAACCTCCATAGGGAAAGTTCCGCGAAATCGATGATGGGAGGAGACGGTGAAGTCCGTTTTCCAGATGGCCGCCTATGCCGAATACAATAGAAGACTATGAGTTATCACAATCCGATGTATGAGACCGCGTGGCAAAGGTGGGCGTCGTCACGAGCACTTCTACCATTTATGGATTACGGTACCATGACGTGGATATCTGTGGGTACACAACACATCATAATATCGGTTTTCGCGCCAAGATCGCAGGTTGCGCCACTCGCGAAGATGGACATCATTTTGCTCAGGACCCCAAGAAACCATATAGGCAAAATTTCAGCGGAACCGGTGATTCCGACTGGACCACCCAAGAAGTCGATATGTGTGGTCCGAGACCGTACACGTGAAAACGGACAGCAGATTCGTGATCATTGCCCTCAATTAACCCCTCATGCGAAGTTTCAGCGAATTTCGACCACTGAAACAAATCGAGTACGGGGGTCATGTAAGTTGAATAGTGCCGCAACTTACTCATGTAAAGGAGGAAGTTGGTTGAATAGTGAGTCCAAGGCGTAAATCTTTATATTTTAAGGGTTGAATTGCCGTGGGACTGTTCAATGAATCATGTACTCTGGAGAAGCACCGTATCTTAAACCAAACTTGGAACAGTGGTGAAAGTTATGGCAAGGCAAGTTATGACTCAGAGAACTATTTTTTGACCGAGACGGATCTTCATTTGAAATTCCTCTATATCAAAGTAGTATTTCAGATACACCGTAACGTTTCTCTAGCGATAGAAGAAAGCCTCCTCGTAGTTACCATTCCTTCAGGGAAAAACCACCTTTAATGATACCCACCTAAACAGTTCACTTCTATGAAATTTAATTTCTAGTGATTCCCAGACAACGACAAGAATCACTATCCGGACATCAACTCAGCCCTTTAGAAGAGTGATCATCCCATTGCTCTCGCTTGAGCCTGTTCTTCAGCTTAATCATTTGCTGGCTATTTCCACACTGCTCTTCTCCAACAACCCACAATTCACTACCAAATTGAGCACAATCCACTCCCAGTGCAACTTCACGATGAAGTGTCTTGATAACAAAATGGTAAAAAGAATGATGAAATAAACATCAACATAGATTTGGTTACTTTCTTAAGCGATGCAGCGCAGAACTCATAACTCTACCAAGTGTTGTTCACTTCATTTTTACTATGCACCTCATCTCAGTTAATAGCCTACATATTTCGAAGCCTATATTTTGGTTGACCATGCCAACGTGCAATAAATAAACAAATAAGTAAAGAAGTACAATAAGAGGATGGCCAAGTATGGTTGCAAGAAAATAAATCCTCCACTTACGGAACTTTCCAGCGCCGGCGACAGTGTGTTAGCAATGGAGCGCGACAACCGACACTTGAAAGGGTCAGGCGTTATCGTGGGTTGAATTTACCTCCTACTACGCTTTGGACAAATTTTTACCCTTTTCTTCGTGTTCACATTCAAAGGGAGTAATATCTTTCTGGTATTTGTGACTGTTTGTTTGAACCACTTCGAGAAAGCTTTTCAAAATAAAAATTTTGAGAGCCCTCAGTCGACACCACTGCTGTTGCTCAAATTCGAAAATCAGGCGTTGTAGGGTGCTGAAATCGTCACACTTCATTTCCTGAACTTAGAAATCTTCATTCTATACCTTTCTTCATCCAGGATGTCCAAATCACGTTTGAACGCTGGGTCGTGAATTTTTTTTGTCCGCTTTTTTCATGTGCCTTCCTTCGATAGCTCGTGTTTTCTTTTCCTTCTCGTTTTTTTTTACATTTCGAGTTGCTTTGAATCAGAAACGCTGTAATGATGGACTGAAATTCTACGAGTTGTCATTAACAAATCTTCTTCTGTGTTAAAGGGCTTATTGCTAACTTTTCAGACACCTATTGCGTCAGAATGAGTGTCGAAGCTGAATGCGGACCATCAACATCTCATGGTAGGGTTTTTATTTTGATAAATCTTTGATTTACTTGAATCTTATTTCACATCTGTGTCAAAAGATTTTGGTTTCGCCTAACATAGTTTAACTGATAATCATTGTTTTCAAGGTTGTTTTTTAGTAATGTCAAATGCATTTCTGTGTATTTTTACACGTGGCTCCAGACCACGTCCACGGCAAATGGATGAATAAATAAACAAATCAATAAGTAAAGATAATTGGAACCTTATCTGGGTACCTTATTATCCACCTCTTGATGCCTAAAAAAATCACGGTGATTTGAAGTAGGTAACGGTAATGGGTATATAATGGTTGTTTGGAAACCTGATGCTCCCCTGATGTTTATCCGTGAGTGCCGAACACAACGGTGGCCGTGTGTGAGGACGCACCTAACTGAGCCTAATACGAGAAAAGATTTTTTTGTTGTTCTAAGTATTCGAAGCACCCGACAGACTTTTTGTTTATACCCGCTAGTTATACCCGACAGATTTTTGCTGTTTCAGGTGAAACAAAGCGCAATGCTGAAAAGAAAGCACGGGTGTTCGACTTCAACACCATATTCGAAGAGACTAGAAAGGTTAGTGGTATCCTTTTTTCAAAGTCTCTTCGTGATTAATCGAATATGCTTCGGAGTTGTAGGACAGTTAGTTAGACTGACATTCGAAAGAAATCTATCGCTCAATCTAAAAAATCGATCGCTCTAATCGCTCAGATCACTTCAAAACAGCGGAATCTTTCAGGCTGGTAGAGAGCAGTACGGAAAGGCAGAAACGGAGCAACGTGAAACAGAGGTAACACATGTCAATTCATAAGTTCTATTCATTTTTCTTATCATGATCGGCTTCGTTTTTTGCTATTCGTATGATTTTATCCTGAACAAGAGTTTCTCTCAGCTAGTTCTGCCATATTTTCATAATTTTTACAAAAATTTCTGATTACGCGACTGTTTCTAATACAACTCCGTTTAGGATGTTGAAAAGTCGTCGACGAAAGACAGCGGAGTTATCAGTGAAGAAGATGGTAGGTTGTGATTTTTCTTTCGTTTGGAGTTTCTTCCGCTTTGTTTCGATCGAGTTTCTAAAATTTTATCTACAGATGACTTCTTACCCATGTTACCTCCGGGATTTGTGCCGGATAAAAGCGTGATCATCAATGAATCATCCGTTGAGGCGAAGAAAAGTGAAGACAATGACGATGACGATTACGAGGATTACACCGGGGATGGAGTGAGTGTTACCCTTCTCTATGAGATTATTCATTGTAAAGACAGTGCTTTAGATACCCATTGTCAGCCTTATACCGACTGCTTGCGAAGCAAAGCTGATTCATAGTGGAAAACCGGTATGTTTTCTATGAACGTTTGAACATCGATGTACAGAGGATTCATTTTGACCTCACACAGGTGTCCGCTCTTCGATTTGAACCAAGTGGAATTCGATTCGCATCTGGTGGTGTTGACTTTCAAGTGAAAAGTTTTCGACTTTCAAAAGATGGATATGAGTTTGCGCTGTGATAAAGAATTGACGCCTTGCGAAAGGTGAGCTTTCTTCGTTTCATTATTAGAAAATCACTCATTGCTGCTTATCTCATGTAATCTTATAGTCATAACGTTAGCATTTGTCGCATGGGTAAAGGAGTTGGGTATTCCCTATGTGTTAGTTTTCTTGTTTAGCACTTGTTTTTGAGCTTTTTAGCGTTTTCTGCCAATATTGAAGTAATTTAGATTGTTACCGTTAAATTAATCAAGCATAATAAACCAAATAGTTGAAATTCTGAATAAATATCTCTACCACGTTAATGTTGTTCCTTGTTTCAGTCACATTATCAACGACATCGCCTTCAGCTCCAATGGAGAGACAATGCTGGTTTGTAGTAGTAAAGCGCAAGTCCATCTCATCGACAGGAGCGGCAAACAATGGGCTGAAACAGTGAGAGGTGCGCAAAAAAACCCATGTTACATTTTTTTGAATTCTGTTAAATTTGTTACATCAGTTTGGTGCGGCACTGAGAAATATTCCAGGAGTAACCGAGTAAAAGTCAAGATTGAAAAAACTTTTCAATGATCAGATATAAGGCCGAGTTAAAAGTCAAACGTTAGATCAATAAACTTGTAACATTTCAACTGACTTTTCGATGATTAGATATAAGGTTTTAGTTGGCCATTGGAGTAGTAATAAAGACAGAGATGAAAACATGTGAGAGACATGTTGAATCGGAGCTGATCGGTCCGTTAAGAATGAGCCATGCATTCGTGTTCCATTCAGAATCCATATTCACCGAACACACTACTGTCAACTTTCACAGTATTAAGGGCTTTCTTGCCCTCGAGCTTTGATTAGCGAAAATTTTCAGGTGATCAATACCTTGTTGATGTCAGCCACACGAAGGGACACACAGCTGGCATAAACTGTTGTCAATTCAATCCGATCATCAAAGACGAGTTCATGACATGTGGAGACGATGGGTTTGTTTCTATCGTTATCCTGATTCTCTTATTACCAAGAGCTGATAATGTTGCAGAACTGTTCGACTGTGGAGTTTGGGAGATTACAAGGTTATGACCAAGACGATAAACACTCATAAGAAGGTATGTGTTGTTTCAAAACCGATTTTTCGGCACGTTTGTTCACTGAACTAAGGAAGACAGTTCCATGTGAAATATATCTGGTTAGATGTAAAATAGTTTCGCAAACTACTGGGAGTTGCTGCAGGGAAAATTGGAAATCGGTAAAACAAGTCATCAAGGAAAATCTGTTCTTTTACTTTCTTCGTTTCAAGTCACTTTGGTCGAATCCGTTCTCTATCAGGTGATCCGCACGAAAACAGCGGGAGGAAAACGTGCGATGCCTCAGGCGTGTTGTTATTCCATGGATGGAAAACTGATAGCCGCCGGATGTGATGACGGATCCATACAAGTGTGGAAGTATGGCAACCTTTACGTGAGTTACGATCCGATTTTTATTGTTTTTCATCAGTTTAACACCGATCCGATTGCGGTTTGTTTATGAATTTTGCTAAAGGAAAGGCTGTTCGAAGTCAATTTTGCCGCCATCTGCTACGTATGCGTGCATTTGGTTTAGTGCTGACCCATTTTATGCTCTGAATATCTAATTCCTTACCCTTCCAGGTGAATACCTTCTACCTGGTCAGAAATGCCCACAAAGGTCCAATAACGTCGATGGCGTTCGCGCCTGACTCTCAACGAATACTCACTCGTGGACTGGATGACGCTATGCGAATGTGGTCAATCAAGGACAACAAAAAGCCCCTCCTAGAGCTCGTTGATCTTGAAAATGCGTTCCGAGGGTAGGCTTTGTGAGAATTGATATAGTTATAGTTAGCCAAACTAGTTAGCTTGGGTATAGTTAACTTCCCAGCTCTGTTATTCAGTATTTACTGTTGCAGCACAGATTGCGGCTTTTCACCTCGTGGAGAGTTGGTGTACACAGGAACTTCGTCACCTGGCGAGGATATGGCCGGAAAACTGTTGTTTTATAGCGCCGACACCTTCGATCTGGTGTACAAGATTGATTACCCTGGCAAGGTAAGTGGTCCTTTTCAGTCATTAGAGCAGTCGTCGTAACTAAAAATTACTTATCCAAGGTTATCGTTCTTGTGCTTACCCAAAAAGGTCAATCAAAAGCTAAAGGTGTCAGGGTTGATCAGTTCTCTTAAGACACGCCGCTGCATTCGTGTTCCATTCGTAATCGCAGTAGCATGGTAAACGCTCATTTGGTCCATGCATGACCTGAGGGAACGCATGCTGGCCGACTTCGATCATGCGTGTGGGAAGATCGGCTTGCAGCTGAACTTGACGAAGATGATGTTCATGAATACGTTTCTGATGCCCCATTTTCGCTCAACGGAAAGAATATCTCTGAATGCTCCAGCTATGTGCACTTGGGTCGGGAAGTCAACATGACCAACGACTTGAGTACAGAGCTGGGCAGGAGGAAACGAGCGGCTTGGGGCGCATTCAAGAGTGTTGAAGAAGTAGTGAGGAAGACGAATAACGCCCGACTCCGCGCCCATCTCTTCGACTCTGCGGTTCTTCCTGCGTTGACGTACGCTTTGAAGTACTGGGCGTTACACAAGCCGGGTGAACATGCGATTTGTGTCGTGCAACGTCGTGCAACGAGTGAAGAGAGAAGGATGCTCGGAGTGACTCATTCATTCGAGAGAAGGCATACGGAGCTCCGAGCTACGTCGACAGTCGAAGATCAGGGGCCGTATGCTCGTCTCACCCGAAATTGCTGGGGGATGGGGCAACGGGAGGAGCCAGCTAGTATGATTGGAGCCGGCCCGTGTCTGATGTGCTCTTACTGGCTGGCTCCTCCCCTTCCCCCATCCCCCAGAAATCTCGGCTGAGACGAGCATACGGCCCCAGAGACGCAGTCGCATGGGCCAAGTTGTCGAAGATCAGGTGGGCCGGACATGTAATGCGATTTCGTGACGACCGTTGGACGAGAGCCGTTACTGACTGGATTCCACGGGACGTCAGAAGAACACCAGGTCGCCCACCTTTGCGCTGGTCGGACTTCTTCGTCAAATCCCTGAACGATCGATTCGATGCTCTTCGTGTTCCTCGAGCGAGCAGGACCCACTGGTCTACTATGGCACGCGACAGGGACGAATGGAGACGTTACTGGCGCCCGCTCGACCAAATCGATGATCAACGGGACGACAGGTGATACAGGTGATGACCTGAGGGGGCCAACCGCTATACCATGTCAGTGTCTTTACTATCTCAAACAAGTCTGGTACCAGTTTACCCAACTCCAGAGGGGTGAAAGGCTCAGTTCAGGCCGGGATCGATCGCTCTACCGTGTGGGTGTCAGTGGAGCACCTTACCATTGTATTGCGAACTTTCTAAAAGGGTTGAATATGCGCTATAAAAAGTAGACGTTTGGAGGCCCCATTTCTGTTTCACTTCTCCTAGCGGAGCATTAGTCTGAGTACAGCCTGAACACCATGTTGGTAGTTTTTTTTTAAGTTTTTCCTTCGGGCATCTTCAGGTGCCTCAGTTTTCTAGCTCGCCTGGAATTTCTTCCTATGGTCTTCCTGAATGTCAATGTCTAGTCTTGTGTTGTTTAACCTTTTTTATTTGTCGAACAGATCATGATGTGCTTTGTGTTGTTAAATAAGTAAATATAGACATACAAATGTGAATTTCCTTGTTTCAGAGCTGCATAAAAATTGACTGGCATCCAAAGCTCAATCAGATTCTGGTCGGCCTAAGTGACGGAACGATAAGGTAGTTAGCTGATATAGTTAACGCTGCTCGACATCTATGGGTAACTGTTTCAGGGTATATTACGACCAGAAACTTTCAAGTCGAGGTGTAATGACATGCATAACGAAACCAGTTCGAAGGAATCGAGCCAGCGAATTTGTTCGCGAGGAGATGGTGTTATCACGTGGGTGAACTTTTATTAGCACAAGTTATTTTTAATTTTAGGATTTAATTTAATAATTATGTATATTTTTAGCGCTCACTCTGGAGATGTTCCAACCTCGAGGCGAGGAGGGCGAGGAAAAGGAAGTGACCGGATTCCGACTGAAGAAATACCTGCGGATGCGAGACAATCAGCAACGTCCTCAGTTCCGAAAACCGGCCGATGTTCCGATTGGAAGAAGTGCGAATGGAAGAGGTATTTCCATCATTTCTATCGTTTTCTTATTTATCCTAATATCGAAACTCAATTATTTTCCGGAAAATGGAATTACTATTTTGTTGAAATGATCATAAACCTTTCTAAATACGAATTTAAAGCTTTTATTGTGTGATTGATTTGTTTGAAATCTGCTCGGCTTTCGCCTATCTCAGAAGATGGAAAGAAATGAGCTTCACTATGATCACTCGACCATTTTTAATTTTATTTGTTATTATAGTCGTGGCCAGCGGTAGCAGTCTACACTCGTATGTGGCCCAACAGATGGGAACACTCAAAAACAAGTCCTTCATGGAAGACACGGATGTGAGAACGAGTATTTTGCGACATGCTGAAGAGGTTGGTTAACGTTAACCATCGGCAAGTTCGAGTTTTAACCCGATTGATATCCAGGCTGCCAAGAATCCACTCTATATCGATAAGGCGTATCGCAAAACACAACCGAAGCCGATTTTCCAAGAAAAGACCACAGCACCGGAAGAAGAAGAACCCGATACCGAACTGCAACCGGTGTTCAAAATGCCTCGTTTGAATTGATCTCTGGAATAAATTTATTGCTGTCATCTTCTTTTCTGCTGACGATTATGTACCTCCATTGATGATATTTGATATTTCTTTTGCCATGTAAGTGAGAAAGTCTTACAAGGTTTTTTCTTTTTGCACAGGAAGCCGTCGTGAGATCGACTAGGTGTTTCGAATCTCCGACGAGCCAGCAGAACTCATTTCATGGGCATTTTTCCAGGTTCCATGAATTTGTATCCGTTACGATGTGGCCGATAATCTACGCTTTAGGTGAGAGAAAGGAATTTGTATTTTTATCAGGTATGTACTTATAATGTTGAGCTAGTAGTGCTTGTGGCAACGGAAAATCCATAGTTAACAATAGAAAGCACTGCAGAAATCGTATAAGTCACTGTGGGTTGTATGTGAAGCAAATCAAACAGTGCTTTTCATCATTAATTTTTTTTGGTAAAGGGATTACAGAGGATTACCCGTGGGTTCTGAAGGATTTAAACCTATTCCTTGGTGCTTGTTGTGGTTCTCTCTTCGCTTTCGTTTTATATTGTTTAGCCTTGTAGATAAACTATCAATGCTCGGGGCACAATGTCAGCGGTAAAGGTAAAGGTAAAGGTGCCGGCGTTAGTCAGTCCCCTGAGGACGCGCCACGCATTAGTGTTTCATTCAGAATCGTAGGAGGCATGGTGAATGCGTATTTGGCCTATAGAATGACCTGCGGGGGCCAGCCGCTATACCAGGTCAGTGTCTTTACCTTCCCAGACGAGTCTGGTACCAATTTACCCGACCCCGGAGGGATGGAAGGCTTGGTTAGCCCGGGCCGTGGTCGATCACTCGACCGTGCGGGTGTCAGCAGCGCCTCTTACCACTGTACCACGCGGGCCCCTACAATGTCAGTGGTACAACTTATAATTCAATTGAATTCAATCCTACTAGGACATCTAGCAAGCCTCAAGACATTTTGTCTTTTCATGTATGCACAATTTAGAATCTATTTAATTTACAATGCTTTCAATTTCGGTTTATTTAGACCGTGAAAGGCAGTGGTCAGATAAAAACAAGGAAAATGTAAATCTCAAGCATAGAAACTGAAAAAATGCACTAGTACTTGGGAACAGCATCCATGGGAAGACCTTTAGAGGATCATTCTTTCATCTTGTGTGTCACTGCTGGTCCGCTTGTCTTCAATTAGACTTTTTGTTTCAGGAACGCGATTTTCCTACTACTTGGTGTTGCCGGTGGCGGCTGTCGTAGGAACGATTGGATATTTTGCCGAACGGAAACTATTACCGAAGTCTAAACCGATACCATACCTGGGTTCATCGATTCAGGAACAACGAGAGAAGCGCCAGTTGGATGTGACGCCAGCAAAGGATGAGACACCGTTTTCTTTACCGAATACTTTGGGTGTACTTCAACCACGTCCTGTGAGTGACTAGTTGAACCATTTCTTCTATAGTTCTGAATGATTGTGATTTGATTCATTGTAGTAGGTTGCTATACGATTAGTGTGAGTTGTGAGTTTCTATCGAGTCCAGCTAGAATGTGCCTATTTCTCAGATCAACTAGAATTACCGTTTATATTTACATAGCCTTTTTTTGTCGTTTAACATCTTGTCGTTCAGATGTTGTTTATGTCTAGTTGTTACCGATAGTTGTCATTTTTGTAAATCAAATTAGGAACAATCTTTGTAGCTGAGCGGATTTTATTGATTCGTAACACAGTACACAATACCCGAACGCAATCGGTAAACATGTTGCAAAATGTTACCAAAAGATTCGAAATGAAAATATATATGTGTGGAAAATACAACAGCAGCGCACTTTGAGACACTGAGATTTCTGTTAGTTGAAGCGAACAACGACAAAAAGCTTAATTGCACATACCATAGAAACGTATTTGAGTTACATATTGAAAACATTACATAAACTCAGACTGCCAAAAATAAATAGTGGCACAATTCATCGAGAGAAAGACTGACGGGAATGAGGTCAATTTACGCGAGGAAGTCGTCTGACTGCTCCAAAATCACGTCTTGTTCACAGACCGACTCTCGTCGTATTGATTCTCGTGGACACTCGTTTGTGTGTAGATGAAGCTGAAAATCAGCACACATTACCAATGAGATTGTTGGATAGGGGCTCGCGTGGTACAATGGTAAGAGGCGCTACTGACACCCGCACGGTCGAGCGATCGATTCTTGCCCGAGGCTAACCAGGGCCTACATTCATATTTGGATACCCCGATAAACCCCGAAATATAGCCTATGAAGGGCGCGCATCAACGTCGACCCTCAACCATTACTTTCTTTACTTATCCTAAACTTCGGCTTGCCCCGCATATTAAACGCAATTACTCATCGACTCTGCCGTCTGGTGGTGAGGTCCGCTCCTCCACGTTGGTGGCTGCGCCCTCAACTAGTTTGAGGTAAACCGCTCGTCCGTTCATGAATTTAGGCCCAGGTCGTCCATTCAGCCGGAGTCGGGTTAGTTAGTACCAGACTTGTCTGGGAAGGTAAAAACACTGACTTGTAATAGTGGCTGCTACAAGTCATTGTATAGACCAAATACGCATTCACAATGCCTTTACGATTCTGAACGGAAGGCGAGTGGTGCGTCCTTGATCGCTTAATGAAGGTTATAGTAGTCACGGAAGAGAGGCGACTTCATTTCTTCACTGGGCAGACCGGCTGTTCTGATCAACGCCGACCCTTAACCATTACTCTTTACCTTTACTACACCTTAAACAGCTCTGCTTATTGTGGATGGCCTCACTGGCTTCAGAGTGAAAAATATACCCGGATTGCTTCGCATTGAGTTGTTCTCAATACCCTGCGGGTAATTTATTACTCTCGATAGGCTCGCTGCGTCACTAACTAGTCACACGCTTCGACAAGTGCTGCGCTGTTTTAATAAAAATTACACCCAACAGCGAAAACAGAACATTAATGGGACCACTAACCATATAACGAACGCTGACATAAGCCAAGCGATGACACCGTGTGTAACATAGGACTCGCCCTCGACGTACCAGGAGCAAGACCGAGGGGACGTCCGAAGCAGCGCTGGCTGGATACGATACAGGCCGATCTAAAGACAGTAAGACTTCACCAGACCAAAGTACCACCACTGCTCAATATTCAGTTTTCCACGTGACGGCCATAAATAATATAAAATTGAACGATAATCACAATCATGTGATGTCCAGAAAGAAAAATATAAATGAAATGAAGGGCTCTGCCGTACACTCACTTTCATCGGACCCACGAAAACTTCTTTGTGTTCTTCTTCGATCATGCTCGGCTTCATGTACTGCTGGATCACGACATCAGCTCTGCAACGAATTAAAATCGTTACAAAACCTATAAAAACAGCGAAAAATGGAAATGGATATATTGGACTGCTGGGAACAAACATATGTGTAAAAGAACATGTTATAGAATAGAAAATGCATTAGAATCTTGAAGAAATAAATAAATAATCACAAGCTCACTTTGCTCCGATCATCCGCTGAGTTGTCGAGAAACTGATGGCCGGGTTCTGAATGGAGACCTTATGTCCATCGACGAAAACGTTCACCGTGTCCAACTTGAAAGATGAGCCTGCTTCTCCATCAACTGTAAAGAGCTTATAATTACGTTTTAGCTATTTTCGTTAACTAAGTTCTGTTATTTCCAAATTGTTTTTCTTTTATTATTATTATTATTATTTTTCTTAAAAAACATAAAAAACAATCTTGGTGGGGACTATCGAAAATTTATAATGACATAATGAGCCCTTCACTCAACCTAATCAGCACAGGATAAAGGATGACACGTCACGATCTTGAATTTTTTTGAAATATTGATAGAAAAAAACCGTCAATTTCATAAGGCCAAATCAGCATATTGACCATTCCCCTTCTTTATTTAGAGTGCTAAAACTCATTTCATTGTGTCTACTGAATATAGGAGATGCTTTTTGAAATGTGCAAAACAAGTAAATTTGAACAATCAAAAACTAGGCATTCTAGGCAAATTACAAACAACAAATGGGCGAAATTGACAAAATTGAAACGAAAGGTTGAAAGATGGCAATGTTACAACAATTTAATGAATCCCAAACGGTAGCCTACACAAAGATGTTTGTCCTGTTCAGTGTCACTAATGTATATCTTTGGTTACTACCAATCAATAAGCTTGTTATTTAACGAATTGCAAATCACACTAGTGAAATGTCGTAATCAAAAGTGAGCCGTTGTTTGTCAAGTGGAGATCGCTCTTTGCATTTTGATCGTTCTTTGCGGTCCAATTGACACAACACCGACGGTCAACAATTTTCGACCGTTCGTTGTGGTCCACCGATAAGTGAGCAACGATAGAAATTCAAAAAAGGTAATACAAATATATAGCTTGCAAGGGGTTCATGTGATCCTTAAAGAACCTCTTGCAGGCTGACACATGGCGGAATAGATAAAAAATACCGATAAGAATAAATGTTTTTCTGTTAATTTGTCTTCAAGGTTGTTCGACGGAAATTGGCTCGGCGGCCTAATGCTGTGGCTCATTTGTGAGTTCTTCTTTCCTTCTCTTTTTAAAATTTCCTTTTCTTTTCTTTCCAATTGACATTAAAAGGTAGATCTAGCATAGATAAAGTCTCTAAAGATCAAAACGTCAGACCGCCAATAACCTTTTCCGATGAACAACCTCGAAAGGTATAACTGAAAGAATCGCATAGGTCAGGAGCTCAAAGAAGGAAAGACTTGTGAAATATATATATACGGAAATTTAGCAAATTCTGCTCTCTCCTATTATTCATAGAGTAAAAAATAAAACTAGATATGTATGTAAACTAGATATGTAGATACTAGATATGTAAAAGCGAACCTATCAGAACTTGCATGGTGTAGGGTTCTGAGGACGAACTCGGCTCAGGACTGCCTTCGACGACTCGGCCATTTACAGCGATCGTGCCACCGTTGTCAGTTTCTAATATGCCCTAAAAAGACCAAAAGAATTCAACTATTATTTTCATTCGGATGAGGAAAAATTGATAAGACTTTTCTAGGATTGTAATATCAGAAACCGATTGATAAAGTTTATTGATTTATTTATTCAAGAAGTGGACTGAAGTAACAGATGGGATGATGGAACCTTCTTCGAAGATGGAACCGACATTAAGAACGACCTTCAAACCAACTGATAACGACATATCTGGCATTTGGAATACGTTAGACAAGTCTGAATCAATGTGGCGAAAAGTTTCAGGATCCACGCAAGAGGCCTGGACGCTATGCTCAAAATCAGAAAAAAAAGAACTAAAAATTGAAAAGTTTGGCCTTGCTAGTGCAAAGGATGTTTTGAAAGCAACGAAGTACTACAAAATATCTACCGAAAGACAATTTTTCCCTAAGTATCTTTTCCAACTAAAAGTTCCCAAATGGACTCTTAAGTGATCTCATTATAATCTAATAATTTTCAATCTGTAAAATTACTATAGTCTTTATAATTTTTCAGGGTCTTAGGACGCCATTTCACTAAAAAATGCCACCGAACGAACAACAGACAATAAACAATTACGGTAAGCTGTAACAAAATATATAATATTATTACCTAAATACTCTCCAGGTTCTCACTTGTTGAAACCCCGATATGATCTCTAGACTTGTTCTATGCTGGAAGGGGC
Organism: Nippostrongylus brasiliensis; assembly: GCA_030553155.1. NCBI lineage: Eukaryota > Metazoa > Nematoda > Chromadorea > Rhabditida > Heligmosomidae > Nippostrongylus > Nippostrongylus brasiliensis. The sequence goes on along the minus strand of CP130736.1, from coordinate 5,922,339 downwards.
TGGTAGTTGAATCTAATATTTATTAAGGCCTTACATTTCGTCCTTTTGTCGTCTTTGAAGACCATGAATTCAGAATTGTACGACGATTTTGAGGTGAAAGGACATGAATTTCGGAACACTTTTAAGGGCCTTCTAAAAACGACAAAAAGGTTCAAACGTCGGGTCATAATATATATTTGGTTCACCTACTAACCTCGTCCGGAAAAGCAACATGAAATAAATTCTCAAATATACTATTGCATTTCAGTGAGAATATTGCTTCTTTAGTGCGCCACGTGATCTCCGAACAATCGCGAGTTGTTTGATTAGTGGCCGCACTAATCGACTCTCGACGGGGCGTAGAGACAATGGAATCGGTCGTGGTGGGCCGCTATATCAGAGATCAGTGCACAAAGTCGTTCTTTGAGCGCGTGGTGTAAAGATGCATCCAAAAGCGCGGCGAGCTTCCTCCTCGATGAGGGTAATGAAACAATGCATCACTAAACCTTCCTGCTAGCAAGAAACCACATGCTGGCTAAAAACTCTATACCTTTTACCTTGCCTTACCCATCTTCAACCTGAACCAATGGCTGGAATGCTGCCGTAGAACAGTATGTCTCAAGAAAAATCACCCAAAAATAGGGATAAAATCAGATACAAATCTATAACAGCAAACTGAAGCAGAACGATTCTTTATTCATTTGTGCGCCGTACAAATGAATAAATGAATAAATAAATTCGGTAAGGCATTGTCTAATAAACCACTCGTAGTTCTCATGATTATTTGCTTACCTACATTTCTATTTCTTCTCTGTTTACTTTATTTGTTGACTTATCTACCTTTACTTGTTTACTTCAACTCTCTTGGCATAACGTAGCATGTTCCAACGATATATACCTCCGGAAGTTTAACCACATTCCGTTGTTTTTTAGACAACAACGTGATCACAGAAATTACAAACAAAAAATTCAAAACAACCCTCAACAGCTAACCGTTAATATTGAAACAGACCCACACCTCCTATACCCCTTGCTTAATAATATTCTCATAATAATATTCGTATTAAGCAGGGGGTATTGGAACTGTGGGTGTGTTTCAATATTAAAGGTAAGCGGTTGAGGGCTGTTCTAATTTTTTTTGTGGGTAATTTCTGTGATCACGTTGTCGTCTAAAAAACAACGGAATGTGGTTAAACTTCCGGAACTATACAGATTCTACTCTTTGATAAGAATATTCTTTTATTTATTTTGCCTTTCAAGGGTGGAATATACCTCGAAAGGCCAAAGATAAACACTGTTTAAATGAAGGCTTATGAAAACGATGACGTAGGTGTACTTACTTACCATCCTTGAAAATGAAAACGCCAAAGACCAAAGTAGCTAGTAAACACCACCTACCCAACAGGAAGAAGAGCATAAATAGTCAAAACGTCATAAAAGTCGACTTCAAAACAAAGGTGCTAACAAGATAAGAACGTTGAGCAGAAATTAGAATGCGTTTTAATATTTTTCGAACTTTTGAGCGTTTTCAATGGCAATCTCAAGTCATGAGATTGGTCATCATTTTTAAAGGCGCAAAACAACTTAACCCATCACGTGGCTCAAAATAAAGGTCCAAAGGAGGAATTTCATTTTGAAAACATTGCACGTAGTTTTCCTTATATAGTCGAAATACAGGAACAGCCAGAAGAAGCAAATTTATCTAATTTCGAATCTCGGACCCGTGGAAGGTGCCCTGCCCCTATTCGTGATGGTTTCCCATAAAATGCACTTCTATTTTCACTGGTCGCTTTAGCCCTATAACAACAAGGAGTCTCCAGTCGGTGCCATGGAACACTAGAAAAACCGATAACAAAAGGACAAAAAGAAGGTGCCCGGGAAAGAAGGTGCCCTGTCCCTATTCGCAATGGTTTCCCACAAAATGTACTTCTATTTTTCAGCGAACGATCTAGCCCTATAATAACAAAAAGTCTCCAGTCGGTGCCATGGAACACTGGAAAAACTGATAACAAAAGGACAAAAACGTGACAACTAACACTACTGTGACGTGACACTAACTAACAAGAAAATCAGGACATTGCTCTTTCGCAGGCGACGAATGCGCGGCAGTTTTTGTTTGGGCATTTTGTTTCAACGATATTTAGTTGTTTCTAGTTCGCAGAGTCACGTGGTGAATATTTTCATCCTTGAGAAAAAAGAATTCCATGCTTCTCCGAATACATAATCAGGGCATTCCTATCACTAATGATAAGGAACTTAAGAAAAATGGTCACAACCATGACCGAAAGAGAATGAATTTTGTTTATGATCAAAGATATATAGTACATTGTTATGTCACGTTTCGTTTAATGGCTAATTTGAATTGCTCATTGTAGTATACTCAAGTTTTATTTGTATCGTATTATACTCAAAAATGCTGTTTACATGAGGGTTTAAGGAAACGATAACCAACATGGGTATTCTTAACTACATCCTTGAAAACGAACATGCCTGAGACCAAAGCATGATTTGAATCCACTCATGTGTGGCCTAGATCCACATTTTCAATAAATAAATTAGTAAATAAAAATATGAGAACTTTAGAACACGTCGGCTGAGTAGAGGGATGGGAAAAGATCATCGATAGGAATTTGAAGGTGACAGGTTCTCAGCGAATTTATTCATCACTTAACGGAGCATTAACGGAGAGGGTATGAGGTGGGTTTAATGAATGCATTACCTTATTCCATCTGCTCCATTATTTAGTTTAGAAATTCGGAGCAATGGTTTGATAGTCGTCTTGGTACATTTGTAGACTTTACCCACACCACCTTAATTAATAAATATCTACTGAAATCTACCCTGAATTCCACGTAACCTTTTTCCCGATTTAACCGTTTCCTGGTAATCGGTCGTAGATCCAACTTACCACCAATAAAACGCCACCCAGTATTGGCAAAATCTGTTACCCTTATATAGCCCACCGTGACTGATACTTACCTGAGGTAACCTACTTTAATGGGCAGAAATTCTCGTATAAAGATACCAAATTTCTAATGTGTACGGCGAAAACCCCACACGAACTTCATTTCTCTAGGGTATATTTTTACCCAATAGAGTTAGAAAATAAGAGAAAAAAGCATCTGTCAGAAATCGAATTTCGATAGTGAAATTTCACCCTAATAATTTGGAATCTAGACAGTGGAAACACCACAGAAACTAGAAAAGAGAGAAAATATAAAATAACACAGAAAATTAAAACAAAATTAACCCAATTCAGCAAACAAACCCACCGCAAAAGCCGTCCGATCTCGTCGAACCACCAGCCGAGCCGTACCGCTCTCGTTCATGTTTAACACGATTCCACGTCGTGGCATTCTTCTGACACGCATACTGTTCAATCGATAAATCGATAATCGATCGACGACTCGTAAGGACGAAATGAGAAGTTGACGTCTACTCTGTGTGTTCAGCTGGCACAGAGTGCTGAGGACGAAGCAGAGGGGAGGGGCGGGTCCCCCGGCCGCACGTGGGTAGAAGGTCGTCCCATGACGTAGCCGCTCACGCGGGGCCAATTTATGGGGGGGGGTATTTTTTAGTAGATTGATTATTATGGGACACCACGTGATCTATAAACACCCCATAGAAACCTAGAATGGAATATTTATGGGTATTATTAGATACCTGGTACAGAATGTCACCCGAGCGATTCCCGGATGGGTATTGTCTGGGAAGGTAAAGACTACAGTAGGTCATTGTATAGGCCAAATACGCATTCACCATGCCTCCTACGATTCTGAATGAAACACTAATGCGTGGCGCGTCCTCAGGGGACTGACTAACGCCGGCACCTTTACCTTTTACCTTTATTATTAGATACTAGCCAAAAAGCGTGTTTGGTGCAGTGGTATGCGAGCTTCTTCCACCATCATGGTCGAGCGATCGATCCCCGCCCGGGCTAAACAGGCTTCCCATCCCTTCGAGGTTGGGTAACTTGTTACCAGACGTGCCTGGGAAGGTAAAGGCACAGACTTGGTAAAGCGGCTGGCCCACAAGTTATTGTATAGCCAAACATGCAATCACGTTGTCTTTACGATTTTGAATGGAACACAAATGCATGGCGTGTCTTCTGGGGACAGATCAACGTTTCCGGAAGAAAACTTTCACCTTACCTACTTTCCCTTCACTTTTTAGAAGGAAGAAAAAAGAAAAGAGAATAAAACAGAGAAAAATTGTCTATGCTATAAATAACCCTATATGTGCAGGTGGGGTTCGCGAGAATTGAGATCACTTTACCTTTACCCTGACCTTTACTAGGTGTTGCGAAGAGAGATACCATTGGGTTTGGGTACAGTGTAGTCTTACCCTGTTGTAGTTTGGGAGCATCCGGCCTTGTAGATCGTGCGCCAAGGAGTTCTCCTTCAGAACTTCACATGAGAGGGACCATTACCCCCACTCCCCCTCTTCCTCTCAAAAATGAACCGTTGAATAAAAAATACTAGTTAGGAAAAATCTGTGAAAAATGGAATGAATGATGGTTTCCTTCTTCACTTTTTCGGCTTTCATGGGTTTTCAGCTAGTTTTACTTCGTTATTGTTGTTACTTAACTGGAGAAGTAGATAATTGCTGGGTAAAAAGACGTGTTTTTTCAAGGCAAACCTAACCCGTACCCCATCCATTATTGCCATTCACGCTAGGATTGAATTTGGTGAAAATCTAACCATTTTCTATGAAAAAACCTAGCTTCCGAGGTCCTCCGAATCTTAACCAAGCCGAGAATGGTATGAGCCTTGGGTCATGTGCCGAGCTTAAAGAAGCAGGGCCCAGATTCATCATTGGTAAACCCCCGATGAACCCCGAGATATAGCTCGAACGGCGCCCACCTTTGTCTACTTCTCCTAGACCTCCTATGATAAGCGCAATCTCTCATCAACTCTGCCGTCTGGTTCTGGCTGCGTCGCGGTTTCGGAAACCGCTCGTCCGTTCATGAATCTGGGCCCAGGATTCAAAATGAAAAGCGAGGGTGTGGCGTAATCTTAGGGGACTGATTACCGACACCTTTACCTTTTACCTTTTTTTGAATTAAAATATCAAATCCAATCAGGTGAGCGATATAGGTGTGGTGAGGGAGGGAAGAGGGCGTTTTGTCAGCTGCCTTTCCAACAGCTCGCTGCTTATGACATCCACCAAGTGACTCATCGTCAGTCCTCCTCCTTCACTACCTTACCTTTTCCTCTTCCTTTTACCCTCTCGTCTCGGTATTTTTATTATTAATCTAAATAAAGTTTGGTATTGAAATAGGCAAGAAGTGCTGTGCTGTCACACTTCCACAAAATGTACATTTTATTTTTTATTTATTTTATTTTATTTTTATTTTTATGTACATTGTATCGAATTCTCGTTGCTGTCTTGTTATTGCTGTTGTACTTACTGGACTTCTCAAAAAGGTCACCTTGTTTTCAAGGTGTGTTTTCGAATTCTCCATAGAGCCGGTTTCTGCGTAAAAATAAGGTTAGACCGAGTTTTTTCTTTTGCTTCAGGCATGGTACAACGCCATTTTGATTTCCCTAATTCCTAACCTGTTTGCATGTCTCTAACCTGGGACCAGATTCATGAACGGACGAGCGGTTTCCGAAACCGCGACGCAGCCAGAACCAGACGGCAGAGTTGATGATGAATTAGGGAAATCAAAATGGCGTTGTACCATGCCTGAAGCAAAAGAAAAAACTCGGTCTAACCTTATTTTTACGCAGAAACCGGCTCTATGGAGAATTCGAAAACACAGCTAAAAACAAGCTGACCTCTTTTGAGAAGTCCAGTAAGACAACAACAATAACAAGTCAGCAACGAGAAGTCGACAAAATGTATATGAAAATAAAAATAAAATAAAATAAATGAAAAATACAATGTACATTTTGAGGAAGTGTCATAGCACAGCACATCTTGCCTAGATCAACCAAACTATTCTAATAAAAAAATAATAACAAAAAATAAATAATAGAAATAGCGAGACGAGAGGGTGAAAGAAAGAGGAAAAGGTAAGCTAGTGAGGGAGGAGGACTGGCGATGAGTCACTTGTTGGATGTCATAAGCAGCAGCGAGCTGTTGGAAAGGCAGCTGGCAAAACGCCCTCTTCCCTCCCTCACCACACCTATATCGCTCAACTGATTGGAATTGATATTTTAATTCAAAAAAAGGTAAAAGGTAAAGGTGTCGGTAATCAGTCCCCTAAGATTACGCCACACCCTCGCTTTTCATTTTGAATCCTGGGCCCAGATTCATGAACGGACGAGTCTCCGAAACCGCGGCGCAGCCAGAACCAGACGTCAGAGTCGATGAGAGATTGCGTTTAACATAGGGAGTTTAGGATAAGTAGACACAGGTGAGCGCCGTTCGCTCTATATCTCGGGGTTTATCGGAGGTTTATCAATGATGAATCTGGGCTCTGGCCGGCAATGGTGAATGTGCCTATACAGTGACTTGTGGGGGCCAGCCGCTATACAAAGTCAATGTCTTTCCCTCATCAGATAAGTCAAGTGCCAATTTATCCGACCCCGGAGGGATAGAAGGTTTGGTAAGCCCAGGCGGGGATCGATCACTGGACCGTAGCGGTGGAAGCGGCGCCTATAGTCACTGTAGTACTCGCGCCCTCTGTTATTATTTATCCTTTCCTAATCCTCATTTATTCTTTTCTCCGCCATTTCAAACAGTCTTCACTTCGACCTTTTTACAACGGCCAGAAATGCGTTGCCGAACGAGGTTAGTAGGCGGATCAATATTTCCAACTCTTATTTGAGGGATGTAATGGAAATCTAAGAGGAGTAGGAGCACAAAGAACTATCAATTCGAGTGAAAATAAAGAAAAAAGAAAGAAAAAAGTAGGCCGACGCACTCGTGAACGAACTATTTTTCGTCGGAGATAAAATGTGCGGCCGTATTACGCCAACTGTTGTTCATGTGCGGGACGCGTGCAGTGGCCATAACGACCGGGGAGTTGTTTTCCAATGTCACAAATTCTCCCCTTCAACACCGTTGAATGACGCCATTTTGGCGAACATACCCTAGGTATGGCGAACAAGGTGCTGTTTGATCCACTTTTGATTCATCATCAGGACAGCGTCATCAGATCGGAATTGCCCGATCGCCGTTTGTTATCAGCCGAGCGTCGGACAGGCGGAAGTAACCACGACGCATAAATTCCTAGACTTTCGATCGGAGCGACTGATGAGATATTTAACCTTGCCTGAGTAAATGTGTTAGCTTACCCAACCTTCAGACACATAGGCAATTCGTCGCGGGCCTAAAAATGGCTCGAAACTATTAATCTTGAGTACATCGTATTTAATGGCCTGAAATGACACGAAATGGTTATTTATTTTTTCAAATTATAGACTCATAGTTTCGGCACATTTTTAAACCGCTGAAGTCCGGCTGATGTCTCTGGAAGCTGGTGAAGCTGAGGCCTTGAAAGGCTTGAAACTTTCAATCCACGAGAACGTCGTCTTCAGATGCCTAAAAGCCATTCTAGCCTTTTTATTTTTTGAAAATATTTTTTTGAAATGAAAGTTCTAGCCTATTTATTTTCTAAATCTACAATTAATAACTTAGTCATTTTTAGAAACTTTAGCCCCGCATCACCAAGTTTTATTTTATCACACATATACCTAAATGTTATTAGTTGTGCTATCAGATGCTAGGGGGTTATTAGGGGGTTATTAGTGGTGTTTTCATGCTAGAACAATTCTTGAATAACTGTGAATTTCATTTTATTATGCAGATTCTGGAAGTGTTGCTGACACCACTGTTCAGGGTGGCATATTCCAATATGCTGTAAAAAAGTGAGAAGTTTGGTGCTTATATACATAGTACTTACTTGTTTCTAAAAGTACTGAACTTCAATGAGAATACAATTAGGCGTCGCCACAGGAAGTAATTAAAGAAGACGGTATAATTAGGCTGACCCCCTGACGAAATCAAAAAACGATTACTTCAGAGACGGAATTTTCAAAACTTCTTTGAGGGCTTCGTAAACCAAAATATACACAACGCTGCTCTCATCTCAACCAAAAGTTTGTCAGTCGAAAAGGTCACAGTGTACAAAAGTTCTAAAGAGAGACTGGGATATGCTGTGTAGTGGAACGAGGTCAATAGAAGTAGGTACTGGAGGACGCTATATCTTCATCATCATTATTTATTACATGAATCACGGTCAACACCATATAAAAGAATGCCAGAATTACCTTTACCTATACCTTTACCTTTACCTTCACCTTTTACACCATATAAAAGAATGCCAGCATTCAAACGTTCACGTTACACGTTCGTCTATTTGCCATACTTCCACAACGAACTAATCGACTAATAGTGATGACGTAAGCTAGAGTGGTGTAAAAGAAAAGGAAATGCATGCGTACGTAAAAAAATCCCGATGAGAAATTATATTATTTATATACTTACTTCTACACCAAAAGGGACGGCGTGGTACAGTGGTAAGAGGCGTTGCTGTCACCCGCACGTTCGAGCGATCGATCCCGGCCCGGGCTAACCAAGCCTACCATTCCTCCGGGGTTGGGTAAATTGGTACCAGATTTGTCCGGGAAGGTAAAGACACTGACCTGATATAGCGGCTGGCCCCCGCAGGTTATTGTATAGGCCAAATTTGCATTCACTGCGCCTCTACGGCTTGAACGGGACACGAAAGCGGCGGCTTTTCCTCATGGGACTGATCAACGACGACACCTTTACCTTTACCTTTTACACCAAATAAAAGAATGCCAGCAATCCAACGAAGTCAGTAAACGAGCGAAATAGATAAAAGCTAAAATATAATGAAAAACGTTAGGAAAGTATGAACGTTCACCTATGTAGTTGCCAAACTTTCGCAACGAACTAATCGACTAATAGTGACGGCGTAAGCTAGAGGCAGGCAACTTCTTATGGTGTAGACGTAAACCGGTGAAAGATTGAAAGACCACTGCAAGTGCTTTTGCAGGAATGTCGGTTTTTGCGGCTGTGGTGTAATAAATATTGACGCCTTTGCAGAAGGAAGGAGAAGCAACGAAATGTAAAAAAAGATCTGTGGTCCATCAGTTCATTCTCTTGCAAAACCGCCAAAACCTTGAAATAAAAAAAAACTCAGCAGAGGAACCTAACGCGCCACCCATAGCAAGTAGAACCATAAAGCTGAAATGAACAGAGAACAAACTTAGGTTCAATTACCCAAATTTGAAACATAATGTTTATCCATTAGATATTGGTCTCATCACTATGGAGATTATTGTGGAGTATATACCAAGTACAGGTAAGTTCAATTAAGCCATTAACAATTCTTATGAGCCATCCCTACCTTATTGATAATTCCCTGGGATGGTTCATATTCTTTTGGGAGTTGTCCTTCTAAGGTTCAGGGACAAAACGGACTGTTTCGTATGTTTTTTCCTTTCTTTCGATTGTTTTTTCTATTGAGAATAAGGAACATGGGAACCATAGGAAAAAAACTATAATAGGAGGTAGTGTAACTCAAAGCTAAGAACTTGAAAAACGTCTTAGAAAGGAAACAATCGTGGGTTTAGATTTACCCTTGTCAGACTTTAATCTCACCCTTGCATTTTCTTGTTTCCAGCTTCCCACCGTAAGCTCTTTGCACTTTTAGTATTGATTCTATAGCATAAGAACGACGTAATCGTAGCGATACTTTTCGACACATTCACTATCACATAGTAGGGCGGCTCTGGTAAACAGTAAACAATTTGGTAAATATGGACTTTGCACTCGAGATAGACTACACGGCTATCGTGCCGTATCAGCTGTAGTGTTCAATGATATCAGAAGCAGCTGCTGTTGCAGAGTTTTCACAGAGTTCAACAGTCCAAAGCAGTTCAACAAAGGGGGGATGGAAAAAATACCCGAAATGAAGATTTAAATATACCACAAATGGCTTGCGAACCCCGATTCGCTTAAGGGTTTATTTGGGGTTTATGCGCCGTTACTTGCTCGAGGTCTCCAAACCATTACTCCTTACAGGCCACTAACAAGCCCCTCTCCGCCTTGCTGAATCAGGGTTAGTCGGAGTTCCGAATAACAAGTTGTGCTAGACCTCGTCCAATCCCGCTAAACCACGAGTATACCCCTCTATCCGTCCATAAATACAGGTATGCGGGGTTAATCCGAAGAGGTAGAGCGGGTACGTCGGTTTTGAATCTGGGCCGCTAGGAATAGGTTAGTTTACCCACTTTTTCATAGGCATTGAGGCTCATTTATAGTCTTACACAAACACACAAACACCCGACGACAGAAATCACTATAGTCAGTCCTAGGTGTAATGAGAAATTCAAGGATTCATTTCCGAGGTCATTCTTCACTAACCGGCCTCTTTCTAAGCCCTAAATATGTCACAGAGATCATTTCTTCGGTATCTAGGACGAACATCGTTAACCAATTTGCAGCTATAATAGTGGTAACATTAAGGATGTTGCACCTAGTGGATTATCACGATAAGCACCTAAATCAATTACCCTTCAGGCTGAAATTTTGTCGACAGATTTTCGGTGTTCTTAATGCAAGCAAAGCAGAGTTTATGCAATCTGGCGTATCGGGCTGAATTTGAAATTTGGCACTTTCAATAGTTAGTTTTAAGGTACGGCGAAAAAAGGCGCTTTGTTCGCATTCGGTAGATCTAAGTTTTTTCAACACTTTAAGTGATGTTAGACCAGTATAGTAATTAGTATAGGCTGTCCTAGTGACCCCATTCTCCAATCGACGGTATCCTTCTTGGACTAATTCCGCATAGATGAGAGGGTAGCTTGGAAACGACTTGAAAAAGGAAATAGAAAATTTTAAAATAATTGGCTTCTGAGGGATTCTTGGTGCTATGTGGGTTGGTAGGTGCAATCGAAGAAAAACATTTCTTGAGACGTTTCTGCTGAACCGTCTAGACCCCACGAAACAGGTCACATTGCTTCAAGAAAGTATTTTTAAATTTTCGTACTATTACACAAATTGCAGCAGGTTTCTGTGAAAAATAAGATCTCAGCGAAGTTGTTTCTGCGGCTGCAACTTTCCACCTACCGGATTCGTTAATGTGGCACATAGTGAACCCAATAATAGGTAGGTAGATTTTGGCATCGGTCCTTGAGGTGAAAGCAATGGAAAGAATGTGTAAATGGCTGGATAAGAGCAGATGTATCGGAGGATTATTTATTTATGAGCCATACTGCGCGTCAGTTTATAGAACCAAACACAGTGACAAAGTAGCACTAAACTCAGAATAGTAACTCAGAACAAAACCTTAAATAAATAATGCACGTGAGCAACTGAGCCGCACTGGAAATATAGAAATGCATTATAACCTGCGGTCAGCTTTAGGGCTCGTTCAGACGCCGCACGGCGAAAATGCAAAATTGAGGCGCAATCAATGATTAAAGTCCGCGATCGAATTTGCTCCTTTGCATTAGTGGCGCAGTCCGGTGACACCTCATATAGGCAAACGTACTGGTCGTTCGGGTTTTTTAGAAGGCCGCTATTCCTTATTAAAGGACATTTTGACGAAATTCGCTTTTTTTCGTTTAATTTCTTCCTTATGTGACTATAGGCCCAATTTTTTTTGCTTAGACGGAGCGCCACCGGACTGCGCCACTAACGCAAAGGAGCAAACTCGATCAATGACGTTAATTATTGATTGCGCTTTGATTTTGCATTTTCGCCGCGCGGCGTCTAAACGAGTCCTTGGACTAGACTAGCATACCAACTAGGATGAACTATGCATCAGCTAGAGGCCATTCGCTCCACCCGAACCTCTGAGCAGCAGATTTCAGCAGCGGCATCAAAAAAATGATCAGAAAAAGAAGGAAAATTCATTGCCGGTGATGGGAGCGGAACCGTGGTGACCCCTACCTCCGACTGTCCACACCACGAAGGGACATATAGTGCTCTCCCCAAGAAAAATGAGCAAAAAGGGGTTCCTGGGAGCCTAAGTGGCACCAACAACATGCTGACAGTAAGCCGAACAGGTAGAAGCAGCAGAGGTCTAGTAAATATTTTAGTTTGAAGAGGCCACCAAAGCGAAGCACGCGACTCAGAAAAGCTCCCACCATCGGAGAGTACTTCAAATAACTGAGTGGGAAAGACTTGGTGCGTGTCTGGAATTCTTAAACAAAACGATAAATAGCACAAACAATGTCCTTGACGATGTTTACCCAGGTCATCGCCGCAAAGTGGACTTTGACCCGTTCGGCTACAACGCTCCGCTCCCGTTCGTGCAAAAGACCACCTGGTCATGGAGGGGTCAAGGTGCAGAGCACATACTCTCTGATCTCAAGGATCTCAATAACCGTTAACATCAAATTCTGTTCTGTTTTCCTAATTCTTTAGTTGACTTTGTATAAGCACTAATGTCAGTAATCCCACATGTGTTTTCCATTTGTTTTTTTCTTTGTGTTGTGCGCACTTTGGTGAATTTAAATAAATAAATAAATAAATCTCAAGAAGAAGGCAATTCCTTGAAATCCAAAGGAGCCAGGTGAAGGTAAAGGTAAAGGTATCAACATTGATCAGTCCTCTAAGGACGAGCCATGCATTTGTCATCCACTCGGAATCGTAGAGGTATGGTGAATGGATGCGTAATCGGCCTAGACAATGACCTGCTGGTGCCAATCGCTATATTAGTGTCTTTGCCTTCCCCAGACAAGTTCGGTACCAATTTACCCGACCCCGTACTGATGGATGGAGGCGCGCGTGGTGCAGTGGTAAGAGGCACTACTGACACCCGCACGGTCGATCGATCCTCGCCCAGGCCAACCAAGTCTTTCATCCCTTCGGGGTCGGTAAATTAGTACCAGACCATTTCTGGGAAGGTAAAAACACTGACCTGATATCGCGGCTGACGCCGGCAAGTCGTTGTATAGGTCAAATACGGATTCATCGTGTCTCCACAAATATGAGTAGAATGTAAATGCGTGGCGTGTCCTTCGGGGACTTATAAACGCCGGCATTTTTACCTTTACCGGCTACTGGAGGGATGGGAGGCTTGGTTAACCCAAGGCGGGTTCGATCGCTCGACCGTGCAAAGTGTCAGTAGCTCCTCTTACCACTGCGCCACGCCGGACCTTGTGGAGCCAAGTACATCTTCATTATGCTTCTGAATAGAGGATGGATGTGCCATCAGGGGCTGATTAACCTTACTTGTTTACCTTCAGGGTGAATGATCATGGAGAGTAGGTAAGTCAACATTGCGTCCCTGTCCGTCAGATTCACACTTTTGTTCATTGTTGCTGCAATTGTGTGGTAGTGTGCCCACTTTGCCTTAGCAACTTGAGCTGAGTAACTTAACGTCCAGAAAAACCCCTCTGCAGAGGAAACCAATGAGCCGTGAAAATTGCAATTCATCAACTGGATGTTCATGAGATGTTCATTTTCGGTGAGACAACTATGTATGAGAAACCGGTCCAGCCGTTAGAATTTCTTAGACAACGCTTCATTGATTACCTTGCACTATGATTCAGAAGGTAAAGGCAGAGGTGTTCGGATTCGATTAGACCCCTTAGGACATGTCGCTATTATGAGTCAGTGCCTTCACCTTGCCAGACAAGTCTGATATCAAATTACCCGACCCTGGAGGGATGAAAATCCCAGTTAGCCTGGGCGAGGATCGATCACCCGACTGTACGGGTAGAACCGACGCCTCTTACCAGTCTGGTAAGGTTCAAAAAGGCTGATTAGGAAGTCACTCGGTATAATTGATCGATAATGACCAATGATGTAATTAGCAGCTAAAGGAAACCGGGGTTAGGGACCACTTTCCTTCGAGTGATACTAATTATTTTGCGAGACTTCGAACCTTACCACTGGGTATCCTGGGGAAAGATCGTCCAAAGATGGGAAAATATCTCCTAATTATGAGGGTGACCTAAAAGTTCGTGGGCATTTCAGATTCTGATTTCCTCTATTCATAACTGAAGAAAACAAATAAATGACAAATAAGATTATCATGTTTAAGCGCAATTCACTGCCATCGATCAGGTAAAGAATTGTGCTAACCACGGTAACCTTGTTGATCATTAGTTTGTTTTCTTTGATTCATGAATTAAAGAAGTCGGGATCAGAAACTTTTGGGTCATCATAATACCGCCACAAGTCATTGTACAGGCCAAACAAGCATTCACTGTGCTTCTGCGATTCTGAATGGAATTCGAATTCATGGCGTGCACTTAGACGGCTGACTAACCTCGGTGAATTTACCGGTACTTTTCCTCTCAATGCCTAATTATCATATCACACCCACGCGTATCATATCATGCTCATATCTTAATGCATATCCTTGAAGCGGTCTTATCATGTTCGATCCACAATCAATTTATTATCAAGCTGTCAAACAAAATCAACGGCTTATCTATGCAAGAAAACAGCTTCATTCGACAACCTCTGAAACATCTCTCTTTTGGAAAAGCTCCTCATTCTTGCGAGAGAAGAACGGCTTTTTCGTTCATATCAGGCAGATTAAACAGGCTGCACACGACCATAGGTGGATGCGAAATGGTATGATATCGAATAGCACGATGTGATAAGACCGCTCCAATGGTGTACATTAAGATACAAGCATGATATGATACGGTTGGGCAAGATATGATAATTGGGCATTAGGAGGAAAAGTACCAATTTACCTTTAGAGTTTCTACTGCGAAATGCTAAATGTCCTTTTTCAGCCTGTCTCCTCAGAATAATGGATCAGCCCCTAGATGGGCTGGTCAGCACCAGCTGGGTGTACTGTTGAAAACAGCCTATGACTAATCCATTATCGCAGTAAAGATCGGGAAAAAGGCCACCGAACACTCCAGTTGGCGCTGTTTGGCGAATTTTTCGTGAATACGATGACAAACGATGGGCACTGCAGATGGAGAACGACGATTTATGGCGCAGTCTCTGTGAAGAGTTTTATGATCGAGAGCGGTCAAAGTCTTCAATTCTAACAGAAGAACAACAAACAAAACAGTTGCAGACTATTCGGAGAACGTTCGAACCCTACCCGGTCTAATTATGCCTTCTATCCCTCCGGTGTTGGGTATATTGGTGCCAGGCTTGTCTAGGAAGGTAAATACACTGAGGTGGTGTAGCTAGTCCCGCAAGTGATGGTATAGGTCAAACGCTATAATAAAATAATACAGTTTATTAATCTCATTCTGAACAACTCGTGTGGTACAGTGGTAAGAGGCGCCAATTACACCCTCACGATCGACCGATCGAATCCGGTATATGTAGGCCAACCAAGCCTTTCAATCCCACTAGGGTAGGGTAAATTGGTACCAGACTTACCTGTGACTGTGATGACACTGACGTAGTATATACAACAAATATGTAGAAAATTAAATAGCTGCTGGCCCCGCAAGCGGTGGGAAAGGTCAAATATGCAGTCATTATGGAATACTAATAGCTTATTCCATTCGTTATTAGTGTCTATCTGTACTCTTATTCTGTCTGTACTTTTATTAGTTTTTACTTTCCAATTCTATTTTCCACTGCGCCGTATTAGCTCAATTTAGAGCACTATTATCTATGATGTCAGATGTATGAATCTTGATTTTATCCTATTTCTACCATATTTTCTTTGGCGTTTTCTTTCAATGATTTGTTCCGTGGACGAGACTTCGTGCTTCAAAATAAATAAATAAATATGCCTCTATGGTTCACTTTGGAAGTCGAAAGCGTGGCGCGTTCTTAGTAGATAAGCGGAACAGATACATGATGGCTAGAAACGCCAAAATAACGCTCAAAACCCTCAACTCGAAACAAATTAAACAGACAAACAAATTAAGTCTTTCACTTAAACAGACCATACTGGGGAATACTATCACGGACTGTGGTAAATTTGCATAACTTCGTTTCCCCTGAGGGCACATGAAAACCTAGACCTTTTCAGCACGTTCAGAGTGACCGTCTCAATGTTATCTACTGAAGAAGCGCAGAAGAGCCGTATCAGTCCTAAATCGATACTTTTTGAGTCGTTTCTGATCACCGTCCGCTGAGTCTGATTTGTGCCGTGCGCCTCTAAAAAACCAAAACTGATCACTATTCTTACAACGTTATCTTGCAAAAAGGTTTCGCTGAAGATTCTGGCGCCGGTTCACTGTTCACCTTTGTGATGGATGAGAGTGGTTCAGTGTGATCCGGCCGGTGGCATGAAACAGCCACGCGGGTGAAACACCTGGTCAGGTAACTTGGCTGCGATGACCGCTTCTTCACTGAACTTCAAGTTTTGGATTAAATTCATGGACAGCTTCCGAAAGAAACGTTTCCATGATGTCTCCGTAGAAATGTTGTGATTTAGGACTTATTCCCTTAGTTCTAAGGTCATAGAAGAAAAGTTGGTGCAACAAAAAGTAGAAATATCAATCATAATAACGTGGTTGGAATAGGAACAAGATGATCTAATCAAAGTTAAGTAAATCACTGAAACATTTCTGCATGTGCTCGAATTCGAGATCGCATTTTCCGATAAGGAAGGCACCTTTCGAAACTAGTAAGGTATTATATCACTCGATAGAGGGAGAAAAGCGCTATAAAATAGTCCAACACATTCTCTTTGGTGACGTTGCTCTTTGTTACAAAAGCTCCGGAATTGCACATTACAAACAAATTGGGTGCTTGACAGGATTTGTAACGTATACTGCCTTTCTACCCTTGTCGACCTATTAGACACGGCTGGGGTGGTTGGAATAGAGTCCTCGTTTCTCATCGCTAGTGACTAGGTTGTTAAGTTAATCGTTCCTGTGATTGAGAATGAGAAGGGAAACTGCTGCGTCCACTCTGTGACCCGCGCTCACTGGGTCAGATCTTGAGGTATCCGTCGACCAAGTTTTCTAACCTTACCGATCAACTTTAGTCCATGATCATCAGATGACTGAAGGTGTCTGATAATTCACGAGTGGTTTGGCATGGATCGGCCTATACCACGTTCCTCAAGAGGTCCAGGTCCAACTCCCTCGGGCGTCCTGACTTGCTCTTGTTCTCGATGGAGTAGTCGCCAATACAGAAGTTCAAGAACAAAGAGTAGGTGGCGTTTTGAACAGGAACACATTCTTTATAAATCTGATTAGAGCGTTCAAAAGATCGGATCAAATAGTGACCAGCTAAGGAGAGGAAAAGCATGACGTTGCAAAATCGTGATTTGAATGGAACGAATTGCGGAGCCATTGTAACAGTGGTCAACGTTACTAAAATGAACGTGGCAGAGCTTTTCGTAGTGCTTCTCTCCCTCTATCGAATAATACCATTACTCATTTTGATAGGTGTCCTCATTGATCAGAAATTTAAGCTTGAATACGAACGCACGCGTGTCCGATTACTTATGAGTCAACCTAATGAATTTTCCGCCCTACTTTATTAGGGCCACTGGCAACTCTCAAGTGTATATCAAGAAACATGGTATATGTGTTAAATATGGTTAAGAATCGTCGAAAAATGGCGGTTCAGGAAGGATTCGAACACGCGTCCAACGCCAGTTTGGAACTCGTGCGTCATCCACTACACAAGTGAGACTATGGTCCTCCTCAACAGCTGGGCCGGTCATTTGCGGTCCCAAAGCTCCTTCCGTAAGCCAGAACGCTTTCACTTCCAGCACTTATCTGTAAACACGGCTCGAGCCAGTAAGCCGGATTCGATATTGGACGAAAGAAGCCGAAAAAGGTAAAGGTAAAGGTGTCGGCGATGATCAGCCTCTTAAGGACGCGCCACGCCCTCGTCTGCCATTCAGAATCTTAGAAGCATGGTGAATGCGTATGCGGTCTGTACAGCGTCTTGGGGGGGTCAGCCGCTATACCGATTCAGTGTCTCTACCTTTCCAGACAAGTCCGACACCAATTTACTCTACCCTGGAATGGAAGGATTGGTTAGCCCAGGCCGGGATTGATCGTTCGACGGTGTGGGTGTCATTAGCGGCTCTTACCACTGCAACACAGAATAAGACCAATAATTGTAAATGGCATGTAGTGAATCGATCGAACAAGAACGCTCTAATAATTCTTTATTAACGTTAATATTAACGTTGATATTAACCAAATATGTGTACAGTGAGATAAGGGGTCGTGATTGGGGTGAGAGCTGCTCTTCATAGCTGTCTACTTTCCGTACATCATTCCGTATGGATATCCCATTCCATACATTCCTCCCATTCCTCCCATTCCGTAGCCGTAGAATGGTCGTCGCCACATCATACCGTATGGCATGCCCATGCCTGGAAATGACTGTCGTGAGCGCATAGATTAGAAATTTATTTATTTATTTATTATATTTTATATTTATATATTATTTATTTATGTATTTTGTTCAAAATGCACTTAAAATAAAATGACACTCACCATAACCGTATCCCCACTGAGCATCGGCCTGATAGACAAGGGCCAGGACAAGAACGACAGCAACAAGCAGCTTGCAAAGCATTTTCTGAAAAGAAGGGATTTGATAGGTGAAATTGCCCTATTGAGAAGATCAGCCGATAAGGAAGGAATTAGGGTTAGAAAGAAAGAAGAGAGATCCATGAGTAACGTATTTTCCTATACTTTTATTTCCTAATGGACCATTTTTTTTCTCTAAAAACAAGAAGAAGGCAAGTGGGAGGAGCTCCGAGTAGTAACGAGTAATGTTCGGAGAGAGCAAGGAGGAACCGCGGAGAGCTAAATGTAAAGAAGGCGAAACCGCTGACCCCACATGGTTTCCTAAGGATGCGCCATGCACTCGCCTCCCATTCAGAATCGGAGAGGCACGGTGAACGCGTATTTGGTCTAAGCAGAGAGCCAGTCTCTGTTCAACTTAGTGTTTCAATCCTTCCAGACAAGTTCGGTATCAATTCAACCCATCTCGGATGGATTGAGGGTATGATTAGTCCAAGGGACTTTCCATGCCCTTCTAGATATTAGGCCAACCGGTGTGGGCACTTTCCTCTAATACGGGTAAGGTCGATGGAATACTCGGGAGCTAAATCGATAAAAATTTCTATAACATTTTCAGTTTCAATTTTATACAGTGGCTTTGTAAGTCGCTGGTCTATGCAATTATTACCCTTAGTTGTTAATAAATTTACTACAGATCAAGAGAATAGAGGGAAATGGACATGAAAGCAAGAGAGCCGTCTGTGGTTCTGAATGGTTGTAGTATGACAGGCAAAGGGTATAGAATCGTGAATAAGGTAAGGAGGACTAAGGAGTCCGAGTCAGGAGAGAAAGTATGATTGGAGGAATATGAAGGATGATTCAGAAAATATTGCAATAAGACCACAGCCACCACCGTCGAAGGCACCTAGGCCTAGAATGAAACACGGATGCACGGCAGAGGGGCTGGCCGGCGGTGTCGGTCTGGCTCGGTAGCCAGACGGTTTCACCGTATCACACCAGAAGGAGACGGAGAAGACGGTCACAGTATGACCATGACGGCACTGAAGAGACATTTTATAGTTGGTGTTCCATTAGCCGGCCTCCAATGATGATGAGTTAAGTTTGACGAATAGAGCGCCGAGGTCGCGTCGTATTGTTGAAATTGAACCTGAACTACGGCCGCAACAAACAACGACGAGAGACGACGAAACCCGGTTTGCAATAGAGAAACGTTTCTTCTTCTTCTCCATCTGGTGATTCTCTGTCGTCAGGTGGCTCGCCGCGATGACGTTTTGTCCGCTTCGGCTGATTTCCAGGACAGCGACCTGTTTATTTCGCCAAAGAAGGAGAGGTGAGATGGAGTAGACGATATCAAATCGCACGTGCGACAAAAGTGGTGCTTTCGAGCTATCGAAGTTGATTGTTGTTGATTACTGTACTTTTCAGCACCACATGTGGAATCACCGCATGTAATAGATTGAATTAAATTGATAAAATTACCGAATACGCTGAATTCGAGGAGTGCACCCGAGAGCCGTGGAGCCCTGTACCGCTCTGAGCCGGTGAGGAAGCTAGAGATGCTAGAGAGCTAGAGATGTATACGGGCCTGAAAGCTGTGGTTTTATATATTTGGAGATGCTAGATTATTTACAAAACACTGCCATCGGACGGGAATTGAACCCGCGTCTTTCTGTTTCCGGCAGACTGCACTAACCACTGTGCTACCGATGTACGCTGCGAACCCTCTAGCACCTTCCTTAGGCCCTTGTTATACCTTCGCTCACCCCCAGCGTAACTCGTCCATTCAGTATCAGACACCGTGGGGCCAGACACGTTTGTACGAGTTATCACGGTGACGCCAGCGTGGTGACGCTCACGGGCTGTTACGCACACGCTCGCGTACCTTCCACGCTCTAGTCGCTGCGCATTGCACTGCGATTGATCCTTTCGCTGGGGGAGGGTCGATCACCTCGCGCATTGCTCTGTATGCTTCGGGCGCGTGCGTGCGTGCGTCGAGTGCTCAGTGTCTGAGGTTAGCGGCGCACGCGATCACCGCTCGCAAGCCGCTGACGCTCACCGCGAGCGAATGTATAACAGGGGCCTTAAACCCGGTCGCCCGAAGCTGCCCGGAGCTATCAGCACTCACTCGTGAACACGGAAATGAGCAGGTAAGCCGATGTCGGCAGTTACTAGTGGTTTGATTTATTTACTTATTTGTAACGACTTTTAAGAGAATCATGAGAAGGGAGAATAAGTACCAAGTAGGGCACCGAAAAAGAGCAGAGGACTTCAGATACATTAACATAACAAACATAAGTAGAGTCAATACAAAAAGTGAAAAGTAAAAGTGCGTGGTTGTGCCCACTTCCCTCCAGACATAACCTTTTTTCAGGCTCACTTTTTCCACTTTCCGCTATCCGATAGGTGACGATTCGATGGCTAGCGGAGCTATCGGATCAACAAGAGACATTGATCGACAGCCGACGCACATATGGGGTGATTGAAGATTGCCCAGCAGGTACATAGTTTGCCGCTGGTACTGCCGGCCAGAAAGAGGTGATACCCAATCGGCAATCCAAAAGATGCCTCCCTACTTCAGACCACTGGAAGCTGGTGGGATTCGTGGTGAATTGAAGCTTCTACTGAGCTTCTACTTCTAGTGAATTGAAGTAGGGTTAAGCCTACCTGTGATATAAACCACAAACCAATTGTATGCTTGTCATCTATGCACCTTTACCCTTAACGAGGTTATGTCTAAGCCGGCTCGACTTTACAACTTTTCTACAAATTCTATCGCAACCCGACTATCAAAGTGAGTCCTTTGCTTGCGACCTGCCTCTGGGTCACTTCAATGGCAAGTCGGTGCGCTTGGGTTTTCGCCGATCTTCTTTAGGACAACATAAATAAATAAATAAATAAATAAATAAATAAATAAATAAATAAATAAATAAATAAATAAATAAATAAATAAATAAATAAATAAATAAATAAATAAATAAATACAATAAAATAAACAAAATAAATGCAATAAATAAAATAAACATCACCTATCTGGGTAGTTTCCGCCAATCTTTTTTAGGACAACATCACCTAAGATAAAGTGCGGGGATGTAGAAGAGGGCTCTCAGCGGCATCTTTTTTTCTGTCGTTGAATGTTCAAGAAACAAATATATTCTTAAAATGAATACCAGGAGCATATTCCATATTGACTAAACTCCCTCACGTGTTGTTTACTCAAATTCTCTGATTTGGCCCTGAACTTTGATCTGAACCATAATCAGTGATCGATCCTATCAAAGCGTGTATAGATTGTGGTCGTTTCTCTGCTGGATAGGTATGCGGTGGCAATGGATTATTTGTTTGTTGTCTTGCTAAAGTATCTACAGTGGAGAAGTAGGGTAAACTGAAGCCAGGATTGGCAAGAGGGTTGAAGAATTTTTTGTGAACATCGATTGCGATCGGTAGTCGTTATTTCTTGAGCGAGGGTCCGTGGCGTATCCCAAGGTTTTTGATCAACTTTACCAGCTATTTATGTTCTTCACGAAGTCACCGCGTTCCTTCCGTTCATGGTCGAGAATTTCACCTCCAAAAAGGCTATTGATTCGGTGGGTCAGGTAATGGGGTTTACGAAGTCGAGTGAGAAAGATTGTTGCTTACAGTACGTTAACTTAATACTTTTTTTTAAAGATTTTTCTTACAGTATATTGAGAAAAAGATTACTTTTTACAGTACCTAAGATTTTTACAATGTGCGACCCCCACCAACTTCTGGGATTCGCCGAACATCATAGCGAGTGACCGGCTCCATTAACGTCAGCTTTGTGTTCGTCGAACATCAACCTAAAAGCGATCGCGGGAAAACGGATAGCGGAACATCGAAGGCGACCACCGCCGATCACCACATACGACGACAGAACCGATAATCTTGTAGATGAGGTTTTCGGACGACAGCATCATCGGTCAGGATCCATGGTGAACATCAGCCAAAACATGACTAATTAGATCGCACTGGTCGAAGGTGATTCTCGTTTAATGTAGGAGGTGTCTTAAGAGACTAGGAAACAATAGAAATAACATGATAGCAAGAGGTATTCAGAGGAGATCATCAGTAGGAAAAAACAGAAAAAGTAGTCCCCAGTATGTAAAGGTGAATAAAAGGTGAAGGTGAACGTCGATCAATTCCCTAAGGATGCGCCACGCATTCGTGTTCCATTCAGAATCGTAGAGATATGATGAATGGGTATTTGACAGCACATATACAATGACTTGCGTGGGCCAGCGGCTTTACCAAGCCAGTGTCCTTACCTTCACAGACAAATCTGTCTGAGAAGTTCCAAAAATGCCAGAAAGTGAGTTGATATCCTTGTCAGATAACGCTGCTCTTTGGTTCTTAGCTATTCAAGTTAAGTTGTCAGCGCTAGGCCACTCGAGATCTGCGCCTTATTATCAGTGATGGGTAATGCTAATCAATTAATCTCTGCTGGCGGTTGTCACCTAGCCGCGTGACCGAGATCTGAACTGTGCCGCAGCTCTCGTTTACCCCACAACTCAAAAGATCAAGGTTACCAGTAACCACCTGAAACGAATACCTCAAGAGAAAAGGCTTTTGCACTCTCCTGAATTGCTCAGATAATGGATTCACAAGTCAAGTCCAGGAAATATACTATCCCTCTTGGTAGTCACGCATCTCTTAGCCTCAAATTGTACCCAGCCTAGATTGGACATAGTTAGGGTAATGATCAATAATACCTGGTGCTGGTCAATATAGGGTGTTCATAAAAGCCACGGAATAAGGTGCCTACAATACCGAACGTGGCTCAACGATAAAACGGCGCCAACAGCGCTCTTTTGCGCAGAAACTGCCGCTTTTCTATATTTCCTTTGAAATTCATCTATTCGTAAAAATAAGTATGTATTTGAGCTCAGCAGATAGCGCTCTACCTATTCATGTGCAAATTTTCTATACTCGCGGAACTCGTTGAACGGTCTCCACGTATGGACCCTAAGATCAGCACTTTTCGACGCATAAAAGCGCAACTGCCGCTGTTTTTGTGGCACGGATGAATTCTTTCATCCTTGATTTCCTCCCATAAAATCCATTCTGCGGCGCTCTCAGTCCATTCTCTGACTTTTTTCTGTGGGTTTAAGAATTTAAAGGACCAAAACGGAGCACGGAAGTGTTATGAAGGGAGATCTTTGACCTAATTCGTTCAAAACTGAGCCAATCGAACTGTCGATGCTTCATTGACCTTGCGAAAACCAGTCAGATCGTAACGCCTGACCATTCGCCTGATTCGCCGAACGTTATCGGCGAAGCTCTCGTGTTTTTCATCGTTTTCCTCGTCGGCGAGAGAATCATTCTTTCGGCTTGCTTAATGATGTCAGCGAACGCGTCCAACCCATCACGAACATCGCATATAAAAACTGACCAAATCTGCTTCGAACACAGTTACCCACACCTACCAACCCTGACTATTCCTTCTATCTCCTTTGCCAGTTTTTCGCCTTTCTTTGCCCTGAAAACTCTATATTAATAAAAATAAAAAATAAAAAATAAAAATATTTGTCGTGTTTCAGATGAATTCTGCGCTACTATTCATTGCTCTTGCCCTTGTGGCTCTGGCTTGCTTTGTCGACGCCCAATGGGGTGGTGAGTTCGCCTGATCTTTTACTGATCTCATGGTCCGTCCTTTATCTTCTGTAGGACAACGAATTAACTATCTTTTTGGGTCCAAGGTAAATCGAATCATCAATGGGTATCCTGATTAGCCCCCTTTTACTTTCCAGAATGAGAAAGGGTTAGTTTATCCCATAGATACTATTCTATACTTTTGTGAGGCGGAAAAATCATATCTGACCCCCGTGTCACCTGACCTTGAACCGGAACTTCTTCCATGGTGGTCCGAACCCTAGATTTTTTCATGGAATGGGTAGGCCCACGAAAAATTCCAGGGTTCAGACTACCAGAGAGGTAGGTTCAGTTTGAAGCCAAGTGAAATAAAAGTCAGATGGAATGGGAAGGCCTTTTGTCTTTTCCAGACCCTTTAAACAACCCGGAACTGTAGATCCCATGGGTTGAAAAACCCTAACCAACAGGGTATACTCAAGTACCTTACCCTACCCTAGAGCAAAACCAGGCCAATGACAGCTTACTCGTGCTTACTTTCCCTTCCCATCTCCTCTCGTAGAGGATCTTAAGATATGCCCCCATTCCGTCACAAGCGGGTGGCTCCAAAACCCTTACCCTATTCAAAGCCATTAACCTTACCTAAACCTTAGAAAACATTATCATAAGTTGATTGACTTATATATTTGGAGACGCTAGGTTATTCGCGAAACACTGACATCGGACGGGAATTGAACCCGCGTCTTTCTGTTTCCGGCAGACTGCACTAACCACTGTGCTACCGATGTACTACGTTGCGAAGCTCCTAGCATCTCTTTCTTAAGCCCGGTCGGGCTGTTGCTATCAGCACTCACCCGTAATCACGGGAATGAGCCGGTAAGCCGATATCGGCAGTAACCAGTTAAGCTGATAGCATTTTTGATTTATGACACGAAACTATTCTGCTATTTGCCGCTTTTGTTTAGCGGCTTATAGACAAGAACTAGTTGATTATCATGAGTCCTTGGTATCCCTGTTTTTACTTGAAATGATCGAAACAACCTTAGAAACTCTGTGAATCACCCTTTCTGTACTTCTCTGAATGTTGTTTTTCAGGTTACTACGGAGGCGGACCATGGGGCGGATACGGTGGAGGCCCATGGGGCTACAGGCCGTTCTTCCGACCAGGATGGGGAGGCTACGGAGGCGGACCATGGGGAGGATACCGACCATGGGGCGGTTACGGTGGATACGGTGGATACGGTGGATGGGGCTAACTCGAACCTCACCATCCATTCGTGTCATTGTACGAACATGTTTCCACGCAAGTGCACTGAAAGAGTATCACATGTATAATTTAATGAATAACCATTGTATAAATATTCGATCTCCAGTAATCTTCTCAACGTTTCAAAGATACCACGGAAGACAGTCGACACGCAGATTAAATATTTATTTAATTTTATTTTATTCACACTGTTAGATGCGCCAAATGAAACAGTCATAAATACTACTAAGCAACTGTGCTTAATTTCAACTAAAAAACTAAAATAAAGTAAAATGTTTGTAACTAAATGAATATGAATAATTTTTAAAAAATGTTAAAAATGTAAGAAAAACACTGCAAAAAAGAGCTGCTTCTAAACAGAACGAGACAGATCCTGCTTGACTGGTATTAAACTATACCACACTCCAGCGGCCTGTCGGCCGACTCAAACGAAATAGAAATTCCGGAAATTTCGGCATTATCCCACTTAATCAGTTACAATACTTAAGGCAGATTGAGAAAAAATGAAGCAATTTCATCAGCTCCCTTGTTGCTTGGGTGCATTTGGTGTACGGTAACAGACTATCGCGGCAGGACCCATATGAGCCACCCATGACAAACATCGCTTGGGTTTCGCTTATTAAATAGTAGGATACCTTTATTCCTTTGAAGATCCTGTAAAAGAAAATGAAGCATGAGAGAGTCTATACTTACCGAGGGTGCTAGTGGATCATCCTAACTGATGTTGATCGTCTGTTATCACCTTTAGGATGGCTGTAGACGGCCTTCAGACAGTTCGTCCCTCAGGCATTGTCGGCCATCGAGCGGTGACGTCATTCAGTGTTTGGGTTAACGTTCCTTAATCTTAAAATATTGAAAGTTTGTGAAGTTTCCAGGAGTAACAGAGCCCGTAATACAAAATAATTCTTCCTTAGTAGGCCTATTCCTTATTATAGGCTAATTTTACAACTGAGAGTAATCGGCTTTATAACTACCTAACAAAAAATGCTTTGATCAAAACGCAAAAAAAAACAAGCTCGCTCCCTCCCTGAACATGTACAAGCCAGCAAAGAAAATGTAAAGCCTATGTAGGACGTCATCAGAATGTTAGGAGAGGCTTTATAATGCAGAAGAAAAAAGAATAACAAAAGATAAACTAACCTGCATTTCATGTTCTTGAAGTAAAGTTGAATCATTGTGTGAACCTACTAATTGGATTGGTGCATTTCACGAACTTGGGTAATTAAACCTCCCATCGTCCGAGCGAGTTCAGCCTGCATATTTGGAAGGTTAATTTTTTTAACAATAGACCAATTGTTTCTCGATCCTTTTTTTCGCGATCACACACCAGAACCAAAACTCGCCACGAGTTGACCCATAAATAGGCACATTTGCAGCGATGCTAGCGATTTGTCTACTTAAAGAATCGAAATGTTCTCGTGGCGAGTTATCGCGTTAAGGGAACGCCGAAAAATCTTCGAAGAACGTTGCCACAATCCCTTAGCAAATGTCAGGTACTGACCACTTCACATGCTCCTTTTATGAGATGAGAATTTCACTTTCATCTCTCGGTGAACCCAATCCTGTGAAGAAATATCGTAAACAGCGAGCAGAAGCTGACGATCGCAGCTCACAAATCTGCCCAATCCCGTCGTTTGAATTTCTTCGATCAAGACCCCGCCCCTGTTCAAAGGTGCGAAATTCAAAGCATAAACTGTCTGGTAGTTGCTCTGAAAATAGGAGCCTTTTTTGTACCTTTTCAGCCGTGATTTAGCGATAGTTTTTTGTTTTGGTTTAGGTTTCTTCTTCAGTAAATCCATGATTGTTCGACTAACCACTTGTATTTTCAGCGCGCCAATGTGCGTAGTTAAGTAAATGAATAAATAAATAATTAAATAAATATATAAATAAAAAATAAATAAATAAATAAATAAATACTGTTCAACAACCGACTACCGACTATGGTGAAATGGTACTTGAATCGAATTGATATTCCGGAAGAATGGTATTTGTGTGATAAAGTAGTGATAAAATCAGTTCATTCAAAAGTGGGTGAGCAGTGAATAGCGATGTTGTCGAAGGGCAAGCGTCAGCACAAACGTCTCCATTTCAACAGCTAATTTCTGCCCAAAGAATGGATAACAAAGGAGGTAGGTATCGATGGGGATAGTAGTTCGCCGACCGGTTACAGTGATATTCACGTCGATTTCCCGCCAAAATGTGATTCATCAACGCGTGGTGAGTCACTTTGACGATTTACTGGTCGGTGAAAGTCAACCGCCGGTGAAATTGACCGACGGTTTCGTTCATGAATCCTTGCCCTGAAGGTAAAGACACTGACGTGAGTCGCACAATTTTTTCGTGACCTCGTAGGAACGGGCTGATGGTTCTCAATTAGGCGAATCATTTCTCGGCAAGATTAGCGAATCAGATAAAGCCTGTTGGCCGAACGAGATGACCGCGGTTAGCCGAACCAGAAACCGTGCTCGCTAGAGTTCCTTTCCAAGTTGCGAATCGATAATTGAACAGACGGTAACTGAACAGAATAGTACCTTTAAGGCATGAATCATCTCCTACGGCCATTTGTCAACTAAAGGAATCCAGTAGTCACGTGTTTCGTGGACAAAAACAACGAAAGAAGAGGTACCGTCGATCCGACATCTGCAACAGGTTCCAACCATGTCCACGAAAACAATCAGGTGATAGGTAAACGGTAACCTCGTCCCTACCACTTTACTTACCTGTATCCACCTGAATGTAGGTAAAGAAATTGGCATATTCGCGTGTTTGTTTCGCGATTAACGTATCAAATAGAGTCGAAATTTCGGTGGGAACCATTCGTTGACCCAAAAGAAACAAAAGAAGCGGAGAAGGAACGTTGTGCTCTTTTCTACCGTAACTTGGACGAGTATCATCAGCACGTGAAAAACGGCTATGAAATGATTAAATGCAAATCAACCCAAATATCGCATAAAATCCACAAAAAATGCACCCTAAACAAAAGGTAAGGGTAAAGTGGATCGGAACTGATCGATCCTCTGAGGACGCGCCACGCTCTCGACTTCTATTCAGATTTGAAGATGCATGGTGAATGTGTATTCCGCCTTTACAATGGCTTGCGGGGGCCAGCCGATATACCAGGTCAGTGTTTTTACCTTCCCAGACAAGTTTGATACCCATACACAGGAATCAAAGACCTGCTTACCTCATCCAAGATTGATCGCTCGACCATGCGAGTGTCAGCGACGCCTCTGACCGCTGTACTGAACGGAATCATAATGAATACATCAATCTTCAGTAGTTGAGCTCAAGCCTAACCAAGGTGTGTACGAAAAGAGCAAACATCAAACACTATAGGGTATTGAGTGGCGAATTGAAGGACTTCAGTCGATTATCTCATGTTATCTAACCAGCCATTCAGCGGCTTGCAGGCCATCAAATGAACTAATGAATAGTAGGATACATATATAAATCATTTATCACAACAAATAAATCGAAAAACAAAAAGCATGCAGCAAAAGACGGCCAGGAACTGATGAAATGCGTCTCTGGGAGTACGGTAACGGGTAATCGCGGCGGGACCCCAGACTTGACAAATAGACATCGTCGTTTTGCTTATTTATTAGTAGGATCATCTTTTCATCGTATACTTAGTAGTAAACCGCAAATAAAACTAGATTATCTGACAATGAGTATTTGCTCCATCCAAGCGAAATTCCGTTACAAACTTAGGATTTTCAGCACCTGAAAGGGGACATTTGACGACCAAAAGGAAAATTACCGAACATCATATCATATCTCTTATTATACCTGCGAAATCTTACCTTTCTGGAGCTTGAGGTCGAGCTGAGGAATTAGCCGGTGATGTTTGGTGCTTGTTTACGTTGACAATGACGTCTGGCTACTTCAGCGTGAAGAAAAAATTTTCAAGGACGATGAGTGATAGGCGGTTTACGCCGAACTCGCCACGATTTCCGTCGTATTCGGCGAATCGGACCCCTAAAAGATCCTATATAAGAACGTGAGAAGCGCTTGGAAGATCATCAGCTACTCACTAAGCACTCCTCTCCAGCAATCCTCATCAGTCTTTTTCAAATCATTTTTCTGCCTTTTAGAATCATCCATCCATTTGATGTCATGACTAGCATGCTATAAGCCCTCTAGAGTTCACATTTCCTTTTCACTTTTCTTCATTTTCTAATCATACGTTTCTGCTTTTTTCTGTTCCGTTTTTCTTCGAACTATGCTAAGTAGCACGTTTTTGAGCGTAAATGATAAAATAAAAAAAATAGATAAATAAATAAATGAATAAAATAAATGAATCCCTGTTCCAGAATGATCTCCCAACTCGTTCTTGTCGCTGTTTGCCTGCTAGCCGTCCTGTGCGTCGTTGAAGCCCAGTGGGGACCATACGGTGGATACGGTGGCGGTTACGGTGGTGGATATGGTAAGTTTTACTCCTCTTTCAGTGTTTTCCTTCTATAATAATTTTGTTTGCAGGATACCGACCATGGGGTGGTTACGGTGGATACGGACGACGATTCTACCGTGGAGGATACGGTGGATACGGTGGATACGGCGGTTACGGTGGATACGGACCATACTATGGTTAGACGGAATAAGCTCTGAGACGACCTCCGCCTGGAATGGATTATGTATATAAAGTATTGATTTTTTTACCTCAATAAATATCTCAACTCAAAGGTCTCTTTTGATTTTCTCGATTCTGAAAAAACCAAAGTCAATTTGAACCAATCAAAGGCCATGTTTACAAGAAGATCAGCTTTCTAGCACATATTGACCTCTAGCAGTCTTTGTTTGCATTAAAAATTAATTATTAAAATTGAAATTTGGTGGGTATTTCGAATATTTTTACTATAAGGTCTCAAAGAATTTGAAGAATAGCCGCATCATCTCGACAGCGACGAATCTCAAAGACCGGCACTCTCTTGAAGGCTCGAGGGCTTTGATGATGACGTTGAGTGCCTCAGGGCAGAGACTCAGCCCTCGCGCTCTCTCATAGTTTTCCAGTTCTACTAGAAATTCTACCTTCTATACATCGAAAATCTTCAAGGGTTAACTTAATTTTCAAATTTCTTGAAAATTTTTCGAAAGACTTCTTGACCGCCGGCAAACCTTATTCTCTACCTTTAGCCCCTCTTTTTGGCTCTATGAGTGTCTCATCCGTCACCATAACCCAAACGGCTGCTCTTGCATACCTTTTTATACCAGCATGGGCTCTAATATTGCAAAAAGGAGAAGGTAAAGGCAAAGTGCTCGGTGTCGATAGACCATGAGAATGCGCCAGGCACTTGTCTTCCAGTCAAAATCGTAGAGGCGTGGTGAATGCGTATTTGTCGCACACAATGACATGCGGGAGCCGATTGCTGTATCAAGTCCTTACCTTCGAAGTCTGGAACCAATTTACCCTTCCCGGGAGGGATGGAAGGTTTGGTTAGTCAATGGCAGGGATCGATCGCTCGACAGTCCTGGCATCAGTACCGCATCAGTACATTGTAAGTACGGAATTGTCAGTACGGTAATTAGTTATAGTTGAGATAGTTCGTAGAAAAGAGAAAAGAAGAAGAATGGTATCCGGTTTCTACTTCTAGCGCTAGACTAAACGGGCAACATTTGTCATTCAGGGAAGGCAAAAGTTAAAGGCGAAGATGCCGGCATCCTCTAAGGACGCATTCGTGTTCCATTCAGAGTCGCAGAGGCATGATAAATGCGTATTTAGTCAATAAAATGACTTATGGAGGCGAACCGCTATACCAAGCCAGTGTGTTTACGTTCCCAGAGAAGTCTGAAACCAATTAACCCAACCCCGAAGGGATGAAGGGTTTGGTTAACCCTGGCGTGGTCGGTAGCTAGACCGGGCGAGTGTCAGTAGCTAGTTTTACCACTGCACCATGCTCACCCTTGGTTAAGAAAATCTCCTATAATTGCTGTTACTGAATTCTCCAAGTTCTCTCTTCTTGAAACCTCAGCATGGTGTAACTGTTGTATGCTTCTGCGTCGAGCGAGGTTAGTAGGATGAACTACACTGTAGAATTATTGGCTTAACGTTTCAACACGAACGTCGTCTCCAGAGGCCTAAAAAGTGGTTCAAAACTGAACTGACCCCTGGTCTACAAAGCCAAGTGCCGCATCGTTCCTAGCATTTTTGACTGACTTATACAATCCCTATAAAATTGAGAAATCAAGAGAAATTCTCCGTGATCATTTGATTTCTTTTGATTCATGGTGGATCACGGAGTAAGTCATCGGATTTCTCTTGATCTCTCAATTTCGTGGATATTGTACAAGTTCGTCAAAAATACACACACACACACACACACACACACACACACACACACACACACACACACACACACACACACACACACACACACACACAAACACACACACACACACACACACACACACACACACACACACACACACACACACACACACACACACACACACACACACACACACACACACACACACACACACACACACACACACACACACACACACACACACACACACACACACACACACACACACACACACACACACACACACACACACACACACACACACACACACACACACACACACACACACACACACACACACACACACACACACACACACACACACACACACACACACACACACACACACACACACACACACACACACACACACACACACACACACACACACACACACACACACACACACACACACACACACACACACACACACACACACACACACACACACACACACACACACACACACACACACACACACACACACACACACACACACACACACACACACACACACACACACACACACACACACACACACACACACACACACACACACACACACACACACACACACACACACACACACACACACACACACACACACACACACACACACACACACACACACACACACACACACACACACACACACACACACACACACACACACACACACACACACACACACACACACACACACACACACACACACACACACACACACACACACACACACACACACACACACACACACACACACACACACACACACACACACACACACACACACACACACACACACACACACACACACACACACACACACACACACACACACACACACACACACACACACACACACACACACACACACACACACACACACACACACACACACACACACACACACACACACACACACACACACACACACACACACACACACACACACACACACACACACACACACACACACACACACACACACACACACTAGGTAC
This sequence comes from Nippostrongylus brasiliensis, assembly GCA_030553155.1. Classification (NCBI taxonomy): domain Eukaryota; kingdom Metazoa; phylum Nematoda; class Chromadorea; order Rhabditida; family Heligmosomidae; genus Nippostrongylus; species Nippostrongylus brasiliensis. The sequence goes on along the minus strand of CP130736.1, from coordinate 5,889,821 downwards.
GATGCGGCGCTTGGCCGTGTATATCAAGGGTCAGTTCAGTTTCGAACCACATTTTAGGCCTCTGAAAGCGACGTTCACGTCGAAACGTTTGGCCAACAAATCTGGGTCCAGACTCATGAACAGACGAGCGGTCTCCGGTACCGCGGCGCAGCCAGAACCAGTCGATGAGAGATTGCGTTTAACATAGGAAGTTTTTACAAGTATGGGCACCGTTTGGACTATATCTCGGGGTTCATCGCGGCGCTTGGCCGTGTATATCAAGGGTCAGTTCAGTTTCGAACCACATTTTAGGCCTCTGAAAGCGACGTTCACGTCGAAACGTTTGGCCAACAAATCTGGGTCCAGACTCATGAACAGACGAGCGGTCTCCGGTACCGCGGCGCAGCCAGAACCAGTCGATGAGAGATTGCGTTTAACATAGGAAGTTTTTACAAGTAGACAAGGTGGGCACCGTTTGGACTATATCTCGGGGTTCATCGGGGGTTTATCAATGATGAATCTGAGCCATGGTTCACCCTACTAACCTCGTTCGGCACAAAAGCATAGATCTGCTGTTACTGACTTGTCCAGCAGGGTTTGGCTAACTGCTCGTCTCCTTGAAGACCACGTGGCCCGTTTGTTGTGAAAAGTTTCCGATGATTCAGGCTACCTTGAACTTACGAACTTTGCTTACGTTCTCATCGCAACCATGCGAGAAAGGTCAAGTAGTTCACGCGCATCACATCATCATGGACGATAACAAACGGCGTTTTTTGGTTCACTCGGACACGATTCGGGTCATGCGCATGAGAAGTCATTGGATCAAGTGGGTCTGACTGATCAACAGCTTTGTTTGATGGCTGAGTGATCTTCGACGTCTTCGCTGAACGCCAGCTATGGAACGTCTATAAAAGCCGCTGAACGCGAGAACACTTCTCATACTTGTTTCCCGATACCATACAGTATCCTCTTCTTCAAAGATCTTTTAGAATTTTCTGGAAGAACTGAAACTTGTTCATTTGAATCCTACCTTATCCTGTTTGCCCAGTATCTCGAAGCCTTTTCAGGGAAATGTCTCAATTCACCATCAAAATTCGACAGTTTGGAGATTTCTCTCATATATTCTTGAGAATGCGTGAAGTAGTGTAAACATCGCGGTGAAGTACTAACGATAAGAGGCGCTACTGTCGTCCACAAGATCGACCGATCAATCCCTGCCAGGTTAACCAAGGCTGCTATCCCTCCGGAGTAAGGTGAATTGGTACTAGACACGTTTAGGAAGGCAACGACACTGATTTGGTACAGCCGCTGGGCTCGCAAGTCATTGTATAGACATTGTACGCATTCTCTACGGTTCTACAATTCTGAATGGAGGGCGGATGCGCGGCGCGTCCTCAGGGAAGTGGTCAACTCCAATATCTTTACACAGGAATTTAACAATGTTAGGAGTTCTGGATGGATTATTCAAAGAGAAAAGTCAAAAATCACGTGAATACCCCAAGCTAATTGTTTTGGCCAGACCTTCAGCGCGGCCCCACCCAAACACTTCAGGACGTCTACACCCACTCCTAGTGGGATGCCGTTGGATTCCGCTCCAAGCTGCCCACACTCCTTTCTCCTGGAGTTTGTTTTTTGGAACATTATTTTTAATTTTCACCATTTTATTCAGTGAACCTCAATTACCAGTTAAAAGCAAAGGTGGTGGCGTAAATCAATTCCTAACAATAAGGATGCCCCATTGTTCAATTCAGCCTGGCGACTAATAGCCACCAGGAGGTTCCTTTCGGGCCGTTCACTTGATGTAGTTAATTTCGAATTTTCCAAAAGATAAAAGGTAGAGGCATAGGTGTCGTCGTTGGTCAGTCCTCTAAGGATGCGCCACGCATTCGTGTTGCATTCAGAATCGTAGAGGCGTGGTGAATGCGTACTTGACCTACACAATGACTTGCAGGGCCAACCGCTATACCAATTCATTTTCTTCACCTTCCTAGAGAAGTCTGGTGCTAATTTATCCGAGCCCGGAGGGATGAAAGGCTTGGTTAGACCGAGCGGGGTTCGATCGTTCGACTGTATGGGGGTCAGTGGTGCCTCTTACCACAGCATCACGTCCCGAGCTATAGGTAAATGCTAAAATTAATTGAAGCTACATAGAATTTGCTTTAAAAACCCGACGAATATAGATCAATATCGCTCCGGGCGGCTTGCTTTTCCCAGAATCTCTTGTTGACAAGTTGTTTACTTCCGTTTAAATAGCCCTTTCTTAAGTTGTGGACCAAGATTGGTACACCCCCTTTTATTAGCACGACGTTTCAGCGACTTCACCTTTTTCTCCTTGGAAAACGCCATATTGATTTTTCTTCTGTCCATGTTCAGTTTTTCTCAAAGAAATGCTTAAGTTATTACCCTTAACCTTTAGGTATGTTATAACCTTTTGCAAGCTGCAGAGTCCGAAAACTTGTGTGTAAGGAACCGCACTTTGGAAGTGCAGGAAACGAAAGTGGTTAGGAATGAGCTAATTGAAGAGAATCAAGTATCGCCATAGGCTGTGGAAAATGTGGAAAGTAGAATGAGGCCGACCTCCTTTATCAACACCACGGGTAAGGTTAAGGAACGTTCACCTCGGAAAGTAGACCATGTCAGTCACCCCATAAATGGTGATCCGATGGGCAATACAACCAATTGATCAGTTGGAACTGATATTGATTGCCTGCCATCACCACTCAGGTGTGGCTAGAGAAGGCCAGCAGACGGTTCGGCCCACTGCCGACAACCCTTGAAATGAATCTTGAAGCTTGCAAAAGTTGTGTTGAACGAAACTCAGGAATAACTTGAACTCTGCTGGCCAGACATGGATGGGGTATACGGCGGCTGGGTATATGTCCACTTACATTTAACTGTAGCACACTACTATATATCGCAGTTTTGTTGATGTTCCTGAGATCAGGAGGGCCTGTTAAAGAAGATTCCAGGAAATTTTTCCAATCAAAATAAGTAGTTGAGAAGAACCGGCTACTGAAAGCCATGCTCTCCAACAAAGTTTCTTCACTTCATTCCTCCTAGATTTTCCGAGAGCTTACGATAAGGTATGTGTTCGACGAAGCTCTGCCTCGTGGCGAACACCGGGCTTTTTGAGTCGCAGCCGTCCTTCTGAATCTTCGCCCTTGTCAGTCACTCATTACGGCAAATTGCGCCACGTTCAGTCTAGTCATCCTGTCATCGAATTTTCTTAGTTTTACCTCCTACAAAGACGCCGAACTTTTTTGGTTTCACTTTCCATAAAACCGCAATTATTTGGTTGTGAAATTTTCAACCCTAGACAAAAAAACGCGTTGGAAGCCGGATGAAACGCCTTGTCTATATGTCGAAGTCCATCAAAAATCCTACCTAAAGGTCGGAAATCGAAACTGGCAGAAGATTCATCTCGTGCGATCCGGGAGGGCCTCATAAACGTTACTTCTGCTCAGGATCAGAGCCTGCGATGTTTCGAGATATCCGGAAAATAGCCTTGGGCGAATTTTTCGCCGTCCCGGGGATGGGGTAGACTTCTGCTGAATCATTATTTGGTCGATCCAATGACCTAAGGAAGCCGGTCACTGTTCAAGTCAATGCTTTCTCCTTCCCACACCAATCTGGTACCAATATACCCGACCAGGGAGGAATGGAAGGTTTCGTTAGTGCTGGGTTTAGCGGTGGTTCCAACTTATCGATATTTTATAGTGGGGCTCGAAGCCTGGTGATGCTCATATGTATTCCTTAATAATTCTACCCTAGTGATCACTCATCTTGATGGGATGAGTTCCGATTTCAAAAACCTCCACTGAAGTGAGATTCTTATAAGAAGAATAGAGCCGGATGGTTCAAATCCCGTCTGGAGTGAGAGTTTTGCGGATAACTACGTCATTTTAAACGACATGACTTTCGATCACTGTAGAACTAGGAACGATGAAAATATCTATCAACGAGATGGTCTACTATAATATTACCTTATAACTTGCTTGTCTAAAGGTAGGAACGAAACGAGCATGTTAGTGCCATTTCTAATATTAATGACTTCTTATTTGTTTTGTTATCTTCAATTATTCTTCATTTTCGTTCACTGCTATCGCCCTTCTCTGGATTTCCATGATTTCTTCACGTTTTAAACATGATATCCATAGAAAGTTTCGTTTTACTAATAAACTATACCATGCACCAGAATACCGCCCCAGGCGAGGCAAGAAGCCGAGTTTCACACATATCAGACGATCGGGCTGTCGAGCTGCCCATCTCCATGCAAAACATTGCCCCGAACCAGGATCGAACTGGTGACCTTTAGATCTTCAGTCTAACGCTCTCCCAACTGAGCTATCGAGGCCGATTCGGGTGCTTCGCGGCAGTTACCAGACAATCTTAGGGAATCTTCTCCTACGAATATTTGTGCTATCATGAGCTCGCATTACCGCTTTGTTGACCTTCCTGCCTTTATCAATTTTTTAACATTTTTTTTCTTGTTCAGAATGTATGGTCGAATCGTTTTGCTGGTCGTCTTACTGGTCGCTGTGTTTGCCGTCACGGAAGCCCAATGGGGATGGGGAAGGCCGGTGGGCTACTATGGTGAGTACTATAATATTTTTTTTATTACCGCTGAAAGTGTCGGGCTCGATCAACAAACTAGAACAATAATCGAAAAGAATCAGTATTTTTATCGAAAAACGTCGAATTTCATGAAAAAGCTCTGAATTTATTTGTTTATTCATTTATTCCATACTCCCATAAGAGACGATTCATATTCCCATGCCATTCCTAGAGAGAAAAAAATAATTACATGTCGCTAAAATCAACTAAAATTTGGTGAGTTGTTCTCTAAAATAAAATATTTCAATACTAAAATCGAAATCCGTTTGAAAATTTTTGAATCTGATCTGTATGGTGTTTAATTGTATTAGAAAAGTTGAAACATTTAGAAATGATAGATAGAATATTTGTTAATGGTCGACCTGAAATTAAAGTGCAAAAGGTAAAGGGTGGGCGTTGATGACTTCCCTAAGGACACGCCATGCATTCGTCTTCCACTCAAATCGCAGAGGCACGGTGAATGCGCATCTGGCCTATGCAATGACTTGCGGGGCTAGCCTTTATACAAGACTAGTGTCCTTACCTTCTTAGACAAGCCTCGTACCGGTTTACGCGACCCCTAGAGAGCTTGGTTAGCCAGGATGGATATCGATCGGCTAGACGGTGCGAGTGCCAGTACCGCCTCTTATCGTTGTATCATGCGCGCCCTAAAATTAGAAAAAGCCGCTCTTTAAATACACATAATAGATCAGTCTGCGAATACACACTTTACCTTTTAGGAGGATATCGCGGCTACAACGGCTACGGTTGGGGCCGACGGAGTTATGGCTACGGCTACGGCCGACCAAGGTATGGTGGCTATCGATGGGGATAGAGGACGTCTTTCTGCTTTGGATGAACATCACTGCACATACCGCTGTAAATTGCTGCTAAACAATAAACATCGTTCATTACTATTTATTTATTGCACACAGACGGGCGCAACAAAAAGTGTAAGCTCCATATAAGTAGACAACGACTTGAATCAAATCGAGGCGAATCACCTGTATCCCGTTGATCATCGATTTGCTCGAGCGGGCGCCAGTAACGTCTCCATTGGTCCCTGTCGCGTACCACGATAGACCAGTGGATTCTGCTCACTCGAGGAACGCGAAGAGCATCAAATCGATCGTTCAGGGATTTGACGAAGGAATCAAGGTGAATAGTAAAGACAAATACTAAACAGAATATGGAATCGTGTTTAAGCTGTTTGGTTAACTAGCACTATAGCCAGGCGAACTCCTTTCAGCTAAAATTACTTTTGACCACCCGCAGTCCTCCTTTTCTTGTTCATTGCATTTTATTTTCTGTGGTCAGTTTCGTTAGGCACCACTAACTCTGCCGTTGTGCTTTTGTTCAGTACTGACATAAAGACAAAGATAAAGATAAAGCTGCATCACAGAAGGAGTACCCAAATCTCGACTGGTGTAGTTCATGAGTAACGAGACAGAGAGCCTCCCAAACGCTGCTAAAACCGAATTCATTTAATTATTTTTATTTGTTTATTAAATTACTTTTATTTGCTGTATTTGCCAAATTTTTATTTGTTTCTTTTGTAATGAAGAAGCTGAATTATCAGCGAAATTTAGTCTCATCTGTCTTACGGTAATAGATTCGATTTTCATAAACCTACCGTACACAGGACGAAGCCGAAGGAATGAGAACCAGTTACCAGAACTTCTTGACATCCAGGGAGAGGATAAGAAAACAAGTCAACCTTTTGAAGGGTCATGTCAACAACGTGAGAAAGTCTTAGAAACTAGAACGTGAATGTAACAGCACTTGCCGACGATCTCACGTGCAATCAGAACCGAAAAACCAGCTCTTTGTATGACCTTTCTCGTCCAGTTTTGCAAGAAATTCTGTTCTCTTGAAAACTAAAACTTTCAATGGTATCACTTTGGTAGCAGAATCATTGTTTACACTAAATGTTGTTATTTTGCAGGCATTTACCTAAACATTGTCACAAAATGAGCTTCCACGGTTAATAGAAGCGACCTGAGGGCAGAACTAGAACGTGCATTACAACTCATGATTAGTGTCTCAAGGGTTACACGACGGATTTAATGGTAAGGTTATTTGACCCCAACGGGCAAAGAGGCGACCTCGTTATAACTTTTCCATAATTGAGGGCTGTGGATACGCGAAACTGATTCGGGAGTAAAATGCCACATATTTTACAGTGCTCAAAAATGGATAGAATTTTATTTGGTGAATTCACAGTCGACTGGAGGAGATGTTTAAATTCTGTCATCAGATTCCTTACTCGTTTACGTTGGAATCGGCCCCTGAAGACGACGAGAAGGGTGAAAGGTCAGGCCGTTAATAAATATTACACCTAACAACCTCGGCAAGGCATACTAACCGACAAACACCAGAACACGAACATCTCTCATCAGACTTGTAATGGAAATTGGAGTATTTTTGAGCCTTGAGGAGCACATCACTGGCAAAGTTCGGGAGGTCCCAAAACAGACCGAAAGGATTCGAAGAAAACCGCCCTTAACTAGGTCAGGGATTGAAGCAGGAGAAAGGGTAGCGGGATTTTTGATCTCAGCGTCAGGAGGCCATTCCAACAGTAAAACGTGATAGACTGACTGAAGCCAAATAGCCATGATGTTACATGTTCCTCCCGGCTAACGCTTCAGCGAGTCCGCCTTCGTCAGAGCCTCGAAGAGAAAAGAGGAGTTTGAGAAATCACTCGATCAAGAACAATTTCAAGATTCAGCAACTAATCAGAAGGCACTAGGAGAGGCAGACAAATCACGGATAGGTCAACCACACCCTAGGCAAGTAGAGTAGGTCGATCAAAGAAAACCACAGGCGGAAACTTGAAATTGTTCTTGAGTGAATGATTTCTCAAATTTCTCTTTTCTCTTCTCGGCTCTGAAGGAGGACAACTTGCCGGAATAAACTTGTAACATCTTGGCTATTTGGCTTCAATCAGTCTGTCACGTAATACTATATTCGACATGCCAAGATTTACGACAATAGATCATAGAATATTCCAAGTGTTCCTAAATTGAAACCATAAAATTGGAGCAAACAAAAACATGCACGTTCTGCTCCATGAAAGATCAATTTCGCTCACTCTGTATTTCACTAGAAAAAGTCAGGGTGAAGCTCGAAGCTTGGCTAGAACCGGATCACGTGAGAAGAATCCCAAAGTACAAGTAACCTAATCCCTCTTCACCCATATGACACCGGAAAACATGTTCTTCAGCAAATAGGCGGAGCAGGTTGTATTTGTGAGGATCAACGAGAATCTAAGAAGAGACAACATACTTATGGCCGATCGAAACAGTATTTAAACGAACAGCTGTGATGCGCCGGCATCCACCTGACATCCTCGATCGTCATGTTCTCATTGAGGTAAGTAGGTAGACCCTATGCCGTCCGATAAATCATCTTTTAATAGTTTATTTAGCTTCGTTTTCAACGTCCTTCTGGTCTTCAGTCTTTCGCTAGGGACAACGGATGCATACTACTGGGTTAGTTTACCGTTTCCCATTCTCGGCAGAAAAATATGTCGTGCAAAATTTCAGGGTTATCCCGGCATGTACGGCCTTGGCATGTATGGCGGCTTCGGTGGTCTTGGCTGGGGTGGCCTCGGGATGTACGGACTCGGATACGGTGGATTCGGTGGACTCGGAATGTACGGTCTCGGTTACGGTGGAATGCTGTGGAAGTAAGCGGACGAGCCAGAAACCGTCCTGGTGTTGTAACTAATTTGAATAAATATGTCGGTACAATAAGATAAGAATTGCAGCAGCAGTTAGAAGAGAACCTGGGTATAGACATCGAGAGCGCCCCACAACCCTGCTTCTCTGCTTTTACCGTTCACTGAATAAACTCGGGTGTTCAACTACCGGTTGCTTCAAGGCTTATTCGGAGCGTCCCGCCAAACGCCAGAATCTCTTGCCTCTACCCGTAAAAGGGGCGGAACAATGGAGATGCGTGTGCGTACGCCCATGCCCCTCCAGTCCGTTTATGGTGATGTCTTTAATATCATTTGAAAAGTTTTTCAATCGGTTAAATGTGCGTTGATATCTGGATGATGGTTCCTTCTGACGTTTCTAAATTGCATCCTCGCAGCTACCCTTTTTAGCCTTTTCTTCAAATCGTGTGACACTGTCGTTCCACCCTTCAAGCAGTTTCGAATCTAGTAATCAGAATATTGGACCTGTAACCTTGTTGTCTTGAGTATTCTTGCTGTCTTGGCATCGCATTTTGAATTTACTTAGGTTGTTCTTCATGCTCACGTGACCCACCTCTTAAATTTATTTTCCGGACTCTTGCCCTAACCTACCGGGCACTCTGAGCTGCAACGAGGAGTGGAAGCTGCAAGGAACTCAGTCTCCCCGAATGTTTCATTTATTTAGAAAATCCACCAAAGCGGGCACAGCACAATGAACAAATGCAAAACACATGTAGAATTACTGACCTTAGAAAACAAAACAGAATCTGATGTAAACGGTTATTGTCCAGAGCAAGGAAATCAAAGAAGTCTATCACGAACATTTCATCTCCAGAGAGACTCCGGCGCCTCCTGAGAGACTGATCAACGCCTGTATCTTTACCTTGACCTCAATTCAGTAGTTTGGCCACATAGATCAAAACTCTTTGTTTATCATGCTGCCATAGAAGAATAATGCTTCTAAGCAGTGGCTATCTCCATCCACCACATAGGCGATGTGCCAACGAATCGGCTATAATATCAACTTTCCTGTGTGCCTGAAGACGGCCAACCGACAGCCTCTCCTGCAGGCTGTGCAATTCGGCCAGACCGCGAACATTTAAAAGTGTATGTTATTTAAAAGTGTAGTTATTTAAAAACTAGATTTCGTTGTTGTTCACCATCGCAGAATCTTCATTAGGCAGCATTTGTAACAAGAACTATTACTGGCAGTACAAGGCAGTACTGTTACAAGAAACACTCGCAACGTAAAGCTGGATTATTTCTTTCCATAGAGTCCAAGCCCTCCAAATCCTCCTAAACCGCCGAAACCGCCGAAACCGCCGAAGCCCAGACCGAATCCACCGTAGCAGCAACAGATGATGCAGCAGCACTGAAGTGTTCTCGAAGTGATTAAATGCAGCGAGATATGTATTAGTTTAAGTCAATTGAAAAAGTTTAAACATTCGGGCAACGTACAATCTGACCAGAAGTTGAGGTAGTTAACGTGGTGATGAGCAGAAGCAGCACCCAAAGACGCCTGAAAAGTTCCGGCCTCCTCATGAGCTCATTCTTAATGCGTTACCATTATAGTCGAATCCCGGTATATGGTAGAGGTGAAACAAACTTGGGTAAGTGGCAAAAAGTAAGAAGAAATCACGACAACAACCTCTGAAACAAAGTCTAAAACCCGTTAAACTAATTCTGATAGGAAGAAGACTTGGGGAACAGGAAATACCGAGTAGTTTCCTAATTATCTGGGGAAAGGAAGGAAAACACTCAGAGAGGTGGTTCACTCTTGGGTAACATCAATTCTGCAAGGGACCCATGGACTGTATAATACTAGGAACCCACAGATGTAACCAAGTAGTCACATTTAAACTAGAAAATGATAACGAACCTGACAAGCGAGTTCATGGCAGAATCGCTGTTCGCAGATTTCCGTGTACCGCCCTTATATTCGCTTTCAGTCTACCCACTCGAATTTACCACAGCTCTGCTGTTTGCACAAACTTGCTATGCGTTTTTATTGGCCTATCTGACATCTGTAACGCTACTTTCTGTTTACCGAAGGTGGCGAACAGAACGAGGTTCGGGGACGAACTGTCGCGCGTTCAGGATGACATGACATCTATTACAGCGCTCAATTGCTGCTCGTTCGACTAGTTTACACGAAGTGATCTAGACATGTGGAGGATAGCTTCAGCTGGTGTATACGTAGAAATGTGACTTTTAGCGAATGGCAGATCACACCCCCCATATTTCGCAATCACTGGCCAGTGGACCGTATGGACGCAACGCTTCGGCCGAAAATGAACGGATCAAATATACTCAACCAACAGAAGAATAGCTTCATTGTCGGTACCATGCACGCACGGCTCTGATTCTCCAATAAATTAGGAAAAACGTCGCAGAATAACAAAAACTATCCGAAACGGTCTGTTTCGTTCTGAAACCTTACGGGATGTTCAAAAAAGTGAAGGGCCATCTACAAGGCTTATCATTGGCGACGATGATCCCCAACTTCCAGCTCTTAATGGGCGGGCCGGTCAACCCGGCCTGCTGATAAGAGGGCGACCTGACTTGGCTTTTTTACCGGCATACCGTGTGGACAGTAAAGCTTCGCTCTTTTGCTCTCTCTCCAAGATACAATCCAGTGAACCAAACGCACACAGGGCTCAAAGTGAGAGAGTGCTCTAGAAGAATGTACTGATATAATTATAGTGACAGAGTATCTGGATCTCGAATGTTCTGCAACATTCAAGTAGGTTCAGATAGATAGAGTATCAAGGAATAGCTTACAATGAGGGGCTAGCCGCTTACCAAGTCAGTGTCGTTACCTTTCGAGACAAGTTTGATACCAATTTATCCGACCGCGGAGAGACGGAACACTTGTTTGACCCGAACGAGGATCGATCGCTCGACCGTTTGGGTGCCGGTAGCGCTTCTTACCACTGCACCATACGCCCGTATTCTGAACATTTTCACACATCCGCAGGAGCTCTGCGAAATGTCTTGAGCGGGTCGTGGGATGGATCGAGGCAGCAGCACTCTTGGACAAACATCTGTCACACCGGAAGAATTCAAGAACCTTGCCAGTGCGCGTTCAGAAAATGCTTTTTCACGGCAAACAATGTTTTAGTTCAGCACTTGTGACTCACACCTTAACTCAGTCGAACACACCTACATTTACTTAATCTCTGACGGTATCAGAGTACAAAATTGAGGCGGTCTGTAGTGCGAGACGAGGGAAAAAGCAATCAAATGTCTTCGGTTCCCAACTACCAAGGGGTGATTTTTGCAGGGTGCGTCAAAAGTCTTTGGACTCATCGTCAGATGATTGGCCGCCTTAACGGCTATTTTGAAGCAAATGAAATGAAATTTATAATGTTTATTACTTCAGACATCGTACACATAAAGACATAGTTACGCTTCGAAACGGCCTCACTTAGCACGAACACAGGCCTTAAGTCTCTTAGGGAACCCATCTACAGCGGCGCGCAGGACTTCTTCATCAATTTCTTTCCAGGCTTTCTTCAACGCTCGTTTGAGCGACTCGATGTCTCTGTGTGGTGTTGAGCAGGCCTTGGTCTTTAATATAGACCAAATGATCGTATACCGTGAACCTTGGGATACGTAGAGTTCTGGCAATGTCCGCGCCTGACACTCCCTCCTTGTGCATTTTCGCCATAGCAGTGCGCAAACCTTTCACTCCAGACAGTTCAAACAGGCCAACGATCAGCAAGGAAAATTCGCTACACTGTAGGGAAAGATTAGTATAATAGTTAGGCATAAAAGTCTGGATGGCTGCAGGGCGTTCTCCATATATAATGATCCTCAAACTGCGAGTCCAAAGACTTTTGACGCACCCTGTACTATTTCCTACAGAAATAACAAAGCAAGGAAATAAAAGAATAAATAAAGGTAACGCAAAACTTCAAAAAAGATCATCAGAGCAATAGCAGACAGACACAAAGTTAATTGAAGAGAGAGAGAGAAATGGACAACGATCGGGGAGAAAATGTCTGAGGTTACGGAGAAGGTGCGCATAGTGCGTAAAGACCGATGGATGTTTTAGAAAGCGAACACTTTCAAAGTTTACCGGTATACCCGAAACGCTTCGAGCGGTGATGCTCACTGGCTGAGTAATGACGAAGGGGGTGATTATGCCATTTGTATAAAACTGAGTGAGTGATAATCACCACAATTTCATATAAAAGCCGCTTGTGGTAGGGTTGCTATTTGTTCAGTCCGGTCGTCTAGAGTTGCGGGCCTCGCTACCAGGCCTTTGAGCCAACTTCGAGGCACGATGAGGAAGTCTATGAAGTCTATAAAGTCCAGGCACGTTTGCTCCAGTGGAAAATAGTCTTCTTCCAGCTTGCTATTGACTCTTTCAGAAAGGAAGGACGAATGGCGGAAAAATCGCGGTCACTTTCGGTTGGTTACCTTGACATGAATCCAAGGTAGTTAAGAATGAGAGAAAGATTTTCAGGGAGAAAGGAGAAAAAGCTCTGGTGAAAAGGGTGGTAAAAGCTTAGAGGATGTGGATACAGTTGTTGAAGAGCAATTCAAGGTCAGAGTCCAATACTGTTTCTTAACACCTTTTGGAGATTTTCTACGCGACCAGCAACTCCATAGCTTGGCGCTATGTGGGTTGGGGGGTGCAGTGTGGCGGTCCGTAACTTTACGTCGACATTAACGTGTTGTCATTGTTATATCTGTCATTGTTTACGATCAACTCGGTCGGTTTTGACATGTTTGACATGTTAACTCTTCAGAATTGTTCACCTTTTAACATGTTAACCAGCATAGGGTCGACGCAATATTACAGACCACCACCCTGCACCCCCCAACCCACATAGCACCCATAGCTTCTATGAACGAAACCTTGTGAGTTTGAAATGTTCAGGAGGAGGATAAAGCTCTCACGAAGTATCAGTGGTTTCATGGATTGATGCCAAGAGGAGAATGCGAAGAGATATTGAAGGTGAGTAATCTAGGTGCTATGTGGGTTGGGGGTGCAGGGTGGTTGTCCGCAACTTTACGTCGACTCTATGCTAGTTAACATGTTAAGTTGTGAACAATTTTGAAGAGTTTACATGTCAAACATGTCAAAACCGACCGAGTTGATCGTAAACAATGGCAGATATAGCAATGATAACACGTTAAAGTCGACGCAAAGTTGCGGACCACCACCTTGCACCTCCCAACCCACATAGCGCCGTAATTTATTCCTACAGGGTATGCTCACAATCAAACAAAGTTGTTGAACAAACAGAATCACGACACAATAGATGTGAATCGAACAGGTGCTATGTGGGCTAGGGGAGCAGGGAGCTGGTCCGCAACTTTGCGACGACTCAGATGTGTTATCGTTAACATATCTACCATTGTTCACGATCAAGTCGGTCGGTTTAGACATGCTTGGCATGTGCACTCTACACATTTATTCACACAATCCCACGATATACCCCGAGATATACCCCGAACGGCGCGCAAACCGAGATTCGTGAAAGCGCGTCGGGGTTTAGTCGGGGTTTATCGCGGGTCTATCACACCTCGCGATGAGGCGGCGTTAAGATACCTCGCGGTATCGAGCTGGTTTATCGCCGACGGGGTTTCGGGAACCGCTAGTCCGCTCATGAATCTGGGCCCAGCCGAGTCGTCGCAATATTGCAAACAAGCACGTTGCACGCCCAACCCACATAGCACCATCCTTACTGTATAATAAGCGAAACGCAGTTGTTCATTTGGATGGATGGATAGATGTAAATTCATTTTTCAAATGATTGGTAGTGGGGCGGTTGGTGGTGGTTTTATCCATGCTTATCACTGAAATCTATTTGAAAATCACTTTCTATGATAACGCTCTTACACTTCACTTAAGGGTGGTCAGGTTAAACAAATAAATAATTGGCTCAAACTTGGGCTAGGTAGGTTATTTTACTGATGGCGATTCTAACGATAAGTTCAATGTGATTTGGCGGGATAGGGGTGATTGCAGCTAGAGAAAAAAGGCACTATTTAAGATGTTGTACCCCACCGATATGTTGAGCTGTAATCGCCAAAAGCCTTGCGAAATAGTGCGCGGCGGGAGGAGACGCAGGCTCTGACTCTACTCTAGACAAACACTATTTAATGTGAGAAAGCTAAACACAGCGGTGGGGTACAACATCTTAAATAGTGCCGAAAAAAGTTGTCCCGCTCTCAGATTGGTGTTAGAGTAGAGAGTTTGAAAATACGGTGCTATGTGGGTTGGAGGTGCAGCGTGCAGGTCTGTAATATTGCGTCGACTCTATACTGGTTAACATGTTTGGGTGTGAACAATTCAGAAGAGTTTGCATGTCAAACATGTCGAAAACGACCGAGTTGATCGTAAACAATGGCAGATATAGCAATGATAACACGTTAACGTCGACGCAAAGTTGCGGACCGCCACCTTGCACCTCCCAACCCACATAGCGCCGAAAATACACATTTGAATTTGAGAGCAATTTGTCCTCTTCGAACACACCACCAAGCAGAGTAAGAACAAGAATTCTACTTTTCTGCTAGCTGTTTGAGCCATAGTGAAAAGGGAAAACTTCGACCACCCGAGTGCAATCAGTGTCGAAATTCTAAATGAAAGAAGGGTGACTTAGCTTGGCAAGCAATATTTATTTTATTTTATTTAAAAATGCACGAAACCGCGCACAACATAAAAAACAAATGGAATAATAATAATGATATAGAGTCCTTATTTCTTAATTTAACAGTTGGCGAACAGACGTTCGGCGTCCGATAGGCCGATGAACGGCTGGTAAGGCAAACGAAGTACAGTACTAGGTGAAATGTTAACGGAACAACGTTAAGGAAGAAGGAGACTTTTTGGTTCGGAGGACCACTCTGGCCAAAGTACCGATGTACTGTCTAACCGTTCGACATAACGGTGAAGTCAAGCACATACCGGTCCAATATCAGAAAGGGATCTGGACTCTCAACAAGGTCGGTCATTCTGCGATATGCTCACGAATCGATTGATCGGTCAGCGATCGATAAGGAACGTTTATCACATTGCTACCAAATACCAAATGATGCTGATAGAGCAAAACAGAAGATAAAGGTGAAGGTGCCGATGTTGATCAATACCCTGAGGACACGCCACGCATTCGTGTTCCATTCATAATCGTAGAGGCATGGGATGGCATGAATGCGTATTTGATCTATACGATGACCTGCGGAGACCAGCCTCGATTTTACGATTTTTACGGCATTTTTCGTAAAAAAATCGTTTTTACGACGTAAAATTGGAAATTTTACGAAATTTTTTACGACATCCATTTCGGAGCTCAAATAGTGTTAACGGGTCAAAATTGCAAGTGTTCGTGCCAGGACCCTTTGCTCAGGGCACTACAATGGCACTCTCTCTACCCTCATTTAGGTTCGCTAGCTCCATTGGATTTTTGTGCTCACCCAGGGTCAGTTGAGATAGAGAGGGTTTTTTGGTCAGCCGGTCATGTTTTGAGCGACTATCGGAACGCGCTCACGCCTGCGACTTTCGCTGCACTTCTATCTCTGAAAATTAATGTACATTTGATTGATTTTGATCGATAACTGTTGTTTTCTGTTAAATTTGTCTTCATTTTTTCCTAATGATGTTCACTGTAAATAGATGAGGTACATATTAGGTTGGTAAGAAATTTCGTGCCGTTTTTTCTCAAACGACTGTTGTGAGTCAAGTTCGAAAGCTTTCGCAAAACGTGACACAGCATTCGAGAGAGAATTATGTGCTCTTTCGAGCGGTCTATTTGGAAATTGCGATGAATCTGCATTTTATTGTTTCTTCGGCCAGTAAAGTGAAAAGCGAAAAAGTGAAAAAAGTAAGGAAAGAAGAGCGTGTCGTCCTCTTTCGATTGTCATATAAGGTTTTGTGAAACGATTGAAAATGGAGGTTTGCTCTGCTAAGGAATTTTAAGAAACTTTTCTCACAAAAGTTTTTTAAAATGGAGAACTGTTTGAAAATAAACATATTATGTGATAGAGCGAGAAATTCTCTTCCGAAAACTGTGTAGAATTCACCTCGGACGTTCAGAAGAAAACCAGGAGCAGCATCGGAAAATTATTCTTGTCTTTCAAACGACAAATTTTTGACGCTTAAAACATTGTAATTTTCAGAACAATTAGGAATATGTAATACATTGACTAATTGAGAAAATCACCATCCTTCAAAACGTATATCAAATTTCATTTATGCCTCTAAAACTGAGCAGAAAAAATCGCTGTCGGTAAGGGTATTTTTTCACTTTTTCGCTTTTCACTTTATTAGCCGAAGAAACAATGAAATTCAAATTCGTCACAATTCCCAAATATACTGCTCAAAAGAGCAGATAATTCTCTTTTGAATGCTGTGTCACACTATGCAAAAGCTGGCGGACTTAATTTACAACAGTCGTTTGAAAAGACCGGCACCAACTTTCTTACCAACCTAATATTTGATTCAACTCTCACTTTGAACAAATGTTTTGATTTCAATATCGTCTATTTGCGTTTTGGCGCACAATACTGCCGATTCTCACAAAACAAAAAAAATTACAAAAAAAGAATTTTACGATTTTTACGACAAATTTTGTCGTGAAAAAATTTCGTAAAAAAATTTTACGACAAAAATATTACGCCCACCCCTGATCCCAAGTCAATGTATTTACCTTCCCAGAAATGTCTGGTATTAACTTACCCAACTCGGGGAAGGATGGAACGTTTGATTAGCCCTTGCCGAGATCGATCGCTCGACCGTGCGGGTGTCAGCAGCGCCTCTTACCGCTGTGCCGCGCGAACTATTAAATAAGTAAAAAAATATTTTAGGATAGCAAAGCAACACTTGCTGACTTGGTAGCTCTGTGTATGAAAGAGAAGCGTGTGATACCACCGTCGAACGCCACTCTCATAAACGGCGTACACAGACCGGAATACATTGTGCTGCACGAGAATGTCATACTTAAAGAAAAAATAGGACGTATGTACTATAAAATAATTATGTTTGAAATAATTAGACCCTCACGAAGGAAAGACGAAAGGGAGGTGAACTTTAGAAGGGGCCTTCGGCGAGGTTTGCATAGGAAAGCTGAAGACGAAGACTGGAGAGTTAGATGTTGCCGTAAAACGGGCAAAAGAAGGTCATACAAAGAAAAGTCAAGTGGTTGCGTTTATAAGAGTGAGTTACTTGAAATTTGCCGGTTTATCTAGAAATTCAATAAGATCCTATTTGTTGAGGAAGCGAAAATAATGCGTCGGCTGGATCATCCTAATATCGTACGAATGTACGGCGTGGCAACACAGGAAGAACCGATAATGATCATTTTAGAATTGGCAGCGAACGGTAGTCTTAAGGTGGTTTCTCCTAATTTTTTCTTTTTTTTTCTGGTTCTTTCCCCTCGCTAAATTAGACGAATTTAGGGCTACTATAAAAAGAACGAGAACGTTACTGTTGAGACGAAACTGAACTTCGCTGTAGACGCCTGTCGAGGAATGTGCTACCTCTCATTGGAACAAGTCAGTTCAGACTCATTTCTTTTGTCAAAGTTGGTTAGATCAGATAATCGATATTTGTTCCACTCAGATAATCCATCGAGACTTAGCTGCCAGGAATTGCCTTCTCGGTTCCAACTATGAAGTGAAAATATCCGATTTCGGTCTGTCGGTGGCCGACAAGCGGGAGTTGCGGCTTAACAAGCTGCACAAGGTGCCGGTTAGATGGCTTGCACCTGAGACGATTGCACAGGTAACACTGAGATGAATCTGGAAAAGTTACAGCAACAGAAAAACAAACCAATACAGTCCAAAATTAAAAATTAAGGCACATACCATAGGAATTGATAAAACAGCGATAACGAAGGTAGTAAATGAAGGACATGGTGAAATACTCGGATTACTTCCAGGTATCAGGAACTTGGATATTGGTCCAGAGTTTTATCTTGAAAGGGTCATAGCTAATAGGGACTTTTTGCAAATAACCTCAAATGAATCAACGGTTCTAGTAAAGGTAAAGGTAAAGGTGCCGGCGTTGATCAGTCCACTGAGGACGCATTCGTGTTCCATTCAAATCGTAGAGGCTCGGTGAATGCGTATTTGGCCTATACAATGACCTGCGGGGGCCAGCCGCTATACCAGGTCAGTGTCTTCACCTTCCCAGACAAGTCTGGTACCAATTTAATCGACCCCGGAGGGATGGAAGGATTGGTTAGCTCGGGCCGGGGTCGATCGCTCGACCGTGCGGGTGTCAGCAGCGCCTCTTACCACGAACCACGCGGGCCCAACGGTTCTAGTAGTGAAGACAAATTTACGACAATTCAACCTTACTCTGCCAGGGTCGTACTTAGCAGATCCCACCACGTGTTTTTGATGCCTTGAGTGTTAGAAGATCGTCAAGCCTGATGGTGGTCTTACCACGCAATATTTTATGGAATAGTAGGAGGCTATGAGAGAGAGAGAGAAATGAAAGAGATACAGCACGATATAGTAGGAAACAAGAAAAATTTCTAGCGAGCGGACCAAACCGTCTTCTAGCGGTCTTCACTCACCACTGATTTTGAGAGGAGAAGGCTGCGGATCAATATCAGTTCTGACTGATCCGTTGGTTGTATTGGCCATCGGGTCACCACTTATGGTGTGGCTAGAATGATCTATCGTTTGAAGTGAACACTCCTTAATCTTATGTAGGCGGTTAATTAACGGTACCGATCTAATTATACCGTCCTCGTTGATCGCATGCTAAAGTTTTTCTTCTTGGCACCATCCTTCTCGATTTCCTCTCTCTCATCTTTTCCTTCTCCCTGCTCTGCAAACTCTGGACTGAGATTTCAATACTTCCAGTAACTTCTTCGAGGAGCATAAAAGTAGTTCACTTAATATGAAATTGAACAGGCTTCTGACCTCACAGTCAGGTCTCCGGGGTGCGCGCTAGTTTAAAGTGGCCTCACCATAGGCCTGCCCAATTTTTCCCGACTGGTAGTACTATCTTTACCCTGCTCCCTACTCTGGAAATATTATCTGCGATTAGCTAATATATAGTGTCATTTGTTCTACTTCAGCACGAACTCAGTGCTCTGCCTGGAGAGAGATGCAGCACTGTTTTAGTAGATATAATCTTGACTGCACCTCCGAATTTAGATCTCTGTGACATAGTTTCTTTCTGAGATTTTAGTCCAGTTAGAGTACCACAACCTTGTCTTTCTACAATTACCGTTTATCATGCACTGGATATTTAGAATGAATGAATGAAAGTTTTGTTTTTTTTTCAATCAAATCTGACAATATATTCGCTACCCTCCTTACCTCGTACCGCCAGGGATGCTTGATTCCTATTTCAGGGCGTTTTCACGACGAAAACCGACGTGTGGAGCTTTGGAGTGCTATTGTGGGAGATCTTTGCCAACTGCAGAAGCGATCCGTTTCCTGGTGAGACAAACCAGCAAGCGATGATTCTGATCGGCAGCAAGACACCGCCGATGGAACCGCCTCAAGGATCACCGCCGATCATCAAAACCGTGATGGATCTATGTTTTGTTAAGGTGGGTAGGAATCTATAAAATCATTTGAAGCGAATCGATAGTGTTCAAGGTTGGTGGTCCAGTTAGCGCCTTGCTGGTAACTCCACTGTGCACTATTGAACCGAGGTCCTATCGATTTATCGATTGAATTTCGATTATTTGAATGAGAAGATCAACCACCCACTGCACAGCAAAGCCGCGATGGCAACCACAGTGAGGGGGCCGGAGAGGAGAACCCTGTTCTATCGCTCTGGTTAGCATACCCCGGGGGTTAATCGTAATAATCGGTGAAGTACGACGAAAAGTGATAGTGTAGCAGTTAAGACATAATGAAGGTGGACGCTTTTCAAGAATCGATGAAAAATCCTGTGAATATAAGCCGCCTCGGCTCAACAGGCCACAATGGCGAGGGCTGCAACGACCAGCAAGACGTGATGACGTGACCATATGGGAAATTTATAGACCTTTCATACAGAAACTACCTGATCGTCATATTGAAATTGTGTAGAAGAATTCAAGGGACTTTCCCAGTTCGAACACCGAATTTCATCCCTTCTGAGTTGAAATTTCGGATTTTATACCGCATTTCGTGGGAATACTCCATTTAAGGAAGCCCGGACCAGTTATTTGTAGGATATACAGTTTCAAGCTGCGTTTGGAAGCAGCATAAGGTCGTATGAGCACCTCTGATTGGGCTGGAGAGACGGGCTGCTACCTAATATTTCTTCCTGCACTTTTCTTCTTTTTTTCTACAAAATTTCATGTTTTTAGAACCCAGAGCAGCGATCAGATTTCACGAATCTGCTGCACGTTCTGTCACCGAATGAGGCTCCACCAACAGTGGCACCGAAGACCAGCGCGACGGATTTGAGAGCTAAAGCGAAGTTCAGCGACACGGGCTTCGACGAGATAAGGAGTTCACGAAACACTGAGACCAAGGCCTCTGTAAAACGCTGATCGCGCGGCGACGCGACCGCGCTACGCTTTTTTCGTAATTGTCCTGTCTCTCGAAAGCGGTCGCGTCGCAGCGCGACAAAAAGGCTAATAGGCTTAATTTCGCATTCGTAACTAGAAATCAATCTTATGATTTTGCGCTTCTCATTTACTGCCTTTCTATATTGATTGAATGCTGTAGATGAAAGACGAAATTAAATAAAAGTAATAAGTTTGTATCCCTGCCGATGTTCAATGAGAGGTTTTTTCCCATCACTGAGCCATTTCCATTAGTCAGATTAATAATGGGACTGGCTTTGTACTTTTGCTGCAACACTGGGAATTTCGAGAAAATCTGAGTGCGTTCTTTGTCCAGAGATTTTCAGGAGTCTATTTCTGTGTAAAGAAAGCTGAGAAAATTCCCATTTCTCACATTAGGCCCAATTAGATGGAGTAACTACACAGCTTTTTCCACTGAATCAGATGAGAACACCTCAACAAGCAACGATTTATTGACCATTTATTGCCCAAAATATGCCGGAAATAACGTGAATTAGACAAAATACACTTAGTGCTCCTAGAAGGGATCGAACAACCGATGTTTGATGGCCAAGGACCTTCTTGACGTCGGATGTTTTTGTCGTCGTCGATCACATCGTGCTCCACCAGCGGTTTTAGTCGGACATGTTTTCTCCGCCGACGGACCTCGCCAACGCGGCCATCAGCAGCGCTTTTGATCGGAATGCTGAAAAATAAAAAAAAATATTGGTGGCGCGTGGTACAGTGGTAGGAGGGGCCACTGAGACCCACACGGTCGAACGATCGGTCCCGGCTTGAGCTAACGAGGCCCTCCATCCGAAAGGGCTCGGAAAAATTGGTACCACACTTGTGTGAGAAGGTGAAGACGCCGACGTTAGCGGCTGCCCCCCTACAAGTCATTGTATAGGCCAAATACGCATTCACCATGCTTCTACGATCCGGAATAAAAGGCGAAGGCATGGCGCGTCCTTAGGAGACTGCTCAACGTCGACTCCTTCACATTTTACCAATTAAAATGGAAATAAAGTGTTATAGCGAGTGGCACAGGTGCCTGATAGTTGTCCTTGAATTTCAATGAATTTTTCAAAAAACGACCCCTATTTTTTAGGTTTTTTTAGAGGGGCGACTATTAGTCACTAGGAGCCCCCGCTCAAACGGTTCTGCTTATCTAATTAAATTTAAACTAATCTAATTAAATTTGAATTTTACAAAAGATAAAAGGTAAAGGCATAGGTGTCGGCGTTGGTCAGTTTCCTCAGGACGCGCCATGCATTCGTGTTGCATTCAGAATCGTAGAGGTGTGGTGAATGCGTTCTTGGCCTACACAAGGACTTGCAGGGCCGGCCGCTACACCAAGTCATTGTCTTTACCTTCTTAGACATGTCTGATACCGTCTTACCCAACCTCGGTGGGATAGAAGGGTTGACTAGCCAGGAAAGGGATCGATCGCTCGGCCGTGCGGGTGTCAGTAGCGCCTCTTACCACTGCACCACTTGTGCGGATTTTTCAAAATGATTTTTATTGAAAATACCCGTGTACTGACCACTGACTGGTGTATCTCGTCCCCTCCAGTTCTCATTTCCACACCATCCACCCACGTAGCCACATCGCAAACCGAACTGAGCGTTGACCAAAGCGTAACAGAGCAGCAGACAGCACAGAAGGATCAACTGGCGGAAGAACATGGTCAAATTTTTCCTGAAATAATTTCTTGAAAGTTATTGATTTATTGATTATTTTCTAAAACGTCAGACAAAGATGAAAACAGTGGCAGATCGTGTGGAGAAGACGAATAAAGACGAAAAAAAGAGAAGACAAGGAACATATCTTTGCAAGTCGACCAAGCAACATCGAAAGAAATACAGAGCAACAAGGCGTGAAACTCATGTCTTGTTGGGAAAAGCGAGCATAATCGAATGACGCCTACGCCCATTTTCCAATCTGGAGGTTTTACCAAGATAAGAAAGAGCTTTGTGGGTAACCCAATAGCTGTTCTGGAAGAGAAAGTCGGTTTTTGAAACGTTATGGAACACTCATAGTCGATCAAAAAAGATTCTAATAGATACGTAAGATAGTTACGAGAAAATCAGAATTAAACAATATTTCTCTTGGTATTTTAAGGAGAAATTTGTCCCTCAAAAATGAAGGTGGAACGACTGGTGACAATCAGTCCCCCAAGAGCGCGCCACGCATTCGCCTTCCATTGAGAATCGTATAGGCATGGTGAGTGCATATTTGTCGTATACAATGACTTGCGGGGACCAGGGCTATAGTAAGTCAGTGTCTCTACCTTCCCAGACAAGTCTGGTAGCCAATTTACCCCACTCCCGAGGTATGGATGGTGGGGTTAACGTGGACGAAGATCGATCTCTCGACCTTACGGGTGTCAGTCGCGCCTCTTACCATTGCACTCCTATGGCTAAGAAGATAGCAATCGAGGATAACGAGAGAAGCAGAGCATTTTGTGGTGATGAAAGACAAAAAGTACTCTCTCAAGCTACGAGGAAAGCTCTGAGACACCATCCTTGCTTGCCGGCTCCGGCAAAGTGGCAAAGGCGAACATCAGCTGGAGCCAGTACCCATGTGGAACTGGTCAAAACAAGAGAATTCGGGAGAATGATAAAGAGGGAACTGCGGAAATAGGATGAAATATGATATGCAAACCTTAGTGGAAAACAATCGTCGCAGCTCAGGAAACATACTTACGCAAGCGGAAAGTACCACATTTCCACTATTGACGGCCATAATAGCGAAATAATGCTAATGATCAGGTAAACACTCGAGTGAGCAGGGAAGGAAATTCCGTTTCTTTGAACGTTCCAGTAAAATGACCTGACCCTCAGAGAAAACGAACTTATATGATATATGTATATATGATTCTTTTAATACCTTTTCATGATTTACACCTCACTAGTCACCACACCTATGTAGTCAGATCTGTCTTTAACTGTAGGTAATACAATGGTTAAATGCGTTCAGTTCGCTGACGAATCTAAGATATACAAAAAATTAAAAAAAAAACGAAACACAAGGTCTACAAAATACCATTAACTATATAGCAAATAGGTCGGAGCAATGGAAATTACCATTGGCATCAGAAAATGAAATTCTCTTACTCATCAACGCCGGTACCTTCACCTTTACCTTTACATATCGTAGACATTTACGTTGAAATAGTGATTTAATGGGTTGAAGGAGCCAAACTATAAGAAATTAGAAAAGGTAAGTGTATTTGAAGAAGTGAAGATAGGTGGACATAAACCAAAGTGAAAAAACCAAAGTGGAAACCAAAATGAACTGTCGTTGACAACAATACCTTGAAATGAAGGTAAGAAAGAAAGGCATATGCATTTTCTTTGATGTCAAAATTAACTAGTACTGCTCAGGATGTGTGCACCTCCTCCACGACAGGTGGTCCAATGCATGAGACTAAGTAAGAATTAATGCTTATTGACGTGATATTCGTGTTTTTTGACCGTCCTTCTAGCAAATTTTCCTCTGAATAGTAGTAAATGTTGCATGGAGTGATCGAATTCCAAACGAACTTTCACATGAGTTTACTTATATATGAAAATTGAAAATGAATTTGAAATTAAAAATGAATTCGAAAGAATTAGACCACTGATGCACGCATAGTTTATCGAACGCTAAGGAGGTAAGGAAATTCTGTGCGGAGAACTGCAGAGTGCACAACTCGGGAAAATAAGGGTAAAGAGAGAATAAGAAGAAAAATGAGGAACTTGCAATAAGATTTGAAAGAAAAGCTGAAGTTCATGGTTACAGCTGATGGTTAGCCAATGGTTTATAAATGCATATATCACTGAAAAGTCAAAGAACTTGCAATTTCCACAAGGAGAAAAGAATGTGCTAGAGACTTTGCTCAGAGCACGGATGAGCCAGCATAGCTTGGGGGTGTGTTGATTGAATTATAAAGGATTATCTAAAAATAACCCATGCAATGGATAACTCATTCGAGGCGAAGCGTGAAGAACGTGAGAATGGTCACCTTTTCGATGGGAGAACGGAAAATTACTAAGGATTCGCAGCGCTGTTCGCATGGTTCTTTTTGAGGTTACCCCAAAAAGCAGGTTGATGACTGAAATGGGTTTCCCACAGAGGTAGACGAGTGGAATAATGTTGTTCTGGAGCTACTTCCTAGAACCCTAAGGGACCTCGGAGCACCAGCTATACAGTAGTTCGCGAAACGATATGTCATGTATTAGGTTGGAAACTAATTTCGTGGACTCTCACGCGCCTTCAACAAAAACGTTGATTACCAAATAAAGACAAACGTTACCCAAATGACATATGCACCGTTAGCAAACAGGTAATGCCCTATTCTAAGATAGCTGCCCAATTCAACTTCCTAAGAAACGCTGAGTTTTTGAAGGGAATTAGTTTTTAGGTGCATTTTGCCCTACACCTCATTACTGGATTGTCTTTGCGCCAGAGAATATAAAAAAATAACGCTTCAGTAAACTAGTGACTCAGCAGGTACTCGTGAAGGAGGCTTTGGTGAACATTGGTTCTGAGCAAACGGTTGAAGGAACAATGATATTGGTGAACGTTCAAGCAAGTTGTGCTCGCTAGAAATAAGGACAGCAAAACAGTCCACAAAATTAGTTTCCAACCTAATAGCATTTTTAGGTGCAGATCGCTGAAATCAAAAGCAATGTCATCTAAAATAAATTCTATTGTCAATATTTGTGCAGCCTAGCATTTTTTGAAAAATTCTAGAATTTTTTAAAAAATTCTGAACGCGTTTTCATATGCATTTTGAACGAATGAGAGGTATTTAAACTGTGAACTAGAATAAAATTCCTTTCTGGTTTCAGCGATCTGCACCCAAAAATACAAGGTGACATACATAGCTTTCCGTGGAGTACTGTATATTACAATTTAACTCCCAGAAGAAGCTGCACATTCCTCTGAAAGGGGATGACTTGGTGGTGTTAGAAGGATGAAGGTTTGCGAGCCTCCGTATAATATCCCTGGGTGAAATTCCCATTAGAACTCGGCCTTTCCACCTTCAGACTCCTAAGTCCATCCCATTTTCGAGCTTATTTTTAGAGTGAGACCGATGACTAATCGGCGACATTCACCTGGATGTGCTTAGAGGAAAGAATGCTAATGGAATATCGCATGAAGACAATGTATGTACAGACAGAAATAGCTTCGAACAGAGTTCGTCCACAGGACGTGCACCGAACAAAGAGTGAGGATACTTTTTAGTTGTTCACCAAAAACCCTCAACATGATATCACCCCTTATTCCATGAACATAACAAAGGATTTAGAGAAGTTGAGGGTTCTTTCTCAAGCTCTGGCACTCCATAAATATGCACAACCTAGGATAGAAAGCACTGATTCCCCAGTGATGGCATGGTAGTGTTCTCGGCAAGCCCTGATAGACTGGCTGTAAAGAAAGCATGCGGGAAAAATTGAAAAAAAATTGAAAAAATGAAAACGGTCATGCGTGAAGAATCTTCTAGAAAAGATCATGGTGAGCGTTGACAATCGGAGTGAAATGACAAATTCTTGATTTCCAGAAGATTTCTCAGATCGAGAGTCTTCTGAAAATCAAGAGCCGGCGTTTAGTCATGATTAGCAGCAACTGAAAGAACCCTCAAGGAAGTTTATTCGTCTTCTATCCCCAAAAGGCTCCAATGAAAATTTGAAAAGCTCAGACTGTATTTCACGATCCAAAAGGCTCCCTCATGGCCCCAGTGTCTTGGAATCGATTCATTAAGCCATACCAGCTATTTTGGGCTCATCATTTCATAATGAAATATTATAATGGAATATAGAGGAAATTATTATAATGGAATATATAATAATGGAACATAGAGTGTTGAGTGTGGATCATTATGTCGATAATGAAAGTCCCACGCACAAACCCTTGCCTCGCTTAGAAATAGCTAGATAGGGCCCTGGGCTCAGATTCATGAACGGACGAGCGGTCTCCGAAACCCCGTCGGCGACAAACCCGCTCTATACCGTTGAGGTCTCCCAAACCCTGCCTGACAGCGAAGTGCAACAGAGAAGCGATAAACCCCAATTAAACCTCGGCGCGCGTTCACAAATCTCGGTTTGCTCGCCGTTCGGAGTATATCTCGGGGTTTATCGGGGGTCACCAATGATGAATCTGGGACCCGGAATCAGCATCAAACCCAAGTGGACAGGTAGGCCGACCAAGGAAAACTGTCCCAATCACAAGACTGATCGATAGCGGCATTGAAGGGAGTGAAGTCACCCCGCGTCGAGAGCTCTGGACAGAGACCAGCGGCCAGATTCATTAACGGAAGCCAGGGTATAATGTGCTCCAGGTGAAATGAACCCTATATATCTCTCGAATATACCCTGCCACGTGTTCATGAATGCGGTTATGCTCGTCAACGAGGGTTTATTCGGGGGTTTACAGCAGGATATATCAATGATAGACGGTAGTAGGTAAATACTTCAAAGAAGCGGTGGAGCACCAATGGACATCCTGAACAATTCGACGCGATCATTAAAAATTCGTATAAAATTATTGATCGGGACAAAACGCTAAGGATAAAAAAATTCAAGGAAAAAGAAAGAAAAAAGAATAACAAAAACAAGAAGAAATAGTTTCATGGTCAAATTTAGAACAGCACTAATCATGGAAAAATGAGGTTTTCGCTAGAATGAAATTCTTACATACCTACTCGCCAAAATAATGCGTCCAGTCAGGTGATTCCTTAGGAAATGAGGATTAATCCTATTTTCCAACCTCAGCTGCCACGGTGTCACGATTTCTCAAGCTTTTGAGGGCGGAAGATGAATAGCGCCTTCTCAAAAGCTAAATCAGGATGAGCAATGAGCACTCTCCCGCAATATTCTGCCCTCGGCTCTGAAATGGTGGCCATTTTTCACCCGGGAGCTCTTCTTGGTCGGCGAGGATTAAGAGATTCTAACCAAGCAAAGACGACGGTGAATTTGGCACGCACAAAAGTTGGAAAAAGCAAAAAAAAAGAGAAGGATATGAAATAAAAGGTAAGGAAACAACGAGCGGTGTTGATCGGGTCCGTTGAGAATGCGACACGCACTCGACTGCCAGTCGGAATCGTAGAGGCGTATTTGGCCTATACAATGAGTTGCAGGGGCTTATCGCTGTACCAGAATTGAAACAAAACAAGACTTCAAGAACAAGTGGCAAAGCTACAAGCCAAAACTAAAATGAGTAGCTCGTTTCGTCCCCACCATGTAAGAGCTAATCAATCTAAAAAATATAAAAGGTAAACAAAAAAATACAGGTCGTAATAATAAAATATGTAAAATACAGGTAAATATATATACAGGTCAATGTCCCTACATTCCCAGGCAAGCCTGAAACTAATTCATCCGATCCGGACGGGATGTAAGGCTTGGTTAGCCCGGGCGGGAATCGATCGCTTGACCGTACTGGTGGAAGCAGCGCCCTTACTACAGCACTAGGCGATGTATGGGTATACTTGTGGGTATATGGAGCACCAGCACAGCACGAAGACTCGCGTAAGAACTGGTGGATTTGCTGAAATCACGCGAAATCCGCCCTTTCACTGATTTCTGATCATTTGTGGTAAACAGCCCAGATTTAGTCATCGAATAATTCAACCGAGGCAAGTGTTTCCGGAACACAAAAAGGTACAACCAAACGTGCGGGAAAATATCCTGTGTTTAGGCAAGTTTTGCAATTCCTACACAATTCAGGTTGATCTACTAAGGAAGTCGAGTTCAGTCGAATGAAATTTTCAAGAAAGACGAATGCGTGGCGCGCGTTTAAGGTATTAATCATTTGGGTACTTCATTATCTATTTAAAGTTTATTTTTTGTCTTCATCACGCCTCATACCCGCTGAAAGGTTCATCATGAAGATTTTCTTCACTTTTCTTTCGCTTATGGTATTCATTCACGTTCTGACTTTCATCTTGGTTGGTGCGCGTCCTATGATGCAATCAAATAAATAAAATAATAAATAAATAAATAAATAAATAAATAAATAAATAAATAAATAAATAAATAAAGAAAGAAAGAAAGAAATGAATAAATAATCAACGGCAATCACCTTACCTTTACCTTCACTTTTAAAAGAAAACGGACATAAAAGGACAAAAAAGGCATGTGAGAGGAGGGCAAAACTATTTAATTGCCGGATAGCTCTGAAATGAATCGGTTTATTTATTTACTGAGCGATCCCGACAAAGACAATGTCCTTGTGGTGAAAGAATTTTGCTATGTTCGATGATCATTTTCAAATGGATAGTGGCGGACCAAGTGACGAACTGATGTCCATAACATTTAGCGAGGTCGTAGATGAAGAAAACAATTAAGAGATAGAGATCGTAACTAATGGGATTTGCCAAGGGGTGGATTTTCTCGATCACACTCTTTCAGCGACAGCCAAAACGAAGGAAATCAGACACTGTCCAGCGACTAATAAAATGGGTAGCATTTGATGGGTATGGTAAACTAAAGGATCTGCTGTTTATGCCGATTCATCATATAACTCCTTGAACTTAATTATATTAGCAGTAAACCCATGAATGAAGCTCTATGGAGAACGTTCCTTTAAACAAGCCCATCTTATCTCAGGGTTATCAACTAAGGTAGAATTTCACAGTTTAAGGTAAAGGGAGATCTACCCGGTGGCTGTATTCATCATCGGATCACCACTTATGGGGTGACTAATATGGTCGATTTTCCGAAGTAAAAGTTAATTAACTTAATACGATGAATTAACGAAGTCGACCTCATTAGACCGCCCTCCTTAATTGCAGCCTGTGGGAACGAATAAATGAATCGCAAGCAAAATTTCACACGTTTCACAGTGCTGAGATCAAGCAAATTAATTTAAGATTAAAACGTCAGGTTGAAATTGGCAACATATTCGAAGAGAGAAAATCAAGAGGATCATTTCAGTGTGAAACAAAGTAGGGAATAGTTGCAATTTCTGGCTTACCGAGCCATACCTTTGATGCAAATAAGAACTGGGAGCAAAAAAAAAACCCTCTGACTTGAGAAACGCCCTAAGGAAAGGGGGACTACCTGCTCCAAGGGTAATGGGCATAAGACGCCGGTTCGAATCCGGACTAAGACGCGATTTTTAGAGCTTGCATCATAGAATATAATTCTGAAATGCTATAATTAAACTAAAAACTGAAATTCTACAATTTTGGTAATTCTGCGTTTTGCAAAGTTCAGCGGGTGCAGAAATGGAATAGGAATGGAATTCGTTCAGAGGCGCTCATCAAAAGTGCAGCATTTCGCTCTCGAAATTTTCGAAATTGTTCCACACAAACGGACAAATTAAATAAATGGGGATCTTCAGCGCGATTTTCACCCAGCTAAACTTTGGTCCACTATTTCCCCATGACTAGACAGTTCCGAGAAAACAACAATTTCTCAAGGAACATTGTCGACGAAGACATATCGCCAGCTGAGGTCAATTAAATGGAATTGGCCTAGAGGAGTTCCTGAAATAACACTCTTCGTAGGAAGAGCTCAACAATGCCATCTGAGGCAGTCGGTAAGCGATAAATATCGCTAACAAGCGGTCCAAAGGGTTACAAGAGGTGCTCTTACTATCAGGCCAACTACCAGACATTTATCGCAATTCGAATTTCGCGCCTTTGAACAGGGGCGGAGTCTTGATCGGAGCGCGCGAAATTCAAAAGGGAATTAAAGCAGTTGTAAGCTGCGATCGAATTTTTCCAAAGGGTTGGATTCTTCAATAGATCAAAGTGAAATTCATATCACATCCAAAGAGAATGCGAAATGGTCAAGGCTGATCAGTCTCCTGAAAAAGCGCCACGCACTCGTCTTCCATTTCAAATCGCAGAAGCATGATGAATACGTATTCGGCCTAAACAATGAACACAACCGCCTATAAGAGTAAAACAAGAGTCATTTACATCAGTAATAGCAACAAGAAAGTAAAAAATCATTGATTGATTGATTTTACTGGACTGATGATTTCTGACATTTTGGATTAGACTTTGTGCAACGGAAGAATGCATTTTTACAGATACCTAAAATATCCTGAATTTGAGCGACTCTGGCGAACAACAAGAAGAAAAGAAGTCCTGCTGTCCGATTTGTCTGAGCAGCTGGTCGCTGATGATTAATGATAATAATGACAAATACCAGCCGAAGGAAGTTAGGTACCTACGAGATGTCAGGTTTCAGGATTTGAATGAGAGACAACTTGGAAGATCAAAAATTTAAAAAAAAAGGCTGAAGGAATAACAAAAAGCTACAACACAAGTGGAAGGCCGAGTGAAGTTAAGCGAACTACCGATTCAGTGGTGTAGCAGATTAACGAAGTAATGGTTTTACCAATAACCTAGCAACGCTACGACATCGGAACCATTCTTTTGCATAGGTAAACAAAGGAATAAGTAACTAAGTTTATGGGAGAAAATGGAGGTCTATTATTATCGCCCAGTAATTGGATGCAATAAAAACAAATAACTTTATAATTTGCATAGGCTATGCAAAAAAACAAGTACCTCGACAAGTAACTACAGTAAAACGGTCATTTTTGACCCTCGGCGTTTTTAATGAATCTAGAATCATCGCTCACCAGAGTCACTACGTGCTCTGAGCAAAACCAAATCAAAAAATGACGGCAAATGACATATGTAACGACGCCGTTTGAGTGCCCATTATGGCGGCCATCTGTCTCGTTGGTTACCAACACTCTCGTTTGGTAATAATCTGGGTTTAGAGGAAACAATTGAGGCTCCCTATGGGAGATGCATTCGACTCCCACTCAGATTAGTAGAGACACGGTGAAAGCGTATTTGGCGTATACAATGACTTGCGGGGGCTGCCGCTATACCAAGTCAGTGTCTCTACCTTTTCAGACATGTCTGGTAACGGGTTACCCGACCCCGGAGAGATGGGAGTTCTATTAGCCTAGGTGAAGATAGATCAGTCGACCGTGCGGGTGTCAGTAGCGCCTCTTACCACTGTACCGCGTGCGCAAGGTACACAAGAAGATAAAATAAATAGACGACAACGCGAAATTTTTTTATTTATTTATTTAATGGGCGCACACTATTGCGTGCGTGAAGAACAACAGCAAAACAACTAAAACAATAAAAAAAAATGAAAAGAAAATCATATAAATGCAACGAAACGCGACTTCCGACCGACTCCATGGGTGGCAAAATCCCCGCATGCCCTCCTGATTGATCTGATCTGGCCAACGCCTAAGATCGATCATCGGCAGCACCCAGTCTTCACTGCTTTGCCTTCTGCTATACAGTTACCTATTCTGTGTTCTGGGTACTGCAAAAGGCTCGGTATTCATCACTGATTGCATGAATTTACCCGGATCTTTCGAGTTCTTAACTCTATGAGTGATTTTATCATATTAACATTTTGACGATAATATGAGCCATCGATGGATCATAACATTCAAAATCATATTTCTGATTGTTGCGAACCTTTTTTACTGAACTTTTTTTGTTTTGTGATCTTCTAAGATTGTATGATATTCAGCATGCGTAAGCAAGAAAAAGGTTGCTCATCTTCTGAGATATTTTGCATAACGTTAGCAACAGTCAACGAACGTGAGCGGGGCAAGAGTAATATTGCCAAGGATACCTCTTTTTTCATATATTCTCTAGAACAGTATCGTCAATCTCAGTGTTCTCTCGTCTTTGAACCTTGGCGTCGACAATGATTTGTTAAAATTAATTATTATATTAAAATTAACACTTCTGCCTCGCGAGGTTGTCAGGTGGATAGACTTTCCAGTTAGTTAAGTAGTTTATTCACCTAACAACCTCGTGCGACAGAAGGAATTAATTTTAATTAATTTTGAAAAGTATCTTCAATGTTATATATTCCTCCTTCCTTCAGCTAATTTAGTTTGCCGATGTTTTGAAAATATCAAAACCCGAAAAATAAAGCTTGTCTGAATAATACATCCAATAATTCGAATACGGATCATTTTTCGTTGCTGATCATGAATCTAGCGTTGTTCCTAGCCTTCGTCTAACACTATTGCAATCTTAAATACGTTTTTTCTACGCTCACTTATGTAATAAGTAATTACCTAATACGAATGAGCAATAAAACGTCATCTTTCGATGGAGCACTTCATCAGAAACGAAAGCATCGTTACAATAAAAACAACGAGATCAAACGTCAGACTTCAGATAAAGCAGTGAATATAAACCCCGATAGAGTAAATTAAACCTTAAATCAGTCATTTAATCGAAATAGACGATTTTGGTGCCTAGCGCTAGATACGTGCATGTTTATCACTTTGCCTCTGCACTTTTTCCCAATTTCCCTTTCAGAGCTCGAAAGGTCGGGAAGTAAGTAGGGAGGTAAATTCAATGATTCTTGCCCTTTATTCGTGTGCGTTCCTCCCAGCACCAATGTCGTCATAATGTCTCCTGTCGGGCTCTCGTCAGCGCCTAGGAAAGGCTTTTTCTTCGGTCGAACATTTGAATGCGGAATTTAAAATTTAGAATTTAAAGTTAAGAATTCAGATTCTTGTGGAACAACAAGGTTCTTTATACAGTGACGCTGCTTCAACAGGGCAGCACATTCCCTAAGGGCTTGTTCAGACGACGCGCGTCGAAAATGCAAAATCGAAGCTCAATCGATAATTAACGTTCTTGATCGAAGTTGTTCCTTTGCATTAGTGGCGCAGTCCGGTGGCGCCTCATATAGGCAAACTTACTGGTCGCTCGGGTTTTTTAGAAGGCTGCTATTCCTTATTAATGGAAATTCTGACAAAATTCACTTTTTTCGTTCAATTTCTTTCCTATGTGATTATATGCCTAATTTTTTTTGCCTATATGAGGCGCAACCGGACTGCGCCACTAACGCAAAGGAAAAAAATTCGATCGATAACGTTAATTATCGATTGAGCTTCGATTTTGCATTTTCGACGCGCGTCGTCTGAACAAGCCCCAAGTCATTGTCTCTCTTTATAGAGGTCTTTATGCGCGTTCTGTCCCATTTCTTCTCTCTCTTTTCTTTTTCCTGAAGGTTGTATGCTTGGCGACTATTTGGTTAGTTTTTTTCAGCGATTCTTCAGTCTTATCCGCTTGAGCCGTAAGGATTTTCTTTTTTTTTGACAAAACGGCGAAAACGAAATACAGAAAATATATAAATTTTGGTGGGAAGGGCATTATCTTCTAAATGGGAAGGTAAAGGTACAGGTAAGATAGTGGGGCTGACCTGTCCCTCAGGGATGCGCCGCGCATTCGTCTTCCATTCAGAATCGTAGAGCCATGTACGTATTTGGCCTATACAATCACTTGCGGGGCCAGCCGCTATACGAAATCAGCGTCTTCACCTTCCCAGCCAGGTCCGGTGACTATTACTTTATTACTACTTTAAATAAATATTACTAACTACTATATTGACCTCTTTATATATTCTTATTTTATTCCCTTTATCAATTATCGTTCTTTTTTCATTTCTAATTCATTCTTCCATATTTACGTATTTCTCTCACTTTTCTTTTTTACATTAATTATTATAACCTTTATTGTTTTGTTGATTACCCAACACCGGAGGGAGGAAGGCTTCGTCAACCCGTGCAGGGGTCGATCGCTCGACCGTGCGGGTGTCAGTAGCGCCTCTTACCACTGCAGCAATCACGTCCCTTTCATCAATTCAAAAACATTTCGCGCTGCGGATTCTATAAAAATGGTCGACGATCATCTACAAGCCTAGAGATGCCCATTTTTGGTCGAGAGCCTCAAACAAGCAGCAATTTTCCACCGTCTACTTATTAAGACGCTTCATTTCTTTAGAAGACAGATTTGCGGCGGAGACGGACTCCTTTCAAAATAGGAATTAAAAATGCTTTTTCCGTTCACTTCTCTGAGAAGGCGTCCGCCACTAAGAAAGACAAAGCGAGCATCAAAAGCCTCGCATAAACAGCCTCTATTCATCATGCTAAGCCTGTTCATCGTTCTAGATTTCTAGAAGTGCGCCCGCCTCTCATTCTCAATCTCTCCATGAAAACACTTCTTCGAGTTCAAGCAGCTCTATTCTTGCTTGAGACTTTGCCAGAGAGTTAGAGGGGGCTCTATCGTCTATCGAACTCGTACTACACTCGTGAATTCTCAAACCTCAGAAGCCGTAAATCGAAAGATATCACGAACAGGCTCTGGAGCTGCTATGAGCTCAGAAAATGTGATTTTGTGAAAAAAACTAGACAAAATCACGAAAATCGTAATTTCTGATTGTTACTCTAAAATTATACCGTGTGTTATAGACAGTAACTTTGGATAATATTGCTTAGGATCCACGAAAATATTAGGTTGGTGCGAAAGTTCTCGGACATTTGCGACTTCTTGAATTTGAAAAAGATTTCGCCGCTATTTTCGGCTCCACTCAAAAAATGTTATAGAGAAGAGAAGATCATTGATAATAACGGTGCCGACTTCAAATGACTCTTTGCTATTGTTCAGATATTATAAAATAAACTGTTTTGTATCCCAAATGGCCGAGAACTTTTGCACCAACCTAATAGTACTGCAGTAGACGGCAGAGTCCGTTAACTATGTACATATATGGCTATACCGTTTTCACGAATAATGGGAAAGCTTAGCCTAGCCCATAGCTTGAAGCCTTTTCTTTATTTTTCTCTTCGTTTCCTAGTCTTTTCTCCCTGATTAGTCAGTCTTTTTAATGAACTTTCGTGGTAAATCACAATTTGCGCCCACTCACAGCCGAACTGGAGCAATTTGAAGATATGAGGTGTTTTTCGTGTCGAACTGACAGCTTTGCTGCTCCCATCGGTATCCAATTTGGCGGCTTTTATGAGATTGGATTCTTGATGGCCTGTGGAACCGCTCACTCTGCTACTGCTCGTTTTGGCCGGCCGCCCTTCATCTCATTCCTTTCTACATCTGTATGATTGTAGCGATTCAGAGGGCTCGCGTGGTGCAGTGCTAGAAGGCGCTACTGACACCCGCACTGTCCAGCGATCGCACTCACCGAGCCTCTACGATTCTGAACTGAACATGAAAGCATGGCGCATCCTTAGGGGACTGATCAACACCGAAATCTTGACCTTTAGCTTTTACCATTTTTGTTCCAGAACCGTTCTCTTTGCTTTAGTTGGGAATGTGTCTTTGAATAACTATATAGGAAACATGGACCTCGTCGTTTTTTTCGAATGCGTTGATTCCCACGGAGAAAATAGCCTGCGGCAGTTCTTGACAAGAAAAAAGGTAATCAAAATCCTTCATGAGAAACAGCTTGTCCTCGAGAATCTCGAAAGTTCCCACATCCTATGCAACTTTTGTGCTCGCTCCTAGCGAAAGACACTGCGAGTGGATAGAATGTAACAGCTACTGTCAAGAGTTGGTCTTATAACGTGTTTTTTTCCATTTTTTTTTGATTGATCATGCCCCCATAAAAATGTTTTTAATATTGTTGTATGTGCCGAACGAGGTTAGTTAGGTGGATCAGATTTGCTTGGTCCAACGTTTCGAATGTTCGTCGTCGTCAGAGGCCTAAAAGTGGATCGAAACTATTTATTCTTGGTCTGTCCGGCCAAGTGCCGATCCATCCCTAGCATTTTTGACCAACTTGAAAAATCCACCCAGAACGTTAGAAACGTTAGGCCAAATAACGACGAACAGGTCGAAACGTTAGGCCAAATAAATCTGATCCACCTAACTAATCTCGTTCGGCACAGCAGCATACGACAATGACACCATCACGTCGAGGTTTCAAGAAGAGAGAACTTGGAGAATGTTTTTATCATTCACGCTTACTGGAAATGTCGGGACCGGCTCGGTGCAGAGGGAAGAGGAGCAACTTCTGCCCACAAGATCGAGAAATCGATCCTCGCCCGCGCTAACCAAGACTTCAATCCTTGGGGTGAATTTGTAACAGACTTTTCTGAAACGTTGGGAAGGTTAACACGCTGATTTTTGAGCCCACTGGCCGCGCAAATCATTGTTTAGACCAAATATGCGTTAACTATGCCTCCACCATCCAGAATAGAAGCTAATGGTGCTTGGTCGTTCCCATGGGACCGATCAACGAACATTCTACCTTCACCTTTCCTTTACGACTTATAGGTGCCTCAGTTCTTTTTCTCTCAGCCCATTTATATTTTGAGATTGATGGGTGATCAATTGCCCTCAGGTTAAAACCATAGTGTTGACTGATGAGCTGTCCCACGAAACGTTCTTTGCAGGCGTTTTTCCTGCAGCTCGTTTGATCGTCGAATTCATCAACCTAGAATTATTTCCAGAAACAAATTTTGGAACCCCTTTGCTTCGATTGGTTCGCATTCATCAACGTGCCGGAGACGTGAATGGGCGTCATACGGTGCACGTTGCAGTGGTTCGCCTTCCCTCTTCCCTTTCTTGCCCTCTTCATCACCTAGTTAGGGAAATTTATTAGAACTCCGCCCGAGAAGCTTCAAACCGAGGCAATATACGCTGAAAATCCGAATACAACACAAAGTTTCGAAGGTAAATTCGCTCATTTTCTCAATTTACTATATTACCCAATTACCAGGATGTTACCCAGGATGGACCGATGAATGAATTTAGCTTAATAGTGTGCTAATTTGCTTATTTTAGAACCCCCTTTATTTCAATTGGTTTGATATTTTGTTTTATCAAACTTTTTGTTAATCGGAGATTATATGCCATCAAAAGAAAGGCGTGGTGGCTTCTTCAAACATTAATCACAAAGAAAGTGAATACTCCAGCAGCTCCCCTTTGGAAATATCAGTAATTATTCATAGTAATAACTAGTATCAAAAAATAAGCAAATTAGTAATTAGTATTAGTAGTTAATAATTAGTATTTATTAGTAGATAGTATTATATAGTATTAGGTTGGAAACTAATTTCGGGGTCTCTCACGCACCTTCAACAAAAGTGTTGGTTACTAAATAAAGAAAAACGTTACCCAAACGACATATGAACCGCCGAAACGAAGAGATATTTCTCCACTCTCTGGTTACTGCCCCATTCCACTTCCTAAGAAATGCTGAGTTTTTTGAAAGGAATTATTTTCACAGGTGCATTTTGACCTACACCTCATTACTGGATCGTCTTTGTCCCAGAGAATGCAGGAAAAATCAAAATAAATGTCATACATATAGTGCTCTATCTGCACTATGAACTGCATAAACAAGAGTCTCCCAGCTTACATCTTCGGATTTTTGGAGCGATCGAAACTCAGCGTGATGTTTGGCGGTGTCTTGATGAGTGGGGACACAACTTTCCGAGCACTGCTTAAACCGGCTACCGCGCAATTTAACCTGTACACAGCCAGGCTAAAGAGAGTACGGCTCAAGGTGAATACTGAGACTACCACCGATCAATTCTCGAAAGGTGGCACCTTCGTAGAACCTCCAGACTGAGATCATCAGCCTCTTGTGAGGAGGTGGATTTGAGGATCTGTAGCGGCCTTCATTTTGTTTTGGGTGGCCGGCTAGGAAGTCAATGATTACTAAGAGATATCCTCTTTCCATAGCACGTTACCCCTTTCTGAACCGGTGATTCGCTTTTAGAGAAAGCTCGAACTTCGTTTGCAGCATCCGCCCCACCCTTGTCCGCGACGGGTCAAATCGCAAGGCACATGTTGGCCAGTTTTACAGGAAAACTAAAATAGTGCAGAACCGTTTCAGTTCAGCTTTTTGAGCACTTGACTTCGTGCGTCTACATAGCCGTTGTTGACCTCTGGTTTCTTTCGAAGGAACTAGTTACGGCCTTCCGACCGAGCTCCGTAGGTCACCCGAAGTGCACTTTTGTTTTCGTTTGGAACTGCTTGCTCAAAATCTCTTGATGTCTTTGAGTGCCATCAGTCGCTTCAGGACATCATCCTAAGATTCAGCACACACAAATTGTAGCGTTTCAGTAACCTAGTGGCTAAACAGGCATTCATGAAGAAGACCTTGGCAAACACTGGTTTTGGGTGTTTTCATTTCAAGAAGAAAAACTTTCCTAGCAAACAAAAGTAACGAGGTTTATGAATGGTTTTGAAAACTACTCGATATGCTCTATCAAACAGTTAAAAGAGCAGTGAAGTAGGTGAACTTTTAAGCAAGTTGTGTTTGCTAGAAATAATGACTGCAAAACAGTCCACGAAATTAGTTTCCAACCTAATATTAGTATTTATTAGCATATAGTATTTATATAATAGTTTCAAACATACACGTAATGTGTCATAGTAAAAGGTGAACGGTAAACGTATTGGCATTGATCAGTGCCCTCACAAGTCTGATTGCAATTTACCAGATACCGGAAGAAAAGAAGGCTTGGTTAGCCCGAACGAGGATCGATCGCTCGACCGTGCGAGTGTCAGTAGCGCCCTTTACTGCTGCACCACGCGCGCCCTTTTGATGGAATTTGAGTTTGAAAGGAGGCGCTAGGAGGTTAAAAGCTACTATGTGAAGTTCTAGTTTTATTAGCTCTTTTTCGCGGGTCACTATCATGTATACTAGAATGAGATGTTGTGATGGTGGTGCTAGGCCGGTTTCGAACCCTTGTCACTCGAACCTAACCGGCGCCATGTGTTAGCCACTACGCTATTAAGACGACGGCTCTCCTTCTCGAGCATGCTTATTTGCGTTCCCCAAACAGCTTCCTTCAGCCCGAAGGTTTTTGCTATGCGGTTTATAGGGTGCAGCCAGCAGAACTTGTATACTTCCGGTACTTGCTGTCAAGTCAGCGTCTTTACGTTCCTGAATAGTTCTTGTACCAATTTACCTAACCTCTGAGGGATTGTAGGATTGGTTAGCCAGGACGAAAATCAATTGATCGATCGATTGATTTGTTTGAGGAAGTGGCTCCTCTTATGCGGAGTTTCTTCACTATTATGGCTTTGCGGATTGTCGTGTCGAGTAAGCGTCCCTGTTAATCCAAGCGTTCGGGTTTATTATTAATTCGTCCGCACCCACCCGGCTAACCTCGGAAGTGACGCTTGGTTGAGCTTCACCTCCAGGTTGTTGTGCTGAATGAGCTGTAGGACGAATGTGACAATTTTCTTATGGCCACTGACGTCAAGCCGTCGGCGATGCTCACCTCACCCTTGCCTTTATTCCTCTTCTGGACATGTTTTGTCTCTCTGGGTATATATTAACCTTCCGATCATCAATGATAGTTACCCAAGACTACTATTATATGATTGAGTAGATGTGCTTCTTTGAATGCTGCTCAATCTCAGAAAAACGGTTGACCCTGAGTTGAGTTAGTTATATTTCTTTAAGGTGAGAAGAAGGTGCGAAGAAGGATGGAGTTTTCTTTACAATCCAATATTTTCGAGCCTTTCTTACATACAAAGCCACTAGGGTATGCCTTAAGAGGAGTTCTAGTAGACGTCTCTAGACCTAAGAAGAAAAAGAGAAAAAGGAAAAAAAGAGAAAAAAGAGTAAAAAGTTAGAGTTCAGAGAAAGTCTCCGCTGATTGGCGCTTGCTGTGTATCTATTGTGGTTAGTCTGTTTAAATCTATTTTAAATTAGTATTTTCAGAATTATTTTTTGAAACTCCACATCCGCTGTCAAATTCTTTACGGTACACTACAGTCCGTTGAAGAACTCTTTTGAAATTCTGCTTTTCTAATATGAACCTGTGTTCTTCGAGCTGCTCTTCGTGTCGTATCCCGCTTCTACTCGATTTTTGCTTTAATTTTTGCATTTGCGACTATTTTTCTGATGTTGCAGCTGGAATCAATGTCACGTCTTCTGCTTGTATTACTCATGGCTGTATTTGTCGTTTGCGCAGCAAGTAGCGCAATTGGATGGGGATGTGAGTTTAGAGCTTTTTAATTCGATTTCTTTGTTTATTATCCACAAATTTAATTCAAATTCTTCTCGGTGTGTTACCATCACTATACGTCCATTAGAACTCTTATTAAGCGTAATTATTGAGAAACCTATTTTGAAAATGTTGCGGCGAACAGCTCCTTTAACAAGCTTACCTAATCTCAGGTACTTCAATTGATGTATGAATTGCTCTAGTTTGAGTTAAGGGAAGGGTTTATGGTAAGGTTCGTCTACCCAGAGGTGGAATCACTCCCCTGTCTGGCCTAGAGTGACAGTTGGTTAAGCTGTCAGTGATTGGAGGGCGGATCAGGTCGACATTCACAGCGTAATCGCCAGCCGACCGATGAACAGCGGTCGCCAAAGGACTGTAGGATCTTCCATGAGATTAATTGTTCCGTTTAAAACCCCGAGGGCCTCCCAAAGGGTTAGTTCTTCCATATCAAGCCCTGAGGGTCTCCCAACACGTTAATTCTTCCATTTCAGGCTCTAAGGACCCACCATCTTGTAGCCGAAGAAGTCTAGGAACAGGTTAAAAACGTGAAGTTTAGCTATACTTCTAAACCATCGTACGGCAAAGGGCTCAATCTTGCTTCGACTGTTGCTAACTACATATAATCGTCTATGGGTACCACAAACTTTACCTATAATCTGGTCTGCTGGCCGATTCCAGCCACCCTTGAGAAGTGATGGCAGCCGATCAATATCACTTCTGACTGATCCGTTGGCTTGATTGGCCACACAGGGGCTGGATGATGTAGTAGTTCTTTCGAGGTGAATGCTCTCCGACCACACTGGGTAATGAGGTCGGTCTCATTATACCGTCCTCCTTAACTACAGGCTGAAATACGCGGAACTGAATCGGAACTGAAACACCACACTTTTTACCCAACTCAAGGCTGGTGATATGCTATTTGGTTGACCTGTGGTCAGCTTGAGGAGAGGTTCAACTTCTCCTATCAGACTTATCCGAGAAACTGACATGTTTTCCAGCTTGAACTTAACTTAGAATTAACAATTTGATCCCAGAGTTACAGAAAATACAAACTGATTAGTTTGCTTAAAAAGATGGGTCTGATATAATGGTGGTAATCCTCCACCCTGCTGATTCTCCTCCGTTCCGCTTCAATAGCTCTCAACCTTTCCCCACTGCCTTAACGAGAACCCTGTCGTTCAACAAGACTCTAGACACCCTATTCAGAAGAGAAATGTGCTAACGCACTTTTGTTTTTGTCGTCGCTCTTGATTGGGCTCTCGGCGGCAGAATAATAAAATTTACAAGGTCAATCGAACGTCTGGTTAAACGATTTCGTCAAAAACATGCGTAATACTTTCCAGTTCGCCTCGGGGCGCTCTGCTGAGGTGCCAAAAAATGGAAGAAAACGAGACAAATACAACATTTTATTGGCTACAACGTTGTTTTTAATAATGCTTGATTTGATAAAGATTAAGTGACTCTGGCGTAACCGACTTTTCTAACAAAATAAACGAACTTCCTGGTCTCCGAGAAAAACAGCTTTGAATTCGAAGATTACAAGCAATTATTCACAAAGTGTCCTTGGCGAGTCTGTCTTGTAACTTTAGGACTTATAATATTAAAAGGCGCTTCGAATGGACACAAGAAATGAAGAATTTCCTCACGGTCTCCTGACGCAGACTATCGATCACCGCCATCGCGATTTCGCTTAAGGATATTAAGAGGCGTTAAGAACACCCTCATGGTCGAGCGTTCCATCCTTCCGGGGTAGGGTAGATTGATACCAGACCTATCCGGCAAGGTAAAGACACTGACTTGGAATAGCGGCTGATACCCGCAAATCATTGTATAGGTCAAATACGCATTGACCATGTCACTACGATACCGAATGGAACACGAGAAAACCCTGACTTTAAACGAATGCTCGATTGTTCCTTTCTCAAACATTCCTAGGCCCAGATTCATCATTGGTAAACCCCCGATAGTCCCCGAGATATACCCCGAACGGCGCGGATTCGCGAACACGCATTGGGGTTTATTCGGGGTTTATCGCGGGTCTACCACACCTCGCGATGAGGCAGGGGTTGGGAGACCTCGACGGCTTATCGCGCAAGTCCCGTAATCGCACTCACTGCGGGCGATCGGTCGTCGACACAAAAATGGGCGTATCGATCGTCGCAATTATGTGTCGACGGCAGCTTGTCCGCATTGTATGCGATTGCGACAGTTGCGCAGCAAGCCGTCGCGGTCTCCGAAACCCCGACCTTCACGAATCAAAAATGGCCGCAAACTCGCACTATCGAGTGGGTTTATCGCCGACGGAGTTTCGGAGACCGTTCATCCGTTCATTATCTGGGCCAAGATCATGAGCCTAGGCTCTTAAACTCTTGGAGCGCAATATACCCCTATTTCCGTTCATGAATTTGTTTGAGAGAATACGCTATGTTTCTATGTCCATGTCTTATTTTTTGGCTTTATGATCCAAGAGTTAATTGCTTGTTCTTCCATGACTGTCTCAGCACTTATGTAATAAAAATTTCATTACAAATGCGTGGCGCGTCCTTAGGGTAATGTTGAACACCGATACCTTTACCTTCAGCTTCTACTTTTTTTGCACCTTGACCGTCGAACATCTTGTACTGATCATATCAGACGAAAATCGTATTTTATTAATGTTTTCTACATTTTCTATTGTCTTGCAATTATAGTGATTACAGTTGTCCGACCGCGCTGGTACTTTGGTGGTCGACGCAGCCAAGGAGGCTTTGGAGAAACTGTGGATGAGGACAGAAGACGTTATGGAACTCTTGATCGAAGCTTCTATTGACGATGTGCTCGAAAAAGCAAAATAAAGTGTTCTGTGAACTTTTAAAACAAGCCTAGGAACAAAATAGACATTTCTGTTTTGACCCGTATTCAGCAACGACTGAGTAAATAACGGGCATGTTTTACCCAGCTGGTAAAGTGGGCTATCGAATGCCTGCTGTCGTGACGACGTTGCAAGACGCCAATTTCAGCTTATATGTCAATTCCAGTTTTCGAACGTTAATTTTCAGTGTATAAGTATAAATTATATTTTTAGACGATCATCTTGAGTACGTAATAAAACCCACAAAACGAAAAACCCAATTGCCATTCCCAAACTCCATGAAAGAGGAAATTTGTCGAAGAAATAGCCGCGATTGCAGCCGTTGCACCACTACACGTCAGGTATCAGGATATCCCATCTTGATGAATCACAGTATTCAGGGTATATAACAGGTTTAGCTCGCCCGAATCGTCCTGGGCAGCGCCTCCTTCCAGTGGATCAGTATTGTGATTGGGCAGTTCCGTCGATCAGCCGATCTGCCAACCAGGGTCCGACATTGGTGCCAATACCCTTTTTTGGCAAGGCGAGAGTTTCTGCCTGGGACGGGATTGACCCCTGGGCTCAGATTCATCACTGGTAACCCCCCCCCCCCCCCCCGATAATCCGAGTATAGCACGAACGGCCCCACCTTCGTCTACTTATTCTGAACTTCCTATGTTAAACGCAATCTCTCATCGACTCTGCCGTCTGGTTCTGACTGCGTCGCGGTTTCAGAGACCGCTCAACCGTTCATGAATCTGGGCTCTGGCCATTGAGGTCATGACCCTATGCGTCCCTCTCGGCCATCTCATTCTCTTACCTTCCCCGCGAGGGTAAGTATTATCTGTGTAACCCAAGATTCTGTTTTATGTGACCGATACCCTTCAATTAACTCAGGGTAGATA
Organism: Nippostrongylus brasiliensis; assembly: GCA_030553155.1. Lineage (NCBI taxonomy): Eukaryota > Metazoa > Nematoda > Chromadorea > Rhabditida > Heligmosomidae > Nippostrongylus > Nippostrongylus brasiliensis. The sequence continues at coordinate 5,845,574 of CP130736.1, read as the reverse complement.
GCACTCGACTTTAATATTTGAGACACGTCTACATGAAGATGATATCGCTTCTTCTTTAACTTGTTCAAGTCTGGACAGATAGCCGTTTCGTCTTCGCTCCGGCGATCGCCGTCTGTGTCACCGTTCCTCTTACCCATTCCGGTGCAAACCTAAAAAAAAATTAGAAATTCGATTCGCCTATTTAAATGCCATTAGAAAGCGCGGCGCAAAGGTAAGAGGCGCTGCTGCTGTCATTCGCACCGTCGAACGATCGATCCGCGCCCGGGCTGACCAAGCCTTCCATCCCTTCGGGGTCGGGTAAATTGGTACCTGATGTGTCTATGAAGGTGAATACCAAGTAGTGGCTGACGCCGAAGGGTCATTGTATACAACGAACACGTATTTACCATGCCTCTACGATTGCGGATAGTAGACGAGTGCATGGCTCCACCTCAGGGGGACTGACAAATACTAGTAGAAATTTGGCATTTAGTGAAACACCTTTAGGTTATTAATGAATGGCTTCCACATTTCGTTCAGGAGGTTCATAGTAACTGTTACCCAGAAGGGATTCAAACTCGCGTTAGAGGTCTTCCCAGGGCACTGACCCAGAACACCAGGGCCCAGATTCATCATTGGTAAACTCCCGATAAACCCCGAGATTTAGCAGGAACGGCACTTACCCTTGTCTACCTATCTCAAACTTCCTATCTTAAACGCCATCTCTCATCGACTCTGCCGTCTGGTTCTAGCTGCGCCGCGGTTTCGGAGACCGCTCGTTCGTTCATGAATCAGGGCCCAGTGGGAGACTGGTTCTCCTTACCCCATAGAAGTCAATCTTCTGTTTGAATTTGAAAAAACTCACTTTTTCGGATTTTTAACGAGTTGCTCGAATCCGGCACGCACATATCTCTTTAGTTTCGCTTCGTCGATGCTGTCTTCGGACGAGTTTATCAGATCTGCTATCGATAGCAACGCTTGGCTCGACTGACCGATATTGTTCTGGTAGTCTGCAACGAAGATAGACGAGAAGAAGATAAGAGAAGAAAAAATGAAGAAATAAATGAAAAAAGATATTCCATAGATGGAGATTCGCCTAGTCGAACTCACCTCCCCAAAACTCTGTCTTCGCTTTTTCCACGTCGGGCTCATTTAGCTCTCCTTTCCATGATAGTAGCGAGGAGTCGTATCTACATAGAAAACATTTTAAACTTGAAAATTTGATTTTTTAAATTTTTGGAAGGCTTACAGATCAAGCAGTGTATAGAACCATCCTTCGATGTCGTTCTTTTCTGTGGCTGCGTTACGTCGATGATTGCCTACGCTCCAATATGGCAGACTGTATGAGTCGGGTACACCGTATCTGTGAATTTAAATTTGTTTGTTGAAGATGTAAATTTGAGCAATTTGAGCCAACCCAACCCTCTATTCTTCACTAACCTATACCTTACCCAAACCTACCTACAGCAACCGGTTAAGTAAGGTAGGCTTGTGGAGGCGGTTGACAATAGCTACAACGATGAACCGTAATTGATTGCCCAGTCTCGCCTCGGTGATCCGTTGGTGGTTTCCTTCCCAGCCAGGGAGATTACGCCATGCATGTCGACAAGATTCTATTCGATTATCTATCTAGAGGCAGGGTCCTGTGCGGTGCAGTGGTAGGAGGCGTTACTGACACCCACACGGTCGAGCGATCGATCCCGGCCCGGGCTAACCATGCCTTCTATCCCTTCGTGGTCTAAAAATTGGTAGCAAACTTGTCTGGGAGGGTAGAAACACTGAACTGGCATAGCGGCTGTCCCCCGTAGGTCATTGTATAGGCCAAACACGCATTCACCAAGCCCCTACGATTCTGAACGGAACACGAATGCGAGGCGCGTCCTTAGCGGACTGATTACCGTCGCTACCTTTACCTTCATCTTTTATTTATTCATTTATTCATTCATTTATTGTTCTTTCTCACGATTGTCTTAAACACCGTAACAAGTAAATAAATAAATAAGTAAATAAATTTAATCTCCAGCAATGGGTCCTGGAAGATCTGATGGTATCATATCCTACGGTGTACTGTTTGGGAAGAAATGACGACTTTCGACAAGATGAGCCTCAGGAGGGCATTATTTGATTCAGTCCATATATTATATTTCGCTCCACTATCATAAGTCATAACAATTAGAGGGTGATAACATCATTTATCTTATCCAGCTGGGAATGGTGAACCGTTGGCTACGAAAGCATCAGCAGCCATGTTGCACTGATGCTGACTCTATTCTTCGCTAACCTATACCTTACCCTACCTGCAGCAATCGTGTAGATGAGGTGTGTTTGGTGGCCGCCCGAAGAGATGGGATACCTATGGCGGTGACCGTTAATGACTATTGATTGTCCAGGATCCCCACCAATGAGCTCCGGTGGTGGTCTTCTTGAACCCAGCCAACGAGATTACCCCATGCAAGGCGACCGGATTCATTTCTGTTCTCTTCGATCACCTACCTAGGAACTAGTAATAGCAAAAGCTCAAGCCAAACATGTACTTGAATTGTAGTTCCATATCTGAATCTAGAGTTCTTACTGATAGGCTTGATCAAAGAGCTCTAATGAAGTCTCCATCAAAGTAATCGATGACCATGGCATCGATTCGAAGTCTATGTGCATGGCGCACTCCTTGTTGGGTCGGAGGAGACTGCGGCGATCCCGGACAGTCAACACACCGTTCATTGCCGTAGGCATTGCCACACGGTCCCATCCCACTAATAAATGAGCTGAACCACGACGTCTGTTTGTCAACTCTACGGTCCCGTCGCGATTGCCCGTTACCGTACTCCCGAAGTATTTCATCAGCTCATCGCCGTCTTTTGCTGCATGCTTTTTGTTCTTCGTTTCATTTGTTATTATAAATGTTTTATATATATTTCCTTCTATTCATTAGTTCATTTTGCTGCCTTGAGGCCGCTGAAATGCTGGTGGCATAATGAGGCAAAACTTATCACTCTGGCTGTTACCGACCTCAGGTGAGTGACAATCCCATTGATTGACTTCCATCAGGTATATTTGAGGAACAAAGGTGTGATTCTCCCAAAATCGATTGATTATTGATTATCACCAAAGTCTTACTTAATTTTCTTTCCTGTACGAACGGTATCACCGAAATCAATCAGATATATACGAGAAGACTGGCCTCCCACTCCAACACAAATATTCGTCGGTTTTACGTCCCTATGGACGAATCCATGACCGTGGAGCTCCTGTAAAAAGACCACTCAAATAATAAATCAAAAAATAGAGAGAAAAGAGGAGAGTAAAAGGGTACCACTCACACATAGCGCATTCAGAACTTCTCCGGCGATATAGAACGCTGATCCTGGCCGGAATTTCCCTCCAATCATCTCCCGGAGCTTCTCGATGTTCATGTCGACCAGCGCCATGACTGAAGATGAACATCATGAAGAGATGATCAGCTAGGATCAGGAAGATTAAGGTAAAGGGTAAAAGTATCGGCGTTGACTGGTGGTTCTCTAAGCCACGCATTCGTGTTCTATTCAGAATCGTAGAGACATGGTGAATGCGAATTTGGCCTACACAATGACTTCCGGTGGCCAGCCTCTATACCAAGTCAGTATCTTTACCTCTCCAGACAAATCTGGTACCAATTCACCGGACCCTGGAGGGATAGAAGGCTTCGTTAGCCCGAGCGGGGATCGATCGCTCGATCGCGCGGGTGCCACCAGCGCCTCTTACCACTGCGCCACGCGGGCCCTTTTTCAAAAATATTACCCACCGATAAACGGCATATCGCACACATTGCCACTGTCGAAGAAGTGTGGGACCCAGGAAGCTTTTGCCTTGGTCATATCGGAAAGGATACGGAGCTCTCTCTAAAATGAAACATTTTTCAGAGAATTTCAATATTGCGATTAAAAAATGTAAAAATAAATGTCATTCACCTTCATCTTTATGCTGAACGTCGCGCTCCCACTTCTCACACCGGTTTTGAGCGCAAACAGTCCTGGAGCATCTTTCATAACGTTGCTGAAAGCGAATGGATTCTTTTATAATCATTTCTAATTTTGAAAAAAAACTTACTCTTTACAAATTTGTTTCGACACAATGTAAATTGATGAATATCGGCCTTCGTTGTATTTTAATTGGATTTCGTAGCGCACGAATTGCCGTTCGTCTTCGTCGTAGCTGAAAAGGTGCATAAAGGGTGTGTCTAATCAATTGCTGAATGGTTGTTGTTTTTTTTAAATATTGTTGCCCCTTTATTTTTGCTAGTTTTTGTTTGGCCACAAGTGATACTGTGATAACAGGTGCTAATAGCACCCGCACGGTCAAGCGATCGATCCTCTCACTTGGCCAACCAAGAATTCCGTACCTCCAGAGTTGGGTAAGTCGGTAGCGGAATTGCTTGTAAAGGTAAAGACGCTGACTTGAATCAGATCTGGTCCCGCAACTTAATTACGCAGTCACAAAGATGCGCCATGAACTCGTCATCTATTTGGAATTGTAGAAACATATGCAGTCACAACATATGTTTCTACAACTCTAAATAGATGACGAGTTCATGGCGCATCCTTAGTGGGCTGACCAACCGACCACTTCACCTTTTCGTCTTTATTTATGGTACAAATCAGCTCACTTATCGTCATTGAATATGTAGTCCTCCACTTGTAACTCTGCGCGATCCTTCACGTACTTATCGAGAAGGTCCAACTCCGTGTGCTGAAATGTCCATGGAAGAACTGTAAGTTGTAAAAATTGAAATCTCTTCCAATTTTCCAACAGAAAGGAAGCACACATGGCCTCATATGGAAGAGCTAGACGCGTGAGAGACCCTCGGGCTTCAAATTGAAGAATTAATCTGTGTGCCTGAACCACCCCTTTGATCACACTCAATTTAACTACTGGTATGAAACGATCTCAGGATCTAGTGGGTAGTATTCGTTGGACGGTAGATCTTTAAGATCAGAAATGGAGATTGGATTCAACAGATATAATTCTTCCATGGAAACAACTGAGACTCTCAGATGATGATGCCGAGGCACTAAAGTGGTGAGATTTAAAGGATAGGTACGACTTTAAAGGATGGTCTCGAGTTCTCAGTTGCCGCTGGATTGAAGGCCTTGAAGGACAGTGCAAAAAGTAAATCAGACAACGGTCTATTCAAAGCTGGCTTAGCTTAATCACCACCGCTAAACTGCGGGTGCCGCTGGCAAACGGCTAGCATTCGGTTCGGTTCAGTGACCCTGCAGGTGTCATGTAAGGGATCAATAGTCGATGAAGAAAACGGACTGTCGAGCCGAAGGCGCACCACCCTTCACCGGTGCCAACGATCGGTCTTTTGTTCAACATTTTTTGATGCTCTCTGATTTCTCGTTCTTTGTCGTGTAGTAACGATTGTATATCAGACTCTCGCATCAATACTATACCAAACTTGTCCTTATGTTGTTGCCTTAGCATTCCTCGTTGGCCTTGGACTAGTTCTATTTATTCATTTCCCGCATGCTCAGAGCAGTGAGCCTTATCTATAAACCTTCTCATAGAATTAATGTTATCGCCGGTAACGATAGAGGAGGCAGCGTTTGAGTATCTTTACTACACAATGAGCGAAACCCTGTTGTTTACTTGGGTGGATGGATGTCAACTCATTTTTCAAATGGTTGGCGGTGGTGGCGGTTGGTGGTGGTTTTATCACTGCTCATCACTAAAATCATTTTGAAGATCGCATTCTGTGATAACGCAGTTACACTTCATCTACCTTATATTGTTTGCCGAGGTCAGTTTTGTTTCATTTGAGATCGAGTGCACTAAGGGAGCAGGGTATGAGTGAGTGAAGGGGGGATAAGTAAGGAAAGTAAGCGAAAACTCGGTGAAGATGTTGAAACTGTGTCAAAACTTGGAACACTGGTAGTGTGGAATAGGCACAGAACCTCCATTATTGATGGGCTGTTGGCTTTGAGAAACCCGGATTGATGGTAAGGAGAGGGTCAACCAAACCGCTTTGTGAGGTCACTAAAGTTTAGGAAACCGTAGGCCAAACTTTCGGTTAGTATTCTTTGGCAGTCGTTAACCATGCCAATAGCCGCCCTAGGTGAATAGACCAGCCAACGAAAGCTAGCCACAGAGAAGAAGGTGGTGTTATAGGCGGCATACTCCTGTTCCGATAAAGTAGAATATGCCCGAAACATCCATGAAACTATGGAAGGGTTTATCTTGGCGAATCAGGAAAGCAACAGGAAGGTCTCGACGACCGTTCTCCTTTCGCCATTTGGGGGATCGGTGATGAACAGAGCAGCCGAAGGGCTCACCGGATCGATCGGATCTGGCGTAGCCGGTGATTAAGGGTTCGCCTTGGCTGATAAGACCGTTTCCCCAAAAAACGATGGTCTCAGTGGGCCAACATTTTCACCCAGATTTGTGGAAGAACTACAACACTACCTCAAATTCAGAGTTCTTTCCAATAAGGTCAGGCCGCTCCTCCTCCAGTATTTTCCTCGTAAACCAGCTCGGATTCTGCGGTGGTGCAACTGAAGCACCAGGGAGAATCTGTAGTATCCATAAATCGGTTCATTTATCAAGGAGATTACTTGGACTTGCGCTTCTGTAGCACCTTTTTCTCGGGAACTCGTAGCGATTGTGGTATATTGGTGGGATTCATCGCCACAGTTCTGTTATTCTCACAGCCTTCTTCGTCCGACGATGAATCCTCCTCTTCGGACTGAAATAACGATCTTCGACGGAGTTTCATAGATGTTTGCGGTGACAGTGAATCGCTGCTACTCACTTCATCTTCCACCTTTTTTGCCTTTTTCTTCACTTCTTTCTTCTTCTTCTCCTTCTTTTTCGAGTCCTTCTTAGTTTTCCCTGTGTTTGACTTTGTTGACTTCCTCTTCAACGCGTTTTTCTTCAGCTGTAAATAGAATGTGCGAAGAAAGCTCTTTGCCGCCGACCGCTAGACTACTACACCACCGAGCTACATGGTCCCCTACATCTCCCAGCCGTTCATTTCGGCTCATCCATAGGGTCTACAACATATCAAAGCGGTCGGTTTGTTACCTACACACACCCATGGACGTGTGGTATAGTGTTAAGAGGCGCTACTGACACCCACATAGTCGAACGATCGATTCCTGCCCAGGCTAATCAAGCCTTCAATTCCTCCGGGGTCGGGAAAATTGGTATCTGACTTGTCTGAGAGGGTAAAGACACCGGCTTGGTATAGCGGCTGGCCCCCGCAAGTCAATCGTCTCTACGATTCTGAATTGAACACGAATGCGGCGACTTGTCCTCAGGGGATTAAATAGCGTCGACACCTTTACCCTTACCCGTTACTGCGGTCCGCACCCTGTACCCACCAACCCATATGGCACCGTACGTAAGAAAGGTTGTAGGAGTGAAATATTCCAGGTAAATCCACCCAGGTGTCTTTGCTCTCACTCGAACGTTGTCGTCTCTAACAATACACCCGAAAAAGGTGTTCAACTAGTCGTCGGTGGTTCGTCATGGAACAATTCCGTCAGGGGCGTCACATACGTTCACCATGTCTGTTGCGAGGGCGGCACTGCAGAGAAATGAATCTCTCTCCCTAGCACTACCAAGTCTCACTGCCCTTATCACGGACATCTGTTATCTGGTACTGTTGACGTTATTTGGAGATATAACTTTTCTTAAGCGGTCGCTTTAATGTCCGTTCAGAGTCGGCGGCAGCGGCGCCGCCGGTTTTGGTCGCAGATGGGGGTGGGGCCTCGTTTTGCCGCTGTCGCAAGAGATGTGGTTTTAAGTGTTAGCGGCAGCGACGCCGCGCCTTGCCGCTGCATTAGGAGCTAGAGACGTTCGAACTGAACTGGTTTCGTATTTGCAAAATGAGTACATCGAACTTCGAATTTCGAATTTTTGAACCCTTTCTCATCATTGCACATATGACCGCTGACATGTGTTGGAAAATGGATGGATGCACGTTTATTAACACGTTGGCGACCGTGTGACACAATGCTGCGTCACAGTTTTGAAATTTACTTTTCTGACTTATCCCGATTTTTTGGGAAGTATTTGTCTGACCACTGTATACCTCGTGATTAGAACTCATTGTAAACCTCGTGGTCCGTAAAAACAATTCTTAGCTTCTGATTTACTGGAAATTTTGATTGTGCACTAGTTTTCTTTACAAGTAAAAACAAATAACGGCTATTGCAAGAAACAAATAAATCAAGTCACAATCAAGTCACAACGGGTCAGCTGTTTCCACGAGCTGCCCGCTAGGAACACACTAATCGAACTCGCCTCAATTCAAATAGACCGATTCGAGGAACACGAACTTATTTGAGACAGCAACTCATGTGAAGCACACAGTAAACAGTCAACAAAGACGTGCTAAAACTTGAGAACTAATTTCTGCAAAATACTATGATCTCCTATAACTAGTAAAGACGAATAGCAACACGGTCATAAGAACTCTAAATTCGACTATGAATCCTTATAAGCACATATTCGAATTCAAAAAGAACCTAGAGAAACCAGAATACAATTCAGTTTCGTCAACTTTTCTTCGAACCCGGAGCTGACTCGAAGTCTTCGTACTGAGGGAAAGCTTGCGGCTTATCTCGCGGTTGATTGCTACCGGTCGTGGCCACGTGAGGTGCTCGCATTTCGGTGGACAAGTTTTGAGAGAGTTGAGCCTGCTAAAACACAAAAGTAATATATAGTCCCGGCAGATCTGGGGGGAGTTTGAAGAGACTCCGATTCTGTTACCTCAGAAAATCCGCAAAAGCACTCAAACTTGGGTAATTAAACCAAAAATAAAAAAAATAAATGCGAACAAATACTGTTAACTGAAACAAACACATAAATACAAACAAATATTGATTATTAGAATAAACGAATAATGAACGATAAACAAATTACAGTTTCCTTTTAACCTGAATAGGGAAAAAGGACATTCTAAAAGCTTCCAGGTGTTATTTTTCTATTTTTATTGCAAAAAAAGGAATGGTCACAATCCCCTATATTACAGGACTGTATATGTAGTCTTCGAGATTTACTATTCACTTCCATTTTGAAAAAAAATCCGCCGTATGCCGGCATCATGCCACAGCCTCGGCGAGGAAGAAAATCGGTTGGTCCCATGCGCCAGACACGGGAAAAAGGCGCTGTCGTCAACGTGTTAAAGCTAAAGGTAAACGGTAAAGGTGCCGGCGTTGATCAGTCCCCGAAAGACGCGCCGTGCATTTATGTTCAATTCAGAATCGTAGAGGCTTTGTGAACGCATACGTGGCCTATACTATGAGTTGCCGGGACCAGCCGCTATACCAAGTCAGTGTTTCTACCTTCCCAGAAAAGTCTTGTACAAAGTGTTTTGTTTCTTTTTTCCTTTCTTCTACATTTTCTTCCATCACCTGAATTCTGTCAGGTACTCAGTGCACACTCGATCCCTTTGCGCTTTCTGCGTTCTGTTTCTGCCATCAAGATCTGCCGCATTTTGATGTTTTCACTTTGATGTCTCTTGAATGTCATTTCGAAAAACTATCATTTTTCAATATTAAATGGGAGTCATAAAGATATGAGAAATTTGCTTGTCTCACGTAGGTGTGTGTCCAACGATAGCGTGCGGAGGTGGTGGTCCGATGATAAACAGATATTTTATCACCAATTTGCCAGCAACAACATCAAAATCGTCTAAATCGTCGCTGTCTGGGCTGGATGGTACATAAATATCAATTTTATGGTAAGTGGTGAGCTAACTAGGTCCAATTTCAAAAAAGTGACCGGCATGGTTCAGCATTCTTAGAACGCGCCATGCACTTGCCCTCCATTAGTAATTGTAAAGGGTATTTGGCCCATGGCTTAGTCTGTTCAAGTCAGACTCCACCTTTCCCGGGAGATAATTGAGGATAAATTCAGTTGTGCGTCTTCCTTTGCCTCTCGTACCTCTATCCCTTTTTTGGATCTCCCCGGCTGAAATGAACGGCTTTTTGCCTTTTGATGGAATTTTTGCGATTTGTGAGATCTGAATGGCTCTATCTGGAATGGATGAAATAAAAACAACGAGTGTTTTGGCCCGCCACATCCTTCAAAATTGAAATGGTGCGTGTCGGAAATTAAATGGGGGTGTCTATGGAGAAAACCCATTCCATCTGAACCGACGACAATCTGGCGCCGTAGCGTTTCATCTTTGAGCTCTTCATTCTTGCTAGCGGGCTTTTTCGGTAAAGGTAAAGGTGTTGGAGTTAATTAGTCTCCTAAGGACGCGCCACGCCTTGGTGTTCAATTCAGAATCATAGTCTTGGTGAATGCGTATTTGGCCTATACAATGACTTGCGATGCCCAGCCGCTACACCAGGTCAGTGTCTTTACCTTCCCAGACAAGTCTGGTACCAATATACCCGACCCGGGAGGGATGAAAGGCTCGGTTAGCCCAGGCGAGGTTTGATCGCTCGACCATGCAGGTGTTGGGAGCACCTTTTACCTCTGCACCACGCGCTCTCTTTGGTTGTTTAAATATTGATGGTAGTAGCAGAAATGGTGTGATGGAGATTTCTTAGAGGTATACCTATATTAATGAATTAAGTTAGAACACTGAACGCGTTCTTTCCTTGTCTATTTCGTGTTGTGTTGCTTTATTAAGCCTCAATTTCAAAATCAAAGAGGAAGAGACTCCAAGACTTTCTCCTGATGGACTACTGGTCCACGATACCCTTTCGGGCCTATTAAACCCAGCACCTTTGTTGAATCACTTAATTTAACCCAATCGTTTCTACAGCTGAACGGAGCCGTTGCATATCGTTTTTTTCATAAAAGCCAGTTAGAAAAGGAAGTAGATTCAATAAGTGCCAGCTCCTTGATACTATGAAAAATTTCTCTCGTTTTCAGTTTTTTGGTGATACTCAATTTATGAAAATACCTCCTGGATAAGCAGGGGTAATTGAGTCAGGCAGTTATTTTCAACGTTTCTTCTCAATCACCGAGTAGTGTGATTGAGTTATAGCCGCTATCGTCACAGAGGGTTTATTGAAAGTATACTCTCTCCTTCTTTCTATTCCTACTACTTTTTTCATCTTCCTTTTCCCTATCAAACTCTTCTTCGGACCCTTTTTCTTCGAATTCTAGTGCTTCTCCTTCTCCAAGATGGTCTAGTTATTCTGTTCTTTTTACCAATTCTTCTCTCTTCCTTTCCCTTTTGCGCCTAGATACATAGCTGGTATTTGTACCCCAAGGTACCCCAAAATTAACATCCATCCATTGTCGCTGATCGTAATAACTTTACCTCTGAGTTACCACGAGAAGTTACCCTTCTGGTATTCCAAATGCTGAAAAACCGGCAAGAACATTCAAAAACTCGTGGCGTAACGATAAAGAACGGCACTCCAACCGCTCAAGTGATCGATTCTGGGCTTGAATTCATGACGGGTATCGGCACAATATACCCGAGAATAAACCCCGGTCGGCGCGATTATTCGCATTCATGAACGCGCCGCGGAGTGGAATAGATCCGCGATATCCCCCAAATAAACTCCGCGGCGCCTTCAAGAATGCGAATAATCGCGCCGACCGGGGTTATTCTCGGGTATATTGGGCCGATACCCGTCATGAATTTAGGCCCTGGACTGGCTAACTGGGTTAACTGGTGCGAGCCTTTGTTTTGGAAGGGAAAGAAATTGAGTTGCTCATCAATTGGCCCTGCGATTCATTGTATGGGCCAAATACGCATTCACTATGCCGCTGGATTTTAAATGGGAGACAAGTGCGTGGCGCATCCTTTAAGGATCATCTTCTTTCCTTGTCGCTTCTCTTTCAATATAAGAATAGATGTGCCTTGGACAGGTAAGTTTGTCCCTGAGGCAGATAGTTAATCCAAGACGGAATTATAATCGAGCCAGACGGTTGACCTGAGCATAGCGACTTTGAGTCTCGGGTTGTGTACGCTCTAATGCCCATGAAAAATTTTCGTGAGCTAAATCCTGAAGTCGTTGCTTGGAGACCAAATACGGCCCGACGGGCTCGTCGTGGGTGGTCCGGCCTATAATTTTCGTCACGGCGGGTATTTCTTGTTAGCTCGGTATTCTTAAAGCTCCAGTAACATAGTTATTGGCTGCTAAATCGCTAGAATTCCAGAAAAATGATGGCGCCTCAGTCGCCTACTTTCTGGGAGGGGGGAGGGAAGGTGAGGGGGGGGGGTGGAGAACGTGCTTTAGCAAACAGGCCACCTCTGACGAGGGAGGCTTTCCTAACGACCTCTCTTCTCTTCTATCTTTTCCTCTGTTACATATTTATTTATTCGAGCCCGCGTGGTACAGTGGTAAGAGGCGCTGTTGTGACCCGCACGATCGAGCGATCGATCCCGGCCCGAGCTAACCAAGTCTTCCATCCCTCCGAGGTCGGGTAAATTGGTACCAGACTTGTCTGGGAAGGTAAAGACACTGACCTGGTATAGCGGCTGGCCCCCGCAGGTCATTGTATAGGCCAAATACGCATTCACCAAGCCTCTACGATTCTGAACGGAGCACTAATGCGTGGCGCGCCCCTAGAGAAGTGATCAACACCGGCACTTTTACCTTTACCTAACCTTTCATATTTATTCATTCATTCATAGTTGTCCAATCAACAGGATTCAAACAGAAGAAACACTCATATAACATGTGACTATTGGATTTGGGTAATGATAACAAAAGTAAAGATACAATATCAGGTAAGCTAAAATGCTGACTCACAATAGTTAGATCACTTCATGAGGTTACACTGGAAAAATTTTCAAAAAAAAATTCAAAAAAAAAACTCGAAAATTAAAACGAAAGTTTAACAAATAGAATAAGCCATGAGTATGTGGGAAAGATGGAGCAGTATAATATACACTATAAATTTTGGCCAAGAGGGTCGAGAGTGTAGAGCATATAAGTGCGGTCTGCATAATACAAGTGTAAGTTAAGTACATTGATGTACTGGTTTTACTTTTTTGCTTTCGGTTTAGGTTTTTTTGGTTTCAGGGGTAGGAAAGGTTGAGCCACTCTAATTTAACTTGACCGCTCTATTATTTACCTTTATTGATCTTCAGGTCTTCGTCTCAGGCCTTTTCGGCTGCTAATTTCCGCCTACTTCCTTAGAAAAAGACATAGGTAGAGGCTTGCAACCAGCTGGCTTCTAATAGATTTTGAAAATAGGTGATTTACGAGCTCCTTCTCGTTGGCCGCTATGTTATTTCCGGTATCTTACTGTCTGGCGTTCATTAATTGTCCAATTGTCTTTCTGAGCAGAAATAGTGAGTCTCGCTGCCGTTTGTTCCTGTAAACATAGGCATTTACTTCTGGGTAACATGGATCACGCGAGAAGGGCGCGCGTGGTGCAGTGGTAAGAGGCGCTGCTGACACCTGCTCGGACGTTCGATCCACGCCCGAGCCAAGCTTTCCATCCATCCGCGGTAGGTTGAATTGCTACTAGACTTATCTGGGAAAGTAAAGGCACTGACATGGTATAGCGGCTGGCCCCCGCAAGTCACTGTATAGGCCAAATACACATTCAGCAAGCCTCTACGATTCTGATTGGAACACGAAGGCACGGCGCGTCCTTAGAGGACTGATCAATGTCGACACCTCCACTTTCACCTTTTTAACTTGGAGTAGTAGACCGACTTGGGTTCTTGAATTTGTCAAGGGTCAGATAGAAATGCTTACCAGTTGTCAGTATCATCCAAGTTACATTTTTAAGGCGTAACGCAACTTTTGCCTCTCGTTTTCGAAAAAGAAAAATCCAAAGAACAGCGCTTCACTCTCTAAGGCAGGACAGTGCTTCGCTTCCCCTCTTTTCTTTCTCTCTTTTCCTTCCGTTAGGAAGTTGTGCCCTCAAAGAAGTAAGGTCGAGGTGCTGCTCCTATTCTCCACTTGTCCCATTTAGCATGTAGCTTTCCTAGCCCTACTGGTAAATCTGAAGGACTGCTACCCTTCGTATGCTGCCCCAACCCAATCTAAACTTGATGCCATATATAGGTAAGGTGCAATCTTTACCTTTTGGTATAGGTCAACGTGTACCAAGAGGTAAAGGTAAAGGTGTCGGTGTTGTTGAGTCCCCCAAGGGCATGCCGCGGCATTAGTGTTCCATTCAGCATAGTAGAAGCATGGTGAATGGGTACTTGGCCTATACAGTAATCTGCGGGATCATATACCAAGTCAGCGTCTTTACCTTAGCAGACAAGTCTGGTGCATATCTACTTTACCGCGGAAGCATGGAACGCTTGGTTACCCCGGGCGGGGATCGGTAACTCTACCGTTCATGTTTCAACAGCTTCTCTTATCACTTTTACCCAACAAAAGTACCAAAGAAAAGGTGGAGTGTCATCTTAATCTTTTTCTGGATGATCAGACACTGATGTCGTCCAAGGTTTCCTTATCCCTCTACAGCTGATACCTGCAAAGGTTTCCCTGAATGATTTATGCCCTTTGCATTTCCAGCTGGATTCTAAATAGCCTAGTCAGGTTTTACCTTGAAATCTCATCACATCGTTTCTGGGTAAACCGACGACAGCTGGAGTTTTAATTGAGTTCCTACTATTCTCGAGTTACCTCGTCACTGCTGTGCGTAACTCTCCCCTCGGCGACTTATTCAGAGAATTCTCCTCCCCCGCCCGCCGCCTCGGCAAACGTTTTCCATTTCAGGCATCTCAACCGTATCTGCTCAATTTCCCTCGATCCTATCGGGTTGTTTATGTTCCCCGACAGGAAACCCAAAGAGAAACCGAAACTCCAAAGGAATCGAAAGCTTCTGGTCATAACAAACTTTTCCAGCCTTCTCCTCCAGTTTCCTTGGAAGACAGATTGCTGTCTCGACCACCCAGTCTTGCTATTTCTTCAGTTTTTGTGCATTCTTCCAGAGTCCAAGAAGAAATTGCCTCGAGCAGTTCAGCCATAATGACCTGCTCGCATGGAGAGAGCAATTTAGATTAGTCATCGGGGTTTTTCGTGTAGAAGCTCCGTCACTTCGGCAGCTGGTGCTTCTGTGGAAGGTTTGCCAGGCTTATCTTTGCTATTCCTTCTTCTTAACAGCTTTTTCGGAGATAATTTCTATTTTTCATTCATTTTTCTACTGCAGTCTTTTATGAAAGAGTTGTTCCTCAGAGGAACTCTTCAGTTTACCGTCGTACCCCCACGCGATAATCCTAGCTCATCAGAGAACTCCATCCACATATGCTTTTCTGAAGTGTTTCCGAGCACAACAACAGCCGTTTGACCTAAAAGGGTGACTCACAATAATTAGATCCCTTCATGAGGTTACACTGAATTTTTTTTCTTAAAAATTAATGAAAAAAGAAAGATGGAGCAGTCGGATCACTATAAATTTTTGTCAAGAGGGTCGAGAGTGTAGAGAATATGTCCTCAGAGGACCACTTCAGTTCTCCGTCATGCCCCCAGGCGATCTCTTAGCTCATCACAGAACTTCATTCACTTGTACTTTTCTGATGTGTCAGCGAGCACGACAACAGGCGGTTTCGATCCAAAAATCCATGAATCGATCAGAAAAGGAGCTGACGCCCTGATCTTTTTAGCTTCTTACCTGCTAGGGGCTGCCCGAGGCCATTGGTTCCTGGTGTTAGCAGGTCCACTTTCCTGAGTCGAACCCACCCAGCTAGGACGGCGTGGTGGGTCAGATCGGCTTCAACAAGGCCTTACCTGAAGGTAGTGTATTTGCATAGTTACTGCCCCATGCTCACATTTCAACGTCTTGAGTAGCACAGTGGTAAGAGGCGCTACTGATACTCAGACGCTCGAGGGATCGATTCACGTTCGGGCTAAACAGGCCTTCCATCCCTCCTAGCTCGAGTATAGGCCAAATACGCATGTTCATCGTGCCTCTACGATTCTTAATGAATCACGATTGCGGCGGCGCATCTTAAGGAGATGCCGTCACTTTTATCTTTACGCTTTACTTACCAGAATGAGCTTTTCACTATAAATACCCGTTGCGATCTTAGCGTTCTAGCCAAACCCTTAATAGGAGAAGTAAGCCATAAAATACTATGACGATACTGTTATCCTCCAAAATGCATCGTGACACTCGTCAGCCTACAAAGAGTTGTCCAGGGCTTAGAATCTTCATTTTTTTCTAGAAATATTTGCGAAAGCCATAAGCTTCTCAGTGAATGCCCTGAGGGTCATCAATCGGTTCTTTAAGCTTCTGCTTTTTTTCAGTGAAGTTTTTTCCTCTTCAGTTTTTCCGGCTTGCCGCGTGCTTCTCTTCACATCTGTTCATTTGAGATTTCATTTAAGAGCTCTGCCCTCCTGCCCACTTCACACGAATTCATTGTTGTTTAAGGTCTTTGTTGCTTTTTTACTTTTTTATTGGACTGGATTGGGGCTTGAAACGTTGGATCGGACATCGTCGAGCACTCTGACAATGAGTGGGAAATCTCTCCATTTTTCACAGGAGATGCACTAGAATGTTGTTCTAAACGACAGCGAGGTATGCTGGTTGCTAAGCCCTCTTTCGTCACCTTTTTCCATCGTTTGTGGATTCTGGAGCTGGGTTATCTTTTTGGAATCTCGAATTCCTCATCGATTTGCCAATACAAAACAGGTGTAACCAACAAGGACGTCCTAATAAGGTGGACCTTGAGTGGAGGTCTTCCTGGCGAGGTAAAAGAACCCCCATATGAGAAAAATTTCAGAGTTTCATTACTCTTTCTTTACCTCTTTCTTTTGGTTAGATAACGCTCTACTTATTCCAGCCTCCTTTTCAATAATTTTAGAGAGAGTTACGCTAGGGAAAAAAATGGTTTGTTCGGTTTGTTCGGTTTGTATTGCGTTTTGGCGCGAATTTACCGACGGTTCTGCACACCTGTCATAAATAATACCCAACTCCTCAGCAGTAAACGGGCGCGAGGGAGGTCACTAGTTCGATCCTGGTAGGGGCAATGCTTTGCAAGGTGATGAACAGCTAGACATGGAGCTCGATTAATACCGCCCGTAAAAATCTTTGAGGTAAGGGTTATTTCGCTGAAATTTGTTTGATAGCAGCTCCTATAAACCATAACATGATAGGAGAATATTGATAGGTCAGTCGGGTGAGCGTTAGTCTGATGGTATAAAGGACACCAGCTCGATCCTTTTACGGGATAATTTTTAGCGAACGTCATGGACCGCACGACACGGTTTGATAAAATCTCATGAAAATGAATTGGTTAAGATATGGACGAGTTGCTGAGATTTGTTTGATAACGGTCCCTATCAGCTGTCATGGGGCGCGATAGCTCAGTCGGAGCTAGCGTTAGGCTGAAGATCTAGAGGTCACCAGTTCGATCCTGACTCGAGGCAGTTTTTCGTAAACGCCATAGACCGCACGAAACGGCCTGATAAGATCTCATGAAAAGGGATTGGTCAGGATAGGGACAAGTTGCTCAGCTTTGTTCGATAACGGACCCTATTGGATGTCATGGGGCTCGATAGCTCAGTCAAGAGAGCGTTAGAGTGAAGACATGAAGGTCACTAGTTCGGTCCAGATTCGGGGCAATATTTTGTAGATAATGGACTTGACGGACCTTGTTTTGTTATTGTTGTTGTTGTTGTGTTTTTCGGCTGGGCCACTCACTTTGACTCGCGAGTAATTACTTGGTGGAGACAGCTGCTGATCATTTCAGACAACTTAGCTGCTCCTTATCCCCGCTCTATTCTCCAGAAATCATGCAACAGCTGTTGGTGGTGATGTTGGCCGTGTTTGTCTGCGCACAGTCCGTCATGAGCTTCCAAAAGTGTGAGTTTCTTTTATTTATTTTATCTATTTATTTATACGCACAATGATGCGCTTATGCACTAGTAACAGACAAGCAACATCTAAGGAAGGAACATTGAGCTGATTAGTGACAACTATCAAATTATCAAACTGAACGGAGACTTACCGAGCTGCAAATATTCAATCAACCCGTGAAATCGCATTCAAATTTCGTCCATGAGACTTCCTAACCAAACGATGGAATACACCGAGTGGAGCAATCCTAGCCAACCCTTCCACATCCAGGCCCTCCAGGCACAGGTGCACAAAAATTGCCAATTCTGCAAACATTTTCACTGAAAACTTTCCCTTTTTACATCCCAAAATTCATGAGTCACACTGTCATTATCTACCGGCAATGTTCATCTACCATCATTTTCCGCTTTCATAGATTATTTTACATGAGTCTTTTTTCATGTGGAGCATTTTGAGGTTCTGGAGCGGAAGTTCATTTTGAATAATGACTTATGCTGCAGTTATGGTGCCGGCGATTTTCTGCATTATTACTGCATCATGGTGAGGAGAACCCATGAGTTCACGAAACTTGAAACTCCATAAGCTCATGGGCGGTTAAGAAACATTTAGTTTACTTTAGTTTAAGGAACACAATAGAGGAAAAGGAAAGTTTAGCTTAGTTTAAGAAACATAATGGAGAAAAAGGAGAAGAACCGTCCTTATTTTATGACACCGCGAACTTTATCGTTGGGTGTCCTACTAATAGATCGCAATCGGGAGTGAGGGTGCTCCTAATTTCCCAGTTCGCTTTCCAGATTTGATTTCAGCGCGTCGTTTGCGTTGTTTTGATACCCATCGTACTACTGACAGATAACCTTTTTACTTGTTTCGTGAAATTTGAACAATTGGATGAGAGTAGCGCTTCCTGCCATCTCATCATGGGTCTTCCCGCCTCTGCTGCCCGTTGAAGTGCCGATGCCGTACGAAAAAACCATCCCAGTTTCTCAAGCCGAACTCAAACTGACGGGAATGCGATGAATTCCTTTAGATGTGAAACAAAACGGATTCCATATAAAGGTGAACTTCGTTATAACATGAAAATAGTCCGTTAACTGCCGCTTTTTGGTTAGAGGTTTATAGACGAGAACTAGTTGAATGACATATACAGTACCGGACGTGTCTTTTGATCAAAAGCCGGAAGAGCCGGCAAAACCGTTCCAAAGCGGCTTTTTTCAATAACTTTGTTGAAACTCAATAATTTGTAAAAGTATGCATATATTTGAGCTCAGCAGCTCAAGCTCTATCAAACGGTATACGAATCGTACCTGAAATTCTTGTAGTTAGCCGAATATGCATGTATTTGAACAGAAAGACGCGGGTTCAATTCCCGTCCGATGTCAGCGTTTTGCGAATAACCTAGGATCTCCAAATACATACATGTCATTCAGCTGTGAACTTTGTTTTGTTTATAGAAAATAAGCCCGAGGCATTGAGAATGATCTATGCCGTCGGCCCAAATATTCCTAGGAACTCTATGTATTTCACTTGAGGACTTCAATTACCCTCACCTGGCCAGAGGCGAGAAGTCTGTAATTACCCCGATTGCCAAAAGGAGAAGCTGCCTACTGACTGTCTCCAGCCAACAGCACAGAGGGGAAAGCAGATGATCGATATCAGTTGTGGTCGATTGGTTGGTTCTATTGATCGACGATTTATTACCTTGGGGATAGCGAGCGTCGTTTAACAAAACGAAAATATTCTTGCCAGTGACTCAATAGAGACTATTGGGTTTCCACTGAATTTATCGAAAGACTTCGGTCGATAGAGCCTCGCACGGGCCAACCAAGTCTTCCAACCCTCCGGGGTCTGGTAAATTGGTACTATGCTTGTCTGGTGAACGTAAAGACACTGACTCGGTATAGTACATGCCCCCTCCAAGGTTTTAGTAGTGTACGAAATCGAATTATGTAGGCCAAATAGGCATTCACCATACCTCTGCAACTAACCATTCAGCGGACTGCCTGTCGACAAACGTCTGCTAAATACACACTAAAAACAAAAATACATGAACTGAAATAAAGATTTGAAATAAAACAAAAAGGATTCAAGATAAAACGATGAACAAATAGCATGTAGCAAGAGACGGCGAGCTGAGTTGATGAAATACGTCCCTGGGGGTACAGTAACGGGTAATCACAGCGGGACCATCGCTTGGGTTTTGCTCATTATGTAGTAGGATATAGTAGGATTTTAAATGGAACAAGAATGCGTGGCACGTCCTTAGGGACAACACTTTTGCCTTCATTACAATTTTTTATCGTAGAATTTGAAACTGCGTTGCGACTTATCGGCTGTGATTTCAGTCGACGACGCCGGAGAACTGGACGAGTCAGCCGTAAGTGCGATAGAAGTGCCGTCGACTCGATTTCGTCCACTGCTAAAACGACGATTCGTGCTTCCACGAATGGGTATGCCCACGTACGTGCGAGAGGGTGATCTTCTCTTCCGAAGCTAAGATGTAAAGGAATACCGTTGATCTTATTGATTGTGGAGTACCGTTGATCTCATTTATTGGAACATCGAAATAAAACGTTATAGTGCAGGGGAGAAAATAGACGGAATATGGACGTAAAGGTAAAGGTAAAAGTGTCGGCGTTGGTCCGTCCTCTGGACACGCGCCACGCATTCGTGTTCTATTCAGAGTCGTAGATGCATGTTGAATGCGCATTCGGTCTAAAAAAATTACTTACTGAAATTAAACGAAACTAAAACTAAAACATACTTACGAGGGCCAACCGCCATACCAAGTCAGTGTTTTGCCTTCCCAGAAAAGTCTAGTACTAATATATCGACACCGGAGAGATGGAGGTTTGGTGAGCCCAGGTGGGGTTGATCACCCGACAGTACGGGTGCCAGTAGTGCCTCTTATTAGGGTGTCCGGAGAAAGTATTTGCCGAAAATTTCGTGTTATCACACGTTTTACAAGAATGATCAGGAAGTTTCCATAGTGATGCTATATAAAGACATGATCTAGTTTGTATACACATTTCACAATCAATATTGCTCTCAACGCGCTTTTCACCTTGAAATGGCCGAAATGTCACTGCACATCCGGCACGTTCTTCTTTACGAGTTCGAGTCCCTCCACAGCACAAGCCCACCGAAACTTGTGCAAAGGGTTCGATCTAGAATCTTCTCCTGGAACATCTGTGCGCTTGTGGTTCCAACGCTTCAAAGTCGGGAACATGGAGCTGGAAGATAAGCATCAATTAGGTCGGCCGTCCGCAGTGTCTTTAGATGAATTGAAGAAGCTGGTGGAGGAACATCCATACGAAGGCGTGTGTTTTTTCGCTGCATCCCTTGGTTGTTCAAAGACACCCGCACACCATGGCCAGTTGGATGGGAAGTTCTTCCAGTTCTTCCTCATCCACCGTACAGCCCAGATCTAGCCACAAGTGACTAGCACCGGTTCCGGTCGCTTTAGCATCATCTGGAGCAGAAGCGCTACGATGATCATGACCACTTCGAAAAGTACTGTAGTGCATTCTTTGCCTCCAAGCCGAGGGAATTTTACGCCAAGGGAATCCATAGTCGTTTGAAAAAACGGCACTAACTTTCATACCAATCTAAAATTTGATTCAGCACTCAGTTTGAATGAACATTTTGATTTCAGTAACGTTTATTTTAGCCCCGTTGACGCATAAAGCTGTTTGTTTCAGCAGAAAAATAATATTTTACGAATTTTACGATTTTTACGGCAAATTTTGTTGAAGGAAGGTTGTTGATTTAGATGGAAATTATTTGGAAGAGTAATAAATTGTTGTGTAAAAATCGTGGTGTTTTGAACATTGCTGTGATTTCGGCAAATACTTTCCGAACGCCCTGATACCACTCTACCACGCACGCCCGGATAGAGGACATCAGACCGGATAACTCGTTGATCTACCTCGGCACAACAGCATATCACAGTGTAAGATTAGCAAAAGCACTCTACTACCTACACGACCACTCAATAATGATGGTATCTGATCAATGTCACCAGCTTTATTCATCGGCTCAACAATTTACTGTGGATTTTTGTGGAGGAACAATCCCTCAAATTTCAGTTCGTCTTCCAGTCTCTGATCTGGAAGCAGAATCTTACCACCGATCTTGAAGACGGTTATGTAGCTTCTGGTCTTCTTGTTTTCCACTTCTTTCGACTTGATCGCCACAATCACGCGGTCGTCGGTATTCGGAATGAACTCAAAGGCTGAATATCCTCTCAGAGGGTTGAATTTCGCCTCACCACCGATCTTGGTCACTTCGATGTTTTCGAATTTTTCGTCTGCCGTGATCAACAGATTAGTGCAGCTGGAACAGGTAAGCTGAATCGAAATCATAAAATTTATTATAAAAATTCGAAACAACTGGAAAATTTGAAATCAAAAGCAAAAGGGTAAAGGGTTGTCGCCAAAGACGGGGGCAACCCATTGGCGGTTGTTGGGCGCTGATCAGAGAAATCGGTCGATAGACGGATCAACTAAAATCTCTTTCAGTGTCATCATCTCGAGTGCGATCCGGCCCTTTCACCATTGCCTTTACCCGATCCGGAAAGGACGGAGCTTGGTAAAAGGTTAAAGGTAAAGGTGTCGGCATTCGACTTGATGACCACAATCTCCTAAAGACGCGCCACACATTCGTGTTTCATTCAAAATCGTCCATACAATGGCTTTCGGGAACCAGCCACTGCTCAAGTCAGAGTCTCTACCTCCCCCCAGAAGAGTCTGGTATCAATTTACCTACCCCCGGAGGGATGAAAAGCTTCGCTAACCCGGTTGTGGATTGATCGCTCGACTGTACGGATGACAGTAGCGCCGCTTCCCACTGCACCGCTCGACTACACCACTATTACGTTGGGCTTACATGTCTGGCTTACCTGACTTCATCTTCCTCCTCCTTGTAAGCGTTCTTGTTAGCTTTTCGCGGAAGGAAGAACCACTTCTGGTGCTTATCGGACCACTGCGCAGCTTCATGGGTAAGGTATCCGGGCGAAGGATACCCGGCTGCTTCCCGAAGCTTGTTGTAGTTCTCAGACCAGTCAACGTGCTCGATCTAAGTAGGCAGAATTTTTCGGTTGAGAGGCCTATTTTTAGAAAGTCCCTAATAAATTCACTCACCTTCCCATCTGGCGAAACGATTTTGATCCACAAAGGATCGGTGGTGAATACTTTTCCCTGCTTATCTCGGTATTCCTAAAATATCAAAGTATTCTCCCTCAGGGTAATTAAAGATGAAATGGGAGACCGTACCATTCCATGCCCTCCAACATAGAGTTTGCCGTCCTTTATCGTCATCCATTCGGCTTTCATTCCACTTGTAGTGTTTCCGGGTCCAGAGTTTAGGAAAATCCATGGAATAGCCTAAATAATACAAAAAACGTCCAAATATTGCTTGAATACGGCTTTTCAGAATGGAAATCACACCTTACTGCCTTTAATTTCATAGATCATTCCGGTCTTGTCATCTGGCGACAATAGGCGGCCATTGAAGTCGGTCAGATCGGACAGCTCCATACCACGACCTTTGTAGTTCAGGTGTCTGCAACACAAAAATTTGACCCAAATTCCTCCACTTTACAAGGTGAAGGGTAAAAAAACAAAACGGTCTGCGTCGCTCCGCCTCTCAAGGACGCGCCATGCATTGGTCTTCCATTCAGAATCGCACATCCATGGCGATTACGTATTTGGTCTGTACAATGACTTGCGGAGTGCAGCTACTATTCAAGCCGGTGTGTCTTTCTTCACCTTCGCGGACAAGTCTGGTACCAGTTTACCCAACTCTGGAAGAGTGGAAGGCTTGGTTTATCCTAGCTAATGGTGAGGCATGGGCCCGCGTGATAAAGTAGTAAGAGGCGCTGCTGTCACCCGCAGGTCGAGCGATCGATCTAGGCCCGGGCTAACAAAGCGTTCCATCCCCCCGCGGTCGGGTAAATTGGTACCAGACTTGTCTGGGAAGGTGAAGACACTGACCTGGTATAGCGGCTGGCCCCCGCAGGTCATTGTTTAGGCCAAATACGCATTCACTATGCCTCTACGACTTGAATGGAACACGAATGCGCCGGCGCGTCCTCAGAGGACTGATCAACGCCGGCACCTTTACCTTTACCTTTACCTTTAATGGTGAGGCATATTTGCAGCTTGCCTATTTTCAGATTATTGTGACAGAAAGTGAGAGCCCAATCAATGTGATAAATGGTTACACCGCGATGTGAATGTAGTTTCTGTTGTTGAAGGCAGGAGGCTACTCTGGACTCGTTAACCGGATTGAGAGGTGCGTTAAGCCATGGTAACGGAAACCCCGATTCAAATTTCGCGCCCCCATCTGAGTGGAACGGACTCGATTATTTGTTAAAATGTACATGTATTTGAGCTCAGCTGCTCAAGCTCTATCGACTGGCATTCAATGGTTGATACGATAGGAAATCTATAAAAAACCTTAAACCTTCCATCAATCCGGTGTCGGGTAAATTGGTACCCGACCAGGCGAGATTAGAGGGGATAATTTTTCAGGGAAAATTTCAGGAGTGGATAATTCATATACCTAACGATAGAGCTCGGGCAGCTGCACTTCACCATGTGTCTCCTTTTACGAATAGTTGACATTTGAGGGAGTTATTCAAAAAAAGCCGCTTTGGGACGCTCCTCAGCGGTTTTTCCGGGAAGTAATCAAAAGACATATCCGGTACTGCAGTCCGGTTACGGTAACCTTCTTGAGGTTTTTGAGGGTAACCGGCTACTTACGTGGTAACGTTCTTATCAGAACCGGATGTCCAGGTCACTTCAGCAACGTTGTTCTCCGCATCATATTTGAGCTTTCCCTCTCTGGTCACCGCTCTCCAGGTCCAGCTGCCTTTCGCCGTTTCAGCATCCTTATCCATATCAGTGATAGCGGTCAGATCGTATTCAACGGGAGTCGAACGCTTGTGCATCACCTAAAGGAACTTTTACCCTCTCCTGGGTTTAGGTTTTATTAGGTCTTATTTTCGAGAAGTTTTCAGAATATTCTAGAAAAGCTGACAACTCACGACGTCGTCTCTCGCGTCTTGTGGAATACCAGCTGAAAACTTACAAAATGAGCACTTAGGAACCCAAAAGGCTCTCATCTGACTTACCCTGGGCATATTCCAAAAAAGAGATTACCAGTGGAAGTACCTCCTGAATTTAGAGAATGCATATAATTTCAGGATGGTGGAGGTGTATCTAGCCAGACAGGTGGCTCTAAATTTTATCGTTGGAAAGGCTCACCACTGCTAGAAAACGAAGACCTCTCATTGTCGATGATGAGCCCCCTAGCGGATCGGTTTATAAAGGGATATTAGAGGATTGCTAGCACGCAGCTTCCTCTGACATTATAGAAAAACATTTGTGGAGAAATTTTCCGATCCTCTGACTGCCAGGTGAATCGACAACAGAGCCACCGAACTCCACACAGCGAAAAATCCCCAGAAACAGTTTCAGATTAGTCGTGGATATCGATCCGATGGCTCAAAATCATTTTTCTAGATCATAATAAGTGAACACGGCTGAAGTCGGACAGTCGTCCTTGACCAGTCCCCTAAGGACGCGCCACGCATTCGTGTACCATTCAGAATCGTTGAGGCATGGTGAATACGTATTTGACCCATACAGTGACTTGCGGTGTCAGCCGCTATACCAAGTCAGTGTCTTTACCTTACCGAGCAAATCTGGTACAAGTTTACTCGACCCCAGAGGGATACTTCTTTACTATTAGAGCGGGATCTGACTGTTTACAAATGAGTAGGTCTAAATTGTTACCGAGCGGAATTCCGGCATTCAAAAACGCATTAGACCGGTACTTGATTACGTAAAAATTGAAAATTGGACAAGTTTTAGTTGGTTTGTTTACTATTAGTTGTTAAAATCAACGATGTTAGTAGGATGTTTTTTATTTATACACACGGCGTTATCCCGTGTAATAAATGAAATGGAAGGCTTGGTTAGCCCGGGCCGGGATCGATCGCTCGACCATGCTGGTAGAAGTTGCGCCTGTAACCATCGTCGCACCTTCTACTTCGGAAAACGGTGCCCATTCTTCAGTTTGCTATACCCGCCGTTAGGCGATCTCTTGGGGAATGGAGAAGGGCGGTCCTTCTGTACACTTACTATCAGCTGCTCCACACTTCCTGGTAGAGACCCTTCTCATTTTTCCTTGCAACTATGACCATGTACGGTCTTATTTACTGCTTTATTTGTTCATAGTACAGAAAAATACACATTTTGCGTTTATATTTTTTGAAGCTCAGAAAAAGCTGATATTTTATTATCGTTCCGACAGAAGGTTTCGTAGCATGAAAAGAGCTGTGAATCATCGAGCAACTAGTATATGTATTTTAGAAACAGGATAATAATAATAATAATAATAATAATAATAATAATAATAATAATAATAATAATAATAACAGTAACTGCTCATCCTTTTCTACTACTAAAAGTAATAATAATATTAATATTAACCTAAAATAATAACAATAATATAATAATAATAAACTATAATAATAACTATAATACTAATAGTAATAGTTTTCTTGTGTTTTGATAATTCTATTCTCCTTACCGTTCTATGTTCTTTCGTAGCATTTTCATCACGCATTAACAATCTACTACTTTTTATTTTCACTGCCCGTTGGTCACTTATCTCCGGTTGTCTTCCTTTTTACCCACGCATGCATTTCTTTTTCCTTTAATAGCACATTATGATTCATGTAAATGAATGAATGAATGAATAAATAATAATATAATACTAATGACTAATAGTAAATAAATATAATAACAACAATGATAGCTATAATAACAGTGATAATAATAATAGTTACTATAATAATACCAATAATAATAACAATTTTTTTTATTCCACAACGTTTTTTTATCCCGATCAGTTACGGGGTACGTCTTTCATGATAGTCGCTCCGTATTCTTTCTGCTTGCTGCTGCTCCCGCATTTGTTGAGGTGCCACACTGCCATCTTGTCTCAGTCTTGAGCTCCTTGTGGGGTGGCCATATCGTCCTCGATCGCAGGTTCTTGAGCGCCACTTCCTTGCATGCGACCATCGATCCGTCTTTTGATCGTGACAGTTTTCCTCCATCAGCCGACCTGCTGGTACCGGCACCCTTTTCAGCTATCTCCAAGCTAGGCAAGGGTTTCTGCCAGGGACGGGATTGAACCCTGATCATCGAGATCTTGAGCCTAAGCTCTTAACCTCTCGGTCATCCCGCCTCACCAATAATAATAACTATAATAGGTAATAATATTGGTAGTAATGATAATGATAATAACCGATTCCACTTTTCCAACTTAACATCCTCTTTTTTGAACTGATAGTTCTGCTCCAAATCTGATGTAATTTGTTTCTGTTTGCTCGCAACGTTTCGCTAATGTCTACAATGTCATTTTGTTTGAGCTTGCAGCCGTTCCTTTTTTTTTGTTTCCAACAAACGTTGCCTTCAGTCGGATTGGCAGAACAACAAATAGAATCGACTTATATCGTATCACCTGTAAATGGACAGCATTGCCGTAGACAGACTTGATAGTTATCGATCGTCTGTCGATCTTCGATAGTACTTCCGCTATCATGGTGAACTGTTAGACGAGACATTGTTCCACTTAAACAGTCAAACAATGAACGGGTGACCAATTAGCCGGAGACGAAGGGCATGGAACAAGGGAGTTAGAGTATGACCACTTTGTTCACTGATTGCCCGAGGCGACGGTTGCGCCTTAGGGGACAACGCGCTTTCAGAGAGCGAGACCAGTATGGGGTTCACGCCAGAGACGTCAGACAGTTTTATTTATTCTTTTTATTTATTTGGTATTTTTATTCACTCATTTTGGAAAATCCTTGCGCAAAGACTATATCGCTACACGGAAACGCCAAAGAAAATAGAAATGGGATAAATCAAGATACAACAGGCATCATAGAAAATAGCGCACTAAATTGAAGCTATAATATTAAGGCGAGATGAAAAACGAACAAGAGTAAATCATAGACACTACAAGCGAATGAAAAAAACTAGTATTCGTTGATTTGCTGGTCGACAAAACTTTTAAATATTGCTTGCTTCTTTACTTCATAGATTTGCTTATTTACCATATTTACTGGTGTCCTAATACTTGTAGGCAACCTACCCATAGAGGAATTCCCTATCGTTGAGAATTTTAATGTTGACTGTTAGAAAACTGATTGGAAATTGGTTGGAATCTGAACAACATTGTCCGAAATTCCGATAATTTTGTGTTCAAGGTTCTTGGACCTCGTCGAAGCGCGGAGCTGACGAGGTCGACCTCATTATGCTGTATCTTTATTAGAACTATTCCTCAATTGTGGGTATACCTATCGCTTACTACACAAAAGTACTCAGTGCAACAGTTAAAGTTCAATGGTCGACGTTCATCTGTCCCTAAAGACGCGCCATGCGTTTGTGTTCCACTCAAAATCATAGAGGCATGTTAAATGCGTATTTGGTCTTTACAATGACTTGTAAGGGCCATCTACTATGCCAAGTCAGTGTTTTTACCTCGTTAGACAAGTTTAGTGCCAATTTACCCAACCCCGAAGGAATCGAAGGCTTGGTTAACTCGAGCGATAATCGATCGCACGACCGTGTGGCCGATCCGCCGCTTCTTGGCACTGTACCACCCGCACCCACATTTATGGGTGTACTGATAAGCTTAGCAATTCCCTTTCAAATTACCCTACCTTATGCTGGTGACAATTGTCCAGCATTTTTTGGCAAACGTGTTCATTGCACACGAACAGGGACACAGTTCGGTTAAGGAAATTGGATCAATCGTTTCCCATCATATTTGGGAACGAACCATGCGACCAACAAAAAAGGGTCTGATATAAATCACAACCGTCACTTTACACAGTTACCTGTTCTGCAGGGTAAACACAACACGAAGGGAATGATTATGCTTTCGTTTCAACCTACAGTGTTGGTCGACATTTGCAAAGATTCATTTTCTTCTTTCCTCTTAGCGTCGTGAAAAAAAATCGGAGATGATCAAGTTCTTCAAGCTCTGGGGTGGATCGGATTCATTTCCCAGTTTTTTTCTGAAAAAAAAATGGAAAAGGCATCTGATCCACCTCAGAGCCTGACCAACTTGATCATCTCCGAATTTTCTTTAAGCTTAAGAGTGGATCGAATGCCTTCTCCAGTTCTTTTTCATGTGGGAGACTGAGAAGTCCATTAGAATTCTTAGCAACGTTATCACCCCTCTCCATTGTCTGAAATTTTCTTCAAAAACGCGACCGTTGAATTTACACACTTTCTTTGTCGAAGGAGAGCTCTTAAATATACTTCAATACGATTTTTGTCCCTATTCCTTTATTCACTTATTTTGGCCAATTACTTATTTAAAAGAATGTAGAATCGCATGGATGATTGGCTATTCTTCAGATAGACGGCTACATTCCAGGCTCTCTGTGCATTATCTTTTTCTATTTATTACATTTTCTTTTTCTACTTAGTTTAGCTACCTTAAAACTAAGGAAGGAACCAGCTGAGCTCAAATACATGCGACTTTCGTTTTTTGAATTAACCTTAGTACAAAGATATGTAAGGATGCGTGCTGCAATGCTAAGAGTCGCTACTGATACCCGCCAGGTCAATCGATCGATCCCCGGGTCGGGTAACTTGGTACCACACTTGACTGGGGAGGTGAAGACACTGACTTGAATAATGACTGCTCCCAAGTCATTGTATAGGCCAAACACGCATTCACCATACCTCCACGATTCTTAATGGAATACGAGTGCGTGGCGCGTCCCTAGGGGATTAATAAACGCTCGACTTGTGTATTTAAACTGTTATTCATCGTTGAGAATGTTAACGTTTAGCATTTGGATTATATCTACTGATAAGTTATTAAGGGTCATCCAGCATCTGAAGGAGCTCTGATGCGATCGATATTGGTACTTTTGCTGGCGAGCTCCGTCGCTTATGGCCAGTTTCAGCCATGGCTACCGCAAGGAGGTCCAGGTTTGTCTTAATATTTCGGGTTAATACAGCATAGTAAGGGAAAATAACCCTTACATAATTTTGAGAAAACCTTTCGCAAAAAATCTCATCTCTTCGCCTCCTCTCCTGGGCAGCACTTCCCCTGTTCTCTCTTTTTTCCTGTTCTTCACTTTTTTGTCGTTGTACCCCTTCGTCCAAATACATTCCTTGCGTTTCTTTGTTGTGCACATATCATGACATGCTTACCTGATCGTAAAAGAAGGGATTCAAATTAGAAAAAACTAGAAAATTGGTTATATTTAGGTCCACAAATGCCTGGTGGCTTCAACAATGGCGGTAACAATTGGAACGGTGGCCAAGGTAACTATTTATACTTTTTTCAAAAAGGGTGGTGGAAACTAAATCAAACCTCATCCAGGTCAATTTCCAAATCGAGGTAATCGATTCGGAGGTGGTGGTGGAAATGCAGGTATGATAGATAGACCAGATAGACTAGATAGTTAGCGCTGTGTCTTAGGTGCGGGTTAAGGAAAAACAGTGATCATAGTGATCGGAGGGGGCCATTTTGCTTCAGAAAAGGATCGGATAACGCTCCTGGGCCTAAATTCATGACGGGTATCGGTATAATATACTCGAGGATAAACCCCGATCGGCGCGATTATTCGCATTCATGAACGCGCCGCCCAGTTTATTTGGGGGATATCGCGGGTTTCTTCCACTCCGCGGCGCGTTCGTGAATGCGAATAATTGCGCCGACCGGGGTTTATTCGCGGGTATATTGTGCCGATACCCGTCATGAATTTAGACCCTGGAGGGTAAATTTAAACCCAGCTGCCAGTTGCAGAATTTCAAGTAATGCTTTTTATTGTTAACAGCAAGAAAGGACCACCTGAGAAGAATAGTCGGGTAGACCTTAATCTCACCTACCAGGTATCCTTGGTTGATTAGTTTTCTAGGGCGCGCCATGCATTCGTCTTCCATTCCGAATCGTAGAGGCCCGTACATGCAATGACTTGCGGGGACCAATCACTATATCAACTGAGTTCGGGTACCTCCCTGACAAGTCTGGTATCAGTTAACCCAGAGGGATGGAATACTTGGTTAACCCGTGCGGGGTTTATCGACCGTACACGTGTCAGCCACGAATCTTACCACTGTACCATGTGATCACTCTTGCACAAAAGTTTTTTTCCGATTCTAACAAGTTTTTAAGAAAAATCGTTTCAGGTCAATTCCCTTTCCAAGGCGGAAATCAAGGTAAGTTTAAAGAATTTTTCTAGTTCAAAGCAATCGCTCAACCGAAGCCGTTTCAGGCCCCAATCCTTTAGGAGGAGGAAACCCAGGTAACCCTAGTGAAAGAATTCCAAATGTGTTGAACCTTGACGGGGTAACTCACTAATAGTTTAGTAAGTTACTGGTTTAACTTATCACCGATATTATTACTATCGTACTTCTACACTATAGTTTAGGCTTTATATTTTGAAGGAATTCTAACGAAATCGAATGGGCGATAATTAGCTCAGAGGAGCTTTAACTACCCTACTAAAACTATACCGATAGAGAGCTACAAACGCTCCAGCGGAATTTTTAACATGCTATGAAAAATTATTCAAACGGAAGCTTTACAACCTCCCAGACAAGTCTAGTATCTATGTAGCCAACTTGGTGTGGTTCATATAATATGTTACTAATAAGATTTTTATTGTGAACTACTATGAATGTTCCACTAGCAAGTTGAGCTTTTTTCCTGTTTCGGTCAAGTTTCTTCTTCAGCAAATCCATGACTGTCCAAACCGCTTTGACTTGTATTTTTTAGCACGCCAACGTGCGTAATTCAATAAATAAATAAATAAATAACCTAATATTATAACTGGACTACGTGGGCGTAGTCATTTTGAACGTTTTTTATTTCGACAAATTTTCCTACGTCCTCAGTTCCAAGCTGAGTTGAATAAGGGCAACTTGAGTTAGAAATACAGTTCATAGTTAGATACACTATAATTAAATTCAGAAAAAAATCTCTGATTTTTCGTTTAATCATTATTTAGGCCCTCAGATTCCCAACAGCGGCGGAAACAATTGGAATGGAGGAGGTATATATGTACCTAAGCTTTCAATTCAGGCAGACAAATTGTTCGTATTTCAGGTCAATTCCCTAATCAAGGCAACAACCCGTTCCAAGGTGGAAATCCTGATGAGCCCAAATTATTTTTTATTTTTATTTTCATTTTTTAGTTCTTGTTTTCATAGTTTGAGACTCGTATTCCAGGTCAATTCCCCAACCAGGGCAACAACTGGAATGGAGGAGGTAATCGTAATTCACGCAACTTTTTCTTAAACGAGGGGATTAATAGTTTATTTTTTAGGTCGATTCCCCAATCAGGGCAACAACCCTTTCCAAGGAGGAAATCCAGGTGAGAGGAAATTATTTTCACTCAAATCACTGCCATCACTGGTCCGAACTCCTTTTAAGGTAAAAGGTAAAGGTAAAGATAAAGGTGGGCGTCGTTGATAAATCACCTAAGCACGCGCCGTGCAGTCGCGTTCAATTCAGAATCGTGGAGGTGTGGTGAATGCAACATTGGCCTATACAGCGATTTGCGGGATCATATACCAAGTCAGCGTCTTCACCTTAGCAGACAAGTCTGGTACCTATCTACCCTACCCAAAGATGTCTGGCACTAATTTACCAGACCCCGGAAGGTTGGAGAGCTTGGTTAGCGCGGGCGGGGATCGATCGCTCGATTGTGCGGGTGTCAGTAGCGCCTCTTTCCACTGTGCCACGCGCTCTCCGCTAGGAATTATTTTGTGTAAAGTAAAGATAAGTTATGGGCCCGCGTGGTAGAGTGGTAAGATGCGCTGCTGTTACCCGCACGGTCGAACGATCGATCCCGGCCCGGGCTAACCAAGCCTTCCATCCCTCCGGGGTCGGGCAAATTGGTACCAGACTTGTCTGGGAAGGTGAAGACGGTGGGTTGATATAGCGGCTGGCCCGCGCAGGTCACTGTATAGGCCAAATACGCATTCACTATGCCTCTACGACTTGAATGGAACACGAATGCGCCGGCGCGTCCTCAGTGGACTGATCAACGCCGGCACCTTTACCTTTACCTTTTATAGTCGTCAAATTTAATATTATTTCCGAGTTTGATTTTTACAGGACCGCAGATGAACAACAACAACCCGTGGAGCAACAACAATAGAGGAGGATGGAACAACAACAACGGTTGGGGCTAAGGGATACAAACGATGAACTCCTTCATAAACGGATCAAACCAATACATATAAATACAATTCTTTTTTGGTCAAATGGCGTGTTTAAAGGCATTTTCATGGAATAAAACTATTATCTTCCGAATCTTTTTGGCGGCAATTTTTTGAATGGGAAGAAGTGTGAAATTTCTTCCACGGAATAAACTATCTTTCTGGCCTTTTTATCTGTTTATTTCTCAACGGGTCAGTAACGTAATAGCTATTTTATTTCCATATCATCTACAGTTTGATGTTCAGTCGAATTTTAGTTTTTCCGACGCTGTATGTCAGCGTCTTGTAATAAATAAATAAGTAAATAAATAAATAAATTAATAAATTAATAAACAAGTGGAACGAGAGCGGAAACCGTGATTCGAGCGCGGAAATGAATAAAACAATTTGCAAACGATAATGTCTTATTTGATAATAACATTGATAAGAAAGCTGTCTATGGCGATACAAGAATTGCAGACTTCACACCAAACTTTAGTCAACAACAAATTAAATATAATGGTCATTCGTCCGAATTCAAGCCGATTTACAGATTTCATAGAGTCACCGTACCCTAGGCTTTTAGTAAGCGCTTCATCAGGAGAAGAGAGTGAGTTGCTTAATCGTGACAGTGAATTGAATATCGATTTATTGAGGAGTTCAAATTCGCCAGGAGATCGATCGAAAATCCCACAACGGTGATTTCAGGTTTCGGTAGCTGTTCTAGTCCAATGTCGTCGGCGTTTAGAGATGTCGCTCTACGGATGCATAACGAGTTTAGGTAAGGATCAGTCTGCTTTCCTCTATACAGTATCTGCCTTATCGTAATCAATTTCTTATTAAGATCGTACGTTGCTGTTGGCCTCCAGGCTAGGAATGGCTTCTACCAGGGACGGGAGATCGCTCCGCCTGCCTCGCTGATGTATCAGTTGGTGAGACTTCCATTGAAGATGATGGGCTCCTAGTTCAACAATTTATTAGAAAATTAAAATTACTAGAAGGTAAGGTAAAAGGTAAAGGTAAAGGTTCCGGCGCTAATCAGTCCCCTGAGGACGCGCCGCCGCATTCGTGTTCCATTCAAGTCGTGGAGGCATAGTGAATGTGTATTTGGCCTGTACAATGACCTACGGGGGCCAGCCGCTATACCGGGTCAGTGTCTTTACCTTCCCAGACAAGTCTGGTACCAATTTACCCGACCCCGGAGGGATGGAAGGCTTGGTTAGCCCGGGCCGTGGTAGATCGCTCGACCGTGCGTGTGACAGCAGCGCCTCTTACCGCTGCACCACCCGGGCCCTAGAAGGATTATTAGAAGGTAAGATAATTTATTAGAAACTTAAAATTATTAGAAGATGATAGAAGGTTTAGAGGGCATGCGGTTCAAAAGGGAAACACATGGAAACTATTCCAAGAATTCTAGGCCTTTCAGCGTCACAAATTTCTGAATTATAGCTAATCTACCTCTTTTCGCGCCTGGTAAAGTGGTAAGAGGCGCTACTGACACCAGAACGGTCGAGCCGGGCTAACCAACCTTCCATTTCTAGGGTAAATTGTTCCTCAACTTATCTGAGAAGGTAAAAACACAGACTTGATATAGCGGCTCCCGCTTGCAAGTCTTTGTATAGGCTAATTACGCATTCACCGTGGCTCTACGATTCTGAATAGAACACGAATGCGCGGCACATTCTTAGGTTATTGATCAACGCCGGCACCTTTAACTTTTACCTTTACCCAAGCCCTATTCTTTCCCGGTCGGGTAAAGGTGAAGGTAAAAGGGTCGGATCGCACTCGAGATGATGACACCGAATGAGATTCGATCTGCGCTGTCCATCGACCGATTTCTCTGATCAGCGCACAACAAACGCCGCACAACAAAATTGTGTTGCACACTCTTTAGCGTTAACCCTTTACCCTTTTGGCTTTGATTCCCAGTTTACCAACTGATTCCTTGGAATTTCCCAGAAAAATCTTTCCGTGATGGATCTTATGATTACATTCCAGCATATAGAAACGCCGGACCCTCTACCTTTACCTTTACCTTTCTCTCGAGCATATTTACTCAATTTTTCAAATATTCTTTCTCCTAATTGTATAGGATTTTTATAGAATTCTTTTGATTTTCTAGCAATACGACTGCGATGCGGAGATGTATGCCTACCGTCATGTATCAACGTGCGATCAGAGAGCTTCTGATCAAGGCAGCCGTCCCGGTTGGAAGGAGAACTTCAACGTTTTTCAATCGTCATCGTCCGATGAGCTTACGGCTATTCAGAATGTGAGTGATCTATTTCAGGCCTCAGGCATTTTGGAGGAAGTATTCGCAGAGGTGTAGAGGTATCGCCAGTAACCCCTCGGGGCTCGTTTAGACGCCGCACGCCGAAAATGCAAAATTGAAGCGCAACTTATAATTAACGTCATTGACCGAATTTTCTCCTTTGCGTTAGGGGCATAGTCCGGTGGCGCCGCGTCTAAGCAAAAAAATAGGCATATTGTCATATAGGGAAAAAATTAAACGAAAAAAGTGAATCTCGTCAAAATGTCCTCTAATAAGGAATAGCAGCCTTCTAAAAAATCCGAACGGTCAGTAAGTTTGCCTATATGAGCGCCACCGGACTGCGCCACTTATGTAAAGGAGCAAATTCGATCAAGGACCTGAATTATTGATTGCGCTTCGATTTTGCATTTTCGCCACGCGGCGTCTAAACGAGCCCTTAGGGGTAGAGAGCTACTGGTATGATTGCAGGCCATATCGACCTGGACCGGTCGACTGGCGACCGAAGGACTCCCATCCGATATGATATTCAGCAACAACAATCGGGTGTTCGGTCCACAGAGTGGGAGACTGGCCCTTGCCAGGGTAAGTTAAGATGTTAACGACGTCGAGCTGATTATGCTGGCCCTTTACATACACCTCGGTGCAAAATTATAGGTTCACTCCGCGATTTGTCCATAAGTGTTCAAAGAACCTATTAAGGGGATCTAGTAACATTACTGTCATATTCCTCACCATCGAAAACTTAGACATGAAAGTTCTGGGCGGGATTTCTTGGCTTTGTAAGGTACTACAATTTTTTATTGAAAAATCAGAGATAATGCCGGTGCAAAATTATAAGTTCACTTCATTAAAAAACTGTTTGTTTTCAAAATATGAACATTCAAGTTAAGTTTGTTACTTTGTTACATCACCTTTGTTATAAGCAACATCAAATATCTATGTGGCATACTTCGAATAAGATTATCAAGAACAGTTTGCTCTATATAAGACGAAGCATCAAGAATGGCGTGTACTTCAGATCAGAAACCGAGGTGTAAGTGGTGTCGTTCTTGTAAACATTGTAAACAAGAATGCCCCACAAATTTTCCATCGGGTTCAGATCTGGAGAACAACTGGGCCACTTTGAAAGTTGGATTCTATTTAATTGAACCAACTCGTAGTTGATCTCGACACGTGTATGGGAGCATTGTCTTGCTGGAAGATAAGATTGTGCCTACGTAATCTTCTCGAATAAGGGAGAAGGTGTTCTTTTAGCACATCCTGATAATCTTCGCTGTCCATATTACACGAGACAGACTCCAAAGCGACAAGTATATAGCCGGAAAATGTAGCTCAGTTCATAACACTTCCACCGCCAAGGTTCCGTCTAGAGAATGCTCTTTTCTACTTTTTTAAATCTCTCCAGTAGTGCTTGTAGCCCTCGGGCCCATTGAGATTCCACTTTTCTCATCGGAATGTATTATACCATCTAATAACTGGAGATGCTTTTGTATGCCCGCGACTTATGGACAAACCGCGGTGTATTTCCAACGGGTGCCCACTAATGGATCATAATAAATATTTGCATTTACTCAACTTTGCGTTTTTTTCAACGGTGCTACCCAGAAGGTAATAAGCTATTCACTATTTTTCTCTGCCTTCCGGGCCTGTTATGTAGTTAGATCCTTTATTATGTTTGCCTAAACACGTGAAAAGGAGTTTGTATTATAGTATAGTAATAGATTATTAAGCTGTTGTCTGAATTGAAATGCAGGGATAAATGTATGAGAAACAGGGGAGAACTAAGCGCGCCAGGGAAGGTACAGGGTATACCTTAGCCTTCTTCATCAGTTCCACCCAAATTTGTGACATGATTTACTTCGAACATTATTGTTTCAACTATGAAGCACGTGGTTGGGTTTAGAATAGCATATGCACTCTACCATCTTGTTCAAATATGCTCAGAAATTTGCAGAATCTTTGACTTTTTTAACCTCGCCGGAGGGGCCGGCTAATGAGGTTGACCTCATTATACCGGTCTCTTAAATATGTACTGCCTGGGTACCGCTGACTGGATCGCCAACACATCCCTCAAACTTTATTATTCTGACTAAGATGGACATGTTTGAGACCGGAATATTATGTCTTCATCTTCTGTTTGAAAAATTGCTGGAGATGTGAAAAATTTCGAATTCAAGGACCTGCCTGTAGGTATGTACCTCTAATCGGATCGCAACTATGTTCGACACCTACACAACGCAATCTGGGTTTGAGATGGTCCAATAGTTTTTCAGTTTTTTTTTCTCTAAACAATAATATTTTATTTTTGTCAGAGTTCCGGTTTTCCTAACTGAATTAGTCCTTGATGTTGTTTTATGTCTCGTTGCATATTCACACTTGATCTCACCTAGGCTTTCCTTTTGTTTTCTAGGTTAAGCACTCTGATGCGTGGTAAATGAATAAAGTATTAAAATAATAAATAATACTCATAATAATAATAAATATCTGAAAACATCCAGCATATTCCTTTCAGACTCTCTGGGGCACAAACCGACGTGTCGGCTGTGCAACTCAACAATGCTCCGGATTCTACTTTACCTCCTGCATGTACAGCGACATGTAGGTTGTTCAGAGTTCACATTGGAGGGCCATTTTTACTGGCTAGCTGTAACAGCTCAGAAAAGATTTTGCATTTTAATCTTCGAACTTCTGCTGATGTTCACTTTACTGCATAGAATCTGGCCTTGTCAAACTTTTCTGTTCAGGAAAGGAGGAGTCGTTGTAAATGCATAGATGAGAATAAAAATATAAAAAATATCCAAAAACATCCAGAATTTTCTTTTCAAAATCGCTTCACTACATAGATTGTGCCCCTATCACACTTGTCTGTTTAGGAAGGGAGAAGCTGTTTTTGATGTTTTCCCATAAATAAATAAATAAATAAATAAATAAATAAATAAATAATACATAACTCACTTATGAATTGATCTAAATTGGCCCAATCCAGAATCCAACTCTTAAAAAAGGCCATCTTTTGCCCGAATTCCTCTTATTTTTTACACAATTTTCATCTCATTCAAATTTCAGTGTGAACACCATAAACACCCCGATCTACCCGGTCGGTGCAGTCTGTTCCGGCTGTACCGGAGGCGCTTGCACCAAGGAATATGGACTGTGCCAATCCTAGAACATTCTCGAATATTCTCCAATTTCCACTTATAATTTATAAATTTGTACATATTTCATGCATGTTACGTACACTTCTCAACATTGTTTATCAAGTGGGTGGCTGTAGTCTTTCTATTTGCCAATAAAAATAATCCTGTTGCTTGACAACTTTTGGAGTCGGCTTCTAAAATTTCATTGTCTCGATAGACCGTGACTGTGTGAAATTGCCGGAGGCAAGTTCTAGGGTGAGTTTTTTTTCTCGAAACTATGATGAAGAGAACATTCTTAGAAAGTGCCATCGCTCTATAGTTTCGGACCTGCTGCTGCGGTGCGTCCTCTGCGTCTCTGCCAACACTTGACCAACAGCGATCAGGTGACCGGCTTTGCGGCCGAGCATGAATGGGTC
Source organism: Nippostrongylus brasiliensis (assembly GCA_030553155.1). Lineage (NCBI taxonomy): Eukaryota > Metazoa > Nematoda > Chromadorea > Rhabditida > Heligmosomidae > Nippostrongylus > Nippostrongylus brasiliensis. The sequence continues at coordinate 5,806,807 of CP130736.1, read as the reverse complement.
ATCGTCTTCCGAGTCGTCTACATATTCTTTCTCAGACTGCCCTGAACCCAGAAAAATCACAGAGAATTTCTTTGCACACTTTTCTTCCCTCAGGGCGCGCGTGGTACAGTGGAAAGACGCGTGACTGTCATCCGCACAGTCGACCGATCGATCCTCGCCCGGGCTAACCAAGCCTTCCATCCCACCGGGGTCTGGTAAGTTGGTGCCAGAATTGTCTGGGAAGGTAAAGACACTGGCTCGGTATAGCGGGTTGCCCCCGTAAATCATTGTATAAGCCAAAGGGGCATTCACCGTGCCTCCACGATTCTGAATGGAACACGACTGCACGGCACGTTCCTGAGGGACTGATCACGACGACCACCTTCACCTTTTGCGTTAAAAGGAAATCGGACAATTTCTTTGCACACTTTCCCTGCCTCACGGCGCGCGTGGTAGAGTGGGAAGACGCGTGACTGATATCCGCATGGTTGAAGGATCGATTCCCGCCCAGGCGAACTAAGCCTTCCATCCCTCCGGAGCCGATAAATTGGTACCGGACATTCCTGAGAAAGTAAAAACACTGACTTGATATAGCGGCTCGCCCCACAAATTCTGTTCAGGCCAAACACGTAGTTACAATACCTCTACGATTCTGAATGAAACACGAATGCATGGCGCGTTCTCAAGGAACTGAACAACGCCGGTAGCTTTACTTTTACCCTTAGCACCATCCGGAAACAGCAACGACGAGAAGCGCATTCATTGGCGAGCAAATAAATTTTGTACATAAACATTCTGATAAATTAATCGAAAGCGATCGAGGTTTGGTGTCATAGATTCTGCAGGTTGAACAACGTCGGATCGTAGGTCATCGGCGGTGGGAAATAGGCGGTCGGACCACCGTAGCCAAAAGCTTGCATCTCGGGAAACGGCGTTTCGATGCTGAGATTCGGCTTCGAATCGCAACCACTTGAAGCGTCGTCGCTTTCCGATTTGGCCGAGTTTCTGAAAATAGAATTTTATTATGTTCAGTACACAGATGGTAAACTACCTATGTATGTGAAGAAAGTAAAATGTCAAATGCATGGCATCAAGTCTCAAAATAGAATCAATCAAGCAATTCAACTAACGTAGAAAAAATTTAAAATCAAAAACTCAAGTGCCTCTAAAACAAAGACATCAACAGTAGTGAGGAACAAAGGGAGAGAAGAGCAAGTATGTGAGGTATCAACGTGCGCCTTCCCTACTTATGGCTATCTCGGAAGAACTATTAAAGCAATAGACGCGTAGTGCAGGGGTAAGAGTCGCTACTGACACCCGCACGGTCGAGCGATCGATCTCCGCCCAGACTATCCATGCTTCCTATCCCTTCGGGATCGACTGAATTGTCTCTAGACTTGTCTGGCAAGGTAAAAACACTGACTTGGTAGAGCGACTGCCCCCATAGCCAAGGTATAGGCCAAATACGAATTCTCAATGCCTCCACAATTCTGAATTGAACACGACTGCGCGGCGCATCCTTAGGTGATTGATCAACCTTTACCTTCTACCTCTACCTAAGTCCTATACCTTCCGGGTCGGGTAATGGTAAAACGATCGGTTCGCACTACACTGAAGGAGATTTGACCTGCCTCGTCCATCGACCGATTTCTCTGATCAGCGCCAATAAACGCCGGATGGATGGGCTCGTTGGGTTCCCCCTTCACCTTGTTGTCTTTGATTTCGATTTTCTTTGTTGGAACTTTTCCAGAAAACTTTCCCTTCAATTTTTTTCCGATCGACCTTTATTGACTAGTAGACACACTAGAACCTCCTAGGTTCCCGGCGAGACGGAATTGGTTGTATATTTTAGGAATTATTGCAGTTGATGATCGCTGATTGCCTCGAGCTGCCTGGAGCTAGCTAGAACTTCAGTTTCGTCAGAAAATTTTCCAGGCCTATATCGGGTGGGTATCATTCGTTGATTATTGAGCATTCTCCTCGTATATTTGAGTTTTTCGCTTTTTGTTTTCATCGAGTCTAACTTTGTTCGAGGAATTATTCACGCGGTTTGTCAAGAGTCTCAATCGCTTCTCGGCGTTTTGGCTAGGATCAAAGTTTCTAAGAGTCTAATGATAGTAATGTTCATAATGTTGGCTGATAACATCAATCTTACTTATTGCTGTTTGTTCCAATCTGTTTTGTAATTTTTTTTTGTAAGTTTGTAATATTTTCTTCTAAAAATCGCGGACGGTAACCATTATGGCACCCCTTTTCTATGGTCATAAGTTCAGGAAAGCCATGTGATAAGCTGATTTGCGTCGTTAGTGGTCCTCTTTCCAAGATTCGAAGACGAATGTGATAAGCATCCCCAAAATAACCCGGTGGGTAAAGTATACTCGAGATTACAAGTCGGCACAATTGGCGATGAACCTGATATCATTCGAACAATAAGTATTTCCACTAAACATACTGAAAAATAGGCCCACATAGTGCAGTGTTAAATAGTCGAGCGATCGATGCTCATCCGGCCTATCCCAACCCTTCAACCCTCAGCGGTTAGGTAAATAGGTAGCAGACTTGATTGGGAAGGTAAAGACACTGACATGAATAGCGGCTGGCCCCTCTCCCGTTACCGATCCTCGCAAGCCTATGCAGGCACCGATCCCAAAGCCTTTAAGAGAAATCGTTCTTGATCGGGTCGCCTGCAGAGCTTCTCTTTGTCTACCATGGGTATACGGTACATATAGAATCTGGTCGGTTAGAGCAAACTCTCAGTACAAGGAACAATGGATGGCGGGGGTGAAGCGTGTTGTCTTAGCGGGCTCTTGAGAGGTGTCGCGACCTCGAACAGCCTGTATGCAGCTCAACTAAGTTCGAAGCAGCTAGCTGGGTCATTGTCTAATTGCGGATGATCCCATCATCTACGGTAACCCATAAAGTTTACCTCTTACCCATTGGCTCCCAACCGGGTTAATAGAGCCCTCTATTCCTTTGGAGCTGGGCAAATCGGTACCCAGACATGCATGGATAGGTAAATACAGTGACAAGAACACTGCTCTATATGCAAATCATTGTACATATAGGCCATTCACAGCACCTCTACGGTTCCAGATGGAAAACGGGTGCATGGCGCAGCCGCGACCCCTTTACTTTTTACTTTTATATCAATAATATTATTGCTTTCAGTGTTGCAAGAGACGGATTGCTGACGACAGCCCACCCGAACGCCTGTGTTATTGACTGGAAGCAGACGTCAGGCCGCGGACTACGGTAGAGCTCAGGTGAGCGGCAGAATGTGGAACAGTTGGGTAGCTTGGTAGGAATGCCAGCTAGGTTATGGAATTTTCAACTCCTTCTAAGAATTACTGGGACATTCCACATCTAGGCGAATTGGGTAAAAACGAGGTATATTCCGTCTTCATCTTATTGCTGTTCACTACTGAGCAGGTTACCTAGTTTGAGAGAACATTTCACTAGGGTAATACTCCGGCTCTACGGAGCCTGGAAGGTTGAAGGTTTCTTGAAAAACTACTCGCTCGAGCACTATTTCATTCTACGAAAAAAATATTTTAAGGAGAGTGCGCGTGGTTCAGTGATAGGAGGCGCTACTGAGACCAGGACGGCTGAGCGATCGGTCCCCGCTTGGGTTCACTAAGCCTCCCATCCCTCCGGGGTGGTTCAATGATAAGATTCTCTTATCACTAAACCGGGCGTTTTTCCTTAGAGTAGTCTTTCAGAGAAAAAAATGATCAGTGGTGAACAACAGTAAGATGGAGATACAGTATACCTTTTTACCAAATTTATCTATCTGTGGAACAGCCCAGCAATTCTAAAAAGTAAAAGAACAGTCCATAATCTAGCCGACACCTTTGTCCTTACTTTTACCTGTCATTTTAACGCTTTCCTCCTATTACTTCAATATACTTCCCGCTGTTTTGGTTTAATTCCTGCTTCGTACAATTTGGTTTTTTTCACGGAACCCGAAGGTTTTCTTTCCTGGGCCCAGATTCATCATTGGTAAACCCCCGATAAACCCCGAGATATAGCTCGAACGACGCCCACCTTAGTCTATGTACTTCTCCTAGACCTCCTATGATAAACGCAATCTCTCATCAACTCTGCCGTCTGGTTCTGGCTGCGCGGCAGTTTCGGAGACCGCTGGTCCGTTCATGAATCTGGGCCCTGGTTGCCATTAATCAAATAGACGCGCTTTCATAAGATTATGAAGAGATAAGCAGTACCCTAGTCATTCTAGATCCAGAATCACCGCGGTGGGTATGGTACATTCGTATAAACCTAAAATTCTAGTCCTTTTCCCACGTGGCTCGGTCAAAATATACCAGACGATTCGTTTTCTACCCAATTCACCTACCTGTGGAATTTCTCCCAAACCCTAAGAAGAAATTGAAAAGTTCATAACCTATCCGACCCGGTTATCTTTACTTTTACCTGTCATTAACACCCTCCTGCTAATACTTCCTGCTGTTACTGGTGGTGGCTGCTGGTGCTCGTCATCGCCTAAGTGACTTTAGGACGTCTCGAGTCAACGATCTGTGTGTGCACTAATCCAAACAGAACCACGGCTCGATTACATCATAGCATAGGCACTTAAGCAGCAACCTTCCCCCCACCTCATACCAAATGCAAACAGGCGCTGGTTGGGCCAGTGGGACGACGATGATGATGACCCGAGCTGGGCCACGGTAACTACCGGAATCAGGAACTGAAACCACCTGGGCCCAGATTCATGAATGGACGAGCGGTCTCCGAAACCCCGTCAGCGATAAACCCGCTCGATACCGTTGAGGTCTTCTAAAACCTGCATCATCGCCAAGTGTGATAGACCCGCGATAAACCCTGATTAAACCCCAGTGTGCGTTCGCGAATCTTGGTTTGCGCGCCGTTCGGGTGTATCTAGGAATTATCGGGGGTTTATCAATGATGAATCTGGGTCCTGGTTCCGGTGGTTACGGTAGTTGTCCGGAATTACGGTAGAAGTCAGTAGTCATCCAAGAAGTCTTTGAATTCAAGTTGTCTACGGGCTATTGTGGACTCCCCACTCGACTACTCCTTATAAATCGCATTTTAGGTGCTAACGTAATGATAATGCAAGGCAAAATTTGAATACAATCAGAGAAATTTATGATTTTTTTTCACAACTTCCTTTGTCCCATGGCGACCAATTCTCCTGAAGAGACCCCAATGGCAAGATTCGGAGGGTCGCAAGCTAATTAGGGCTATTCCGAAAAAACTGGTCCATAAGTGGGTCACCTTTAACGGAACTAGCAAAATATTGAGATTTTTGTACTCAAGGAAGACTGAGGAATCTGGTGGTATGTTTGAATTCTTGAATAGCAAATTAGTGGAGATCAAAAGGCCAAGAAACGCTCTTCTGAATATTTTCTTGGGAAGAAGTTGGGAGCGATAATGTATATTGATCTCTGGCCATTTTCCTTGTGGGAACTATTACTTAGCGCCATTTTGTTTTATTTTATCTCATTGTAGCATTGAAATTGCAACAGTATGCTTAATCTGAGGGCGCTTTTGGTACAGTGGTAAGAGGCGCTACTGACACCAGAACGATTGAGCGATCGATCCTCGCCTGGGCTATCCAAGACTTTCATTCCCCTAGGAGTGAATTAGTACCAGATTTGACTGGGAAGGTAAGAACACTGACGTGGCTAGCGGCTGACCCAGAAATCCATTGTAAAGGGCAGATACGCATTCACCGGGTCCCTACGATTCTGAATGGGACAAAAATGCGCGGCGCGTCCTTAGAGGACTGATTAACGCCGGCACCTATACCCTTACCTTTACCTTTACCACCTCAGCGTCAAAATTGGCAACAGTATGCTTGTTCTGGATGCATCTGTCTCTCTTATGTGCACGTAACCATGGATTTTAAATAAAGATATAAATAAATGAATAAATATTATAGTGCTCACTTCTCCAACGTGCCAGCGGCTCGTTCGCGTTGTCGTTTGTTCTTGAACCAGTTCGAGACCTGTGTGACGGTGAGTTCTGTCTGAGCTGCCAATCGTTTTTTGTCCTCGACCGATGGATAGGCCTGTTTCTTGTAGGCGTCTCGAAGCACGTTACGCGATTTTGACTGAAAAAAAACGAAAAATAGAAGAATGAAGTGACGAAGGGGAGATGAGGGAGGATTACGGTCAGAAATTCACCTTAAAACAATAATTGGTCTCTTCGCCGTCCCAAATCGTGGCCGGAAATGGGTTCTTCTTTCGGATGCGGTACTTGCACACGGCACCCAATTCGCGTTCTTTTGTCTTCTCGGCCTGAAAGACTATCAATTTGAGGCCAAAATTGTGATTTTAATTCAGATAAGCTTTTAACAAATCAAATCCTAGCAGTTAAGCTTAATTTTTAATTTTAACAAATCCCAGAGCTTATAATTTATTTAATTTTTAACAAATCCCAGAGCTAAACAGATACATACACTGGCCGATGGATGGGGTCCACGAGTTTCGAAATGTTTCCTCTTCGAAAGAAAAACCATGAAATCCCACCAAGACACTTGGAATATACAACATGCATTATATATTATATATTAAATTTAGTTACTTATGTTTGTTTATGCCTATATTGCATTTATTCATTTACTTATATGTTTCTTCCAACGCGATAGCGATCTTTTCGAGTCCAAGGAAAACATTAATCAGGTGTCTAGGAAACGGGAAAATATGTAAATTTTGACAAGTCCTTGTAGCTACTCACCGAGAAATCAATATAAATCGAAAATTTTGTGAAAATCTGCAAATTACAGTTTTTAGGGATATTTGATAATTAACGTTCGACGTTCTTGAATCGATGAGTTGAAACTGAAAAGATCTCCAAGGAAAGTGAAGAATTGTGGAGGAATTGTAACGATTTGTATACGAGTTGTTATTGTAAATATTATTCATCTGTGGAAAGGGGCCAACTTGGTGCATTGGTAAGAGGCGCTACTGACACCGGCGCGGTAGAGCGATCGATCCTCGCAGGGCTAACCAAATCTTCCATCCTTTCAGGGTAGGAATTGGTGCCCTACTTGTTTGAGTTACGGTTTTTTGATTTTTCAGAAAATTTCCTCTTCTTGGAGTATCAAATGGGACCACAGTGATAACTCGTATACGTATACTCGTAAGTCTTATGTAGTTTCGGAACTTTAAAAAAGTCTTGAGAATATTTGAAACGGTCCGAAGAGAAAGCTGCAGTCAACGACAGTTTTCCAATCTAAATTTTTCAAACAAATTCAATTTTCGAGTAAATAAATAAATAAATTTAAATTAGTTTCGTCATCGTTTCTTCCACACCTGAATATGAAAGACGTTTTTCGAGCTGTTTATTCTGGCGTGTGCGACTCGACCACGAAAGGTACACAAAAACTTCGCCGTGGTTTATTTCTTGTTGCGTAATGTTTGACGGTGACAATGAGCCCGTATCGATCGATCAGGTGGATACGGTAAGATCGTGTTCACCTCAGAACGGGTAACACACATCGGAAAACTCTGCCACACTCACCTCCGTGTAGTGTGCTCGAAGCCATAGATCCTGCAGAACCGGATGGTTATGTGGGCTGAACTTGTGCGTTTCCAGTAATCTGCAATCGATTGATTTATTGATTTTCTTCAATGTGTTCAGGTTTCAGTAACTAACCGGTAGAGCTGCTTCCATTGTTGTTGACTAAATAGCACTAGAGCGTGAGCCTTAAGAGCGCTTTCGAGGCACTTCAGGTGATCGGGCAGTGTCCATAGGAAATGCGTCTGTAACAATAATTAATAGTTGTTATTTATTTATTTATTTATCTATTTATTTATTTATTATAAGACGCCCAAGTAGGTGAGCGTGGGGAAAACAAACCTCAACTAAACATCAAATTGTAAACGATATGGAAGAAAAATAGCTATTATTGATCTATTTTTCCAGGAATAGTAATATATTTATCAAAGATAAGGGCATCAACAGCTTGTTAGTGTAATTTGGCCCATTCGAAATGTTCTCAACGTTTATTCTCATCGAATTCACTTAGCCCCGGCGTGCTGCGATTCGATGGAGCACGAGGGGGCGTGGCCTCGGCTACGGTAGCCACGAGAAAATCGAAATTCCACGGGATCAAATTCGGAATTGGAGACTCCAATATGACAACTAGCAATGAATGTTGGAAAGAAGTGATTGATAGGTAGAAATATAGTATTCTCAATACAAATTCATTGAAAAAAGGAGGTTTTGTGGAGAAAAGTAAGGAAATAGAAAATTTGCCCAAGGCAGCTGGCAGCTGCTATAATTGAGGATCGCATGAATCGAAATACTCTTCAGAAGCTGGACGTTACTACCTATTATCTTACTCTTTCTGGACTTTCACATTTATTTCCTTTTTTTCGATTTTCTTAGAAGTTCGAGGAGAATAGGTGATAACAAACAAAACTCCGGCCACCAAGATCTCCTAATGATGACCGCTGTGAACTCATAAAAAGAAAGTAAGACAGTAGAGAGATTGTCATTTTGTAATCGCCACCCGGCTGCCTCCTATCATCTTAATCATTTACCCGCAGATTTCGTTTCTTATGAGAAAAGCTGGAAAAGGGCGATGGTGGTTCATAGAGGGTCTCTCAATGTGAAAATGGTTCGTATAGATTGCTAAACGTTAAATTTCCTTTTTCGTAAATCAAGTTATTAAATTAAGTTAAATTAAGCTGAATTTCCTTTTTTCTTCGTACAATTTTCTTTCTCCCTGAAGCAGAGTTTTCCTCCTTGGTAGTCGTTTATCAGATAGATCTTTCGAGGCAAAGAAGTTATCCATAATCATTCCGAGACACAGGCTGTTGCATAGATAGGAAGCGCCATGGTCTATAGGTGAGAATCTGTAGGGGGTAAAAGGTACACTAGTCGCTCTGAGGTTCAGAATCTACCGGAGTAAGTCTGCACTCGGGTTATCAGTTTATATGTATTCTAGATTCTAGTCCTTTTCCCGCGTGGCTCGGTTAAAATATACCACACTATCCGTGACGTTTGACTGAGACCTGGTCGTACCTCCAGAGGCGACTCTCCTAGGGAAATATTAGCAGACAGAGAAGTCTTGAGACAAAAAAACAATTTTTTTCACTCTAACATAATTTTATAAAGACAAACTAAGAATCAACAATATATTCACCATGAAGGGTCATAACCTTCTACCATCTGTGTGGCAGTTCAGTGATTCCTCTCGACCAGAATCCGGCAGACTGTGACTCGAAGAAGTTCTCGACTGCTGTTTTGAGGTCATTGTAATTCTCGAATTTTTTTCTCTCCGAAGGTGCTTCATAGAACGTTTTAGAAAGCTTATCCGATATTCGGTACTCTCACTCAAGGTCGACACCGCTCTGATAATTCATATCATTATTCTAAAAAGAATCATTCATTCGCGTCCCGCACAAGCTGTTGCGCGGTTCTCATCGCTCATACTCTCAGAAAACACACCGCTCAACTGTAGTTTTGAAGGATCAAGTGATCAGTGGCCTTTCTGTTAGACACGCGGTGTCGGCCGGTGATATGAATTATCAGAGCGGTGTCTTCCTTGAGTAGGAGTACTCAATATTCTACCGTCTTTTACCTCCCTATTTTCCCAGAACTTAATGGACCCCTTCTACCGTGACCCAGGAATGTGCCTCTAGATTCCTGCTGCAAAACGACTGCTGGCAGAGGCATCTGCCAGCCAGTAGTCGGTGGCCCCGATGGGTTTTTTGGCGGGGTTGATGGTCGTCTTCCAGATCGCCGCGAGTGCTCGGCTTTGTGACATGGCTGCTCTCTAACAATTGCGTTTACATCGCGTCAACGACGTCGGTGTACTGTAATAAGAGCCGGCAGATGACAGCCGCCTGTCATGTTTGTCACTCAACGCCGACGACAGTTGAACGACGACGACGATGTGATGATGAGCCGATGATGCTGATCATATTGATTGATCGAGTGATTGATGGTGATGATCAAGTGCCAGCAGAACTGCACACAACGAAATGGAAAAACATGACGGATAGGCAGAACCACTGGGAGAGCTGAGGTTAGGTACGAGCGCATTCCAGGGGGTTTTGGGGTTTGTTCAAAAAGTGGTGAAATCTTTAGAAGCTGGAGTGTTTCTTATTTATTTTATTTTTAATGCACATCAGCATGCACAACTTATTCAAAAGTGGTAGTGTTTCTTACTTATTTTATTTGCTTTTTTTCAATGCAAATTAGCACGCACAACTAACATTTCGGTTTCAAATTAGGTAGGCAAAGAATTGAATTGAGGTATAGAGTAAAAAAAGTTCTAGAATGTCTTCAGTCCCCACACAATCTTCATAGGTTGCTGAACGTCAAGAAAAGAAATTGCTGGAAGCCTCGAACCGTAAGATCGCAGGTAGATGGCAATCCTAAGAAACCTTGGGTAGAAAGAAACCACGAAAACTGATAAGTCTGGGTTGTCATAGAGCGGTTTATTAGTAGGTAAATGCTTTAGGTTACATACCCTTGGTGAATCAAATTTGAAACAAGGACCATGTTCTCGAGAACGGGTAATACGAACAAGATCACAAAGGGTGTGATGAGTTAGCCAGACTTTATTGAGTGATTTAGGAACCCACTAGAAGTCAGAGCGATTTCGATCAGAGAATTAGGAATCGCAACAAAATGGAGGAGGCAAGGCAAGTGGTGCGACGACCAAAATTCTTTTGAAAATCAAATAAGAAGAGAAATTGAGAAGATGGATAAAAGGATTGCTTTTGGAAGCATAAAAGTGGGTAGCTTCTTATATATGTAGCTTAACGCCTAAATAACTTCGCAAAGTTTCTCGAAAAGTAGGAAAAGAAGGTACGAATAGGCCGCAAATTCATAGTAGGAATGTTTTCTGAAACTGTCTCTTGTTAATGATTAAGAAATCGAGTTCTCAATCAAAATGGATAGGTTAAGAGATAACGACCAGGTGTATGGCAAATAAAGCTTCAAATGAAATGAAAGAATGTTCTCTTCTAAAGGAGGAAGGAAGAATCACTTTTCCATCTGTGTGGGGTGCCACCATATCATTCAATTTTGACCCATAATTTTCAGTTCTATTCATCCATAGCCGATAACATGAACAAAGGATATGTATACCCAAAGTAGGTATCCAAAAAAGACCACATCTTCCATGGCAAACCCGTTCTATGAACCGCTAAACAAAAAGCTACAAGTAGCAGAATAGTTTCGTGTAATATCAGAAAAAACCGTTTTACTTTCGATTTCCAACAGGAAGTCCAGAGAATAGAGAGAATTTACTGGCGTTTTTGTGAGCAACAAGAGTAATAAGCCATAAAAAGGTGAGGATTCTTTGGATGCTAGAATGTTGATTTTCTCGCAAAAATGAAGCGAGGATGATTTGATCCCATAAAGTTCTAGTAGACTAAAATCTTAGTTGGAAACTCACCAACTGCTCGGTTCGACCGGTCTGTAGGCCCTCGTTGAACAGGGACTCACAGATGCACGACACCTCTTGCTCGGAGTACGAGGTGGTGGCGCTGAAACCAGAAAAACACCGTTCGACAAGAAAAGAAGAAGGATTCAGGAGTTTTAGCCCAAGTGAAAGGTAGCGCTGAGGGTGTTCAGGGGACTGTGGGATGCAGCACTCGACGACAACGAGCTACTCAAGAGATTTGAACTAGAGGAATAACGGTGGTGATGTAGGGGAAGGGGAAGTGGCCGGGGACGACGAAAGGGGGGATCACGGGGCGGCGACCGGGGGGTAACCTGATCCATAAGTTGCGAATCGAGTCGTCGAAGTTGAAAGCGATATTCCTTACGGGATTGTGTGAATTCGAGCTGTGGCGGTGGCGGCGGTCGGTGTGGCGTACGCTTGCATTGGAGGGGGTCTCCGAGTGTGAGCACGAGGCTTCGAGGCTCAGGTTACGCCCTCGCCCTCCCCGTCCCCACCCTAGCTGCTCCCGACCAGTCATTGGCCTCAACCGAAACTCCGAAATATTATTAACCCAGACCTGGGTTACCAATGATATCGGTCCCGCTTAGGGTGTTGGAAACGCTCATCTTGAAGTTCCGGCACTTCAGTGGTGAAGAGGTCTGGTGGAGTCGCGAAAAACTCCGCCGAAGAAATTCAAACCGCAAAGTGTCCAGTTACAAGTGAGTGCGCGAATTGGTTTTTTTCAAGATGCGGATCGATTTCAGCTCGATTCTCGGTATCGATTTCGAGCCGGAGGATCGATTTCATGGCAAGGTGCTTTCATAGGTATCGAGACCCCCTTCTGGTACCTACCTCCATCATTCAAAAAACCTGAAAATGGAAATTCCTCTTTCTTATCAGCTCGTTCCGATTCTTGGAACACTCAGGAGGACTTTATCAGTTCTTTTTGAGAACTCGAAACAGAAAGATTCTCCGGTCACGTAAGAAGGGCTATCGCTAGACTCTCCTCTCGCCATTTCCATTTCTCCCTTGTACACATGTATTTGTAAAAGGTTAAGATGAACTACCTTCACCCACACGGTTGGGAGATCAATCCTCATCTTGGTTCACCACGGTCCCCATCCCTCGGTGGTCTGGTAAATTGATACCAAACCTGACAGGGAAGAAGAAACCGCTGACTTCTACAGCGGCTCGCCCCAGCTGTCATCGTGTAGGCTGAATGATAATGAATCCACCAATGGGAGGTAATTTACTATTACCTTTACCTTACCTATCAAGGCTCAGGCAATAGTCGATGTATCATTGACTTAGTGTGTGAATGTAAAAGTTTCTCGAATTCCATTTTGATCAACGTCATTGCACGTTAGAAACAACTCAATTGAAGTTAATCAACTTAAAGGAAAATAGCTGTTTGATATTGAAGAGTGTTTTGACACAGAGATTGCTGAGTTCTCGGTAACTCGAGTTTGCATGGCGCGTCCTTAGGGGGCTAATCGATGCCGATCATTTCACCTTTACTTTACCTGTCAAAGCTCAGATATGTAGAATTTGTTGAATTTCTGAATAATTTCAATTTCTGCCGACCAACTGTAACTACTGAGCCTTTTAGAGCAAACTTGAGTTACCGAGGACTCTGCAATCTCTGTGTCAAAACATTCTTTAATATAAAACAGCTGTTTTCCTTTTAGTAGGTCAACTTCAATTAGGTTGTTTCTAACGTACCGTGACTTTAATCAGAATGGAATTCGAGAATCTTTTATATTCACATGGTAAGGCAAAGATGCACCAAATATTACCTGAGCTTGGTAGGTAAGGTAAAGGTAAAAGTTGTCACCGTCTACTCTCCAAGGACGACTCATGAAACCTCATCCATTCAGAATCGTTAAGGCACTATCAACTATTTGTTGCTACATCTTTTGTAAGTCTTTTAGTTCTTTTCATCAATTTTGGTACTAATTTTGTTTGTATTACACACCCACATGGATGTGTCGACCTATATGAGGTTGAACCAAAAGTCCTGTCTCTTTCCTATTTTGCCCTTATAGTTTTTGGATTATTGGAGATGAATGGCACAATTCAATACTAAGATTCTATACTAAATTGAAGATGTTGAACTGCTCTATCCGAATTATTACGAAAATGCCTAATCGAGCTTCTCCTTAAACTTTTATAAGCGCTAGAAGATCATTGAAATTTTCTGCTAGTCATGACCTGTTACGTTATTAGAGGTTACAAAGCTTCAACACGACCAAATTGGTGCAGACTGTTGGTGGGTGAAGTTGGAGTAGGAAAAGCGACAGGACTTCTGGTTCAAAATAATAAATAGAAATTTTCTTTCTGGGTCAAAACGGCAGCAGTCCCTAACTACATTCTTTCCCGACAGAATCCCTAAGGGTCCCTACTAGCTATTTGTTTCTACATCTTTCCTAAGCTTTATAGTTTTTACTTTGTCTACTAATTTTGGTTGTATCACATCCACGTGTATGTGACAAGGAATAAGTAAATAAATGACTAATTCTTTCCTGGCTCAAAACCATACCCATCCCTAATACCCTTCTTTACCGACGGTATCCCTACTGGTTGGGTTCACATACCCATCATGGGCAAGGGAGTCGGCCGAGTCAGTCGGCCGAAGTGACCTCTGATGGCTCGAGACAGCTGGTAGCGCAATATTGAACATGCATCCCGAGCAAACATACAGCAGATGTAAGTCAGATGGATAGATCAGGTAACCATCGTGGTGGCCGAGCACTGAGCACTCAAGTAGATTAGCCCCCAAAGCTGTGGGAACCAGTCAGATCTGCGGACCCTTGGGCCATTTAAAGTGAAAATCTGTGGCGTTTTTTTACATTCTCTGTTATTTAGGCAATACGTGTCATTTGATATTCTAGTAATTGGTTTTTTTGTTGTTTGTTGCAACACAAGATAACTTGTGAAATAGGTATGTTTTACTTTCATTTGAAATGCACTAAAGTGCCCATAACCAAAAACAAAACAAAAGGGAAACACCGGTAGAAATAGCGACATTAAGTGTAGTGATCTTACGATGAAAGAAAAGAAGTTCTGATGATGCTCAACCTACAGAATACTTTCGGAAAACAATTTCTCCTAGTTTCATCGAGTTTCCAATCGCTCCATCACCCCAGAAGCTGAAAATCATTTTCATAACTGTAACATGATTCGAAAAATTCGATAATCTTAAGCATTTCTTTATATTTTCAGCTTTATGGTTTATACCAATTCCGGCTGATCGGCCCGAACCTGATGGTTTACATAGCAGACATTGACTGTGTCAAACACATCGACACACCTGTCCATTTATTCTGTAAACACTTCCACCTCGAATAATTAATGAGATTCTTCGCCATAAATTATTCTTGGGGTATCGCAAGGGTCGGAAGTGGGAAGGTCATTATCAACAGATACTACTAATCACTATAATATCAATAGTTGAAGCTGTTGTCAATTGTAGGCAACAATTACAATGAGTAATTGATACACTTCACATGAAGTTTATGGATGTGTTCCAATTCAGCTGCATGATCCATATAAATGATAAAAATGAAAATTCTTCATCTATTTCATTCTCGGATATGTCAATTATTAAATAATACAAAAATGAACATGTAACACGGCAGTTTGTTTGAAGGGTCCGTTGCATTCACTTAAAGGCCAAAAGTTTCATAATCTTGTACATAGCTCTCTAATATTCTACTTTTTTTCGTGTTTCCGTGTGTAGGATGAAAATTCGGTATGCGACCTACCTGAAAAACGAGTGATAAAGGAAGATAAATGAAGGTGAGAGGGTACGGGAATGTGACATTGCGTAAGTGCCATGGTCCGTAAACCTCAAAAAAATATTCCTTTGTTCCAAAAACAATTTTTGGCTAGGAAATGGCATGCATGCTTCAAAAGGCAAAAGTCCTCATGGAGCTGCAAATGGAAAGTTTTCCAATAGTGTTGAAAGTGATGGTGCTAGGATCATCTCAAAAGTCGCGGCCTAGGCGGGATTCGAACTCGCGTCTCGGGCCTATCCAGTGCACTGCGTATCAGACATATTAGTAAGCCGTAAAAATCGGTAATAAAACTGAAATTTGATGACAATAATGTTTCAATTTCAAGTCAACTTTCTTAAGTGTTTCCATTTGTATCAATACTATCAAATATAATAACATTGTTGTAGCTAAATATCAATGCTATTACAATATTATAATATTACAAATACTAATGGATGCTGATATTCGAATAAATTTCTGGTAAAATTTGTTCATTTTTTTTTGTCCCAGCTTCTTTTCAGCTTCCATTGCTGTCCTGGGTACAAACATGTGCAAGGATGTTAATAATTAGATAAAGTTCTGGTAAGATTTGCGATTATCTTATCCCAGCCTCTTTTCAGCTTCCACTGCTAATTGTTTCAATCCTCGGCTGGGTACAGCCGTACCTTCCCAGCAGTGTTTCCCACAGAAGTGCGGGTTATAATTCGAGTTATGGCTGGTCATCTGGTTGTGTCGCTGTCCGACGGAAGAAGGTCCGCTACCGCCATCGGAAACTACAAAAGATCATTTGAGGTGACCGAGCCGGTCGGGGCGGTCCGGGTGGTATCAGTTTCGCCCCGTTCGCGGTCCAGGGTACGGCGCGAACAGCTGGTATAAAACAACCTCAGTTTGTACAACTAACTGCCCAGCCCCAGTGAGGTACCTCACCAACCAGGGACCATTAACGCTAGCCCTGTTTTCGCAAAATTGGAGCTCTGATGGTGGTGGTGGTGGTGCTGTGCTCATCACGTCCAGTATACGGTACCATGGGTATCGAATTTCACCCGAATTGCGCACCGAGCGCCCGAAGCTTCACATCGATTTCCAGACGGACGGAAAGAGCTCGAGACTGACTGCTGTCTTGAAATTATGCCGGTCCATTAAGGGATGGCAGCTAATGGGCGCGACCGACTGGGTTTGGGTACATTATACCCATGCTTGGTAAAAGGGTCGGCTGTAGTTAGCATTCTAAGGAAGAGCAGCCGCGTTCAGGTTCCATTCGGAATCGTAGGATAGCAAATCTGTAATTAGTTTTCCTCTTATCGCCGGTTATATTCATGCCTCTGCGCTTCTGAACGGAAGACGAGTGCACGGCGCGTCCCTGGAGGACTGATCTGTGTTGACCACTTCACATTCTCCTTTGACGTGGTGAGAGTTTCCCTTTGATCTCTCGAAGAATCCAGTCCCACGAAGATTTTCCGTAAACAGAGCACTGGAACCGTAGATAGTAGCTAAAAATTGCACTCAACCTTTCGTTTGAATTTCGCGCGCTTGGGTGAAGATCAGCCCCCCATTGAAAGGCGCGAAATTCAAACTGCTATAAATGCCATCGAAGTTTGTCTGATTATAAGAGCACCTCTTGTAACAGAGCCGGTGGGTTGGAACAATAATCATCGGATACCGACTGCGAATTGATATCCTGGACCCAGATTCATGAACGGACGAGCGGTCTTCGAAACCGCAGCGCAGCCAGAACCAGACGGCAGAGTCGATGAGAGATTGCGTTCAACATAGGAAGTCCTGGATAGGTAGACAAAGGTGGGCGCTGTTCAGGCTATATCTCGCGGTTTATCGGGGGTTTAGCAATGATGAATCTGGGCCCTGGAAGATTACTATTATATTTGTGACATGAAGTGGGGATTAAACCGGGTAATTTGAAGGTGAGCGAGTACTGAATAGCAATGTTGCCGACGGACGAGCATCAGCAGAAACGTTCCCCTTTCAAGTGGTCATTTCTGATGCAAGAATGGATAGCAAAGGAGAGAGGTATCGCTGGTAACAGTGGTACCAATAAAAATGCAGTGGTAAGAGGCGTTACTTCCGCTCTCATCGTCTAGCTATGGATACTCGCTTGGGTTAACCAGGGCCCAGATTCATCATTGATAAACCCCTATAAACCCCGAGCCATAGCGCGAACGGCGTCCACCATTTTCTACTTATCCTAAACTTCCCATGTTAAACGCAATCTTTCACCGACTCTGGCATCTAGTTCTAGCTGCGCAGCGGTTTCGGAGACCGCTCGTTCGTTCATGAATCTAAACCGAGGTCTTTGATACCTCCGAAGTTGGGTAAATTGGTACCAGACTTGTCTGGGAAGGTGAAGGCATTGAATTTGGATGGATGATCGCTCGATGGGTAGCCTTTAACCACTGGTATCTGGCCGTCCACACTCATATTGCGTAAGTACTCGAGGGTTGATGAGGACGGCATGTCTGGCGGATGAACCGGGGACAACAAGTCAGCTTCTGCGGTCTTTTCGAATCTTTAGGATTCCAGAAAGTAAGGAAAGCTCAGGGAGGTTAAACTTCTCCAATGCTTCTGTGCCAGACGAGGTTAGTAAGATGGATCAAATTATTGTGGCCTTCTTTAGTAAAAGGCAAGCCAAAATAAAAATTTGATCCACCTTACTAACCTCGTATGGCACAGAAGCATTCGAGAAGTTGAACGTCATGCCGAGGTTTCAAGAAGGGAGAACTGGGGAGCTCAAGAGGGGTTTTATTCGCCAAGTTTACAAGTGTATTTCATCGCTGATGGCAATTGTTTCAAAGGGCGCGAATGGTGCAGTGGTATAGGGCACTAGTTCTAGCCAAACGATGGACGATCGATCCTCGCGCAGAATAACCAAATACAATAATGTATTCCATCCCAAGGGGCTGGGTAAAATGGTATCAGTCTTGTTTGGAAAGGTGAATGCACTTGCATGGTGCAGTGGTTGACTCCCACAAGTCATAGTTTAGGCCAAATACGGGTTCACCACGCCTCAGCGATTCTGAATAGAAGGGAAATGTGCGGCGCATTCCTAGAAGGCTGATCAATGCCGACCATTCTACCTTTATCCTTTACATTGTATGTGAACACAAATTGATTATTCCGGTTCTGGTTATCGAAAAATTAGAAAGATTGGGTCCGCTGTGATTCACTTTGCCTCAACGAAATGCACCTGAAGACAGGTGCATGGCGCGAACTTAAGGTGCTGATCAATACTGACCCCTTACCGTTTCCCTTTTCGCTTTATCTAACGCGTTATGAATATGATTAAGGGTTGGGTAAATCGCCTGAGCCACAACTGGCCAACTCAACCCGACCCCCTCTTGGCCATCGTTC
Source organism: Nippostrongylus brasiliensis (assembly GCA_030553155.1). Classification (NCBI taxonomy): domain Eukaryota; kingdom Metazoa; phylum Nematoda; class Chromadorea; order Rhabditida; family Heligmosomidae; genus Nippostrongylus; species Nippostrongylus brasiliensis. The sequence continues at coordinate 5,788,303 of CP130736.1, read as the reverse complement.
GACATTAATGACTCATTAAGTACCCGACCTGAGTGCCATTGCTCCCACTACTTTTCCCTACCTGCTGAGCTGTTCGATTGTTGACCCTCTGAGGAATGACAGACAGACGATTTTGGGTTATGGATAAGGGTATATGGGAAGGTAAAACAAAAGGGGAAAGAAGCGGATAGCGAAATACCCCTATAGACTAACCCTGGTTTTCCAACTGGGGAGCTATGGTTTTCTACATTGAGCAAATTACCTTGAGCACCCATCCCAACTCACGATCTTAAAAATCTCGAACGATCGTCTGGGTAAATCCGAAATGATCCTTTTACCAAGGGGTAAGTCCCAATGGGTAAGTAGACCACATCGGGTAAGGAACTCGTAGAAAGGTTACCATGAATAGAGCCGGTAAAGTGACCCCTTGGACCTCCTTTCTTACCAATCGGTAAGTCCCAATGGGTAAGTAGGCCACATCGGGTAAGGAACTCGCGGAAAGGTTACCATGAATGGAGCCGGTAAAGTGACCCCTTGAACCTCCTTTCTTACCAATCGGTAAGTCCCAATGGGTAAGTAGGCCACATCGGTAAGGAACTCGTGGAAAGGTTACCATGAATGGAGCCCTTAAAGTGACCCTTTGGACCCCTTTACCTTCCCTATGACACTCCCAAGTAGCGTGGCATTGCTGTGAAGAACTGTAAGTTAAGTATAGTAACAAGGTTGAAGAGCGGTAAGAGGCGCTTCTGTCACCCACACGGTCAAGTGGTCGACCACGGCCAGGGCTGACCAAGCCTTTCATCCTTCCAGGTCGGGTAAACTGGTACCAGACCTTTTTGAAAAGGTGAAGAAACTGACTTGAATTAGCCATCAGGTTACTGTATAGGCCGAATGCGCATTCACAAGTCCCTTGCGATTCTGAATGGAAGGCGAGTGCACGGCGCATCCTAAGGGGAATGTTCAACGCTAATTGCTCTATTTTTTCACTCTTTATGTTCGACATTTATTCAAAATGAAGAAATTGCATAAATAATATATAATAATACAAATCAAGGCTTTGTAGGAGCACAACAAACACACACGTGTCTATGAACAGAGTTTGGCACCGAATAAGGCTAGCAGCATTCATCATCATCGTAAAAAATCGTTTTTTTCTTCTATCGACATACGTATGAAATAGATGAAGGTCAAAAAAATAATAATAAAGCCGAGAAATCTCTGTGAGAATTTGCGTGGAATTGCGCTATATACACTTCGGGTCGGATCCGTCGTATACCCAAAGAGGGTATGGACCCTGACTAAGGCTTAGTTCATCACAGATACAATGTAAGAGCAACTAGGCACATCGCCTCAGGACATCTGAATTTGGAGCACTTTTTCTTCGATCAGTTTGATCACGTTCTGATTGGCATCGGCCGCTTCGGCGGTGACGGTGGAGGGTTCGGTCCCGGCTGGAGCTTCCGGTGGAGAAGCTTCCTTCGGGGCAGAAGCTTCCGCCGGGAGAGAAGCTTCCTTTGGGGGAGAAGCTTCCGCCGGAGAGGCTTCTACCTGCGGAGCTTCAGCTGCAGCCGGCTCCGATGGGACTGACTCTGTCCCCTTTGGCTCCTCCTTTTGCAGTGGTGAAGATTCCTTGCCCTCAGGGGTTTTCTTAGTGTCCACGTCGACGGCGTCTTTTTGCTGTTGTTGTTGTTGTTGCTGCTGCTTCAGTTTCTGTTTTTCCATTCGTTCCGCCTTTTCCACCCGATTGACGAGCGCTCGCAGTAGCTGCTTGATCTCGTGCTTATTGGTGTAGTGTTTCTAAAAATAATTCTTAATTTTTTATTTAAAAATCTGCTAGTTTTTTTTTACAAAACTCGGACCCTGTTTTTGTTCTTCGCCGGTGACTTTTGAGCGGCGGAATCGTCTGTGTTTATGGGAATTTTCGCACTTCGTCGCATATTTCGTTGGTGCTTCGGGGGAGGAGCTTTCTCCTGAACTACGAGTCAAGATCAGATTTTGAAAACGAGAAAAAAATTCAAAAATTCATTGAAACTTAGAAACACCAAAAAACACACCCTAGGCAGAGAAAAAAAGCAGCAGGGGTTAGACGATTGGAAGTTATTCCCTCGTTTTTGATATTAGTTCTGCTCTCAGAGACATTCTATTCTACCAACCTAAATGCGTTAAGCTCTGGGTTAAGCTCCGGGTTAAATTCTGGGTTAATCTTGGGTTAAGCTTCTCTTAACCACTCTTTACTCTGCTTTACCGTGATCTGTCTGGTACCTCGAGAAAAGAAAGTGTTTACCCGAACGAAAACAAAATGTAATGGCATGGTCGAATGAAGCCGATAAGCCTGGGTAAATGTATGTGTTAGTATAGAGTGAAAGCCGTAAAAACCCAAACAAAAAAGATTCTGAGTCATTTACCCAAAGTGGGTAACCCATTCATCTCTTCCTCTTCGAGTCCTTGTTCTAACAACTCATCCTCTATTGAGAGGAATCTGCACCCAAAAAAGCATCAAAAAATGTGTTAGTATCTAAAAATATGTCTTAAAAATCCAAACAAACGGGGAAACGTTCCACTGTTACTATTTACCTTTATTGGGTTACCCAATTATCTCTTCCAATCATTCTTCTACCAAACCCACTGGCATTTCTCTATTGAACGAAATGTTCATCCGAAAAAAGATGTGTTAGTATTAAAAAATAGGCCGTAATCCCAAACAAGCTGGGAAGCGGTTTAGAACGGCGACTTACCTCTAGTGGATAACCCAATCATCTCTTCCAGTCATTTTTCTACCAAACCCACTAGCGTTTCCCTATTGAACGAAATATTCTTCCGAAAAAAGATGTGTTAGTATTAAAAAACAGCCCGTCAACCCAAGAAAGCTGGGAACCGGTTCAGAATTACTATTTACCCATAGTGGGTAACCCAGTTTTCTCTTCCAGTCACTTTTCTACCAAACTCACTCGCGTTTCTCTATTGAACGAAGTCTTCACCCAAAAAAGATGTGTTAGTATTAAAGTAGGTTATAAACCAAACAAGTTGCAGAAAAAAGTTAAGGGTTACCATTTACCCTTAATGGGTAACCCACCTCGCTTTTGTTATCGGTTTTCTGTGCAGTGGCATTGTTGGACCGATCGGATTGATGTCGTCCACCACGACCTCGGCTCTTATGAGCACCACCGGACTCATGATTCACGCTGACTCGACCTTCCAATCGGCCGCCTTTTGGCACCTAATAATCAATATTTTATTTATTTTTTATTTATTTATTTATTCAATATGATTTATTTATTCACAGTATAATTATTTATATTTATTTTTGTTTTAGACGCGTCATTTGACGTATTAAATAAATAAATAAATAAATAAATAAATAATTTATTGCCAATTAATGTGAAGAATATTAATACTCTGATTTGCCTTTGCTCCCTGATCAGGCCCCAGATTCATAGATCGGATGGGAACCTAAGAAGTTACCGCGATCAGCCTACAAACCGCGATTCATCAATCGGCGACGAGCTGGGTTCAAGGGCAAGCGTCACATGTAGCGTGGGTTGTCGCCGTCATTCCCATTAACCCTTTACCGTTTTGCCTTTGATTCCTTTTTCCTCCTTACCTTCTGCTAGGACTTTTCCAAAAAAAAAACTTTTTCCGATTGGACTTTATTTTTTCGTTTCGGCATAATCCGAAAACCGCCTTACATATGCTCACATTCTGTGCGATTCTTCTTGAAAGCTAGCTAGACTGGAGGAGTCGACCGCACTAAGCAAGTCTTGACTTCTACCGGATGATTTTTTTTCTCGAAGTGGTACCCATTTTCTAGTTTCTAGTCTTCGTTTTTGCATTTGTGTAATTCATCGAGGATTACTTCTTTAAATGGATTTTTGAACTTTAATGAATTTTTGCTATTGATAGCATGATCGGTGGCTCTGGTCTGTTTGCTCATTCACTAGTAACTCATGTGTTTTTTTCTGCTGTTTCTCTTAGAGTAATTTGATTACAAAACTCGGTAACTGTCAACCCACGAGGTAGTGAAGTCTTTTGCTATCTGTGGTATAAAGTTTCACGTTCAAAAAAATGGATAAGCTTGTCGCCCAGAGGATATCCTTAAGGTTATATTAAGATCTCAGCAGTTACTATTATTATCATTTTCGAGACTGACATACTCTCGATGGAATTAGAAGCATTCAGTTCAAAAATTCAATCAAAAACTCAAGAAATGGTAGCCACAAAGGAGTTTTTATCATGATAACATTAATAGTTATGATCCGTACCAAATGCAGCCTTTACCCGTTGGCTAGGTTAGCACGGTCGAGCGATCGATCCCCGCCCACGCTTTAATTCCTCGGGGTCGGTAAATTTGTACCAGATTTGTCCGGCAGGGTGAAGACAGCGACCTAGAATAGCGGCTGACCCCAGCAAGTTATACATAGTAAAGGCGGAATGCACATTCACCATGCATCTGCAATGCTGATTAGAAGTCGAAAGCGTGGCGCGTCCTTAGAGGACTGATCAACGCCGTCCACCTTACCTTTACCTCCTGTTTTGGATGCCCTTTTTGTGGATCTTATACGATATTCCAGTTGGTTTGCACTTAATCCTTTCAGAGCCGTTCCTCACCTGCTGATGATAGCTGAGGATAGCTCTATATTGATCACCGTTTATTTATTTATTTATTTATTTATTTATCCATTTATCTATTTAACTGAAAATCCAACCACAAATTGCAACGAATAGGGCAATAGTCGGAAAGTACTTTTTGGACGTGAACAATGCCCAAGGTAGCGAAGGTCGGAAACCTTAAGACTTCCAACTGATGGACGATTGATATGATATATAGCCTGATCCAGTGAGCTAGGCAAACTGCAGAAATGGCCGAGGTCAAGTTGGCCCCAATGCAATGGGCAAGTTAACAAGCACCATGCTACTCACGCCCCTAAGGGAAAGAGTGCTTTGACGTTTTACTTCTACCTTTACCCAGCGGACTCTTCGCTAGTCGACTTGACTGTCTCATTTCAGTATTTGGAACAACATGCTACGACCTTCATATGGGGTATAGAAAAAGCACAATTTACCTTTGGAGTGCCGTCTTCGGAGCGACCGCTGCCACCGCCACGAGACCTCTGTCCGCCACGATGTCCGCCGCGATGATTTGTCGTCCACTGGTGTGCACCACCACGACCGGGTTTCTTGACAGTTTCAATCGATGGCACGTTTTCGCGCCATGTCTCTGCCCTTAAATAGGAAAACAACAGATCACGAAACACCGCTTTACCCTTTCCACCTTTATAAAAACACGGACGACGCGGTTGATGCAGTGGTAAAAGGCGCTGTTTCCACCCGCAAGGTCGATCGATCGATTTCCTCTTGAGCTTAACCAAGCGTTCCTTACCTCGCGGGTAGGATAAATTGGTACTAGACTTGTCTGGGAAGATGAAGGCACTGACTTGAACAGAGGCAAGCCTCGGAAGTCATCGTATGAGCCAAATATGAATTCTCATCTTTTTTCTGAGGGATGAGTGCAGTGCCCCTCCTGAGAGAACTAGTCAACACCGACCCCTTTACTATTTTTTTAATTTATGAAAAATCGACGAACTTACGGAGTTTTGCCGTGGTCCCATTCACGATCCCATTCGCCTTTTGATGACTTTGAGGCACCACCAGCGGCTGGAGGGGAAGGCTAAAACGGAAATGTGAAAATAATAAAATGATAAATCAATAAATAAATCAATAAAATATGAGATATCCTCTAGTAGTTGAAAATTGAAGGGCAAGCGCAGTGCAGCGGTAAGAGGCTCTACCCCACCAGCACGGTCTAGTGATCGGCTTTCGCCGGGGTAACCCAGCCTTCCATCCCTTCGGGGTTGGGTAAATTGGTACCAGACTTGTCTGGGAAGATAGAGACAGTGATTTGATCTAGCGGCTGCTCCCCGCAAGTCATCGTATAGGCAAAATACACATTCAACATGCCTTTATGATTCTGAATTGAACACGAATGCGCGGCGCGCTCTTCGGGAGTGATCAACATCGACCTTTTTACCTTTACCTTTAATGTCACTGTTTCCACCAAGGCTTTCCTTTTGTTTATTGAGCTGCGCGCCTCAAAGGGATTTAAAATTAATAAATAAGTGAGTAAAATAATAAAATGATATTCAACTTAGTAACTATGCAAATAACTATGTAATTGGCTAACTTTAATAATAAATAAATGAATAAATAAAATTTGCCGCTTTTCTCTTGCCACTGCTCTTCAAGTGACGTGGACAGCTCTTCAACTGGTGTGGGGAGGGTAAAGGTAACCCCTTACCCTCCCCACCCCACTTGAAGAGCTGCCGACGTACTAGCAGGAAGTCAGTGCCATGCTGCAACAAGGTCATTACTCATCGTCGTGTAGCCGGTGTTGTCCAGGCATTTTTTCTATGAGATTTTAGACTGGATGAGCAGTTGTTGTGCTCATCTGGCCATCGATCTTCTTTTCTTCGATCAAGCAAAACGATCAGACGAGAAGAGTGAGAGAAGTGTCTCAGAGTCTCTTTGAATTGTGGCGAAGAGACAAGCCAAAGCTTCTGGGTCAAACATTGAAGTAGCTCGTTTAATTTGATGGTTTTCTTGAATCATTCCAAAGTAACGGTCTCTTCACTCTTCTTCTTCTAGGACATATATACTGTGGAATATTTTATAAAAATATGGATTTTTCAAGTGCAAGTATCAATTTGCTTTGCAAGGCTTAACGTGATCTATCTTCTAGCTTACGAGAGGCTTAGAAATCCTACTATTTTTAAGAGTGGACTTACAGATTTTGCTGTATGAATTCGATTTCGTAACTAACTTTAGTGGTGATTCAATTAAGAAGTTACCCACAGGATGTAGTTACGGAGGGCGGTATAAGGCAGACCTTATTAGCTGGCCACTGTAGCGAGTTCAGAATTTTTAGAGTGCAAATTGAAAGAAGTTTTAAGAGTTTTTTTTTAATAAATTTAAAAAACAGAACTTCAGATAGTTTTGTAAACACATTATCCTGATCCCAACTAAAAATATAAACTAAGGAAGGTACAATGGGTATCTACAGGGTGTCCCAAAAAGATGTATACACTGTTTGAAATGCCATAACCTTGCCGAAAGTGAACCAATCGAAACGATTCATAGCTTGGATGGAAGCTAAGGAAAAAGAAAATTTTCTGGTGTGTGTTTGGTGAGGATTGTGCCATGTACTCGACCGAGGCCTCGGAATTTCGGACCTGATTGATAGTGCATGGCTTATATGCTTGCTCTATTTCGGTCTTAAACAGCTGATATTGTTGCTATGAGTTACTTCTGATGCAGTAGACACATCGAATTGCTGCAGCTTTTGGTCAAACATAGAACAACATCAATATCGATCAATAATTGTAACCACTGTTAGAGAAGCTAAAACTCTTCCAGCAGTGATAGAATCACAAGAATAGGATTCAGAGGAATGAAAAATGTATGAACCAAGAAGATTGCGCTATGCACCTATTCGAATCGTCGGATTCTAGACTTGATTGAAAGGTCACGGATAACGTGCTTGTTCTACTTTGGTTGCCAACAGGTGATATCGCTGATACGCGTTTCTCTTGATGCAGTAAACATAGAAACATCAAAACATAACAATTTTAACAACATAACAGTTGCTATTACATGCTTATTACAAGAGTCTCGGGTTTTTGAACTGAATGAGCCGTATTGTGCAAAAGCATCTTAAAGTGCATGTTAAACTTGTTACGTTTTGATGTTTTTATGTTTATCGCATCAAGAGAAACGCATATCAGCGATATCACCTGTCAGCGACCAAAGTAGAATCCGTGAATTTTCAATCAGGTCTAGAATCTGACAGGTGCATGGCGCAATCTTTATGGTTCATACATTTTACATCGCTCCAAATTCTTTTCTTATGATTGCATCACTGTTGGAGGAGTTTTAGCTTCTAAAACAGTGGTTACAATTATTGATCGATATTGATGTTGTTCCACGCTCAACCAAAAGCTGCTACAAGTCGATATGTTTACTGCCTCAGAAGTAACTCATAATAGCGATATCACCTACTTACGACCAAAGTAAAGCAAGCATATAACCTATGCACTATCAATCAGGTACAAAATCCTAGTCCACATTCGAGTACATGGCGCAATCCTCACCAAACACTCACTATAAAATTTTCTTTTTCCTTAGCTTTCATCCAAGCTATGAGTCGTTTCGATTGGTCCACTTTCGCCAAAGTTATGGCATTTGAAACAGTGTACACATCTTTTTGGGACACCCTGTATGAAAACGTCTGAGTGAAAGTTTTATAGTAAGAAATACCATAAAAAATGGGAGTGAAAGGATTGAAAGAAGCAATCAGACCTTTGAAGGTTTGCGCTGCGGTTCGTCGGAGTAGTTGGCACGATCAGCGTCAATTTCCTGAAAAATCACAATGATATGCAGATATCATACTCGATTTGGATCCTAGTTTTTAGTTTATTTTTATTTATATTTTATATGTTATTTTATAATTTATTTATTCATTCAAAATGTGGACGGGGATACGTGTACAAGAGTTCGAAGGCACTTCAGCTTAAAAACAACCTTAAAATTATGATTAACGGTTCAAAAATGTTTATCAGATATCTACATGCATAGCCAGCAGCTTTCCCACTCTCTCGAAGTTGATGACTACAGGTGTTTTACCCAGCTAGGACCCTTGTGAAATCTATCGATCAAGGGTGAATGGCGTTTTTCAAATTCCGCTCATACCCCAGCCGATTTCCAATCACCGCATAATGAAATTGCATTTCCATTGCAAAACAGCGATTATAGTGCATCGATGCCGAATCGAGTTTACAGTGACATCTGTCGAATTCTCTCTCTGATAGAAGGTTTTAGTTTTCGATAATGAGGTAATCTAGGATTGTCATCCAGCTCATGGAATCACACTCGGCCTAAAATTCTTTGAAAAGGTACGAAAACGAAAGGTAATCATAAAAAACGAGGGAAATTCTCGAATGATTTCATAGATCTTCCCTGCTTTCTTTCAAAAATGGCCGCCTGATATATTGTTTTTGATTATTGTATTGTTCTTGCAAAAATAGAAAAGCAAATAGGAGCAAAAATGCAGTACAAACGAGCTTTTCTACGTGTATGTACCTACGGCTCCAGTCATGATCGAATAAAAGGTAAATGAGTAGAAGTGGGTCAGTCCCCTAAGGACGCGCCATGCATTCGCCCTCCGTTCAGAATCGTAGATGCATGGTGAATGCGTATTTGGCACATGTAAACATTCAAAGATGGAAAAACAATTATTCGTACAACGAAAAAAAAACGGCAAAAATACTCCACCTTCTGCCTTTCCTCGATTTTCTGGTTCTTTTCCCTTATTTGGGCGATCTTTCGGTCGAGCTCCTCTTCCTCCTCTTTCGAGCGCCGACTCTCCCTATCCATCTGCCTGAACGAAGCGATGCTGGTCAATAGTGATTGATGAATACAACACCGAGAAGCGAGAAATCCGACTAAAAACTTCGACAACCAATAACAGCTGTCAGAAAATACAATGAAATGGAAAAGGGATACGGTGCGCTGACAAATGTAATCAAAAACCGCCTGAATAACAGTCGGGTATATGTAGCTCTAGCCCGGAGGTTTCTTTATAGTGGGCTAGAGTCACCGATCCCTTTCAGTGTTTGAATTCGACAGCTTTTCTGTTGAAAATTCATAAAAATCGGAATAAAAATAAATAAAGGGAAGAACAACCAATGAAGCACTAAAGGGAAACATCGTACAGATATTTTAACAGTAATGTTGGTCAAAAAGTGGGAAATGGTATGAGGTTCTAGCTTGTTTCCAAGTCATTCTCCCTTTTTATCTTTTTTTTCTTTTTTTTCTGACTTTTAAGGCTAGTATTAGGGGCGATACAAGGATAACCCGTGAGCCTGCCCGTAGTGATTCATTAATTTTAGATTTTATCAGGTTTTTTTTACTGCCAGACACGGTTTCGATGAATACTGAATCGGTTTTCACACTTTCACAGGTGTTCAAAGCAAAAACCGATTTCCAGTTCAAAGCTGAAAGATGCTGATCGTTCCTTTGGACGAAAAAGGTGTCTGAACACTAAAAACACCAGTTTCCTCATCGAGATGAGCGAATTTACTATGGTTTCATGGATGCTGGACCTTCTAAAATCTACTAAAATTTGATCCAAAGATTATACCCGAGATGATCAATATTTCGGCCAAAATGTTTGATGAATTAATTCTAGTGCAGCCTTTGAGCTGCGGCGTTTAATATGGCACTGTCATTTCCATACGGCCTCGTCACATCACTGGACAATGCCATAACGACATTTTCCGGCAACAAAGGCCACTCCGACTAGACGATCACAAAAGAGAAGAAAGGCGAAAAAAAGAGAAGAAAAAGGAGAAACTGGAAGATACCATCGAATATAACTCGCTGTCAGAGTCGGTCATAACTCCATCAAAGCAGTTCGCAGAAAACTTTAAAATTTGATAAATTTCCCATAATCCTCCTAAAATTGCGCTCGAAAGTTAATCTAGGAGTCTGGGTAGAGATCTACCTCACTTACAGGGAAAAGGTATGTAAAGGGTACGGGTTATTCGTTCACCATTTGAACAAGGGTTAAAATTTAATTACAAACTCATATGAATTGTGTAAAAAAAACTAATCGTAAGGTAAAACCCTTTATTTTTTTCTTGGAAGAAGTTAAGCAGTTTCCTCGGAGAAGTCGTGGTAACTTCGAGAATACTTTTAAAGTTGTTACGATCGGAAATGAATCAATCAATTTTAACGATCTTTACTTCTAGCTCCGCCATATTAGACGAATATGAAGAATAAGTACAATCCCTGAGCGCGTTGTACAGTGCCAAGAGACGCTACTGGCACCCTCGCGGTCGAGCGATCGAACACCGCCCAGGCTTACCAAACCTTATCTTCTTCTGGGTGGGTAAATTGGTAGCAAACTTGTCTGGTAAGGTTAGGGGACTGATTAACGTCCACTACTTTAATTTTTACCATTAGGTTTGATTTCCAGCTCCCCTCTTTTCCATTTTTATTCACTATTTCTTTATATGTACTTCCGTCCTAGCCTGACGTTTCAGTAGTGAATGTGATTGAAACAGGCGTAAAGAAGAAAGAAAAATGCAAAAAAGAAACGTGAATTGGAAGAGCGGAAAAATAGAAGTTCTCAAGTCGAAAGGGCGGGAAATCCGAAATTAGTCGGTCAATATCAGACATCTTGATAAGTTAAAGGGTCCTAATATACAAAGAGCTTTGAGAATGGAAACACAAGAAATAAAAGGTTAAATAAAAGGGTAAGGATTAATAAAATTTTCTTTTTCCATAGATCATATCTCGCAAGAGCTGCATGATATATAGACAGCTGGGTGGCGTCACTAAAGGTGCGCAAATAAGGACTCTGAAGGAGACACGTCGCCATGACCTGAACAGCCCGCACCGAGGTGGGTTGAGGTCGCCGATGGAAAATCGCTCAAAAAGAAGATGAGCCCTTGTAGAGCTGGGTAAATGGAATAAAAATCTCTCGAATGAAGAGATGAAGCAGGCAGAATCGCTTTTCTGAGAGAAAAACTGGACTTTGAATAAGAAGGATCACTCTTTATGCAGTCGCCTTTCAGAAAATCCCCAGCTGATATGGAGTTCGATTTTGTCATTTTGAGTATATTTTCAAAATTTTGACCATGAAAATTACATTACCCTTGCTTTACCGTATCTACTATATGTACATATCGAGATAAAAAGTTACCATGGTAAGTAGCAACATCTGCGGTTGAATTGCAGACAAAAAATCAAACTGGTCGGCAATGATCAGTTTCTAAAGACACGCCGCGCACTAATCTTCCGTTCAGAATCGCAGAGGCATGGTGAATATACGATAATTTGTACGGCCAGTCCCTATACCAAATCGGTGTCCTCATCTTCTCAGACGTGTTTGGTACCAATTTACCCGACCCGGAGCTGGAAGCCTTGGTTAGCCTGAGCGAGGATCGATCGCTCGACCATGTGGATACCGAGGTAGCGCCTCTTACATACATACCTTTACAAGTGGCAAATTTTTGGTATTTCATGTAAATAGTAGTGAAGGGAACATGTGCTTCTACTCGGTAGTTGGTAGGTATTTCTTTGAAAAACAATATAGAACATTTTGGAATGAAAACAAAAGTGCAACCAGTGATATCGAGACGATCAATCGATTCGATTCGTAGTAATATGAAACGTGCGAACCGCGCCCCGACAACGGCTAGTCAGCTCGAAAAGGTTTGAGCGACATCTGATATGAATATGACGCTGGGTAAAGCGGGTAACCCAAGGGTAGTAGAGCTTTAAGAAAGAGAAACGAGAAAATTCCCAGGAACTGAGACCCGGGGAACGACGACGACCTCGGGAAAGGCGTGTTCCCAGTGCACTTCACAAACAAAAGAGTCGAAGCGGACGGTAAACATTCGGAGAGCGAGCGAGCGAGCGACGGAGAACGACGACGCGGAAAAAGCGCCGAGGTGACGGCTGGACGGGGATAGTCCGATTCGGACACTTTTGCGGCGACGAATTTGCACTATTCGGAAAAGTTCAGTGGATGATTTACAGCCGTTGGAGTCATAAAATCGGACAGCAGTCCGATTGCAGCGATGGAACAGATTATAGAAATGTGGCCCAGAGGGAGCTACAGTACCGTCGCTGATTATCCGCCAAAACGCTGTCGTCGACGAATGAAACCGTCTAAGTGTCGCTTCGGCATAACTCCTTACAAACCTAACAATTTTTGATATAAAATACATGGTTAGAATCAAGAAAACACAATTTGAGTTTCGCTTTAAAAGGCACTTGAAATTTTTGAAATTTTTTGAAATCGAGTATAGCGTTTACTAACCTTCTTTCAACGGTGAGCTAACGAGGTCCACCTCATTATCACGCCCTTTATAATTTTATTTATCTATTTTATATATTACAAAAACATGCTTATGTGAGATACACAACAAATTCTCCGAGGAAAAATATGATAACCAGTGCAAATCGAACGATTACACCGGTTAATTACAGCGCCTACGGCTAACAACTGAATTGCAATAAAATCGTCGTTCCCCGGGTCTCAGTTCCTGGGAATTTTCCCGTTTCTCTTTCTTAAAGCTCTACTAGCCTTTGTAGGAGTTTGTAGTCGTTCTCGTAATTGTTGTCGTTTGTTGGCTCTTTACTCTACACAAGGAGACTTGTGTAATAAATACATAATATATAAATGTTTCAATAGTTCATCTAAATCAAATCCTGACTGTGTATTTGAGTAGCCAAACACGAATTGAAAATGATTCTAGTGAGGTTAACGGTCAGGAGAATTCGAATAGATGAGGAGATTTCATGCTGCCCAGAGCCAAGTCGTTTCATGGTGGTGATATCGAGGATGGTAACATCAGTAACATTGTATACATTGTATATACTCCAACTCTACAACTTTCTCCGAGGAAATCTAGAATTTCCTCACACTTTGCTTCTTTGAGCAATAAACCTATTATTTTATTCTTTTATATCACTCATATCAGCATTTTTTTATATATTTTGCAGTGGTTACGGTTATATGATGTGATATGATGATCATACATAGTTTGATTTATCACTTCTTTTTAATTGATATTGTATATAATAAATATGTCTTGCACTTGTAACAAATATCTACACATTTGTTCGATACCTAAAATTTGTTTATCAAACATTGAATATAGAATATTATGTATAAATTCGAATACTGAACACGAATATGAGTATTTTCTAGTGAAACTATCAATTGAGCTCAAAAACTTTGAAGGTGTTTATGGCACAATCCCTACAAGCCATAAATTGATTAAATTGGAGCAGGTTTATTTGGTTCATCAAAAAACTTTCAAGAAAGACTGACAATAGGGAGACTAATTCTAGACTAACACATCACAATTTTCTGAAAAGTATATGGAAAAGCAGTTGGTCAGTATGCAATCAAACGTTGCCAAAAAGTTGTGCTGGAGACGGGTGCATGGCTCAGTTCGCATGTCGTACAAAATTCTCACCTTCCTAAGCTTATTGCTATTGCAAAAAAATCTAATCGAAATTCACAGCCAATCGGAACCTGAAAATTTATTTATTTATTTATTTATTCACTCATAGGCGTGCTCCGTTACAGTGGTTAGTAGAAAAGTAGGTAGAAAAAAGAATACTTATTTTAAGTTAGTAATTGGCAAAAAATAATGGTGAAATGTTTGCCGTCGCTTGCCATGAAGTTCTTTAGTGCCACGAGAATTTTCAGAATATCAATCGGTTATTCGTGTTAAAATAATTTATTATAAACGTTATGGCGAGAGTCGGAGATCTTATTTTGCTAAAGTGGAAAAATAAACAGAAAAATGGATGTTTTCTAAGAAAGGCAAAGAAACAGTTCGTCGAACATTCTAGAACGAAGAAATCATTAAGACTCGGAGATCGTCTTCTATAAAAGCCTAAAATGTCGGCGATGACTCTTGTTCAGGCGAATGAAAAGCGAAGAATTCCAGCAATCAAGCAAAAGATCGATCTGAACGCGGTTTCGCTGAGCGGCGGCGGCCCGCCCCATTGGGGCAGCCTGCTGGCCTCATTAGGGCGTTTTTCTGGGTATAATGTAGTCGAGGGCAGTTGCGTTTACCGAGAACTAGCGATAAAAGTCTGAAACATGCATCATGTGTTGCTGGGTAAGTGTAAAAAAGCGGCACTATTCCTAGACGTTCCATGCTCATTGGGGATCGTTCCTTCATTGGCTTTTCCAGAAGGAAGGAGGAAAATATTTATTTATTTATTTATTTATTTATTTACTACGTCCACAGGAGTGCTGACCTATAACAGTTATTAGGGACGCTATAAGAAATCAATACGAAGAAAAACGAAAAGAAAAGCCTTCTATCTTCTAATAACTGTCCATTGCCAGATGGTAGTTATGAGTTTTGTCGCCTTCTCTTTTACATCTCTCACAGTATCAACTATTTACCTAGGTTTATTCCCCTTCATCCTTTCGGAGTAAATTGATACCGGAATCGTCTAGCAAGGTGGAGACACTGATTTGAACAGCGGCTAGTCCTTTCATGTAAATATACACATCTATAGGATATAATTATTTATTTATTTATTTATTTACTTATTCATTTATTTATTGTATTTATTGCGCATTAGCGTGCTCAATCAAAAGGTCGATTTCGAAACATGTAAGTAAAGAAATAGATCCTATTTCCTAGCAGTTATTAGGGACGCTATAAGAAACGAATACGAAGAAAAACGAAAAGAAAAATCTCATATCTTCTAATAATCAATTGCCAGAGGTTATGAGTTTTGTCGATTTCAGTATCAACTATGGTTTATTCCCCTTCAGGAGTAAATTGTTACCAGACTCGCCAAGCAAGGTGGCGACACTGACTTGAACAGCGGCTAGTCCCTTCATGTAAATATATGTGTAGGATATATATTTATTTGTGGTGCGTTAACGTGCTCAATCAAAATGTCGATATAGAAATAATAAAGAGATAGTTCAAACTGCGAAGTGGAATGCGCATTCAGGATGCCTTTCCGATTCTGAGTGGTATATGGATGCATGGCGCGATCTTAGGGAACTGACCAACTCCGACTAACTGTTGCTGTATAAGTGGGGTTAATGCCTACCCGTTTCTTCTTCCTATTTAAGTATTTTCCTGCCGAGCATAACGAGTCATTTCTGGAAATTTTTCAGTTTTGGACCAAATACGCATTCACCATGTTTTCCGTTCTGAATGGAAGACGAGTGCATGGCGTATACTGGGAAGATTAAATAACGTGAACTGCGACTTGACACAAGAATAAATATGGTGTTGGAGGACGGTTTCCTTGAGAAAATGTGAGGACGTTTACCTTGTGAAAATGTGAAGAACGAATTCTTACTTATGTATTAGTGACCGTTGTTTGCTGTTGGTTATTGTTCGTTTTTTCTCTTAGTGTTCCTGTTACGTTTGTCTTTTCTCCGACGTAGATCTTGAATTTGCGTAAATAAATGAATAAATAAATAAATGCAATTTATTGCCGTTATTGAAATCAATCCGAGTTATGTCTTTAACTACCTGATGTATTTTCATTTTGTTGTTAAATTGTATTCCTCCTTTTTGTTTAGATTTCTATCTACTTTGTCCTAAAATTACCCATGAGCGTGGCAGACAAATGAACAAAAAAAATTGGAAAAGGGTTTAACGAAAAATTTGAAAGAGAGCGAGCCGGCCGTTTGGCAGCGGCGGAACCAGCCTAGCCAGAACTCTGGTGAGATAGTGAGGAGCGGCGGAAAAATCGTGCATAACTCAACTAATCGACTTTTCATGAGCTGACGACATCAGGGCGGTCCCGTGGCGGTACAATTTCTGTCCGGGCGAGAGTTTACCATCTTTCTATTATTTACATTATCATAAACAACAACATTATCATGGTGCGCTTCGTACAATGGTAAGAGGAGCTAAATACTGGCACCCGCACGGTAGAGTGATCGATCCCCGCCCGGGCTAACCAAGCCTTCCATCCTTCCGGGGTCGGGTACAAATAAATCGGTACCAGACTTGTCTGAGAAGGTAAAGACACTGACTTGGTATAGCGGCCGGCCCCCGCATGTTATTGCATAGGCTAAATACGCATTCACCATGCCTATACGATTCTGAATGGGACACGAATGCGTGGCGCGTCCCTAGACGAGTGATCAACGCTATCACTTTTACCTTTTCGATTATACACAACCACTTAAGAACATAAACTAGACAAGACAGTTCTTTTCATGCCGACACGAGGGCATCGCCACAGTAGAGGGGAACGGTAGGATTAGACATTGACAATGTTATTGACAGTTAAGCAGATAATCGAGATTTTGATATTTTGATATTTATTACACACGCAAGGCATGTGGTGCATAAAAAATACAGGGGTAGAAAAAATACACATGATGGTGCAGAACCAACGCTGTTAGTGCTAAAATGTAAGTGATACAATAGAATAAAACCCTGACGTGATTAATAGAGGAGCTGTTAAGTTATAGCTGCAGTAGAGGGCGAGGCAAGAGATGTAAAAAAGTAAAGATGCATGGATACTGAGAAACAGAGGAAGAAGCACCAGGAAATAGCTGATAATCAACCCGAAAGGTATCTCTTAACAGTAGATTTGAATTTGTCAAGTGTGTTAGGTATTTGGACTGATTTGCTAAATCTGAGGAATTCCATCCCCGCTTCGTAAGCAAACGAACCGTGCCCTATACAATTTTTTGGGCATTTAAAACTAAGTTTATACCTCCAACCACGCGTAGTGGTGTTAGTAAGAGAGAAAAAGTCAGCACAATGGAGACCAACTAATCCGAATGAGATCCTGTAAACCATAATGAGGTCATCCCTCCTCCTTCTTGTGAGCAACGAGTCAAGGTGAAGCATTTTTCTTCTTACTAAACTACTTGTAATGCTACGATAAGTGAAGCCAAGGCTTCTCACGAAAATCTTACTTGTGAAACTATTTTGCACTCTCTCCAGTAGATTATTGACTTTTTTCTTGGAAAAAACACCACCGTTCCATATTGCAGAACCGGTCTGACATAAATCTTATAAGCCTCGATCAAAAGGTAGGGATCCTTAGAGAAAATTGATCGGAACAAAAGGAACAATCGTTGTCCTGCTTGATGTGCAATATGGCGCACATGATCTTCGAATTGAAGTTTGTTATCGGAAATTGATTTATTCAGCGTAGGATTTGGCGACATTTGAGAAACTACCCTCCTAAACACCACTTCATCCGACAAAATACTATTCTATGCACTGGAAGAACCACAACAGTCCGAATCGGGGAAAGAAGTCGGGCGCCAGTTACCCAGGGTAACAGGGGCCGTGATGACAGGTGCGATGAAGCGAGAATAAAAAATGGCAGGAATGTGGGACGCGCCATGACGAACGAACACCTCTCCGCACCCCACTCACCCCCCGCAAAGTCTCGATATCATTGTAAAACTCGGCCAACGAAATCGATCGATGACCGGCCGCCACGGACCACCACACCACTCGATAGAGTGGAAGTGAGAGCGAAACACACAACGGAAAACAAACCAGCCGGCCGTCAGAGTCGAGGGCTGGAGTGTTCGACTGGTGGACGGACACGGAACCATGAATCCGCCTCAGTGATACCCGCTGGGACCTGGGCCCACATTCATGAACGAACCAGCGGTCTCCGAAACCGCGGCGCAGCCAGAGCCCGACGGCAGAGTCGATGAGAGATTGCGTTTAACATAGGATGTTTAGAATAAGTAGAGAAAGGTGCGCGCCGTTCACTAGCTGTATCTCGGGGTTTATCGGGGTTTGCCAATGATGAATGTGGGCCCTGGTTTATGAACGAAAATTGGGGTATATAACGCTCCGAGAGGTTCGGAGCCTAGGCGCATGATTTTGGCTCAGATTCATGAACGGACGAGCGGTTTCCGAAACCCCGTCCACGATAAACCCGCTCGATACCGCGAGTTTGCGGTCATTTAAGATTCGTAAAGTTCAGGGTTTTGGAGACCACGACGGCTTGTTGCGCAAATGCTGCAATTGCACTCACTGCGGGCAAGCGGCCGTCAACACCTGATTGCGGCGGTCGTCGATGCGCCAATTTTGAGTCGACGGCCGATCGCCCGCATTCAGTGCGATTACGGCTTTTGCGCCATAAGCTCTCGAGTTCTCCCTATCCCTGCCTCATCGCGAGGTGTGATAGGCCCACGACAAACCCCGACTAAACCCCGACGCGCGCTCACGAATCGCGGTTTGCGCGCCATTCGGGGTATATCTCTGGGTTTATCGGGGGTTTACCAATGGTGAATCTGAGATCTTGACAATCACAGTCAATCCCGTGCCAGACAAAACCCTTGCCTAGCTTGGAAATGGCTGCGAAATGTGTCGATATCAGATCTCAGGGCCCACATTCACGAACGGACCGGCGGTCTCCGAAACCGCTGCGCAGCCAGAGCCAGGCGGCAGAGTCGGTGAGAGATTGTGTTTAACATAGGAAGTTTAGGATAAGTAGAGAAAGGTGCGCGCCGTTCACAGGCCATATCTCGGGGTTTATCGGGGTTTACCAATGATGAATGTGGGCCCTGGTGACAGGTCGACAGATGGAGGAAAACTGTCACAATCACGGACTGATCGATAGCCGTATACAAGAATCTCGCGCCTAAGAACAACGGACGGAGATCAGTAGCTATATTCATAAACTAAAATATTCATAAATTGGGGTGTATTACGCTCCGGACGAAATTTACCTTGCGAAGTGCGGTAACAGTTACCCGCCCCCGTTTGTCATGGTCCAACATTGGCCACATCCTCCAATATGACACTTCTGTGCATAGCCATTATGCCGTGTAGTCGGGTTTATCTTATACATTTGTTCATAATAAACTTGATATGAGAACTCCTGCTCTCCATGCATGGCATTATCCCGAAAACTGTGATTCAGAAAAACAGGTATGAATACCTGAATCATGGTGGTTCGACGGCTGTAGGTACAGTCGCCACACGTAATCGGCCGTCAGTTCAAAATCGATAGGTAGGATTTTTCTTCTGAAATTTGTTGTTTCTATTGCATAGAAGGCGATAAGCAGACAAAGCAAGGAAATTAATAGTTGTAAAAGACGTTCTTAGACTGAGACCGCGGTCTAATATGTAGTAGGCCTAATAATCAGCCGGCCCAATAACAATTCCGCGAATGATCGAAGAGATGAAAGCGCCGATCGGAAGCGAAAAACCGCCCGAAACGGGCCGAATAATCAGAGGCTGCAGTGGCTGATAGGGTGCCCCCCGTCTGGCCTGACCTGGCCGACGGTCGGCGGTTCAGACGTCAACCCCTCCTTCCCCACCCGACGCCCTTTTTCGGAAATATTGCTCGTCCCTTCTGGCTGCAGCCGTCTTTGCAGAAACTGGTAGCCGTAACGACCACTTAAAACCGCCCTGATCCTCCAAACTGGTCCGAACTCGCTAGAGCCAGATATGTATGTGTAAGTAAAGGTAAAGTAGTCGGTCAATCAGTCTCATAAGTATTCGCCATAGACTCGTCTTTCATTCCAAGTCGTAGACGCATTATGAATGTGCATTTGGCCTATACAAAGACTTGCGGGGCTAATCGCTATAACAAGTCTACACCTTCGCAGACAAGTCCTGTACCAGTTTACCCGATCCCTGTGAGAATGAAGACTTTGTTTGGCCGGGATCGATCGCTTGACCGTGCAGGCGTCGGATTTCTCCTTTTTATGATACCAGCCATTCAGCGGCCTGCCAGTCAACAAACGGCTGCTAAATACACACTAAAAACAAAAATACGTGAACTGAAATAAAGATTTGAAATAAAAAAAAGAATTAAAATAAAACGATGAACAAATAGCATGTAGCAAAAGACGACGAGCTGAACTGATGGAATGCGTTCCTGGGAGCACGGCAATGGACAATCGCGGCGGGACCCATTCATATGAGCCACCCATGACAATCATCGCTTGGGTTTCGCTTATTCTATAGTAGGATTGTAATGTCTGTTTGGTATTTATTTATTCATTCATTCATTCATTCATTTATTTATTCTAGAGAAATTTTAAGTGTTTAGCGGAACAACAAAACAAATGAGATTCACAAAGAACATTTTTTTTAAATCGAAATGTCGGCGAAACAAGGTGAGGCAGCACCACTTCGATAAAATGTGAAGACGTTATTGTTGCTAATACCGCTTTCTCCGATAACTTTTTTTCAAACTGAACAGCATGCTGGTTAATTAACACATTTTTTAATCAATAGCACATCCATGTTTGAGGATGTAACGTTAAATAAATAAATAAATAAAAGGTAAAAGGGATCGATCAGAAACAGCAGCTGTGTAGTAGGACTATTCTGATCTGAGTGATGAGCCATTAATGACGGAAAGAAATTCTCCGAGAAGCACATGAAATGCGGCCGAGAGCGAACGAAGGGAAACACTCTGATAAAAAATGGAAACATGATGGCATTCGATCAAACCACTAGTCGTAAAGCTGTCCGTCCGTCCAGCGGTTCGAATAACAGAACCGTCAGTGGGGTGCTTCTCAGCAACGGAGTCAGGAAATGTTCCTTTTTTACCTGCTATGGAAGCAGAAAAGGTAGAGCTGAAGTGACCAGCACTGAAAACTCCACCGAGGACGCGCCACGCACTCGCGTTCCATTCGTAATCGCATACTCAAAGTGAAGCTGTATATGGTGTGCAGCATGACATCCGAGGCCGGCAGCTGTTCACGTCAGTGTCTTTACCTACCCAGACAACTCTGGTACCAATTTACCCAACCCCGGAGAGGTAAAACGCGTTCTTTTTCAGCGAAATGGAAACTATCGAACCATGGCCAGCATTGGTTACGGAACGCACTTCAATATTTGTGTAAGTCATCCGGAAATGCTTACCCAGTCATTTTTGGATTACTAATTGTGGCTTGAAAATACCCAAACCCGAAGGAATGGAAGATATTGTTAGCCCCGGGCGAGGAATGATCCCTTGACCATGCGGGTGTCAGTAGCTCCTCTTACCACTACAATATGCGCTCCCGTTTCTATGTTTCTATGTTACTCATTGTCGCGCGGCCGATTTAAAATATCCAACTTCTGTTTCTATGTTACCAATTTAAAATATCCAACTTCTGCGTCTACTATCGACGGCTGATTGAGTCACCGACGACGGTCTCTGTGGTGAAGGTCAATTTGCGCATGGATCAAAAAAATCGTTTCTACCTGTTGTCGCGCGGCCGAGTATAAACGAGCCCTTGGAATCATCGTCGTTCAGCCAGCTATCGAAGGAGCTCGTCAGGCTAGGTGGGACAATATTATCTAGTTATTTAGAATATTAAGAGACCTTTACAAAGTCAGGGCTTCAAGCTAGGGAAAAAGAGTAGCAAACTCAAGGAGGTCGTTCAGAACGCGGCTATAGACCGTCGACGGCTGATTGAGTCGGATAAGATCTGTTGAGTGATGACGACGACGGTCTCCCTTTCTTGTGGTGAAGGTCAATTTGCGCATGGATCAAAAAAATTGATGACCCTTCCTTTTCCTCTTTATATATGATCCCCATAGTACTGTCGTACCTAAATAGGAGACAGGTTAGAAGTTTCGACACGTTGATCAGTCCTATAAGGACGCGCCGTGTACTCGCGCTTCACTCAGAATCGTAAAGGCATGGTGAAGTTTGTCAGTTAGGTAGTTGCATAGTTAGTATGATGAATACCATTTTATTATTTTATTCACGCATTCATTAACACGTTGACGACAGCGCCTTTTTCGAGTGTCTGGCGCGTGGGACCAACCGATTTTCTAGCGCGCCGAGGCTGTGGTATGATGCCGACATACGACGAATTTTTTTCAAAATGGAAATGAATAGTAAATCTCGAAGACTACATATACAGTCCTGTAATATCGCGGATTGTAACTATTCATTTTGTGCAATGAAAATAGAAAAATAACAGCTGGAAGCTTTTAGAATGTCCTTTTTCCCTATCCAGGTTAAAAGGAAATTGTTATTTGTTTATCGTTCATTATTTGTTTATTCTAATAATCAATATTTGTTTGTATTTACGTGTTTGTTTTAGTAATCAGTATTTGTTTGCATTTATTTGTTTCTTGCAATAACCATTATTCGTTTTTACTTGTAAAGAAAACTAGTGCACAATCAAAAATTCCAGTAAATCAGAAGCTAAGAATCATTCTCATGGACCACGCTTCCTATAACAATGTGCAGAGGTCTGCTAAAAAGTGGCACAAAAACATCCTGCGAAATTCTGAAATGTGTCGAGAAAAATATGATACAAGATTGTGGCACAGCATTGCGTCACACGGTCCCACGTCGCCGCTCGAGCGTGGTGCAGCATTGCGCCACACTGTCGTCAACGAGTTAGCTTAAAATCCCTTAGAGGCGCACAACTCAGAAAACAAAAAGAAGGCCTTGGTGGAAATAGTGATATTGAAGATAAAGGCTAAAAGGTCGGCGTTGATTAGCCCCGAAGAACGCGCCGCGCATTCGTGTTCTATTCAGAATCATAAATGCATGGTGAATGCGTATTTTGCCCGTACAACCACTTGCGGATGCCAGCCGCTATACCAGTTCAGTGTCTCTACCTTCCTTGACAATTCTGGTACCAATTTACCCGACCCGGAGGGATGGAAGACTTGGTTAGCACGAGCGGAGATCGATCGCTCGTCCGAGCCGGTGTGAGTAGCGCTCCTTACCATTTTATCATGGTCTCCCATCTAGTATTGTCTGCTAAAAAATCGCACCTCTAATCTTTCGGAACGTCAAAATTATTGCAATTTCTGATGGTCACAAAGTCAACTGAAAGAGATACACCAGCTCACCTGTCTCAGAGAACTCAAAGTAAAAAAGTAAGTGCGTTCAGTTGAAGCGTGCAGGTACTTGAGAAAGGACGATTGCGGATAGATAGAAAACGAATAATGTCGCGTTTTGTTTTTCTTCTTCCTTTTTCTCCTTTCCTTTTTTTCTCTTCTGGTGCTCATTTCCAGCCCAACGCGACTGAAGATGCTCCTGAAAGTAAAAATGAAGGCGACAGCTCCGACATCTTGTTTTAGTTTTTCCTGTCAAGCTCCTGAGCTAACGAGAGCTCGTTAATCGCGTCTATTTCGAGAGCAACACCACGGCAAACACTGGCAAATACAGACGCTCAGGCGCAAAAACCTCCCCCACATCTCATTCGCCGTCGATTTGTAGCTAAACGGAAACCTGCTCTTGATTTTTCTTTAACAAGGAGACGTCTACAGTATTCCCGGGGTAAACTACATAGGCGCGCGTGGTACATTGCTCACAGGCGCTACTGACGCCCGTACGGTCGAGCGATCGATCCCTGCCCGGGCTAATCAAGCCTCCTGTTCCTCCGGGGGCGGATAAGTTGGTACCAGACTTGTTTGGCAAGGTATAGACACTGACTTGGTATAGCGGTTGACACCCACAAGTCATTGTGTAGACCAAATACGCACTTACCATGTTTCTACCATAGAGACGAGTGCATGGCGCGTCCTTAGGAGACTGATCAATACCGATCTCCCTACCCTTAAACTCCGAGTTACCGAAGAAATAAGATAACCTAAGTGTAGTTATGGTTCACTTCGACATCGCTACAGGCTGTATTCAAAGGCAAACGTATAATAAGGTCGAGTTGGGTCAAATACCTTCACCTGGACCTAAATTCATGATGGGTATCGGCACAATATACCTGAGAATGGACCCCGGTCGGCGCGATCATTCGCATTCATGAACGCGCCGCGGAGTGGAATAGACCCGCGATATCCCCCAAATAAACTTCGCTGCGTTCATGAATGCGAATAGTCGCGCCGACCGGGGTTTGTTCTCAGGTATATTGTGCCGATACCCGTCATGAATTTAGGCCTTGAACTCTACATTTTCGGCTATTCCTGAAAGATTCGTGAACCATAGAATATATAGCTCATATAGTTTGGTTCTGGTGGTGTGCTTTTCAGGTAAAATAATTTAGATTAAAGAGAGCTGTGACGAAACGACAGAAACGGCAGATTAATCCGCCGTCGGCAGTGCTAGATGTCTAAGATACTGTATAGTAGAATGAAGTCCAATCTGTTCGTTAGGTACTGCAGGGAATAAGAGATTTTTCGCGCATAGTTTTGCTGGAGGATGCGATGAAACTCCAAGATAGGCGAAAAACCGCTAGACCGAAAGTTATCGAACCCCATGATGGCGTCTTTACTTCCGACAGAATCGGAACATCGCTAGGCAATAAACTTCAACGTTTGCACGAAAATTACTTTTTTTCAGAAAAACTCAGGAATCATTTCATTGGCATAAGGTGACCCTAAAGTTTACATTATTTTCTTAATTTTATAGAAAATTTTTTATCTAACCTCTGGAGTCCAAGAAGAGATATAGTACCCTAGCGACTTCTAAATTGTCAATAAATATTGATCGGATCATTCAATCGATCGATTCCTTCCACTCTGTCGGATTCCTTGTTCATGTACAGTGCGGGTAAATGTGACTCATTCAATCTGCCTGACCCACGGCGAACGCTCGCCTGCAACGTAGAATACGTCCACCCTGCGGCAGATGGTCGCTATCTTAATCGATCTTCAGCTTTTTACTTTTTTGTTTTTTTTCGACGATTTGGTCATTTTTTTCGAACATAAAGGTTTTGATGATGCACTTTCATTTTAGTTCGCCCACGTTGACAACTTCTCACAAATCACTTTTCAACCCATCGACTTCGAAGTTCGTCAACGACGGCACGTTCCAGTCAGTTTTTTGCCGTTCTTTCACTTTTTACCTTTTTTCTATGTATCGCTATGATCTTTGTTTTCGTTTGGGCAAAAACCTGAGCTATTCAATCAACATCATTAGACTGTGATGAAAATACTGACGCGCCAGTGATTCCGTCCCATGAGAAATTGAAAGAAATGATTAGGTGTTCACTTGGGTAATTAGAGACCCGGCTGTTGTTTCACCTTATATGCTTTCTAATTGGTTGACAGGTGTCTGGCAGACGAAGTTCATTCATGTATATAATTCGATTATTATGACACCTGTTTTTGATTTTGGGAAAAAAGAAACTTTTAAAAAACGGTAGTAGTAAGTAGTAATGATAAGAAAAAGTACTCAAAAACGTTCTCATTTCGATTGTTTTCTATAATCACTTTCCTTACCAGGGTTGACGAAGCATTCCATCTCACCTGGGTCGGGTAAATTGGTACCAGAGTTCTCAGGGAAGGTAGGCGCAAGTCATTGTATACCAAATACCAATGACCAGATACGCAATCACCTCTTCTACGATTTGAATGGGTAATGAATGCCTAGCTCTTCCATAGGGGACTGGTCAACGCCAACCACTCTACCTCTTACCCTTACCTTTACTACCTTTACAACACTTTTGAATGGTTTTTTGAAAGTCAGGGTTCTACGAAGAGAACCTTTGGTACTTTTCCTCTTTATGCCCAATTATCACCTAAGCGTATCATATCTTAATGCACATCAGCGGTCTTATCATGTCCTGCTTGCGAGAAAGGAACGGCTTTTTCTTCCACATCAGGCAGATTAAACAGGCTGCACACGACCATAGGTGGATGCGAAATGGTATGATATCGAATACGATTAGGCATGATATGATAATTGGGCATTAAGAGGAAAAGTATCGAACCTTTTTTGCTCTGTTTTCTGCACTGACGAAAGAACGTTCATTGAGATGAAGTATTTACCTTTCTTCATTTTCTATCCCTATCTTCCTCGTAGAAAAAGTTATGTTTCTATGATTTGACTGAAACGCAAATGTGGCGGCCCGTCTCCGGGAGATTTATCAACGTCGACCTTTACCCTTTACCTTTTTACCTTCCTCCTGTCCTAACTTGAGTTCTTATGAATCTTAAATTCGTCATCGTGCTTATTTTGCCCGCGTACCCGCTTATTTTGCTTGGGTGATATCGTTGAGAAGTCGTTTCTCGTTGAAAATCGCAATTTTCTGAATTGTCGGGATTTAAGTGGTTTTTCCGGTGTTTTCCGATGGACTGAGTTGTGACGACGACCTGTCTCGACCACAGGCCTCTATTAATAATGAAATATGGAAAGCAGTTGTCCTTTACACCCCATTGGAGAAGTGAAAGACCCGCATCATTCACTTTTTAAGGCAGCTGTGTTAGATCTACTAGATTGCACTACCATGTGCAGTTCACAGAGTGTACCAAAATTACGTGCACAAAATCCAAAAAAATTAAAAACGGATTGCGAGAGGCTTGAAGTAAAAAGTCTTAACATACCATCGCCAATAGACTTACAAATACAGCTATAAAGGAAAAAAGTGAATCTGTCAGCGATGATGATCCCCTTAGAATGCGCCACGCGTTCGTGTTCGTTTCCGAATCGTACAGACATGGTGAATGCGTATGTGGCCTATACCATTACGTACTGAGACCACCCTCTATACCAAGTCAGTGTCTTGACCTACGCAGACAACTCCGGTACCAATTTACTTCAAGGTTAGGTTAGATTTCTCACCTAACGAAAACTGCGATTGTAGGCTCAAAAAGAGTTGCGTCAGTATTCCACGGAAAGAGGTGGAAAGACTGCATAATGTAGGTAATCATAATGTACGAGAAAAAATGTCATTTGTGATTCTTTCGAATGTTGCTTACAAGTAAAGGTAAAGATTAAGCTGCCGGCGTTGATCATCCCCCTAAGAACGCGCCATGCATTCGGGTTCCATTCAGAATTTTGAAATACATTGATTGCTCTGTCGTGAGGGTCTCTGTCGCGCCTCTTATCACTATGCCTACAAGTAAAAAGAGTAATATTTATCGAAAAACAGCGATGGTGGTCCAAGTCGAATGTGATCTTTGAAGCGTTCGGTAAGCAGCAGCTTCTCGCGGTCTTCACTTATAGTCGTTGGCCAGGTGCTGGAGTTGAGTGTCATAGTCCGCAGCCCCTGCTCGCCAGAGACGACGTCTCCATGCCGGCCCGTAATTACCTAAAATTGAATAAAAAACGCATAAATTTTTTTTCTAATAATGAAAGGTAAAGTTGAAATGGTCGGCCTTGAGCAATCTTCTAAAGATGCGCCATGCATTCATCATCCATTCAGAATCGTAGAGGAAGGTGGATCTGTATCTGGCCTGTACAGTGAGGTCAGCGCTATACCAATTTAGTGTGTTTACCTTCCGAGACAGGTCTAGTTCGAATTTACCCAACCACAGACGGATGGGAGGCTTGGTTAGGCCGGGCGGGGATCGATCGCTCGACCGGTACGATGGAAGTAGGGCATCTTACCGCTGTACACATCTATCATTGAATTTTAGATAGGTGTCATCATCCAGGGCCCACATTCATCATTGGTAAACCCCGATAAACCCGGAGATATAGCCTGTGAAGGGCGCGCATCTTTGTCTAATTATCTTAAACTTCCTATGTTAAACGAAATCTCTCATCGACTCTGCCGTCTGGTTCCGGCTGCGCCGCGGTTTCGGATACCGCTCGTCCGTTCATGAATTTGGAGCCAGGTGGCCATTGACACCTTATTGTTGTAAAGGTAAAAAAGGTGAAGGTAAAGGTGCCGGCGTTGATCAGTCCCCTGAGGAAGCGCCGCCGCATTCGTGTTCCATTCAAGTCGTAGAAGTTCGGTGAATGTGTATTTGGCCTATACAATGACCTGCGTGGGCCAGCCGCTATACCTGGTCAGTGTCGTTACCTTCCCAGACAAGTCTGGTACCAATTTACCCGACCCCGGAGGGATGGAAGGCTTGGTTAGCCCGGGCCGGGATCGATCGCTCGACCGTGCGGGTGTCAGCAGCGCCTCTTACCACTGTACCACACGGGCCCTATTGTTGTACTCCCGGAAAAATAGTGAATTCTGAGGTCTGATAATATACGTTATCAAGGTAGTTTTGATATCTAAGCGAAGATATCAGAGCAATGAGATCTTCTTCGAGGCCGTGAATGTAGGTTAAAGGAATTTTAAACTTAGCAGCTGCACACGCACTACATTCCATGGATACTAACTATAATCCCAAGAATTCCTGTTTTCTCGTGGGAGTAGTCTAGTATGGCACCATAACGTGATTGTGAAATTGGAAAATGAGGAAATATGGTAGGCGTTTGCGTGCCGTTCCTTTACTGTCACATTTGTTTGTCTGAATGTGTTTTAGTATTTCACCCGTATCTCGAAAATATGTTGTCCTGAGAACGACACTGGAGTCCAAAATAGATATAATAAGTTCGTCTGAAAGTACTGAATATTTAAAAAGCGGTCCGTGCTTCCATGTGAAGCAGACACGTCAATAAATTGGCTTTACGTGGATTTAAAGGACAAAATGCGTTCGCGGCTTCTAATCTATTTAGTGCTTCTACCGAAATCCATCTTGCAAAGAATTTTTGGTTTAGGTTTTTTTGTGGTTTAAGCTGGGTAAGCCGGGTAATTCGCCTCACCGCATTTCAGGACGAGTGGCTAAGAAGATGGGCAGTGTAAAACGATTTTTCTAAACTACGCTATGGCGCTGGATGGTTTTTTTTTCTTGGAAACAAGAGTTTTTTGAATTTATTAATTTTTTGTTGGAGATGTTAATTTGCTTCAATTTTAAATAAGCCGGTCATTTCCTTGACGGCTCACTTCCATTTGTATTATAGAAAATAATGCGCTCGCAAATTGTCAGTCTCATCGGAATACGCCACGCACGCGATTTTCAGTCGAAATGCTAGAGTAGCCTCGCCTCGTAACAACCTTCTGTGGTAATCATCATATAAAAAAGTCATCGGGTTCGCCTTCTAGTAATTTCGGTACTTTTCCTCTTAATGTCCAATTATCATATCATGCCCAGCCGTATTCGATATCATATTAGGTCGTTAAGTATGAAATGGCCGATTTCGCGTGTTGTAGGTTTCAAGGTTGATACTTAGGTACGTTCGTTTGTGGGCTTCTAGTTTTTCCTTCTAATGTGAAGATACAGTGCTAAGGTTTCAACAACCTATTTTGGTTTTCGGTGCTGCTTCCAAATTCGAGTGGTGCAGGGCGTTTTCGAAGCCATGGAAAAATCCAGATTCGTGTTGTTTTCGAATACGAGTTCCCTCGTGGAGGCACCAAGCTTCGTGGTATCTATACCCACAATACTGGACCATTTGAAGCAAGTTGGCAAAGTGAAAAAAAATCGATCAGTGGCTTCCTCCTGAACTGAGCGAGCAGCAAAAGTGGTGTCGCTTCGACGCTTGCCCTTCACTTCTTTCTCGACACAGATCTGAACCATTTCGACATCGCATCGTTAATTGCACGACGGTTGGACAATGATCAGGTCTCGGAATACAGCGTAAACTTCAAAGCACACAAGAAAAGTTAATCATCTCTGTTTGGTGGTCTATCTATGGAGTCATCCATTACATCTTCATGAGACCTGGCACATCGATAACAGTGGGCGTGTGCTGTAAAGCGTTGGATGTTACGATAAGAAAGCTTGCGTTAAAGCACCCGAGTTTGGCTCATAGAGACAAGCCAATGCTCTTGCATGACAATGCAAGACCACATGTCGCACGAGCAACGTTGCGTAAATTGCAGGAGTTGGACATGGAGGTTCTCATTCACGCACCATATTCGCCAGATCATGCACCAACTGGCTACCACATGTTTCGGGCAGTGGACCACCTCTTGCAAAATAAGAAGTTCAGTTCTCAAGAGGATGTGGCGAAAGACTTCCGCGAATTTATCGCTTCTCGTCCCTCAGGTTTCTAGGCGCCCGGCATTAACAAATTACCATTAAAATGGCAGATGTGTGTTGACTGTTTAGGTGAAAATTTTGATTGATTGCAGCGCTGTTTGTTTGTGAAATAATGAAGCAAAGTTTCGACACGAATACCATTTCGCGTCCACCTATGGTCGTGTGCAGCCTGTTTAATCTGCCTGATGTGGAAGAAAAAGCCGTTCTTTTCTCGCAAGCATGACATGATAAGACCGCTTCAAGGATGTGCATTAAGATATGAGCATGATATGATACGCTTGGGTGATAATTGGGCATTAAGAGGAAAGTACCGTAATTTCTAGGTATGCTGCCAACCTTTGATCTATTTGCAAGGTTGACGACAGCTTTGGCGGGTAAGTTGAATTTTTCCGATTTCACGACGCACGTTGTGCAGCGATAAGATGCGCTACAGACACGCACACGGTCGAAGGATCGATCCCGGTCCGGGCTAACCAAGCCTTCCATCCCACTGGGGTGGCGTATATTGGTACCATAATTGTCTGGGCAAGTAAAGACACTGACTTGGTATAGCGTCTGTCCCCGCAAACCATTGAATAGACCAAAGCTTTTGAAAATTTCAAAAGCTCGAATGGTCGAATTTAATGTGGCTTTTTCTAAACATAGTACCCTATAGCGAGCTCTAGCTTAATTCGATCGAGAAAATTGCCAGTTTCTGCGGACCCTGTTTTTATTGCCCGAGGCTATTTCCCTGAGCACTGAAAGCCTTTGTCTCCATTTCCTCTGAAATTAGTTTCTAAAGGTCAGCGATCGACTTACCGTAACTTCTGAGCTGTCCGTATGCAGTTGCAGAACTACAGAGTACTAGAGCTGCGAGGAATAGCATCATTACAAACAGGCGAGTCATCTCCGCTTGTCTGAAAAAATCTACTTCTATGAAGCCGGAATTAGACAAAGTTCCGAAGTTTCGCGGAAGAAATTCCCGGAAAGGGCTGCGATATCACAGCAGGAATGACGGAGGAACAAATGACAAGGGGCGGCAGGATGAATGTCGAATGCGAAATGCAAATGAACCACTCTGCATATCCTATTCGTTGGGTAACACACATTGCCCTTGATAGGCTATCCTATTAGCTAAATTTCAGCCGAGATGGCATCTGTTCCAAAGAACGACAAGCGGCGACATTTCTGACGAAAAGGACATCAGCAATTCGGCGCTTCAGGCGTCGAAAGTATCATTTCCAGAGGAATCCCTTCAGGGGTTCCCTTTTTCGAATTATTGGGATCGAGCGATCGATCCTCGCCTGGGCTAACTAGGCCATGAATCTTTCCGCGGTTGGGTGAATCAGTACCGGACCTGTCAGAGAAGGTAAACACATTGTCATGGTATAGCGGCTGAGCCCACAAGCCACTGCATATTCCAAATACGCATTCACCACGCGCCTTACAATTCTGAATGGAATACGAGTGCAGAGCGCGTCCTAAGTGTTCTGAAAAAAGCCGTCCTCTTTAGTTTCACATTCACCTTTCGCATTAAAAATAACAGCTTCTACGACAAAAGGGTGGAAAGACTGAATCAGGCTCAACCACGTCGACAAAACATCGATATGTAGCTGTTTTCGAGACGGGTTCCACCACTCTAAAATATTGGTCGTTTTATATTAAATGATGTTCAAACCGCATAGCCACAATTTATTTGGAATATCCGGGTACCAGCCCCGTCAGCACGATTATTGGCCAGTAAACCCAGAGAAAACACAGAGCAGAAAATATTTTCCGAAATTTCTGGATTTAGTACACTGAACAGGGCAACAAAGAAACGGTTTTCAAGTGTTATCGTGCACGACAAAGATAAATCTAAACCTATTCTCGTATCTCATCAGCAAGAAATGGTAAAAAATTTTATTCAAAAATCACGTCGCCTACATAAAGCGTCCATGTTGCCATGATGGCTCGTTTCATGACCAATGAAGGTTTGCGATGTCTTGCCGTTGCTTAGCGATCTTGCCTCATTTTCAAATCTCGGATATAAGACCCTCGGGGTATATGCCACGCATTCGTCTTCTATTCAGAATCGTCGAGGCATGGTGAATGCGTATTTGACCAGGACAATGACTTGCGGCCATCAGCCGCTGTGCAAAATCAGCGTAGCTACCTTCCCAGGCAAATTTGGTCCCAATTTGCCCGACCTCGGAGGGATGGAGAGCTTGGTTAACTCGGGTCGGGATCGATCTCCCGACCGTGATGGTGTCAGCAGTGTCTTTCACAACTGTACACCTGCGCTCTAGTCGGCTATATATGTACGCAACATAAACCGGTTACCTTTTCTTGAAATTGTGATTCATCAATATCAGGTACGGCGGCCACTAATCTGCGGCGAGTGTGATTATAGCCGTTACATCATAGCATGTAATGACTATAACCACACTCGCCGCAGAATTATTTATTTATTTATTTATTTATGAATTTTTCATGGTCAAAAAATGGTGAAATCATGGGACAATCTTTCATATAAAATTACATATATCAGTAACCAGCAAATGAAATACCGAATTTAAGATCCACGTCGGAAAAAAACAAATGTAACAGGAACATAAAGAGAAAAAACGAACAATAACCAAGTATCCGCTAGTTAAAATCAGCCATTAGCTGTTGTGCTTTCGGGTTATATTTCAAGGTTCATGGCGGGTATGCTATCTGTGGTCTGGGTCCTTGTTAAACTGTGAAGTCCCCTATGTATGTACTCACCGTAAACGTTTGGCTATGGTAAGGTGAAGTAGAGGACTGGATTTTGTTCTGGGAGAAGTTTGAAAGTTGTAAGAATGGCACTCTAACCATCCTGAAAAGGCAGTGTCTAGAAAGTATGGTCCGCTAGCCGGCCGTGTATAATTAACCGTGGAAAAGTCCGATACGCACCATTAGTTTCCGCATAACGGCATACAGAAAGTAATTAGGACAGAAAAGGAAAGACAGGAGGTAATGATATTGCAGGGTATGTGTATGGCTTCCCTTCTTTTATTATTCTCGGAACGATCAAATAAGGTCAAAAAATTTAAAATGATTCCAGAGCTAAAATGAAGTAATAGACTCATACTTTCATCGAAACGGGCTGACCCCAATTTCTTAACTATGTTCATATCATATCTATACCGTAAAGCACGAAATGCACCCCGAATGGCGTACAAAGCGCGATTCATCAACGATGATTGGGGACTGTTTAGGGTTTATCTGCAATTCCTACTGAATCTAACACTAATCACTGGCAGGGTGCGTGTGCTTCGAATTTGTAACGGCGTATGAATCCTAAATAAACCCCGAATAAACCCGAAAATGCAGGACATTTCTGATTTCCCTTAAAGCTGCGGTATAACAAAAAACATAATCGTTCGATTACGTGCAAACCGTGCAGTATAGCTTAGCGGGATCTCGCCAATTCTCAAATTTTCTCGAAAAAGTTGTTGTTTGAAAAACCTCCTGCAAAGCTCGTTTCCGACAAAAATACGAAGACTGATCGCTAGTCGGATTGCTGGAGCTTCTAGACAAGGAGTAATTGTAGGCCTCGGGGGACTTGGACTTGGAGGAGTCGTTGCGACACGGCAGGAGCGCTGAGATATTATGCAGAGCCATAAAAGTTCCATGGATATTACCTTTGTTTTTATTTTTTTATCTCTGCTATTTTTTTGACTTATCTTTTACGAGATTGGGCCCGCGTCGTGCAGTGATAAAAGGCGCTGCTGTCACCCGCACGGTCGAGCGATCGATCCCGGCCCGGGCTAACCAGGTCTTCCATCCCTCCGGGGTCGGGTAAATTGATACCAGACTTTTCAGGGAAGGTAGAGACACTGAATTGGTATAGCGGCTGGCCCCGCAGGTCATTGTATAGGCCAAATACGTATTCACCATGCCTCCACGATTCTGAATGGAACACGAATGCGGCGGGATCAACGCCGGCACCTTTACCTTTTACCTTTATCTTTTACGAGTTCATTGACCAAGCGTTATCTATGTCAAACATGAGAATTATATTTTAAACTGCCTTACCTCAGATTGAAGGTGAAATTAAACTGGTCCGCATTGATGGATCCTCTAAGAATGAGCCACGCGTTCGTCTTCTATTCGGTGCCGGTTTGATAAATGCGTATTTGGCCTCTAGAATGACTGGCGGAGGAAGGTCAGTGTGTTTACCTTCCCGGACAAGTATCCTACCAAATTACCCATTTCCGAAGGGATGTAAGGCTTGATTAGCTTGGGTTGCCTAGGCGAGGACGGATAACTCGACCGTGCGGCTGTCAACAGTGCCTGTTACCGCTGCACCACATGCGCCCCCGGAGGTAGCAGCACTGAATGAACAAAAAAAAAATTAGGGAATAAAGGCACGTTTTTCATACGAGGCTCAATAAAGCAATGTCGATCAATGGGGCGGCACGCTCTGCTAGAATGGTGCACTCTAATCGAGCCTCAATTAGAAGACAAAGAAGCTGCTGCAAAATAGACAAAGGGGGAAGTGAGGAAAAAGAGCTATTCGATGCCAGTTTTGCAGAGAGGATTTTTGGTATCTTTCGGGTCAACGACACCTTTTACAACTGAAAAACACCACGACGCAAGCCACGCCTGATGAAATGAGCAGAGGAGTGGCTTTCACACGCCACAGCGCTCCAGCGGCGAAGAATCTCCGCCCAATGCCGAACAGGGTACCGATTTCAACGGCAAAGGATATTAAAGATAAAGGTAAAGTGGTCGGCGTTGATAAATTCTCTAAAGACGCACCATGCATTCGTCTTCCATTCGGAATCGTAGAGGCATGGCAAATTTGGCCTATACAGGGTGTGCAAAAATTACCCGTGCACCTAAACATTTTATTGTTTCTAAATGTTGTTAGGAAATTTCCCGTTTCTCTTGCCTAGTATATGTTGAATGAACGTTGTGCGACTCATACGTACTCGAGTACGAAATGGTCAGGCGTTCAAACCACCGAGTTGCTATTATCGATTTTCATAAGGCCGGGAAGCAAACAAAGGACATTGTGAAGATTCTTTCCGTGTCTCGAAGAACGGTTCAAGATACGGTGAGACGCTACAAGGAATTGAAGACCGAAGAGGATTAAAAAGGAAGAGGACGTCCCAGGTCAGCTACGAACCGGAGAAATGTGAAAATCGTGAGAAAAAAATCCGAAGGGACGCCAGGAGGTCGATCCGACAGATGGCGAAAGATGGTGGAATTAGCGTGGGTGCAATGGGAACGATAGTCAGGAAGAAGCTTCAGCAGTACCCCTATCGTCTGCAGAAGTGCCAGCTCCTAACGGATACTATGAAGAAGAACACAATGGAAAGATTCAAAAAGTTGCTGCAGCGATTAACTGTGGCTCGGAACATCGTCTTTACGGACGAAAAACTTTTCACGTTGAACCCAGTCTTCAACTCCCAAAATGAGAGGATTCTTGGGGATTCACTTGTTGATGCTACTGCCAAAGGACGACTTCACGAAATTGCGAAGAAGCCTCAATCCGTTATGGTATGTGGAGGAGTCACATCTTCAGGGAAAACCCCACTTATTTTCGTGGCTTGAAAATCTGGCTTGAAAATCAACGCAGCGATTTACAAAGATATTCTGGAAAGCGTACTCAAGCCGTGAGCCGTTTCACACGTCGGAAAAGAATACTTGTGCTTTCAACAAGATTCAGCACCAGCAGACAAGGCGAATAGGGTCCAGAACTGGTGTGCCGAGCAACTGCCGGACTTCATCGCACACAGAGATTGGCCCTCTACATAGTTCTCCGGACCTTAACGCCATGGACTATTCTGTGTGGGCCATCTTGGAGAGAAAAGCGTGCTCTACCAGGCATCCAAGTTTGGGCTCTCTCAAAGAAGCGCTTCTGAAATCCTGGGACGAAGTTGATGAGACGTACCTGCGTGCCACATGCGCAGCGTTTGTCGGGCGTATGAAGAAATGTGTGAAGGCTAAGGGCGATCGTTTCGAAAGCTGTTAGTGCACTTCGAACTGTCATGTTTGTAGTTTATATTTTTGTTTGTTAGAATTGATCTTCGAAGCTTGATTCCAAAATGCCAACAAATTTTTAGTGCACGGGTAATTTTTGCACACCCTGTACAAGGACTTGCGAGCAGTCGCAGTCGAAGTCAGTGTTTCCACCTTCCCAGATAGATCTGGCAAAAATACTGGCGGGTATCGATTGATTTGTTTTATCGTTAGAAAGTATGTAAAACGGTCGAATAAATTCGTCATTCAGACTAAAGCTGCCCGTGACAATCGTGGTTTCTAAAGATTAAAATGGGCGCAGACCATTAGAAAGAGTGTTAAATAGACATCGGAAAGTCATTACGTCGTCATTATTGCCAAAAATATAGCCAGCAAAATGTCCTCGCCTTCACGGAAACTCTTAGTCATTTCCATCGTATAAGGTGAAGTCCCGCTCGTGGTATATAAAAGCAAAGGTTAGTTAAGGTCTGGTACCAATTCACCCCACCTCGGAGAGCTGGAAGACCTGTTTAGTCTGAGGGAGGATCGATCACTCGACCTCTGTCAGTAGCACGTCTAACCACTGCACCATGCGCCGTCTTTGTGTGGAAACAAATAGAGCAAATGTTAAGGAGCGGAGGCTCGTTATTTTCCTGTTGCAAGAGAAGTTTTTGCCCGAGAAATATGAGATACCGCACTCGAGGGTGCGCGTGTTCAAAACTATGAAAAAGTGCTACGTACATACACAGCTTTGCGATCAAATTGCGGCATTAGGATGTGAGATCTTATGCCTCGTTGTCCCATTCCACGAGGGTTAGAATTTGACACCGGTAAGGGGTTACCCATTAAGTAATTAATAGCCGTATAGCTGCACCGATGTTTTATTCTTCGGGATCCCGATAGCGCATCTACCTACCTTTAATAATTCATTTATTAAGGTTTTTCTCCAGCATTCCGGATATCTCTCTGTGAACCCCATACCTTCCTTGTTGCAGAATACCAAGGTACTGTAAAATCCGTGAAGGATCGCGTGATGTTCTAATTATATGTGCCTTATGTTACCGCACTTATGTAGATGGAGCTTTGATGGCTGGCTTTTGAAGAAGCGCTACCGATACCCGCACTGTCGAACGATCGATCTCCGTCGGGGTTGACCGAGTCTTCCATCGCTCCGGAACAGGTAAGTTGGTACAAAACTTGTCTGCGAAGGTAAATACACTGACTCGGTATAGTGGCTGGCCCACGCAAGTCAATGTAAAGGCCAAATACGCATTCACCATGCCTCTCGAATTGTTAATTTGAAGCGAGTGCACGGCGCGTCCTTTGGGGACCAATTAACGCCGACACGTTCACCTTTAGCTCTCACATAGAAAAAGTAATAATGAGAAGTGATAGAACGAAAGAAAAACAGGAAGTGGTAGAAATACAGTGCTGATCCGTTCTTAACCGTCCACTCTTTCGCAATTCTTATTTTAAAAAATGACGTATTTTGCAAGGCAAAGTATGGTATGAATTTTCCAATATTGAAATCACAGGCTTGTTTTGGAACTCCTGCTGAGCCTACACGCTCGTTTCCATTAGAATTACCCTTTTTTCTAAGTTTCTTGTATGAAGACATTTTGTTGTATGACGCATAAACTCTCCTCGCTGAGTCTACAAATATTCACAGGAATGATTCCAAGCATCGCGGTGAATAAATAGAGGTTTAGATGCGTGTCTTGTCAATAATTGATAAATAGTGCGTACCACTGGATCGGATGATGTGTGAAGCCACATACCGGATGATAGCGCTTGCCGAGTTGATAGGATGAAATCTGGCAACTTTAAATTTGCCCTTAGGCGGTATGGAGTACCCATAAGTAGAGAGACAAGTACTAGTTGTGCGCTCAGTGTTAAATAAGAAGGATGGACATTCTAGTGCCAATATTCCAGTGAAATTTATTCATTCATTCAGTCAAATATTCGGTCGCTAATGTATAAAATGGAAATTTCACAAACAAAAACTCTAAACAATGCAATATCACAGAAGTTCAAACCAGAACGATTTTCCGGTCGATTTTATGTTTTTTTTTCTTTCGTTTTTGCTCCCATTATCCATAGTGTATTTAGTTTTTGTTGCACCTAGATTTCCAGGTTGTTAAGCGGAAGTTTTATATGTGAGCCTAATGTTTGAAACCCGAAGTTTTCAAAGACCTCGTGGTTTGGAAGTTCTTGATCTTTTGGAGGAAGGAGAACTGGAGAAATTGTTTATTGCTTTCTGTATTGATGCAAAAGACTAGCGGGCACTATTCCACTTATTAGGTCGAGTTTTTCTTTCAGTTTGGCTAATACTTCGCCCTCGAGGTTTTCTGTGGTGCTGATGACGAATCTGCTCACCACGATTTGTTGTTCTTGATTTTGTTGGTTCTTTTTTTCACACAGATGGATGTTCATCTGTGTGAAATATTAAACAGTAACATTAACAAACATTAATTTACAGTCGCTATGAGCTGAAAGAGAGAAGCTTGGGGACAGCCGTGGGTAAAGTGGTAATTAATCTTTTTCTAGGTAATCGTGTCGTGGATAGGTATGCTAACCGCTCATGCTATTCCTTCCAGCATGTTCTACAGCCAGTGGCTGCACAGTCATGGAAGTGCAACAAGAATTCTTTCCAAGGTTGGTTAACATGGTGATTGTTTGAGTCAGTTAGAAAAAGTTCCATGTTAATTATGGGTCGTACTTCCTAAAGAGAATTTTATCCCTTGCATCCGCCTAGAGGTGTTGTGAAGTAGCAGCGTTTGAAATGACCTTGTATAATTCTCAATATGCTTTTCTTCTACCATACGAAGTTGTTAAGAGGCAAATTTTTATTGAGCAAGTAATGCTACCTACACTGAGCTGTTAAATCAACGGTGAGGGTTTAAGGTCGGAGTATGAAAACCACGGAAAAGTCGAAGCCTTAGGCCGTAAATGAGAACCTAACAGCCTAATAAGATAGATGAAAATGTATTTGAAATCGTCATCAACGATGGTTTAAGGATGAAGGCTTTTGGATATTGTTGAGCGAGTGTATGTTGTTATTGGCGTCATCTTGAACCCATGATCTATTTATTTGTTATTTTTTGGATCTTAATAGAAGCTCATAACACTATAAAATTATTACGAACCGCCTTTTGACTTTTGGTTTTGATCTTTGATGTTTATATTATCACTATTACCAGCCATTCAGCGGCCTGCAGGTCGCCAAATGAACAAATGAAAGGTAGGAGACAAATATAAAACATTAATAGTAACAAAAAAGAACGAAGAACAAATTGCATGCAGCAATCGCAGTGGGACCCTAGAGTTGACAAACAGACATCGTGGTTTCGCTTCTTTAGTAGGATATTATCATGCCAATAGTTAAGATGTTGTATGAGTTTTCTTTTCACTATTTTGTTTTGAGTTTTAATGACAATAATCATGAAAAAATAGAATAGATAAATATCTTATGAGTAATACTGGTCTGTAACTCGCAACATCACTGCCACTGTCATTTCCCAGAGAACTTCATGTTCGGCATTTGAATGTTAATTGATTTTCAGATGTTTTGAGGCTGCAAATTATACGTTGGATGTGTGACCGTAAGATGAAACAAGTTCCATCTCATGTTTTGCATGTACAAAGACAAGTAAGTTCCTCTTTTCTTCTACTTTTCTTCTTCTTGTATTCTTTTCCTTTTCTTTTTTGTTTCTTTCCGCTA
Organism: Nippostrongylus brasiliensis; assembly: GCA_030553155.1. Classification (NCBI taxonomy): domain Eukaryota; kingdom Metazoa; phylum Nematoda; class Chromadorea; order Rhabditida; family Heligmosomidae; genus Nippostrongylus; species Nippostrongylus brasiliensis. The sequence goes on along the minus strand of CP130736.1, from coordinate 5,748,418 downwards.
TTATTCGATTGTGTAGTAGTAATTGCTGCCCACAAATGTTTTGCTTCCCGTTATATGTAGTTGTTGTTTCAATACGGGCCAGTCGACCTATACAGTCGTTGCTCTCATTGTCCTGGTCTGTGCCAGACAACCACCCATCTGTACGATTTTTAAATCTTCTCATTGTCAGATCATTAACCACATGCGTCTCGCAGGCCAGTGTGCCTTCAGAGCATCGTTTGAACCATGCCTATGAAATTGTCGAAAAATAATTTCCGAAAACAAAGAAAAGATGTCGAAGATTTATTTATTAAGACGAGTTAACAATTATCCGGCTATATGAAAACGGCAGAAAGTGCGTATACCCTGAGTATCATCTTTACTCGTCGCACAGTCCGACTGAGGTGTTGCATTTTCCTCCAGGACAACTTGAACACACTGCACCAACTGGATATATTGATTGGCCAATCCTGTTGACACTATAATAACGAAGTTGAAAAGTTGAATATTACTATACCATTACTATTATACTTTTATTGTAACATGTTGGAACTAACTATTACAGTTGTAAAAGATATGTGACAAAAGGGCGCGTGGTGCGATGGTAAGAGACGCTACTAATTACCACGCGGTCGAGTGTTCGATCCTGCACCTTCAGTCCGCGGTCAACTCCATAGATGCTTGGTCATCCTTAAACGGATTACCTCTTGCTCCACACAAAACGAAGGTTCTCTGCTTAGGCAAACGGTCCCAGCGTGCATGTTACTATATCGCTGATACTGAATTAGAAGTTGTCGATCAAATCCGTGATCTGGGATTTTTCTATGACAGCAAGCTTTCATTTCCCCCCCACCTCAGGCAAGTCTATCTCAAAGCATTGTCTCGCACATTTAATCTGTTTCGTGCACTCAAGACCCGTGACCCCGTTACATTAGTTAGGCCTTTGTTATAGGTTCGCTCGAACCGAGCGAAACTCGTCCATTAAGCATGAGACGCGCGTGGGGTCAGACACGCGCGTACGAGTTAACGGGGTGACGCCGTCGCGGGGACGCGCACGGGCTATCATGGGCTTCGCGGCGTCCTCCACCGCGTTGGACCGCCTCGGTGGGGGGTGGGGAAAGCACGCGGTCACCGCCCGCAAATCGCAGGCGCTCAGCGCGAGCGAAACTATAACGGAGGCCTTAGAGCTTATAAAACTTACATCCGCCCCATTGCTGAAAGTGGATCTTCGGTTTTCTCCCCACAGTTAAAGAAGGATATCCGGCTCATTGAAAGCATTCAAAATAACTTCACTAGGAAGCTCGTTATTAGATGCAGTGGTATTAATTATAGGTTCTTACCGAATGGGACACAACGGAACAAATTGTTCAATCTATCTAGTCTTGTCAGTAGAAGGAAGAAGTATGACTTAATCCTGGCGTACAAAATTCTCTCGGGCATCACCGGTCTTCACTCGAATGAATTCTTTCAATTTGCTCCTTCCCGCACTAGAGGTGAACCATTCAAACTCAAGCGTTCGTTGGTAAATACTAGGCTTCGGTCACAGTTCTTCTCGCAACGGATTATTCCTCTTCTCACTCCATTCTTGACCAAAGGTGGGCTGCGATTAAACTTCAGGTCATTCAAAAATCTGGTTTCCCGTGAAGTGCTCAGTACTGCAGTAGAGTAGCACCAGTTGTAGCATTCTGTTGCATTACGTTCGTTTGTTTTGTATCTCACATATTTCTTCTCAGAGTACTCGTCTTTCAATTTTCCCTTTCTTTTTGTGTTTCTCTTTCTGTTAAGTATTTTTAATTGTATTGTAACCTTTTTAGCCCTCCTCTGCCTGTAAAAGGGCATCCCTCGTATGCGGTTGTCAAATTTTTGTCATGTTTCATTGTTTTAGTTGGTTAGCTGTTTCCTCACGCATGCGTTGGTGTGCGTCTATTAAATAAATAAATAAATAAATCCCCGCTAGGTCTATCCAAGCCTTTCATCCATCCGGGGCAGGGTAAATTGGTACCATACCTGTTGAAGAAGGTAAAGACGCTGACTTGGTATAGTGGTTGGTCCACGAAAGTCATTGTATAGGCCAGCACGCATTCATGAGGCCTGTACGATTCTGAGTGGAACAGGAATGCGGCAGCGCGTCCTCATGGAACTGATCAACGCCGACACCTTTACCTTTACTTTTACCTATGTCCCTTTCTGCCCAAAGTGCCCTCAGGTGTTGCCCAGCGTCGTAGAGGTTGCTCCCAATGTCTCCAGGTACGACTCTGTATGAACTTTGGCATAGTACGGTTGTTTCTTGTCCTATATATTTGTTTTCGCGACAAAAGAACGGGGTGTTTGATGATATGAGGAAAGGTCAGAACAATAGCGATTTTCCTAACAGTTTTTTTGAAAAAAAATACGAAGAAGAAATCAACAAAGTCGGAAAAAGCGCAAGTTCCTTGCCTTACACATTACCTGTTCTCATCTATAATTTCAACATTTCCTCTTGTTAACTTATGGTATTTTGGGAATAACTTGTTCAGCATCATTTCCATCAATTTCGACAAAGGAACTACAGGGTGCGCAAAAATTACCCGGAATAAAATATCACATTGTAACTTCAACAAAAATGTAGATCTGACAATGAAACTTAACATACAGTTTCTCTATTCCATTACTGATAGAAAAGTATCAAGTTCGTTCAAAGTGGCCCCCTATCTTACGGACACATGTCCTCAGACGAGTAGCGAGCCCATAACACATGGCACGGAGGTAGTCTTCTACTATATCCTTTTTATGCCTCAGCCAGGGGAGCTTCCAGTGGTGCCAACTTTTTGTGTTGTGTAGAGGAAATCTCGCTCCCAGTAAGTGACCAGAGAAGAAAATAAGGCCGTTCAAATCCCGTGAGTGCAGAGGTCAGCCATTTTGTGCTGTGCGGCGTGTGACAGCAAAATTATGAGTCGATGATTGCTGATCTTTCTCGATTTGGCTTTGCCGTTCGCACATTGTGAATTCAAATGAACTCAGACTTGGAATACATTTGAGTTTAGTGTATGCGTACCCACTACTCCAATATTAGGTTGAAAGCTTAGTTCTGAAAGTTGTTATCAATCGCGCTAAACGAATTACTCGTGGCACGCAGGTAGTCCTCATCGAAATCATTCCGTGTGTTTGTTAACAGTGCTATCAGAAGCAGCAAAATTGCACATCAGATAGAGCACTCTTTTTTTCTCAAAAACCTACTAGTCTAGAAAATCAGCTCCTCAAAAACATTAATGAAAGTTGAGGTAAAAATAGCGGTACGACCAGAGAGGTATAGATTGATGATGGCCGATAGTTTCAAATTTCGTTTTGCTATTACCGCTGTGCAAGCATTCAAGAGCTCAAACTTGGACAGCGTTTGCATGTAGTATAGATGTATAACATATTCCAATATGAAACTCAGAATCCAGTTCTGCCACTAGTTGTGATCTGTGATGTATTATTCCGGGTAGTTTTTGCGCACCCTGTAGAACTATTGTTGCGTAGGAAATTGGATGTTATAACTGTTGTATTGAAAAACTCCTCTGTATGTGTGTATAATATAATGACCGAGGCTACTCTTGATCAATAAGCAAGTTAGATAGAATAAATAAAAGACAACCAGATAATTACTTCTTAATTTGGATTCATTCCTGACATTCAAGGGAATTTAGATCAACTTACGAATCTGTGTACATGCAGGACGTGAAGTAGGACGTAGGACATTTATATGTGGCACATCCAATGTATCGGTTAGACGCCCAAAGCACCTAAAAATCAAAATCAACACATCCCTTTCACTTCTCACTTCATAGGACAAATTGTTAAAATCTCCTCGAATTACCGAAGATAAATGTTGAATGTATTGCTCATTAGTGTGACCCTTCCCCTTTCTTGCTTTCTGTTTGGTTAGCGGTGACAAATTTCTGCTCGTGCTCGTAGTTAAATAAAACATGAACAATTAAATAGTGTTAGCCAACCTTTGCCAGAACTCTTCTGGATCGTCCAAGATCGAACACCTTTTGCGAGAAGATCATATTCGAAGGCAAACCGCCTGTGGCTAAGAATGCTGTCCATTTGGCTATAGCCTGAATACCAATTGTCTGTATAGCACCATGGTGACTCTTTTTAAGCTCTTCCAATTTACATCTATGGATAATGTTATCGATTACTGTTTCGCTTACGTTTTGGAGTGCGCCAAGCTGGTCTGTCTTCGTCGTGCGTAGAATTTGAAAGTTTTCCTTCCATCCTGGTCGAGCGCTGGCTGCACGCTCAGCTTCATCTGCAACTCACCACGTGTTGGTAGGCGTACATCTCTGCCTCGCAGCTGTACTTCTGCAATTTCGTTGTTGAAGTTCGGCGGCACTTGTTAGAACTTCCGAATACACAGACCGGGTTCAGATAAAAAATTCTTTCGCTTTCCGAATTTCGGTCGAGAACCTCTCATATCGCTTACTGGACTAGCAAGTTGTGGACTAGCAAGCTGGGCCCCACGATCTCATTGCTTACCTGGGGCTGTATGCCCGTCTCACCCGAGATTGCTGGGGGATGGGGCAAGGGGAGGAGCCGGCTAGTATGATTGGAGTCGGCCCTTGTTTCATGTGCTCTTACTGGCTGGCTCCTCCCCTTGCCCCATCCCCCAGAAATCTCGGGTGAGACGAGCATACGGCCCCAGGTGAGACGAGCATACGGCCCCTGGGGTCGTATGATCGTGTCTCCCGAGCTGGGGAGATCTCCCCACGTCGGCATTCTGAGACGCACCGAGTTGGGGAGATCTCCACGATACGGATCCCGAACTCTGACGGGTCCTGAATCTGCCCGTAATGGCCGATATAAGCTGAAACTCTTAAAACCAACGTTGTAATTGTGGTCAGCATGCGAAATAACCTAAATGAACGAAGTTTAAGCCGATTTTGAAAATTTATCCTGGCCACCCAAATAGACAGCATCGTTGATCTCTGGCCGAGATTCGCAAAAGGGAGATCTGGTCCGTGATTGCCCGTAGACGATGCTTCGGCTAAAACCAATTTTTTCCGACTCATATACGTCGGTAGAGTTGGAACTTTTGACGAGACCGCTACTTTGATTAGAACGAAATCTCTGCATCTTTAATAATGTTAACACGATAGCATGTAAATTTTCCATTGAATTTATTTTTAAAAAGGAGTTGAAGGAGGCTTCAAAGAAGACTTTTTGTAAGAAAACTCTTGGAAAACCCACCAATCTATACATAAGAGCAGCCGGAGGTGCAATTTCAGGAGGACTGTAGAAGCCGTTCCCAGCTGTTAAGCCTAGAGCCACAGTTGACCTTGAAAAGCGAATTCAAATTAGAATGGGGAGGTATTCAGCTAACTACGGTATAATACAAACCTGAAGTTGTTGTGCATGCCTAAAGCGACTTCTCTGAACGTTGAAGACATCACCCCAAAGCAAGCAGTGGATGCTGAAACTCAAATAGCTCAGGTCTGTTTCATTTTTCACAAGAAAAAACTTCGACCTGTAGTTGAACCTGCTGTTGCCGTTGTTGTCGTTATTGATGTCGGTGTGGTTGCTGTAGATACACTGGCAGTGGTAGTTATAGGTTTAGTGGTTGTTGTCGTAGGTGCAGGTACAGTAGTTGTACCAGCAGTGGTAGTTGTGGGTGCTGCAGTTGTTGTTGTCCCTGGTGTTGTTGTTGTTGTTCCAGGTAGTGTAGTTGTTGCCGCTGGTGCTGTTGTGGTAGTTGTACCAGCAGTGGTAGTTGTGGGTGCTGCAGTTGTTGTTGTCCCTGGTGTTGTTGTTGTTGTCCCAGGTAGTGTAGTTGTTGCCGCTGGTGCTGTTGTAGTAGTTGTACCAGCAGTGGTAGTTGTGGGTGCTGCAGTTGTTGTTGTCCCTGGTGTTGTTGTTGTTGTTGTTGTTGTTGTTCCAGGTAGTGTAGTTGTTGCCGCTGGTGCTGTTGTAGTAGTTGTACCAGCAGTGGTAGTTGTGGGTGCTGCAGTTGTTGTCCCTGGTGTTGTTGTTGTCCCAGGTAGTGTAGTTGTTGCCGCAGGTGCTGTTGTTGTTGTAGCGGCGGTAGTAGTTGTAGGAGTAATGGTAGTTGTAATTGGGGTATGAGTAGTGGTTGATACTGCTGTCGGTGTCGTTGTTGTTATCGGTGCTGTTGTTGTTGTTGCAGCGGCTGTTGTCGTTGACTGTTGCGCTGTAAGCGGGAGCATTTTTGAATTTTTATATCCATCAGATTTCAGGGAAGTATTTAACCGGCATGATATGCCGTCAGTTTAACGACATAGGTAAGGGTAAAGGTCCGGCGTTAATCAGTCCCCTAATCGTAAGGGTTCGTTTTGACGCCGCGCGGGAAAATGCAAAATTGAAGCGCTATCAATAATTAACGTCCTTGATCGAATTTGCTCCTTTGCATTAGTGGCGCAGTCCGATGGCGCTTCATATAGGCAAATTTACTGGTCGTTCGGGTTTTTTAGAAGGCTACTATTCCTTGTTGGAGGACATTTTGACGAGATTCACTTTTTTGTTTAATTCCTTTCCTGTGATTATATGCCCAATTTTTTTGCTTAGACGCGAGTCTTCTAGGGACGCGCCATGCATTCGACTTCCATTCCGAAACGTAGGGGCCTATACATACCTACAATTACTTGCTGGGCCAGTCGCTACATATAGTACCACGCGAGTCTAGGCACCTTCTCAGGCAAGTATGATATAACCCAGAAGGATGAAACTTGATTAACCCGGGCACGGATCGATCGCACAACCGTGCTGGTGTCAGCAGCACCTTCTACCGCCGCACCATGCCCGTCCAACAACATAGATAAACAATCAAAACAGGGAAATGTGGGAAAGTATTTATGTAAGCGGCTAACCTGACACCATCGAAGACGTCGCCAACAGCGTGAAAACCTACAATTAGTGACTGTAATAAAGCTATTTCTAAGTTGCTTCCAACTAAAACTAACGTACCGTGTGGTTGATGAGAATTCTCCAGACGAAAGTTCTACGAGAACCCTTACCATTTCCATGTGAAGTTGCCATTCTTTCTGGACAGTTCTCTTAGGCGTATTTAGATAGGTGTAGGTGATCAACGCGATTGACAGCTCTTTGATGAGGAGAAAATCATTTTGTTTCAGCCAAGACATGGAGACGAATCAGTCTCACTGCGTAAGGTGGTTATACATCATTGTGCAGGTGCATCGCCTGAGGGCGCGCTTTGACAAACCCAGTAGTGGATTGACTGGACCCCTTACAAAACGTCACATTTAAGGCTCATTCACACTTTTGGGTACGCAAAGACGTGAACCCATGCCCATCGCCACTTTTCTGCAGCATTACCCTGGGGCCGACACATTCGTGTTCCATTCTTAATCGTATAGGCATGGTGAATGCGTACTAGGCCTACACATTGGACGTACGGGGGCCAACTGCTATACCAAGTCAGGGTCTTTAACTTTTCAGACAAGTCTGGTACCAATTTACCCGATCCCGGGGGCATGAAAGGCTTGGTAAGCCGAGACGGGGATCGATCGCTTGACGGTGCGCGTGTCACTAACGCCACTAACCATTGCAACTCGCACGCCCGCGGAAAAGTAAAAAGGTAGAGTTTGTGCCGAATTGGAGTTCAGCCACTCGACAAAGAAGTATAACCTATGGGATTTTCAAAAAGGCCAGTGGAATGACAAAAAGGTTCATGTGGCTTCATAATAGTGGAATTAGCCGCATTTCCGCAGCAATAAATCCGGATTTCAGCGCGCATTTGTGCCGAATAGTCGAAACATTTATTTGAACCAACACTTGTCTAAGAGAGAGAGAGAGAGCATCGGAGATGTCCATGTGCAACAGGTCACAAAGAAATCGAACAGATATATAATTTTGTACATTGAAACAACTAAAAGTGTAACTGAACGCAGGTGTACTACGAACTACGAACAACATTTGGTAGAGTCGCACTAGTAGTTGTGCTGGAAATTTATGCAATATATTTGCTTCACCTGCATGGATTATCGCAAATATTTTCGCGATAATCCAAGCAGCTGAAACAAACAAACCGTTGTTAATCACCATTTTATCTGCAAATGTGTAAAAAATCCGCAGGTGTTCAGTGCTGGAGCGACAATGTGTTCTCCTTTGGCACTTTTTGATTGCGGTCTCCTTCATCGGGTGTCAATAATATTCTATTTATTTACAAACTACTGTGCGTAACGACGGATAACGGCAATGTCATGTTTACTGCTCGCACGCTAGATCATCTGCATTTCATTGCTGCGATTCATGATTGTTGTGGAACACAGTTTTTACCCAACAAGGACAGCTGAGGTTTGAGAACATCTACTTTCATTATTGCTTTTTTTGTACATTATCGTCGGCAAACAAATACCAAGACGCGAGTTAAATGAAAAAAAAAACTACTTTTGTCGTCGTCCTGCCATAACTCTCTCTAACGTTATTCTTACTGATCAAAAATGGGAAAGGAGGTCGACGTTGATCAGTTCTCTAAGGATGCGCCTACCTATCATATTCCGTTCTGAATCGTATAAGCATGGTGAATGCACGTTATTCCTATGCTGCGACTTGTAGGCGCCAACCGCTACCCAGTAAGTATATTATCTTCCCAGACAAGTCTGTTACCAACTTACTCGACCTCGAAACGGTGAAAGGCTTGGTTAGCCCGGGCCGGAATCGATCGCTCGAACGTGAGGGTGTCAGCAGCGTCTCTTACCACTGCAGCATGCGGCCCTGATAGATTGTGCACACTAGAAGTTTAACGAGTGAAGGCCATGGACGTTAATTTCATGATTATTCAGCCACGCTTATCGTTATCGGCAGTTGTTTAACAAAACAGCAGATAGAGCTCTCTAGTAGATCTTACGAGGAAGGTCAATGAACTTCCCCTAAAGATTCCAATCGATACCTAAATGTTATTGAAGAGCATCGAATTGCGATTACAACGGTATAGCATGTTTTTGCTAAACGCAAATGGATGGCCAAGAAAAGGCAAAAAATCTTAACCACTAATCAGTGGCGAAGGATTTCTAGGTCATTACCAACGAAGGCAGTACCATGGTGGCTCAGTTGATAGCGCGTAGGACTCACAATCTGATTGATGAGTGATCGGTCCTTTCGCTAGATTCTTCTGTTACCACCATGTGCTAAACACCAAATTACGCTCCTTTTGCGATTTTGTCACAGTTGCTGGATGGAATCACGTTTTGGACGAGTATGACCGACACTATACGTCCAAGGGTAACTATCTACTTATGTACGTGACCCTTACCGTAGCCAACCCAAATCCATCCCAAATTCAGAGACAAATGTCAGATTCGTGGTCAACACCCTTAATAACACCAGTAGACAACGTTTGAGCCAAATCGACGATTTCGATCCTATCACCCTACTTTGTTAGTACGAACCCTAGCCAGCGCACGTCAGACACAATTTGAAAAGCCGATGTTACATTTGTGGATTGTGGGTTTGTCAGCAGCCCATGTGATTTTTCTTGATGCATATTAAAAACAGCCAAAATGGAGTGTCTGTTCTTTAGAGTCCAATAAGTGGAACAATAGATAGGAATAAAGATATTTTCGGCAACAGGACCTTCATACACTTACACTACATACTCAACATTAATAAGAGTAATGAGGTCGAAAACACCGACTTTGCCCAAACTTTGTCTACGGGGCTCATTCGGGGCGCTGATCACGAATCTGACATTTGTTTCTGAATTCCGGATCGATTTGGGTTGGTAACGTTATACTTGTCTCAAACGCGATTCTATCCAACAACTGCGACACAATGGCAAAAGGAGCGTAAATTGGTATCTAGCGCATGAAGGCAAAAAAGTTCAGCAAAGGGACCGAGAAAAATCCTAGTAAAGGGATCGATCCCTTGACCATCAGATTGTGAGTCCTACATGCTACCAGCTGAGCTAGCCTAGAAGCACTTCCGCCACGGACTAGTGGTCAAAATTTTTTGCCTAATTGGGGCCATCCATTTGTATTTAGCAAAAACGAACTATACCGTTGTACTCGCGATTCGATGATCTACAATACCATATAGGTATCGGTTGGAATCTTTGAGGAAAGTTCACTGGCCTCCCTTGTTAGGAGAGACTAGCTTTGTTGTCGTGAGATCTGTCATACTTCTCTATCTGGATCGTTAGATACCTTATTCACTGATGAACTTCCTTGTGTCGTAGGACGTAGCGCGTCTCAGGACGAGCCAAAGTAAAGGCAGAAGACTAAGTAGTTTTACAGAATGATTCGCTTAACATTTCTTCTGACGGCTGGTCAAATGTAAATGATCCTAAACTCTATAAGAACAGAAACAAAGGAACACAAAGTAACACGAACACACGTTTGTGGCTTCAAAACTTCGTGGCGGTGGAATTAATGCATTGAGAATTTTCTTGCCTCGAGCTGAACAAGAGGTCTTCCTTATAAACACGATCAAGTCGCGTCCGAACATTTTTGAGCAGTTGACCGATCAGATGTTCTGGATATTCGATTGTTTCAAATTTTCCCCTTTCCATCATTCGCACAAACTTCTCTCGTAAGTTCGTGTTGTAAAATGGATCGCGATAGTGCCTGAAAATGTGGAACAGAAAGAAAATTTTTAAGAAATAGAAAATCAAGGGATAGCATTTCTCCTCAATGTGCGCCCTGCGAGAGCAACATATGTATTAATAGTTCTGATGAAGCGATGGAGATCAATTGACTGTGCTTTGTAGTGAATAGTTGAGGCTTCCCCTCAACTATTAGTTTTATTTGCCGATTCGCAAGATCAGGTGTCACTGCAGACTAGCCTATTTATTATATTATGCTAAGGTTGGAATAATCACTTATGAAGACCTAAATGATAAAATATCGACTTTTGGAATACTTCCTACAGATTGATCAGTTTCTAAAGATGCAATAGAAAACCGGCCTTTTCCGGGAACGTATTCACCTTTTTTCGGCACAGATTGTTCCGTTGAACAAAAGCTGCTAAGGTAATTTTCCCCAAAATTGGCAATACCTGACATATCCTGCACTCAGTGGCAGTTCGAGGTTGATGTAGTCTCCGAGGAAGGAGTGAACCGCATGTACTCCCATCTCAAGAACCTAAACTCGTTTGACGTTGAGAAAAGTAAGAGCGGTGAATCGGAGGATCGCATACACGAAAAGGGTTAATTATGCACTTTCTGCGAATGTAAGCGACTCTTAGCGTTATGTTATCGAAGACAAGCGTCGGTAGATGCTCACGTAGAGTCTTCTCCCCCTAAAAACTCATTTCTCATAGTTAATAGCGTCTCAATTCAAAGGAGGAGAGCACTTTGTATGTAGACGGTAGTTCGGCTGTTCGGAAGATGAATCGTGACTGGAAAGTTATCGAGCCCACATTCTTATGTCGCTCCATTGTCGAACTGAAATAGGCAGAGGTGATGGTGTGGTGGACCTATGTTCTCCAGAAAATCATGATCGAAGCGGAAAGGGCAGAAGTTAAATAGCAGTTCTCTTTCGAATACGACATGTTCTGCAGTACCGGACGTTCCACAAAGATAATACGGCGGAAGCGAAACTCTTCCGCGACGAAGCAGTCGTTTTCATATAATATCTTTAAAATTGATTTATTCGCAAAAATAAGTATGTATTAGGTTGTTGCAAAAGTCTTGCAAAGCGAAAATCTCAGTCAACGATATAATCACCGTTGAGATCTATGACTCTTCCCCATCTTTCGGGCAACTTCTCAGTTCCTCTCCGCCAGAACTCTGGGAGCTGTGACGAAAAAAAATTGGCCGACCTCTATTGCCCATACGTCTCGGTTGTCGAATTCCATATCTCGAAGGTGTTGCTTTAAGGACCTGAACAAGGGATAATCCGTAGGAGCAAGGTCCGCAGGATAAGGTAGTCTTTCCCCTTTCGGGGCGTTTTTCTCGCATGAGGGGAAGTTCTACCGCACCCACCTTATTCTCCAGACCTTGCTCCTTCAGATTGTCTTTTATTTAGGTCCTTAAAGCAACACCTTAGAGATATGGAATTCGACAACCGAGACGTACGGGCAATAGAAGTCGGCCAATTTTTTTCGTCACAGCTCCCAGAGTTCTGTCGAAGAGGAATTGAGATGCTGCCTGAAGGATGGGGAAGAGTCATAGATCTGAATGGTGGTTATATCGTTGAGTGCGATTTTGTTTGAATAAATTGCTGTTATTTTGAAGAATGTTGCAAAAGTGTTGCAAGAATTTAAACCTAATATTTATGCTCAGCAGCTCGAGCCCAACGTTCTCATATAAAATTTCCCCGCATGTGCAATGCGTGTTCGCAACCGGGTTACCACGTGGGTATAATTACGTTTATTAAAAACTTACAGAACGAGGCTTACGAGGCTCTCGTTTGTATTGCCCGCAACAATTCTTTCGTCAAGATCGCTCATTATCACGTAGCTGGAATGGTAACGACTTCGTATTATGCAATCCTGAAGCGAACGAAATGAATGAACGGAGAAGAAGGAAAGTGTGACGTTCAGCAATGATGAACAGCTAACATTCTGTTCTATAAAATTACTATATGCCGTCGAAACATACCATTATGGCAGATGCCTGCGTAACATCTACGCCTTTACTGTAGAAAATGGCCTCAACTTCTCCAGTGTTGACGTAGTCGTCCAAAACCTTAGGGAAAATAGCGCATAGAGTATACTAAGGGAGGGGGACGTTAGGCAGGAATCCTAATTGCCAACTCATGACGCGCGCAAGGTGACAGTACCTGCGGACCATTGTCGAGTTCACCGAGCGTACCTGCACCCTCGCCCTCACCGCACGTGATCTTGGCACGACCGAGCTCCACGTTGAGGCGATGGTGACCCGACGGACGAGAGAAGTCGGATGGTCGTTGAGAAATGTTCCAAATGCCTTCGCCTACATAACTAGCGGCCGTGTAAATGGCCTAACGACTCGATTATACAAGAGCAAAATAAGTAAACACATCAAAATTTTGTGCTCTTTCCAATGAACTCAGTCAGAAGTCCATAAGAACAACTGCTGATGACCACTTCTTTCGATTTGGAAACCGAAAAAGAAATATCAACGGAACAATCTCGTCTTAGTAAAATTGCATAAAAGACGATTATTTTAAGATTCAAGGTACACGGTCTTGAAAATCGAAAAATGCTCACCAACAGCTGTTCTTGTGGACCTCTGATTGAGCCCATTCCAAAGAGCTCAAAATTTTGATATGCTCCCATACTACGCACATGTATAACCGATACCATCTACACGGCCGCTACGTAGGCCAAGACGTTTGGAACATTTCTCGACGGCCATCGGACTGCTCTCAACCGTGGGGTCACCATCGCCTTAACGAGGATCTCAGCCGGGACAAAATCGCGTGCGGCGAGGAACAGGGTGCAGGTGCATGCACTGAACTCGTCAATGGTCCGCAGGTACTGTCACCTTGCGCGCGCCATGAGTTGGCAATTAGCATTCCTGCCTAACGTCCCTCACCCAGTACACTAATAATTGGAAATTGTTGCATGTGTTCGGGTTCGAAATCAAATTTTCCTTCAATGATGGCACGGATCAAAACGTGTGAGGTACCATTCGATAGAGGAAGAAATGCACAGCAAAACGTTACCGCATTCACGTTGGTAGCGCTGTTCACTGTTTGTTTGTTTGTTTGTTTATTACATGGAAGTACCATGTGCAGTACAATACAAACCGACAATAAAGCAACATCGTATAAGGAGGTGAAAGGGACCTGAGTAACACAGATCTATAAGGAACATTGGCTAAAACAAGCAAGGCAATGTGTAAAAAACAGTTTAGGAACTATTAAAAAGACAATTGTAATAAACGGGAATGAGGAAGAGGTAACAAGGATAAAAAGAGCATTAAAAGTTGACAACGAAGACCAAGTAATATATGGAGCAAGAATGATTGAAGGAAAAACAAAAAATTAGAACACCGTCATGTCTAAAGCAATAGTTTATCTATCATTTTCTAGGAAGCATTGTGGCTCACAGGAATAGGTTGCTTTTTGCTAAGAAGTACATAACTAGGAACGACTCTGTTGGTGAAAAAGTGCAAGCTACAGTTTTTTTTCTAGCCCTGGCGATAGCGAAATTTGATGACTGTTGCAGTGGGTCCGCATTTGCATATCACCACCTTTTTGCCGTGCTTGTCGGGTTTGGAACGTCGTCTGCCTTTCCACCTTCGTTGACCCACTGGACACGGCGGGAATAGAGTACCAACATGACTACCTGTGAAATATAGTTCGTTCAATCATTTGCGCGCTTCAGTATGAGAAAAGGAGCTACCGCGCATGCTCTGCGACGCACTTCCCGCTAGGCCAATGCTTGAGGTATCCACCGAGCAAGTTTTCTAACCCTACCGTTCGGCTTTAATATATGAACGTCAGATGACTGTAGAGCACAAATTATAAGCGTGTCTGGATTACTCACGAGTGGCTTGGTATGATTTTGTCGCTCCTCAGTATGTCCTGATCCAACTCCTTAGGGAGTCCTGACTTGTCTATGTTTTGCTGGTGTACTCGCTGCTGTTAAATTTATAAGGCCAGGAGGCGACGGTGATTCGAACAGGAGCGCTTTCCTTATAAGGCCATTGTTAAGGCCCCTGCCGACTCGACGACGCGACGACGAGCATTCTCGTCTAACGCGGTGCCGTCGTGCAATGCAGTGTGCTGACTGAATAGTACACGGCACCGCTTGGACGAGAACGCTCGTCGTCGCGTGTTTTGCTCAATTGCACTTACAACGGGGAATTCGACGCGCAAATTGCTCGTCGTCGAGTCTGCAGGGGCCTTTATACCGACGCTCACCCCCCAGCGTCTGCCAGCGCAACTCGTCCCATTCAGTATCAGACACCGTGGTAGCAGACGTGCATGTGTTAGTTGTCCTGCCGGCGGCTGGCGGGACAGCTAACACACGCACGTCTGCTACCACGGTGTCTGATACTGAATGGGACGAGTTGCGCTGGCAGACGCTGGGCGGTGAGCGTCGGTATAACAATGAGCTAAACCTGCTGCAAGCGTTTCAAGGGTTGGTTAGCATTTTTGCCAGGCAAGGAAAAGAAAAAGCATGACGTTGCGAATATGCGATTCAGACGGAATGAATTCCGGAGCCACTGTAACAGCTAGCAACTTCACCAAAGTGGATGCGGTGAACACTTTTGTAGTGCATGTCTCCCTCTATCGAATGGTGCCGTATTGATGGGTGCTGTCATTGACAGAAAATTTGCTCTTGAATCCGATCACATTCAGATGCCCGATCACTTTTGACTCAGCCTAATAAGAATAAAAATACGGCGTTAACAAGCGAAGAATTTCTCTTCGCTCACCAACTGGGCTGAAAATTTCATCGCCTACCCGTCGTGAATAGGAATCCATCCGCGCTACATATATATAAAAATGTTGCACACCAAAAAGAAGATAGTGTTCGATAAGCTCAGTCAACAGGAGCCAACTGCTGAGGCTCCCGTAGAGTGGAGCATGACAGTGAGAGAGTGTGTACTTCGTTCCTGAAACAATTCCGTCTCTAAACATCTGTTTCTGATCCTCTTAGCGATGAAGCGAAATTAGAATAGTGCAAATTTCGTAGCACTTGCATTGCTTGCCATCTCGAAAATTAGTTTTCTTTTCAGTAAAAAACAACCTATTCACTTTTTACTACTCTGTTTTCACCAACACGGATTCCTAATAATGCCGTAATGAAATTTCTACCTCCATGGATTAATTTTGAACATACCGTTTTTAGTTCTGACGATAACTTCTTCATAAGTGACGCCAGACGAGTTCTTTTCGTCGGTACTGACACCGATATAGCGGGCTCTGGGGTGTTTACAGCAGTATACGGTATTCCATGGAAAGGCAATAGATTCGACAGGATGGCCCACTGGACGTAGTTGGTCATCCTTGTACCAGCAGTACACTTTTTTACTGTAATGAAAATTGATAATATTGAAGCGTTCCAGAATAGTTACGTAGTACAGTTGTAAGAGGCGCTACTTCTACTCGCACTGTCAAACAATCAATCACGTGGAAACGAAAATGTGCAAGTGTACATACAGTGCGTATCAAAAGTGCAGCGCCACCCCAAGATCTGTACTTTTTTCTTTGTTAACTGAGATTCGTGCTATGAGATTGCTCTCAGCGAATTGCCCGTAGTCAAGAACAATACCAAAAAATGATTCAGAAAGATTTCCAAAATATGAAAGTTTTTAAGAAAAAATATGGATTGTCCACTGTATCAAAACTATAAGGCCACCTCAGAGTCGACTCCACTTCATTACATCAAACAGCCGACAATTGCAAATTAATAATCGACTTGTCTACCATGATTGGAAATGAGTTGAAAAATTCGGTTCGGCATACTTTTTAGCAAATTCTTCAAGATACCAGGATCCAAATTGTTCCACGCCGCAACGATCGCTTCTCGCAATTCTTCGACATTGTTGAACTGTCTCCCGTCTCTATAGATCTGACGTACAAGTATTCCTCAGATATTCTCAATCGGATTTAGGTCCGGCGAACAAGCTGGCCGGTCTAACAAGGGGATATTCCTGGAGTTCAACCACTGTATCGTCGATTTACTCGCATGTACCGATGCATTGTCCTGCATGAAAGTGAGATTCTTCGTATTGTGTTGGCGAATACACGGCACCAGATGATCATTGAGAGCAACTTCATATCATAAATGCCCTTTAACAAAGAAAAAAAAACTATTGTTTTTGGGGTGGCCCTATACTTTTGATACTCACTGTGTAATTGTAAGAGCGCAAAACGGTCTAATCGTAAGAAGTAAAGAAACTGGAGCAAACATGTTATTGCGCAACTCACCCACGCATTTCATAATCCGTAAGTTTCCCATAAGATTGAAGTGTGACAGCAGAGTATGTTGGAAACGTATACGCTGCTAACGGTGTGAATTCGGAAAAAGAAGAAGGTGTCACTTCTCGAGTGAGATCTTGATCGAAAAAGTCATAAAATGGCAGGCATTCGTTGACATGTCGAGGTAGCACATTGTCCGAATCGGGTGCTTCGAAGCTTTCCGAAAGTTTGTTACCTGAAAACAAATATACCAGGTGGCTACTTGGGGAAAGGTGTCAGAAACTCATAAGTCATTCTTATTCTATTGGCTAGTGGTTGTGTGCTGGTTTTTGAACATCGTATTTACTTTTTCAAATTTTTCATCCTTTTTAGAATTTTCGCATCTGGAAAAGTTCGTTATTTGCTGTTTCAGAGCTTAAGTGCTCGTCCGTCCGGTGTCAGTGGCTCCACTTAGCACTACATCAGGAGCGCCCATTCATAAAAATATGTACGTGCCTCCATTCAGTGCTAAATTGAACTGCCCTTGAAAATTCGTTAACGAAGTTGAGCTTGCGAGGAGAACGGCGATAGCTGTAGCAGTAGTGAGCAACAGAATGAATTTGAGAACGTTGAGCCGCTGATGGCCGAACATGGAGAGAGTAGATGGCCGCTGTAATATTCTGCTGTCGGAATCTGAAAAGCGTCAATCAGGAAACTTCCAGTAAAAATGAAGAAAGTGCCTTAATTGATGACACATTTATCGGACAGAAAACCGAAAAGTATAGAAACACCAGCGAGAAACAGAAAATTTCTCAAGAAAATTGTCCAAGGAAACATCGCAAACGGGATTGAAAGTTTAACGAGTGATTCGTTGTCTGAACAGTAGTGAGCCTCACAGCTGTCAAAAACGTTTTCATGCGTTTTCGTCTTTCGAGACGCACATTTTTAGTGAACAATGGACAGATCTTACAAAATAACAGATCATCGCTCTAGATCTGAGCTTTTTTGACGTTCTGAGTAGAAACACAGACTCAGTTCTTAACGCCTAATACTGATGACCTCCGAAAGAACCGAAAGATTCATCTGTCTAGGCTTATTCGGAAAGAAAACTTCCGTCACAGGATAGGTGAACAAACGGCGCTTTTTTGTGCTGAAAAGCGCTCTTCATATATTTCCTAAAATGCCTTTCCTGTTTCTTCAGTTTTTTAATTATTGGTTTTTTGGCCACTGTCACGGGAAATTACGCGGAGAGCTAGAGCTCATGCTGATGAGGTCGAGCTCCAGCTTAGGCATATTTTATGTTTCGAAAAGTTTGTAGAGAAAATTGTTGGCTTTTTGACGCTAGAACTTGTCTCACTAACCAGTTTGCGTATCTGTAAACTTCTCTGATATCCCTTTCTTTCATAGCGGCGCCCGTGGAAACGATTAGAAGCAAGGCACTCATTTTAGGCCCTATTGGCACACCTCCTAGGGTCAACTTGCTAATCAATGAGTAGTGGTAAGAGGCGTTACTGAGACTCGCACATTCTAGCGATCGACACCTACCCTGGGTAACCAAGCCTTCCATCTCTCCGTGGTCGGGTAAATTGGTATCAGACTTGTCTGAGAGCGTAAAGACACTGGTCCAATAGCGGCTGACTCCCGCAAGTCTTCGTAATGCGCATTCATCCTGCATCTGCGATTCTGAATGGAATACGAGTGCACGGCGCGCCCTTAGAGGATTAATCACCGCCGACACTATTACTTTTTTGCCCTTTCACTTGCAATCCAGAAGTGAAGAAGTGTACCGAGAAGATCGGAGCGGCATTGTTCAGCCGGTTTTCCCGATTTTAAACATTTTCCCTGTTTTGATACCAAAATGTGGCTCTGCTGCAGCAAGTAGAGGTTCTGTGCTTACTGTACTTCGTCGAATCATTGTGCATTTGAGTTTTCTCCATACTTTACCATCAATATGATGGGGTTCTTATGGAAAAATTACGTTATCAAGAAAATTTTTCCTTTAGCTGCACCCCTAACCCACATCGCACCCGATTCCTTAAACTAGCACTGCTCTCATGGACTTTCATAAACTTCGGCGTAAAATAGGTTGTAACGAGTATAAACACATCAGAACCTCTTAGGTTTGCGGCAACACGGGATTTGTTGTCTATTCTAAGGCCTTCGTTATAGTCTCGCTCGTGCTGAGCACCTGCGATTTGCGGGCGGTGACCGCGCGGCCGCGACGCACGTACGCACGCGCCGGAAGCATACAAAGCGACCCTCATTGCAATTGGGTCATGTTGGTCAAAGCCCATAATAGCCCGTGCGCGTCCCCGCGACGGCGTCACCCCGTTAACTCGTACGCGCGTGTCTGACCCCACGCGCGTCTCATGCTTAATGGACGAGTTTCGCTCGGTTCGAGCGAACCTATAACGAAGGCCTTAGGAATTATTGCAGTTGGCGATCGCTGATTGCCACAAGCTGGTTGGCGCTAGAGCTTCAATTTCGTCACGAAATCGTCCAGTTCTACATCAGGTGGGTGTCTTTCGTTGATTATGGAGCGTTTTCTTTCCTTTATTTGAGTTTTTCGCTTTTTGATATCCTTGAGCCTTTGTTCTAGGAATTATTAACGTTTTGGCTGTATGCACCACCCTTACCTATCGCAGTTTACACTAACCTAGTTAAATCTGGAGTTCGCTGACGGTACTGGCACCCCTTTCTGTGGTCATAAGTTCTGGAAAGCTCGATGATCTGCTGATTAGCTTTGTTAGCGATCCTCTTTCGAAGATTCGAAGACGAATGTGGCAAGCATTCCCAAATAACCCGGTGGGTGAAGTATACTTAAGATTAGAAGTCGGAAGATTTGGCGGTGAACCTAATATCATTCGAACGACATGCATTTGTGTCTTCCGATATCTATTGGCAAAACCAAAGTTCTACATGTGGGACGTTCGAATCCCAACTTTGCCTATATTATTGACAATTCCAGATTTCAGGAAGTAGCCAAGGTGAAAGGTCTAGGCTTTTAGTTGATAACAAGCTAGAATTTGAAGATCATGTTCGGGACATAGCTCGTAGAGCTCAGCAAAGACTTTTCCTCTTATTTAGAACGCTCTACCCTAAGGATCCAGGTCTTCTTTTTAGGGCCTACAAGATATACATTAAACCAACAATGGAATGGTGCACTAGCATCTTTTTTTCCAAAAAGAAATCCATTGAAAACATACTTGAAAAAGTCTAAAGTAGTTTCACCAGGAAAGTGTTCATTAGAGCCCTTGGCTTTACTTATCGAAAATATTCCTCGAGGTCTAATAAGTAGAAGCATGCTCAATATTGAGTCATTAAAGCTGCGAAGGAAAAGGAATGATTGTTTAGTGGTTTATAAGATTATATTTGGACTTGTCGGACTGAAATGCTCTGATTTTTTATACTAATTGGTTCCTCTACACGAGGATGGCGATTTACACTTAACTTGCAACGCCCAGCAACCTCATTAGGCCGTGACCGTTTTGCACGTAGAGCAGGCATGGAGTTCGTCAAATGAAGCAACACAATGGAAATTCCTAGCAGTTTTCGCAAATTTAGAATTCTTGTCAAGAAACACTTGAGTGGATAGAGCAGCATAATGATTATGTTCAACTTTTTGTACTTCAGCTCGCTCTCAATTGCTCTCTTCAACATTTTATTCTATGACAGACTCATTGTTTGTAGAATTTTTATCCAGTGATGTTGTGTTGTTACTTTCCTGTTGTGTTAGTTGTGAGTGTGTTCATGTTTCATTTTTTCTCATACTAACCATCGCCTGTTCATGTTTCGCGCATGTAATAAACTGAAATTGAAAAAAATTGAATCTACCCTACGCACTGCTAAATAAGGCCCGCGAAGTGCAGTGGAAAAGAATCGCTACTGATGTTTATGTCGAACAAATATATAATTTTATACATTAAAACAACTAAAAGTGTTATTGAACGCATGTGTAGTACGAACTATGTATAACATTTAGCATACTCGCACTAGTACTTCTGCTGGAAATTTATGCAACATATTTGCTTCACCTGCACGAATTATCGCAAATATTATCGCGATAGTCCAGGCAGGTGAAACAAACAAGCCGTTGTTAATCACCATTTTATCTGCAATTGTGTGAAAAATCCGCAAGTATTCAGTACTAAAGCGATTATGTGTTCTTCTTTGGCACTTTTTGATTGCGGTCCCCTTCATCGGGTGTCAATAATATTCTATTTATTTACAAACTACTGTACGTAACGACGGATAACGCCAAGGTCTTGTTTACTGCCGACGCATTCATATTACATTTTGAATCACATAGGCGTGGTGAATGCGTGTTAGGCCTATGCATTGAATCGTATGTGCCAACCGCTACACCAAGTCCGTATATTTACTTTCCCAGACAAGTGTGTTGCCAACTTACCCGACTTCGAAAGGTAGAAGGCTTGATTAGCCCGGGCCAGAATCGATCGCTTGATCGTGAGGGTGTCAGCAGCGTCTCTTACCACTGCACCGTCCGGCCCTGATAGAGATTTTGCACACTAGAAGTTCAGCGAGTGTAGGCCATGCAATTTTTTTTATCAAAATAGCAGGTAGATCTTTTTAGTAGAACGTAGGATTGGATTGACTTTGTTGCTGTGAGATCTCTCATACTTTTCTATCTGAATCGTTAGATATCTTGTTCCAAATGACCGAGAACTTAAAGTAGTTTCACAGAATGATTCGCTTGACATCTTTTCTGACGCATCGTCAGATCCAAATGACTTTTTCTGAAAACAAAAATAAAAACAAGGGAATACAAACTGAAAATGCGTTTGTGGCTTCAAAGATTCGTGACGGTGGGATTAATACATTGACACTCTTGTTGCCTCGAGCTGAACATGAGGTCTTTTCTATAAACACGATCAAGTCGCGCCTGAACATTTTTGAACAGTTGACCGATCAGATGTTTTGGATATTCGATTCTTTCAAATGTTCCCGTTATCATCATTTGCAGAAACCTCTTCCGTAATCTGTCATGAAATGGATCGCGATAGTGCCTGAAAATGTAGAACAGAAAGGTATACAACGTAAAATTGAGAGTGTCATCATTGATGCCGAGATTTAGCGACGAGAGAACGTGGAGGCTGCTAAGGTAATTTTCTCCAAAATTGACAATACCTGACATATCCCGCACTTAGTGGCAATTCGAGGTTGATGTAGTTTCCGAGGAAGAAGAGAACCATATGTACTCCCATCTCAAGAACCTGAGTTCGTTTGACTTTGAAGGAAGTAAGAGCGATGGATCGAACGGTTGCATACCCGATGAGGGTTGATTATGCACTTTCTGCGAGAATATGCGCCAGTTAGCGTTGTGTTATCGAAAACAAGCGTAGGTAGATGCTCACGTAGAGTTTGCTCTCCCTGAAATTCTCATTTCTGATGGTTAATAACGCCACAATTCAGAAGAAAAGAGCACTCTGTATGTAGACGGCTGATCGACTGTTTGGAAGATGTAACGTGACTGGAAGGTTATCGAGCCCACATTCTTATGTTTCTCCATTGTCGACCTGAAATAGGCAGAGGTTATGGTGTGGTGGACAGCATTTCTCAAGGGATTGAAGAGGAAGGGCAGAGGGTGATTAGCAATTCTCCCTTCGAATGCGACATGTACATGGACATGGAATGGAAAATGTACATGGAATCGCGCCGGAACAGACGTTTTCAAATAAAATTTTAAAAATTGATTCACTCGAAAAAATAAGTACAGGGTGTCCCAGCTAAGTTCCGACAAGCGCGAGACAATTTCTCAAACAGTCCTACAAACAAAAAATGCAACTCGAATCCAGAATCCCTTTGCATATTAGTAGAGGGGTATGCTAAGATTACAATTGCTCCTCCGTCAGCAGCAATAATCGCCTGCATGCTCGACCTGCAGCGCTCGCAGACCTTCAGGAAAGCTCGGTCCAAATGCTGCTTCAATGCCGATTTGCAGAGATGTGGGGTTAGGGTGCTTCGTCTCATTAGCAGCACTCTCAACAACGCTCCAAAGGTAGTAATCCTTGGGATTCGAATCCGGGCTTTTCGTGGGCCAGAACACCTTGGGGCCAAAACATGTCTAAGTGATCGAACAGCCAGTTTTTAACGACATGGCTCGTGTGAGCTGATGCGCCGTCTTGTTGGAAGACATATGGCGGCCCTGAAGATACAGCCACTATCCAGTGTTCTACTACAGTCGTTGAAGTTTGCCTAACTCCCAACACTGTCGCCAAGTTCCTCAGCGATGGTACCGGGTCCTGCGAAATCAGCTCCTGAGCCCGTTCCACGACTTCTACTTTCCCGAAAACACGTTCTCGCGAATGGGTTCTCCTTGCCGGAGTTGCAGACCCTCTTCGGAAACCTTGTACCTCGCCACAAGATCGTAAACCATCGATATCCGAAGAATCAAATGACTTCTGTCGTCATGCGTCCAGCGCGAACGCCTTCGATAATTGCGGCTCTTTTAGTTGGGAGGGTATCACTAAAAACTAGAGGACTTTTGCTTAGACTATACCAATCGGTACCTCTGAGTTACGTTATGGCGGGAGATCTGAATTGAGATTTGTCCTGATTTAGCTGGCACACCCTGTGTATATTTATGCTCAGCAGCTCAAGCTCTATCTTCTCATATACATTTTTCATTTTTCCAAATCTGCAAAACATTTTTTCAAGCGAGTTAGCACTTGGGTATAAGTATCGTTTGTTGAAAACCTACAAAACGAGGCTTACGAGGCTCTCATCTGCATTGCCCGTAACAATCCTTTCGTCAAGATCGCTCATTATCACGTAGCTGGAATGGTAACGACTTCGTATTATGCAATCCTGAAGCGAACAAAATGGATGAACGGAGAAGGGAAATGTGACGTTCAGAAATGATGAACAGCTATCATTTCGTTCTATAAAATTACTATATACCGTCGAAACATACCATTATAGCAGACGCTTGCGTAACATTTTTGCCTTGTCTGTAGAAAATGGCCTCAACTTCTCCAGTGTTGACGTAGTCGTCCAAAACCTTAGGGAAAATAGCGCATAGAGTAAAATAGCGCATAGAGTAGAAGTCATGGTACTTTTCCTCTTAATGCCCAATTATCACCCAAGCGTGTCATATCATGCTCATATCTTAATGCACATCCTTGAAGCGGTCTTATCATGTCATGCTTGCGAGAAAAGAACGGCTTTTTCTTCCGCATCAGGCAGATTAAACAGGCTGAACACGGCCATAGGTGGATGCGAAATGGTATGATATCGAATACGGCTGGACATGATATGATAATTGGGCGTTAAGAGGAAAAGTACCGAACCCATCAATAATGAATGAGGAAAATGGTTCATGTAAACGAAACCCGTACTTACAATGACAATTTCAACCAGTAATCGTTTTCTCGAGCTAACTTCGTTCTAATTAAACCCAGAACCTAGCCTATCTATTAGGTTGAGTCATAAGTAAGCGGACATTTTTGTATGTGTTCGGATCCAAAGTCAATTTTTCCGACAAAGGCGACACGGACCAGAACGTGTAAGGTACCGTTCGATAGAACGTTAGATACACTGCAAAACTTTACCGCGCTCCCTTTGGTAGCGTTGCTCACTGTTGCAATGGCTTCGCATTTGCACATCACCACATTTTTGCTGTGCTTGTCGGGTTTGGAACGTCTTCTGACTTTCTATCTTCCGACTTTCCAGAGAAAAATAGAACAGCGAAAGGGGGATGAGCACATTTCCGCCACGGCTGCGCGCTTTTGTGGTCGTCCACTGGACTGTCGTTGGTCAAGAAACAGCGCATTTTAGCAGCAGACGGGTTTTTTTCAACTAATTTCTCACCAAACTTCGCCGGCGGAGGCTTTCTAAGGTGAAGATCACGAATCTTACATCCGTTTGCCGAATTTCGGCCGGAGACCACCCGTATCGCTTGATGGGCTAGCAGGGTTGTCTAGGTGCGACAAACGATTTGGCTGAGATTTCGCCTAGGGTGGTTATTTTGCACACTAACAATTCTAACGTTTGTTATTCGAATTTTGGTCGAGGACTACCCATGTCGTCCAAATGCGTGATCGGACCAAAATCACCGATTTGGTTAAAACGTCGCAAACAAAGCTCATTTGGGATGCTGATTACGAATTTGATGTGTTTTTCACGGATTTCGACCGATTTCAGCAGATTCAGATAGGTACTCCTCCACTATCTCACTGACTGCGCCCCTCGTTGCTGACCTAAATCTATCCGTAACGGTAGAAATTGGACGAAATCCGTAAACCGACATTATAATCGTAACCAGCATGTAAAATAACCTTCCTGGACGAATTGAGCGAGAAATTGTCAAGAATTGAGACATCAAGAAATTTTGACCCGACCACCCTAGGATGCGGTGAATAGTTGTCATGGACAGGGAGTTTGGTCTTGAGTCCGATCACATTCACATCTCCAATTACTTATGACTCAGCCTAATATGTACATAGAAGCCTACATATTTACTTAATGAGAATGAAAACAAGGCGTTAAGAACTGGGCTGTAAATTTCACCGCCTACCCGTCGTGAATAGGAATCTATCTGCACTACATATATATAGAAATGCTGTACACCGTAAAGAAGATAGTGTTCAATTAGCTCAGTCAACAGGAGCCAACTGCTGAGGTTACCGTAAAGTGGCGGATGACAGTGAGAGAGCGTGTATTTCGTTCCTGAAACAATGTCGTCTCTAGAACATCTCTTTTTGATCCTCATAGCGATCAAGCCAAATTAAACTAGTAAGAATTTTGTAGCACTTGCATTGCTTGTCATCTCGAAAATTAGTTTTCTAGTCAGTCAAAGACAACCTAGACACTTCTTACTACTCTTTTTGTTTCCACCAACACGGATTCTTAATAATGCCGTAATGAAATTTCTACCTTCATGGATTAATTTTTAACATACCGTTTTCAGTTCTGACGATAACTTCTTCATAGGTGACGCCAGACGAGTTCTTTTCGTCAGTACTGACACCTATATAGCGGGCCCTGGGGTGTTTACAGCAATATACAGTATACCATGGAAAGGCAATAGATTCGACAGGATGGCCCACTGGACGTAGCTGATCATCCTTGTACCAGCAGTACACTTTCTTACTGTAATGGAAATATTGAAGTAACAGTGCGCTTCAGAATAACTACGTAGTACAGTACGATGTCACTCAAATTCTTCTTCCAAACGCTTTTCTATTAACGTGGAAACGAAAGTGTTCGTGTGTAAATACAAATTGGAAAGGTGCAAAAGGGTCTAAGAAGCCAAAAAAGTGGAACAAACATGTTATTGCGCAACTCACCCACGCATTTCATAATCCGTAAGTTTCCCATAAGATTGAAGTGTGACAGCAGAATATGTTCGAAACGTATACGCTGCTAACGGTATGAATTCAGAAAAAGAAGAAGGTTTCACTTCTCGAGTGAGATTTTGATCGAAAAAGTCGTAAAATAGCAGGCATTCGTTGACATGTCGAGGCAGCACACTGTCCGAATCGAGTGCTTCGAAGCTTTCCGAAAGTTTATTACCTGAAAACAAATAGACTTATACCAGGTGGCTACTCAAGGAAGAAACTTTGAGATTCGTTGGTCCATCTTAATCTATTGTTTAGTCGTTGTGTGCTGGTTTGAACATCGTATTTACTTTTTATAGTTTTACACTCTTTTCGAGATCCTTTTTAGCCTCTGAAAAAGTTCACTGTTTGCTGTTTCAGAGCGTACGTGTTGGTTAGCTAATGGTTTCAGCTTTTTTGCCCATTTCCTTTTAGCGTACCAGAGTAAATTAAAGAGTAACATGGATCATCCCAAGAACGCGCCACGCATTCGTCTTCCATCCTGAATCGTAGAAGTGTGGTTATTGCTTATTTTACCTCTATGAAGCCTGTAAGAGGCGAGCCACCATACCAAGTCAGTGCCTTCTTCATCCCAAAGTCATCCCAAACAATTCTGGTACCGATTCGTGCGACCTCAGAGGGTGGAAGACTTGAATGGCCCGGGCGGGGATCAATCGCTCGACCGTCCGGTGTCAGTGGCTCCACTTAGCACTATACGAAGACCACCCATTCACAAAAATACATGCCTCTCTTCAGCGCTAAATTGAACCGCTCTTGAAAATCCGTAAACGAAGTTGAGCTTGTTAGGAGAACCGCGATAGCAGTAGCAGTGGTGAGTAACAGAATGAATTTGAGAACGTTGAGTCGCTGATGGCCGAACATGAAGAGACTAGTCGTCGTAATCTTCTCCTGTCGGAATCTGAAAAGGTTTCGATCAAGAAACTTCCAGTGAAAATGAACTTCTTCTTCTTCTTCTTTAGCGTTTGTCCCGCTTTGAGGCAGGGTCCGCTTTACTAATTCTCTGACGCCATACCGCTCTATCCCGCGCGTGGTCTGGATGAATTCTTTCTGCCTTCAGGTCTACGTGTATCGTATCCAGCCAGCGCTGCTTCGGACGTCCCCTCGGTCTTGTACCTTGTATGTCGAGACCGAGTCCAATCTTGCATACCGTATCGTCACTTGCTCGGAGCACGTGCCCGTACCACCTCAGATGGGACTCGCGAAGTTTGTAGGGTATTGGAGCCACCCCAAACCTTTCCCTTATCTCAGCATTAGTTTTACGATCAAGTCGTGTTACGCCTGCCATCCACCTCAGCATTTTCATTTCCATTACGCTGAGGCGGCGCTCGACTTCTTTGGTGGCAGGCCAGCACTCAGCTCCGTACAGAGCAACCGGTCTTACGACTGTCCGGTAGATCTTCGATTTCAATCGCTCCGGTATTTTTCTGTCGCAAAGTACGCCGGTAGACGCACGCCACTTCGTCCAAGCGCTGCTTACTCGAGCGTTCACCTCGCCACTGAGGTCTCCATCGCAGGCTATCGTTGAACCGAGATATTTAAAGGTGCTGACCCTCACAAGTTCTGTTCCGTCAATCGCAATTGTACCAGGGTCATTCACCTCGGTCGAGACGTACTCCGTCTTCCTTACATTGAGGCGAAGACCGAACTGCGCCAGCCGATCACTCCACGCTTGCACTAGCACTTCGAGCTCATTCTTGTCGTCGGACGCAAGCATCAAGTCGTCTGGATAAAGCAAAGTCCATGGAACAGTCTTTGCAGATCCTTCGTCCTTGCATCCATAACAACAATGAAGAGGAGAGGAGAGAGTGGCGATCCTTGGTGGACTCCAACCGAGATTGGAAATTCTGCCGAAATGGGGTCGGTATACAATATCCGTACCCAATTTATAAGCTCTTCAGGAGCGAGCTGTTTCCGAAGTGCGTACCAGATCACCTCATGCGGCACGCGGTCAAACGCCTTCTCTAGGTCCAGGAAGGCAAGATGCAGAGGTCTTTGCTTCTCCCTGTGCTTTTCTACTAGAAGTCGAGCCGCATGGATGGCATCGGTGGTGCTACAGTTGGCAACAAAGCCGCACTGATTCAGGGATAATTCAACGACGTCTCGGATTCGTCTGTCAATTATACGCTCAAACACCTTCATGGTGTGAGAATGCAGACGAATTGGTCTATAAGTAAGACAGTCCGCTGGACTACCCTTCCTCTTCCAGATCGGAATCGTCGTGCTTGACTGCCAATCTGTGGACATCTTCCTTTCCGCTATGATCTGGTTGAAAAACGCAGCGAGCCAGTTGGCGGAATTCCAATGGCGTGACTTCCACAGTTCTGCGGCCACGTCATCCGGTCCCGTCACCTCACCAGGCTTCATCTTCCTCAGCGCCAGCACCACTTCTTCAGCCGAGATGGGCAGGATTGGACCAGCCATCGGTTCAGCTAGAGGAAGCGAGGGATAAGGAAATTCTTCCGTGGAAATGTTCTCAAAATAATCACGCCATCGTTCCATGACCTTCTTAGTATCCATTAACAACTGGCCGTGCTCATCATTAACACCGTGGAATTTTTCGACATCTTCGGACTGCCGCTGTCGAGTCCTCGCAAGTTTGTAAATAAGCCGTTCACCGTCGCTCGTTTTGAGTCTTCTGTTAACTTCATCGGTTAACTTCATCGTGGTGAGCAGCTTTTGTTATGGCCATGACCTTCTTAGCTGCTCTCTTAGCTTCCCGGTACGCGGACCAGTTTGCGGCCGTTTTATTGCAGAGGAAGACGTTGTAGAAGCGTTTCTTCGCCCGAACCTTCTCCTTGACTTCTTCCGTCCAGAGCCACATTTGTCTGTCAATCATACGTCGACCTGGCTTGGTCACTCCTAGTTGGGACCGCGCAGCTTCGTAGACCACGGTTTTCATATCCTGCCACGTGTCGTCGACATCCACAATCGGGGGCATTTGTATTCCAGCGATAACTTTGGCTTCCTTTTCCTTAAGACGCCACCATTTGATGCGCTCATGTCCGCACCACTCGACCCTGGTTTGGCGGAGTGAATTTCATCGTGCAGATCAGATCGTGCGCATCGCTGACAAGCTCAGCATCGCGACGTCTTACGAGCACGTAATCGAGGATCGCATTTCCGCGAGATCAAGTGTGACGAACGCTTACCATGACAAGATTCGTGCATACACGAGAATGCGCTCACCATCTTCGTTCCATGCTCCGTATCCAAAACCACCATGGCATTCGTATCCATCTTTTCTTGCGCCGACATGACCATTCAGATCTCCTGCGACAACAATCATTTCTTCTTGAGGTACTTGTCTTTTCATGGAGCAGAGTCCAGAACTCCTCCTTCACCTGCTCGGAGCAGCCTGTCTGCGGGGCATACGCAGTAAAGAAATGAAGTCGTTTATTCTTCGTGATTACAATGATCTTCATGAGACGGTCGCTGAAGCGTTTCACCTCCGAAATGGAATCACGAAAACGCTCGGATGCGGCAATGCCGACGCCGTTTGTAGTCTTGGGGCTGCCAAAGTACAAAACTTCAAAGCCACGACCGATGTCTCAAGTAAGTCTGTCCTTAACTGCCACACCATCTCGTCTCTTGCAACGCGCACAGGTCAATTCTACGATACTCCAGAGCGGCGGCTAACTCGCTCGACCGACCTGTCAACGTACCGACATTCAGCGTTGCAACACGAGTCTTGACGTTGTTCTTGCATTTTCGGGCTGGCTTGCTTGGCCCTTGGAGTTGTCTTTCCTGCTTCAAGACAACTTCGCTCTGACACTCGTGGACTAGCTTGGTTACCCCTCGATGCCGTCCTTGCATCGAGGACCCTCGCATACTTTCACCACTCACCGGGCTCCGTGAGTGGGCGTCGGTTCCCGCGGACGCCGTAGCTTTCACATAAGTTCTTCGCGTCATCATGCCATTTGATGTGACATGTTTCTCCATCGGCCGGCCTGTCACCAGGGCCTGTCGCCGGAACTCGATGGTCCGCGATCACCTCACCCCAAACTAGTTGGGGAGTTCCCAGTGGCACCAACGTGGAGGAGCGGACCTCGCCACCTCCAGTGAAAATGAACGAACTACCTTAATTGATGACACATGTATCGGACAGGAGACCGAAAAGTGTAGAAACTCCAGTGAGAAATAGTAAAATTTTTGAGAAAAATGTCCAAGGAAACATCGCAAACGTTATAGAAAGTTTACCGAGTGATTCTGTTGGTGTCTGAGTGTCTGGTTGTCTGAACAGTAGTGAGACTCGCAGCCGTCAAAATCGTTTTCATGCGTTTTTCGTCTTTCGAGGCGCACATTTTTTAGTAAACAATGAACAGATCTTACAAAATAACAGAGCATCGCTCTAGATCTGAGCTTTTTTGACGTTCTGAGTAGAAACACCGACTCAGTTCTCATCGCCTGATATTGCTGACCTCTGCCAATAACGCGTTTTATACCTAGAAAATCCATAGTTGCGTATATTGCCAGTTTTTATGACCCAACCGAAAGATTCAACTGTCTAGGTTTATTCGGAAAAAAACTTCCGTCACTCAGAATAGCTTTTTTTTGTGCCGAAAAGCGCTCTTGATATATTTCCTGAAATGCTTTTCCTTTTTCTTCGGTTTTTCAATTATTGATTTTCCTGCCGCTGTCACTACCTGGGGAAAGTACGCGGAGAGATAGAGCAGTTCATGCTGGTGAGGTCGAGCTCCAGCTCAACAATGTTTTATGTTTCTAAGAGTTTGTAAAAAGAATTGTTGGCTTTTTGATGCTAGAACTTGTCTCACTAATCACTTTGCGTATCTGAAAACTCCTCTGATATCCGCTTCTTTGGTAGCGGCGCTCGTGGAAACGATGACAAGCAAAGCACTCATTTTAGGCTTTATTGACACACCTTCTAGGGTCGACTTAAGAGAAGGGTCGAAACGGACTTACTTCTTTTACTGGTTCTGTTTACTTTTACTGTTGCGAGCAATAGCAACCTCCATTATGCTAGGCGCGATGTTGTGTTTCGATTCTGTATTGTCATTCTTGCTGTGCTGTAATGTATGCAAGTATTTAAACCCCCGAGCGGAAAGCTCGGGGCTCTTGTTGTGGCTTAGTCGTTAGGATAAAGAAGTGTGAACCACCGGTGTGACAGTTTGGTGCATCGGCCAAAGCTGTCAACTCAAGGTAAGTCAAAATCTGATTCGTAAACCAGTGAACTAGAGATTCTGGTTCAAAGTGACCCGCTGTGGTCCCATTCTGCAACAGAAGAATGGAAAATATAGTGTACGGGAAACCGATATTACACAGAGTTCTTACACTCAAGTCACTTCTTGCAAACTTTAAAGAGTACGCATCGCCACCAAAATACTCAGAAAATGAAGAAGAACAGTACGAACAAACACTGCAGTCAATTGACCTGATTAAAGGCAGTATTAGCCAACTCGAGTCGTCCCAAGCAGCCCTACAAGAACTTCTTGACAAAATGAAGGCAGACTATGACAATACAAAAAACAAAGAAGAAAAGAAAAATCCACTCCAAGAAATGGAAAAGGTCGAAGAGGAAACCAAGTTTACTGAGGTAATGAGCGGCGTGACGGAGTTCATCATCATGCTCGCAACAAGGCTTACCGAATACCGCAGTAATGAGAGAAGGCTAGGGCGTAAGATGCGCATGAAGCAGTACACATCAGAAGACTCCGTACTTGAGCATTATCACAACGAAACTGAACAACCGCGTCACAGAACTATCAACTATTATTATGTATTAGTTAGTATACTATTTCGTATTTTTTGTTTAGAACCGTTATTTATATTCCTGCTTGCTATTGTTATCTTACTACCTTACTACTTTTTTATAATGTGCTACTTACTTATTACTTACTTACTAGTAACTTATTTCTTACATACTTACTAGTAACTTAGTAGTATTTAGATTAACCTTTTTGTATATTCTTTTTTTATTATCGTATTTCTCTCACTTTCCTTTTACATTAGTTATTATAACCTTTATTGTTTTGTTGATTGCCGATCAACGAGTAGTGGTAAGATGCGCTACTGACACCCGCTCATTCTAGCGATCGATGCCTACCCTGGCTGACCAAGCCTTCCATCTCTCCATGGTCGGGTGATTTGGTATCAGACCTGTCTGAAAGACACTGGTTCGATATAGCGGCTGACTCCCGCAAGTCTTCCTATAATACGCATTCATCCTGCCGCTGCGATTCGGAATGGAATACGTGTGCACATTGGAGGACTAATCACCGCCGACACCATTACCTTTTTACCCTTTCGCTTGCAATGGAGATCCAGAAGTGAAGAAGTGTACCGAGAAGATTGGAAGGAGATTGTTCAGCGGGTTTTTCGCGATTTGGAACATTTTCCCTGTTCTGATACTAAAATATGACGGGGTACGGCAGCATCCGCTCCTATCTGGCGATTTTTGGTGCTATGCGGGTTGGATGGTGCAGCCACTAGAGGTGTTGCACTTACCGTATTTTGTAGAATCATTGTGCATTTTAAGATTTGCCATACTTTGTCGTCAATTTTGATCATGTTCCTATGGAAAAAACACGTTATCAAGAAATTTTTTCCTTTCGCTGCACTCCCAACCCAATCGCACCCGATTCCTTAATCTGGCACTGCTCTCATGGACTTCCATTACCTTTGGCTTCCATTAAAATATGTTGTAACGAGTGTAAACACACCAGGGCCCACATTCATCATTGGTGAACACCGATAAACCCCGAGATTAGCCTGTGAACGGCGCGCACCTTTCTCTACGTATCCAAAACTCCCTATGTTTTACGCAATCTCTCATCGACTCTGCGGTCTGGTTCTGTTGCGCCGCGGTTTCGGAGACCGCTCGTCTGTTCGTGAATGTGGGCCCAGAACCTCATAGGTTTGCGGCAACACGGGATTTGTTGTCTATTCTTACTAGGGAGGTCAGTGAGCGTACACCATAAATTCCGAACGAGACCTATATAGTTTGTAGAGCATCGAGCAGGGATCACAGCAATATAGTTTATTTTGCTGAGCGCCAATGGGTGATCCGAAAATCGCAAAAAACCACCGCCCTTGAGAGGCGCTCAGTAGTCTCCGAGGTGAGAGGCCGTTCAACGTGCCTTAATGGCTCAATGGCACCGAAGTGGATTGTTATTCAGAGGATCATAGGATCGGATCCTGTTGGTGTGCTTCTGTTTTGCTTCAATCGCAATAATACCAAATCGTGCTCATTTTGCGATGTTGTCATGGAGGTTGATTCCTTGTGCTGTTTTTGAGCTCGACACAAGGTTGGTATATTATATTCGTCGCATTGAATCTAGCAGGAATTCACGATCTATTCTCCAAACTGCTAAGTCAAGGGAGAACGGGATAACATACCTTAGCCTGATCCACAGATCGGCAGAAAAACGAGGAAGCAACGGGCAGGTATATATATATATATATATATATATATATATATATATATATATATATATATATATATATATATATATATATATATATATATATATATATATATATACTGTTTGAAATGCCATAACTTCGGCAAAAGTGAACCAATCGAAACGAATCATAGCTTGTATGAAAGCTGAGAAAAAAGAAAATTGTCTGGTGTGTGTATACAGGGTGTCCCAAAAAGATGTATACACTGTTTGAAATGCCATAACTTTGGCAAAAGTGAACCAATCGAAACGAATTATAGCTTGGATGAAAGCTAAGAAAAAAGAAAATTTTCTGGTGTGTTTGGTTAGGATTGCGCCATGTACTCGACCGTGGCCTTGGATTTTGTACCTGATTGATAGTGCATGAGATATATGCCTGCTCTACTTTGGTCGTCAACAGGTGATATCGCTGCTATGAGTTACTCCTTAGGCAGTGAACATATCGACTTGCCGCAGATTTTGTTTAAGAAAGGAACAACATCAATATCGATCAATAATTGTAACTACTGTTTGAGAAACTAAAACTCTTCCAACAGTAACGCAATCATAAGAAAAGAATTAAGAGGAATGAAAAATGTATAAACCATGAAGATTGCGCCATGCACCTGTCCGAATCGTCGGATTCTAGACTTGATTGAAAGTTCACGGATAACATGCCTGTTCTACTTTGGTAGCCAACAGGTGATATCGCTATTACGCGTTTCTCTTGATGCAGTAAACATGAAACCATCAAAACGTAACAAGTTTAACAACATAACAGTTGCTATTACATGCTCATTACAAGAGTCTAGGGTTTTCGAACAGAGTAAGCAGTATTGTGCAAGTGTATCTTGAAATGCATGTTAAACTTGTTACGTTTATATATATATATATATATATATATATATATATATATATATATATATATATATATATATATATATATCAAGAGAAACGCGTATCAGCGATATCACCTGTTGGCGACCGAAGTAGAACAAGCATGTTATCTGTGAACTTTAAATCAGTTCTAGAATCCGACGATTCGGACAGGTGCATGGCGCGATCTTTATGGTTCATACATTTTTCATTCCTCTAAATTCTTTTGTTATGATTGCATCATTATTGGAAGAGCTTTAGCCTCTCAAACGGTGGTTACAATTACTGATCGATATTGATGTTGTTCCATGCTTAATCAAAAACTCAGCAGCGTCTCTTACCACTGCACCATGCGGCCCTGTTAGAAGTTTTGCACACTAGAAGTTTAGCGAATGATGGTCTTGGAAGTTAATTCCACGATCATTCAGCCACGCTTTCCTTATCGAGTTGTTTAACAAAACAGCAGATAGAGCTCTTTAGTAGAACTCAGGAGAGGAATAAATTCGTTGTTGTGAGGTCTCCCATGCTTTTCTATCGTTGGATACCTTGTTTACTAATGGACTTCCAGGTGTCGTAAGAGGCGGCGTATCTCAGGACGAGTGAAAGCAATATCAAAACAGTGTTTGCTACGACTGCCTCTTGCGAAACATCCGAGAACTTGAAGTAGTTTCACAGAGTGATTGGTTGATATCTCTTCTGACTGCTGGTCAGATCTCAATGACTACTTCTATAAAAAGAAAAAACAAAACGACAAAAAGTTGGGTTAGTGATTTCAAAGCTTCATGGCGGTGGAATTAACACTTTGACAATTTTGTTGCCTCGAGCTGAACATGAGGTCTTCCTTATAAACACGATCAAGTCGCGTCTGAACATTTTTGAACAATTGACCGATCAAATGTTCTGGATATTCGATTGTTTCAAATGTTCCCGACGTCTCTATAATTTCTAGAAAGTTCGTCCGTGATATACCAAGAAATGGATCGCGATAGTGCCTGAAAATGAAATGAACAGAAAGAAAAAAATTTCGAAATAGAAAATAAAGAGATAACATTTCTTCTCAATGTGCGCACTGCGAGAGGAAGATATGTATTAAGACTTCTGATGAGCGATCGAGATCTGCTTTGTGGTGAAT
Organism: Nippostrongylus brasiliensis; assembly: GCA_030553155.1. NCBI lineage: Eukaryota > Metazoa > Nematoda > Chromadorea > Rhabditida > Heligmosomidae > Nippostrongylus > Nippostrongylus brasiliensis. The sequence continues at coordinate 5,712,900 of CP130736.1, read as the reverse complement.
AGTTGAGGCTTTCCCTCAACTTCCAATTTATTTGCCGTCTCGCAAGATCAGGTGTCATTGGAGGTCAGCCTATTTATTATATTGCCATGCCAAGGTTTCAGTAATCACTTTTAAAGACCTAAATAATAAAATATCGACTTTTCGAATAGTTTCTACAAATTGATCAATTCCTGAAGATGCTATAGGAAGCCGGTTTTTCCCGCAACGCATTCACATTTTTTTCGGAACCGAGTGTTCCGTTCAACAAAAGCTGCTAAGGTGTTCTTAATATTAATCACTTATGACTGGCGAGTCGCTGAGGACCCGACCGAGGAGTACGAGCTGCTTCTAAAAGGACTACGAACGTGTGCTGACGCTGCTTCTCTTTCACTGTCAAGCAGAAATGCCCGCATCTCTTCGAACACCAAGGCGCTGCTTGAGGAGAGGAGAAGTTTGAGGATGGATCCGAATGCAACCCACCTGGAGCGACTGGTGGCCAACACCAGTTGCAGAAAGGATTTGCAGGAGGATCTCATTCAGCACAGGAGGAAGAAGATTCTGGAAGTGGCACAAGAAAGACGAAGTCTGAAGAAATGTCGACGGGACCTCGACGAGTTCAGTATTCCGCTATCGGCATTGAAACGTGAAGACGGGATTGTCACCACTTCCCGTTTCGAGATGGAATCGATCACAGAGACGTTCTACACCGATCTGTTCCGTTTTACACAACCTGTACCAGACCCCGATATCCCCGCAGGTGAAACACCGCCAAGGATTTTACCAACTGAGGTACGATTCGCGATTAGGAGTATGAAGAGCGGCACGGCTCCAGGGCCAGACAAGATCTCCGCCGATCTTCTCCGTGCAGGAAACGATACTCTGCACTCCCTCCTTGCGGCACACATGACATCCTACCTTTGGAAGGAACGAATCCCGGATCAGTGGAGGAATTGGCGCACTGTCATCTTGCACGAAAAAGGTGACAGGGATGATCTTCGCAACTACCGCCCGATTAGCTTGTTGAGCGTGCTCTACAAGCTTTTCACGAAGATCATCCTGACGCGGAAATCGCGAGCATTGGATGAAGCACAACCGCCTGAGCAAGCTGAGTTCCGTCAGGGATTCAGCTGTGTCGACCACATCCAAAGTGTCGCGATGGTCATCGACGTCTGTCGGGAGTACCATCTGCCCCTCGTCTTATCCTTCGCCGACTACGAAAAGGCCTTCGACAGCGTCGAAACGAATTCTATCCTGTCTGCGTTAGTCGATCAAGGAGTGGACTCGTCCTACATAAGAACGCTGGCAGACTGCTACCGCCACTGTTCTACGACAGTGCAGCTTTTCCGGCGTCCAATCAACATCCCCATCGAGAAGGGCGTCAGGCAAGGCGATATTATTTAGCCCAAGCTGTTTACTGCCGCATTGCAGTGGGTGATGAAGTCGCTCGACTGGGACGAAAAGGGCATATGTGTGGACGGAAAATTCCTCTGTGACCTTCATTTTGCGGACGACATCGTCATCTTCGAGAAAAGTACAACTGAAGCAGAGACGATGCTCCGAGAGCTAGACGAAGCTGGAAGGAAGATTGGACTGTGCATCAATCGGAAGAAGGCACAGTTCATGAAGAACTCCTGGTGTGATGGGGGGCCCATCGAACTCGATGGATCTCCCATCGCCGAAACGAAGTCCTACGTTTACCTGGGGCGCTCCATGAACATGGACAACGACATGAAGGAAGAACTCATCAGAAGAAGGAGAGCCGCGCGGTCAGCCTACGGTCTCTCAAAGAGGCCATCGACCAACTCCATGATGCTAACCTCCGTGTTCATTCGTTCGATTCGACAGTTCTTCCCGCTCTGTGCTACGCGGCTGAGACGTGGCCTGATACGTCAGCCACGGCGAAGTCCCTGCAAGTCACACACAGAGCGTTGGAAAGGTGTCTTCTGAAGTTCACCCGGCTGTCCCAACACTGGGCCGGACTTCGCAGCTCCGATCTAAGGCAGATGTCCCGTCTGCGAGACCCTGCGGACTACACATCGAAAGCCAAGCATCGATGGGCCGGTCACATAATGAGAAGAGACGACGGCCGTTGGACAAGAAGAACGGTGGAATGGCTGCCGCGCGATTGCACGCGGCCTCGTGGAAGACCATCTACCCGATGGTCTGATGTGTTCGTCGAACGTATTAAGACTATGCTGTAGTCCAGAACGGCTGATTCTCGCCTTCGTCACAGTCGACTCCGACCAACAAGCTGGATGACGATCGCGAGACAACGACGCGAATGGAAGTCGTGTGGGTCCGCACGTCCAGTGAAGCCGGGCCACCTAACGATAAGTATCTAAGTAAGTAATCACTTTTGCCGCACGTAGTTGTTAGGTCCTTATTCAATAGCTACTGAATAAAATTTTCCACCTAACAACCTCTTGCGGCAGAAGTAATTAATATAATATTAGGAATATCATCATCGATGCCGAGGTTTAACAACGAGAGAACATAGAGGCTGGTAAGGTAATTTTTCCCAAAATTGGCTGTACCTGACATATCCCACACTCAGTGACAATTCGAAGTTGATGTAGTTTCCGAGAAAGAAGCGAACCTTATGTACTTTCATCTCAAGAACCTAAACTCGTTTGACGTTGAGAAATTGCGGAGCGATGTATTGAACGGTCGCATACCCGATGAGGGTCAATTATGCACTTTCTGCGAATTCCTGCGCCAGTTAGCGTTGTGTTATCGAAGACAAGAGTCGGTAGATACTCACGTAGAGTTTGCTCTCCCTGAAATGCTTATTTCTCGTAGTTGATAGCATCTCAACTCAAAAGAAAACAGCACTTTGTATGTAGGCGGCTGTTGGACTGTTCGGAAGACGTATCGCGACTGGAAGGTTATAGAGCCCACATTCTTGTGTCGCTCCATGGTCGATCTGAAATACGCAGAGGTGGTGGTGTGGTGGACAGGTGTTCTCTCGGAAATCATGTTCGAAAGGGAAAGGACAGAGGTTGGTTAGCAATTCCCTTTCGAATACGACATGTTCTACAGTACTGGACGTTCGGCCACGATAATACGGCGGAAGCGAAACTCTTCTGCGCCGGAACAGCCGTTTTCAAATAATATCCTCACAATTGGTTTATTCGTAAAAATAAGTATGTATTCATGCTCGGCAGCTCGAGCTCTTGATCATCTCATATGAAAATTTTCCGAATTTGCAAAGCGTGCTTTCAGCCAAGTTAGCACGAAGCTGTAATGACCGTTTATTGAAAACATACAGAACGAGGCTTGCGAGGCTCTCGTTTGCATTGCCCGTAACAATTCTCTCGTCAAGATCGCTCATTATCACGTAGCTGGAATGATAACGACTTCGTATTAGGCAGTCCTGAAACAAACAAAATGGATGAACGTAGAAGAAGGAAAGTGTGACGTTCAAAAATGATGAGCAGCTAACATTTCGTTATACAAAATTACTGTATACCGTCGAAACATACCATTATAGCAGATGCCTGCGTAATATTATCGCCTTGCCTGTAGAAAATGGCCTCAACTTCTCCAGTGTTGACGTAGTCGTCCAAAACCTTAGGGAAAATAGCCGATGGAGTAGAACTTATCGATAATGAATTAGGAAACTGGTTCATGTAGACCAAACCCGTACTTACAATGACCATTTCAACCAGTAATCGTTTTCTCGAGCCAACATCGTTCTAATTGAACCTAGAACCTAAGCTGTCTATCACGTTGAGTCATAAGTAAGCGGAACTTTTTGTAGGTGTTCGGATCCAAAGTCAAATTTTCCGTCAAAGACGACCCGGATCAGAACGTGTAAGGTACCGTTCGATAGAGAGAGAAATGCACTGGAAAACCGTTTACTGCACTCACTTTGTTAACGTTGCTCACTGTTGCAATGGCTTCGCATTTGCACATCACTCCATTCCATTCTATTTCCATTTATTAGCGCGAGCTTTTGCCCACCTTGTTTAAACACCACAAGGAGTAAAAACAACAATGTATTCCAGACAACTTGGTTTTAGAACATCAAAATATGACATAGACAAGTGAACAGAGAAAAAAAACTGCGAACCGCAAACAAACAAAACAAGATGAGAAATATAGAAAAACAGCATCTGCTAAACCTAACGATAAGAGTAATACGAGGAATAGCGAGGAAACACTAGTCAGCCTCCGGGCAAGTGGCCTTACAATTAGTGCACCAAGGCCCGTTCCCACAAAGTCTTCGCTCCAGATCTTATTCAGCATAGGTAGAACCCTTATGCTGAAGAAATTGGATCGTATTTGTGTTCTAGCGAATGGCCTTCTGAATTTTTCTCGGAGCCCTCTTATTCTACACCTATATTTGATGAAAAATTCCTCACACATCACCACACTTCTCGGGTCTGGAACGTCTTCTGGATTTCCGTCTTCGTCCACCCACTGGTCACGGCGAGAATAGTTAGGGAAGGACACCAATCGCATGTGAATCGTTCTTCAGCTAATAATATGTGCGTTTCAGAATAAGAAAAGTAGCTGCCGCGTCTCCTCTGTGATGCACGTTCTGACAATGCTTCAGGTTCAAGTCGACCAAGTTTTCTTACCTTACTGATCGGCTTCAATCCATGAACGTTAGGTGACTGAGGAACACTAAGGGTGTCTGGATTATTCACGAGTGTTTTGGTATGGTTTTGTCTCCACTTCGCTCCTCCTCGCTCCTGATGCAACACCGTCGGGAGTCCTGACTCATCCATATTGTTGATGGTGTGCTCGCTGATGTTAAATTCAGAGCGCCAAGAGTAGACGATGGTTTGAACTGGCGTGCTTTCCTTATAAACCTCCCGCAGGCGTTTCAAGACTTGGTTGCATTTTGGCCAGATAAGAAGAGGAAAAGCGTGACGCTGCGAATATGCTATTTAGCCCATTGACGACCGCGTGTCCCGCCGGCGGGACACACCTTGTGGTCCGCGGTGGACCGTGTGTCCCGCCGGTGGGGAGACACTGTGGATAGGAGTGTCCATTTAGGCAAAGTTACTACCCATTCTATATTTTCCGTTTTATCAATGCTTCAAGATATTCACCAAGTGAACGACCCTTCAACAAGCTCAAAAAAGGTCAGAAAATCGCCTACTTCTAATGATTACTTGAGGAAGTTTTAAAATCAACAATATTCACAGAAAAATTATACTTATGATCATTTTGAAAACAATTAATGCCCCTGAGGCACTTTCATCACAGCACGTGCGCGGACCCCGCGCCAGACACGCAGAGAGCGCGCGGTCGTCAATGGGTTAGACGGAATGCATTCCGGAGCCACTGTAACAGCTAGCAACTTCACCATAGTGGATGCGGTGAACAGTTTTGTAATGCTTTTCTCCCTCTATGGAATGGTACCGTTCTGATGGGTGCTGTCAATGATAGGAAATTTGATCTTGAATCTGATCACTTCCAGATCTCCGATAACTTTTGACTCAGCCTAATACATAGAAGCCTATTCACCTAATAACAATGAAAACACGGCGTTAACAAGTGAAGAATTTTCCTTCTCTCACCAACTGGGCTGAAGATTTCATCGCCTACCCGTCGTGAATAGGAATCCATCTGCGCTACATATATATAGAAATGCTGTACACCATAAAGAAGATAGTGTTCAATCAGCTCAGTCAACAGGAGCCAACTACTGAGGTTCCCGTAGAGTGGAGGATGACAGTGAGAGAGAGTGTATTTCGTTCCTGAAACAATGTCGTCTCTAAAACACCTCTTTTTGATCCTCATAGCGATCAAGTCAAATTAAAGTCGTGCAAATTTTGTAGCACTTGCATTGCTTGTCATTTCGAAAATTAGTTTTCTAGTCAGTCAAAAACAACCTGTACACTTTGTACTTCTCTTTTTGTTTCCACCAAAACGGATTCTTGATAATGCCGTAATAAAATGTCTACCTTCATAGCTTCATGGATTAATTTTAAACATACCGTTTTCAGTTCTGACGATAACTTCTTCATAAGTGACGCCAGACGAGTTCTTTTCGTCGGTACTGACACCGATATAGCGGGCTCTGGGGTGTTTACAGCAGTATACGGTATACCATGGAAAGGCGATAGATTCGACCGGATCCCCCACTGGACGTAGCTGATCATCCTTGTACCAACAGTACACTTTCCTACTGAAATAAAAATACTGGTGTAACAGTTCTCTTCAGTACAACTACGTAGTACAGTTGTAAGAGGCGCTACTTGTACTCGCACAGTCAAACGATCAATCCTGTCCCAAACTTTACCAAATCTTCCGTCTACCTGGGTTTGAGAAACTTGGCACCGGACTTGTTTGGGAAAGTAGCACACAGACGTGAACAGCAATTGGTCCCCTCAAGTCATTGTTTAGGCTAAATATGCAGTCAGCACGCCTCTATGATTATGAGTGGAACGCCAACTCGTGGCGCGTACTGAGTGGAACTGGCAACGTCGACTGTATACTTAACCTCGTTCATCCTACATTTGAAGAGAGAAGGCTTGATGTTGTTATGATTACTACTAGGTTTATCGTCTCAGAGTTGATCTTAGCCCATATTAAAGTTTATGTGCTCCTGATTCTGAATCAAAAGAAAATGGAGGATTCCACACAACGATGTCACAAGTTCTTCTTCCAGACTTTCTTCAATCAACGTGGAAATGAAAGGTGCATGTGTAAATACAGATTGAAAGAGTGCGAAAGGGTCTATGAAGTCAAAAATTGCAGCAAACACATTGCTGCGCAACTCACCCACGCATTTCATATTCCGTAAGTTTTCCATAAGATTGAAGTGTGACAGCAGAATATGTTGGAAACGTATACGCTGCTAACGGGGTGAATTCGGTTGACGAAGAATTTGACACTACTTGAGTGAGATTTTGTTCGAAAAAGTCATAAAATGGCAAGCATTCGTTGACATGTGGAGGCAGCACACTGTCCGAATCGGGTACTTTGAAGCCTTCCAAAAGGTTGTTACCTGAAAACAAATGGACTTAAACCGGGCGACTCTTTGAGAAAAGACGTCAGAGATTCATTGGTCCATCTCAATCTATTGTCCAGTCGTTGCGTGCTGGTTTTTAAACATCGTATTCCTTTTTATTCATAGTTTTACATCCTTTTAGAAATCCTTTTTCGCCTCTGAAAAAGTTCACTTTTTGCTGTTTCAGAGCGTACGTGTTGGTTAGCTACTGGTTTCAGCTTTTTTTGCCAATTTCCTTTCAGCGTACCAGAGTAAATTAAAGAGTAACATGGCGTTGATCATCCTAAGAACGCGCCACGCTTTCGTCTTCCATCCTGAATCGTAGAAGCGTGGTGAATGCTTATTTGTTCTCTATGAAGTCTGTAAAGCGACTGTCATACCATAGGTTTCGCTCAACGTGTGTGTCAGTTGTCCCGCCTGCCACCGGCAGGACAACTGACAGTCGCCTAAGAGGCCAGCCACCGCACCCAGTCAGTGCCTTCATCCCAGACAAGTCTGACACCAATTCATGCGATTTCAGAGGGGTGGAAGACTTGGTTGGCCCGGGAAAGGATCAATCGCTCGACCGTCCGGTGTCAGTGTCTCCACTTAGCACTACACGAAGAGCGCCCATTCACAAAAATACATGCCTCCATTCAGTGCTAAATTGAACCGTTCTTGAAAATTCGTAAACGAAGATGAGCTTGCTAGGAGAACGGCGACAGCTGTAGCAATGGTGAGCAACAGAAGGAATTTGAAAACGTTGAGTCGCTGATGGATGAACATGAAGAGTTAGTCTCGGCTGTGATGTTCTGCGCTGGGAATCTGAAAGAATTCGATTGAGAAACTCCCAGTAAAGATGAAAGAAGTGCCTCAATTGATTACAAATGTATTGGATAGTGAACCGAAAAGAATAGAAGCACCACTGAGAAACAGCTAAGTTTTTGTGAAATATTTCCAAGGAAACATCGCAAACGGGTTAGAAAGTTTAGCGAGTGATTCGTTGTCTGAACAGTAGAGAGCCTCGCAGCCGTCAAAAACGTTTTCATGCGATTTTTCGTCTTGCGAGACACATATTTTTGTGAACGTTGGACAGATCTCAAAAACTAACGGATCATCGCTCTAGATCTGAGCTTTTTTTAACATTTCGAGTAGAAACATAGACTCAGTTCTTATCGCCTAATCCTGATGACCTTTACCAACAGCGCACTTTATACCTAGAAATCCATCTTTGCGTATATTGCCAGCCGAAGGATTCAACTGTTTAGATTTATTCGGAAAGAAAACTTACGTCAAAGAATAGGTAGAACTTGGTATTCGTATGGGTGCTAGTCATTCATTCGCTGATTCGTAGAGCGCGAATACTGCAGCGGGGGGAAAATGTGCTACTGGCACTCACACGGTCGAGCGATCGATCCTCGCCCATGCTACTCAAGATTTTCATCGCTTCGCCGTCGGGTAAATTGGAACCACTAATCAAGACCACTCCAAACATCACGTTGCCTTTCGATTGCTCCCAAATTCCGATGATATAAGGCGGGAGACTCTTGTTCATGAAGGTTATAGTACAGATAGAGTGCTTTATTTTGGGTTTACCTGCATTCTCTGGCGCAAATACGATCCAGTAATGAGGTGTAAGTTAAAATGCACCTATGAAAACAATGCCCTTTAAAAACACAGCGTTTCTTAGGAAGTGGAATGGGACCGCTACCTGAGAGTGTGAAATCACCTCTTGACGCTTCATACTAGGGTGTCCCATAAATTTTGAGAATTTTGGATGTCCCAGTTTAGAACAGCATAACTTCCCACACGTTTCGTGTTTTATCATGGTACTACGCTGACGTGTCCTTAGCGCCACCAAGATCAGAACCTCAATCGATACATTCGATCAGCCCTTAAATTGCTGAGCGGCGTCATTTTTATCATGTCCAACCAAACCGACTACCGAATGATTTTGCTACGATGCTTCCGTTCCGGCTTCAGCGAAAGAGAGTCGCTTGAGTAGTTTATGGAGCGTGATGGAGCCGGATGCCCCTTCCACTGCTACGGTGTACTGCTGGTTCGTTCGATTCGCCAAAGGACACTTCTCCCTCGACGAAGCTGTTCAAACTGGACGCTGTGTCTCGTCCGAAACAGCGGTCGTTCTCGCAGCTGTTGAGAGTGATCCAAGCAAATCTGTACGGGATGTGGAGGTGGAGATTGGCATTCCAAAGTTCACTGTGCATCGGGTTCTCAAACGAAATGGCCTTTTGTCTAAGCGTCCTTGCACAGTACCATACGATCTGACGCCGACTGAAGCAAACGCTCGTGTGAATGTCTGCTCCTTACTGCTCTTCCTCTACCGAACGACTGAATGGACCGAGACGATAGTGGCCATGGATAAGAGGTAGGTGATGTACAGCAATCCTGACAAGAGACCACAGTGGCTGCCTCACGATAAAGATCCTGAGCCCGTTCTGAGCACACCAGTTCACGGCAGGAACCATATGCTTTGTTTGTACTTCTGTAGTAAAGGACTCGCTTATTACGAAATCCTACCGGTCCAGCAATAGGTAGACGCCGACGTCGTCTTGTCCCAGCTGGTAGAGATGGAGTCGAGACTACCGGCCGACCCTAAGTTCAGAGGCAAGATTCATCTTCTGATGGATGATGCTGGCCCACACCGGACAAAGACCACCCTGGACCAGCTAGAGAAACTGAACATCGTGAAGTTACCCCATCTGCCATACTCGCCTGACCTCTCTCCTCGCGATTTCCATGCACTCCGGAGTCTAGAGTACTTCTGTCGCGGACGACAGTTCCAGAACGACAACGACGTCGCACGTGTGGTCGACGAATGAGCAGCGTCACGGTCTGCTTCCTTCTGAAGACAGCCGTTCGCTTCCTTGCCCGAACAATGGAGGAAGGTTGTGGCTAGCAAGGGATCATACATTGCCAATTGATAAATGGTTAGCTCAGGTATAATTTGAATATAATAAAAGTTGTGATTTTTCTCAAAACTTATGGGACACCCTAGTATGTCGTTTGGGTAGCGTTTTTCGTTATGTGGTGATTAACGCTTTTGTTGAAGGTGCGTGAGAGTCCATGAAATTAGTTTCCAACCTAACAGAAACACACTAACAGAAGCTGTCACTGTAAAGGCCAAGTATTGCGTTGCTTAGGTCATTTTTGGAATTAGAAATATTTTTTCCTCCATTTTTGGTGCTGAAATGACTATCACCGAATCCTTTCTTCGAGTGCGAAGTCCAATTTCATTTAAATGCAGAACAAAAACTCTTCTTCGGAATTTTGTTAAGTTTAGGCACAGGGTGTAATAAACAATGAGCACCTAATTAGGTTGGCCTTGTGTAATTGTTATCCTGGCGAGGTCAAAGTATACTCACATGAGCATTTTCAGAATTCTCAGAATTTCACTGCATCTTCTTTACCGTCGGATAGAGCATGCTTTTCTGATTCCAGCTATGACGTTTTTATTCAATAAAAAGAGAGCTATGGCAGGGAAATGGTAAGAACAGTTTGATTAGTTTATATAGCGTTTTGTCGGATGTTTACAAACGATGCTGAGTACGTCTATTATGCCTCTACGATCCTGAATGGGAGTCGAATGCATGGCGCGTCCTTAGCGGACACCTGTCTGGAGATGCACCACAGTGTTCAGACTCATGGACAAAATAAAATGTGTTCAGACGGAAGACTCTATGTCTTTTCACCTCTGTGAATTGTGATCATCTAGGGAGGTCCCGCTCCGCGTTGAAAAAGACTTTATTTTAATGACGCACATTTTTGAACCAAATCGATATCTATGCAATGGTTTTGAGTAAGAGCAAGCGCTTTACAATTACATTATACTATGATTGTGAATCGTCGCATCTGATGAACACCTTGATGACGTCAGCCTCTTGGGCACGTTTGAACGCTTCGACGGCATCCTCGAGCCGGTAGCGAGCTCTGGTAAGCCCCGAAAGATCAACTCTACCGGAGGCGACGAGATTCAGAGCGGTCGGATAACTGCAACGAGAGAAAATCGGAAAGTAGTTGTTCCGGATAATTTTGCTGTAAACAGCTCTGTGCGCCGCTTCTGCAAGAAAGGCAGAAACGGCGCTTTTTTGTGCCGAAAGGCGCCGGTTTTTATAACTCTTTAGAAGAAGATGAATTTTTAAAAAAAGGAGCACATTCAAGTTTAGTGGCTTTAGCTATCCTTCTGTTTATATATTTTTTTGTTTCTTCGGTTTTTTTCTAAATTACTGATTTTTGCCCGCTGTCACGACCTTGGGAATGTACGCAGAGAGATTAGGGCTCGTGCTGGTGAGCTTGAGCTCCAGCTCAGCAATATTTTATAGTTTATTCAGAAGTTTCTGAAGAAAGTTGTTGGCTCTTGGACTCTAGGACTTGTCTCACTAACCAGTTTGCATATCTAAAAACTCCTCTGATATCAACTTCTTTGATAGCGGCGTCGATGATCGGCAAGTCGACCCGAGGAGCTCCCAGCCCGACCATCACTATCACACCACCTGGCCGTGTAGCCTGAAAACGTACAATTCTGCCCATGTTGGAGAGGAATCATGTAAATATGTGATGGGGTATGAATAAGTGAATAATAAATGAAAAAATCCCCTACAAGAATCGCTGACTCCATCGATGCCTGTGCACCGGTGCACTCAATCGTCACATCCGGCTCAGAGCCGAGTGCGTTCACCACTTGATCGCGTACTTCACTTGAGTTTTTGTCGCTGAAGAAGAAATACTTTTTTATTTTCTCTTTCAGGTCGCATTACTTGAGAAAAGTCGGTCAAAACGACTCACTGGACGTTGATGATATGCTCGGCTCCAAGTTTCTTCGCCAGTTCAAGACGCTGCTGATAGAGGTCAGTGATCACGACCTGTTTCGCACCCATAGCTCTGGCTGTCATCATGCACAGAGTGCCGATAGGGCCTAAGATAAGTGCTTTGCTTGTAATCGTTTGCACGCGCGTGGCACAGTGGTAAGAGACACTACTGACACGCACACGGTCGAGCGATCGAATCCCGCCAAGGCTTACCAAACCTTTCATCCCTCCGAAGTCGGGTGAATTGGCACCAGACTTGTTTGGGAGGGTAAAGACACTGACTTGGAATAGCGGCTGACCCCCGCAAGTCATTCTATAGGCTAAATATGCATTCATCCGGCCTCTGCGATTCTGAATGGAAAACGAGTGCACAGCGCGTCCTTAGAAGGACTGATCAACGCCGGATCTTTATATTTATATCTGCCTTTATGTTTGTAAATTCACCTGCTCCTTGAACGAGAACATTCTGTCCCATTTGAACACCAGACCGTCGACAAGAATGCACAGCTACAGACAATGGCTCCAGAAGAGCAGCTTCCTCGAATGTCACACAGTCGGGTATCCTGAAAGGGAGATTGCTCGATAGTTTCTTGCTGTGGAAGAGGGTTCTAGAGGGAAAGGAAAGCAGGTAGAGAAATTATACTACATGAAATATAACCGTATTTAATCGTAGAAAAACCCTTACTTATAGCAAAAATCCGCGTCGAAGACCACAAATCTCGTCAACGATCCATCGGTAGGCGGAGTGGCGAAGAACTTCACACCGTCACATAGGTTGTATTTGCCAGTCTTGAATAAATTACTTTTAGAAAATGAGTCTTCGCCACTTCAGTGTTTCCCATTAGATATCTGATGTAAAGAAGTGCACGTGGGGCAGTGGTAAAAGGCGCTACTTCCCCCAAAAGTCGATTGATCCTAGCCGGGCTAACCAAGATTTCGATTCTTATGGGCAGGGTAAACCGGTACCAGACTCATCTGGAAAGGTGGAGACCCTCACTGCTTCAGGTCAGTACTTAACCTTCACCTTTTTCTACTTGGTATGAGTGCAGCTCACCTTGCAGTAGATGCAGGTACGGCAGGGAACACCTGGTTCAATGGCAACTCGATCTCCGACCTGGAATCCGACCACGTCGCTGCCAAGTCCGGCCACTGTGCCGCTGGTCTCATGTCCGAGTATCTAAAACTGGGAAATCTCAACAAATGACTAATTTCGATTCTAATCCAAAAAGGACGAACCATTGGCTCGTTGACGATAAACTTTCCAATTGCACCGTTCTTCCAGTAGTGAACATCTGATCCGCATATTCCCACGGTATGAACCCTGAAATTAGTAGCTAATTCGTTTAATATCAAAATGAGCCCGCATGGTGCAGTGATAAGACGCACTACTGACACCCGAATGCTCGAGCGATCGGTACTCGTCTGGGCTATCCAAGCCTTCCATCCCTCCTGGGTCGGGTAAATTGGTACCAGGCTGGTTTAGGTAGGTAAACGCTGAGTTGGTATAGCGGCTATCCCCCTCATGTCATTGTATAGGTAAAATACGCATTCACCAAGTCTCTAAGCTTCTGAAGTGAACACGAATGTAACGGCGCATCCTAAGGGGACAGAGCAGTGCTGAGAACTTAACTTTTACCTTTATTGTCGCAATACGGGGGTCAGTGTGGGTTTAGTCAACTGTGGTATCCAAATCTGTTTCGTTTTGAAAAATTTCCCCATTCTGCTTCTTTCTTGACTGTGGAAATATGTTTTTTTATCTACTGGACTTCTTCTGAGGAATGTTCTTTGGACGGATATGTGGCAGAGGAATCCCTGAGAAGTAGCTGTCTCTAGATAAATCAGAGCTATCAGTCAAGAAGTCGTGGTATTTGGGTCAGATAAGGAATCACACATTACTGATACATAGTTAGTCTGTCGAAACTATTGATTCAGATTTGATGGTCGTTATGTTCTGAAACGAAATGCATACCTGATAAGCAACTGATTATCCGCTGGAGTTGGAATTTCACGTTGTTCGAGTCGAATATCGTCGATGCCATAGAGCACCGCTGACAAATTGTCGCCTTTCATCTGTAAACGACGAAATTTCTCAAAAAAAGCGGAGTCGCCAAGATCCCATCGTTACCATCCATCTAGTCAAGCAGAGCAGGAAATACTGGGTAGCACCTTTCGGATCGCGGTCTCTTTTCATTTCTTATTTAGCTATCCGAAGTCTTCCGGCTGGATTTCAAAATTTGGTCTAGGTGCTAATCATGCGGGGTGCTTTTACGGAAAATGCCAAATTGATGAGTTAGTCTGGTCAATATTCTTAGCATTGTCGAATCGCGTACAGTTTGAACTTATTTTTACAATGATAAAATATTATAATTCCTATAAGCAGAACGGGAAGAGTAAGTGGAATCTACTACATACCCGGGATAAAAAACATTTTCGAGTACTCTCGAGAAGAACACCAGGAGAGATTCACTCCACTTTTTGTTGTGTATGACCGAAAATGACTCCATATGAGGAATTTTGACATGATAAACAGGCTTTTGAACTTTTGCTCGCAGGAGGCGAAGAATAGATGAAGGACAGTCATGAAAAGGGCGTCGACTTTCGATTGTAGGAAAATTATTCACGTCAACAGTTTCGAGAGGAACACCAGAAGAGACTGAGGCCACCTCTTATTGTGTACGACCGAAAATTACACCATGGGGGTACTATAAATGTCGAATATGACACTGTTTTGAGGATTTTCGGCATGAGAAATTACGTCTGAACATTTGTTTGCAGGAGGCTAAGAATATAGATGAAAGACGGCCATGTGTTTATAAGGGGTGGCCAACCAGATATTCAGAATTTTGTACAGTTTCAAGGAATTATACCATGAAGAAGCGCTTCTGAACTTCTGCTTACAGTAAGCTAAGAAAAGATGGAGAATATCCGTGAAAAGCGCATAAACTTTCCATTACAGAAAACATATTTACATACAAATAAATATTCACGGTGAACTGTTTGGGGTTTAACGTGAGAAGCGATTCAGGCCAAACAATGGTCGAAAACGGCCGAACACTTGTGTGTGTAACGATATCGATCACACCGATTCCAGTGAGTGACCCCGGTCGCTGGCCGAATCAACGATTAGTTTACTCCGGCCGAAAGATAAGCCGTAACAGAAACGAATTGTAGGGGAAAAAGCGATTGTGCGGTCGATTTAATTCAAAACTCTTACAATTTCACAGCGTTTCGTTATGAATATCAGATTTTTTGTGCATATTTTGGTGTTATTTCGGTCGGGAAACAGCGGGTCTGATTGACGACCGCTCTCCTACAACGTGGCCGCTAGCCTTCACTGAGGCGTGACCACATTTCGATTTTTTCGATTCGTATGAAGTGGATGTTCTTTCGCTTGAATGTCTTCCTTTCTTCAGTTTTATGAGTGTAATATAATTTGTTTGACGTTATTAGTCTTTGTTCAGTTTGGATCAGATACCGATTGTGTAGAAGGGAGGTGGGCGTTGATTAGTCCACTGGATACGCACCGTGCATTCGTGTTCTCTTCAGAATCGTACAGCTATGGTGAATACGTGCTCGGTCTATACGATGACTTCCGGAAGCCAGCCGTCATACAATGTCTGTGCCTTCACTTTCCCAGACAAGTCTGGTGTCGATTTACCAGGCAGGAAGGTTATCCTACATATGTCTAGATGATTGTTGTTCATAAACCTCTTACCTCCTCGGCCTATTGGAGAATCGGAACGGTTTGAATTCCTGCATTTCTAGAATGTTCTCAGAAGCCATAAAAGCTGGTAATGGTCAACAGCGCATTTTATTTTATTGTTTCTTCCTAGTGTTCCGACGCTGGACTTTTGCCTTTGTTTTCTTAGCTGTTCTGCGTATTTGGGCATGTCCAGTGGTAGAAGACGCTGCTGGCATCTACTCGTTCGTGTAATCGATCCTCGTCCGGACCATGCAAGCTTCACATTCCTACGGGGTCCGGGTAAATTAGTAAAAGACTTGCCTGGGAAGGTGACGTAAACAGCGGATCGGCCCCGCAAGATTGTATAGGTCAAATACTCTTTCACCATGCCTCTGCGATTCTGAATGGAACACGAATGGGCGCTATGTGGGTTGGGGGGTGCAGAGTGGTATTCCGCAACTTCACGTCGACTTTAACGTGTTATCATTGTTATATCTGCCATTGTTTACGATCAAGTCGGTCAGTTTTGACGTGTTTGACATGTAAACTCTTCAGAATTGTTCACACATTAACATGTTAACCAGCATAGAGTCGACGCAATATTGCAGACCCCCACTCTGCACCCCCCAACCCACATAGCACCCACGAATGCATAGCGCATCCTTAGAGGCTTAATCAACACCTAAGACTTTACGTTTGCCTTTATCTGTCTACTTTTATTGGTAGGAACAACTACGGCGGCAAACTCTCAGAGAATCATCAATTCCAAATGGCGTATTGTGGCATCAAACTATTATAGAATCGTATGTAGTCTCACCGGCCAACCGTCAACCTCCACTGAGCAACCGCAACTACCAAATGGATTAAACTGGCACTTGTTCATATAACCCTCTGATAATCAAAGCAAACAATTACTGATAGCGTTTCGCGAGTGTTTGTACTAGCAGATCTCGTGGTCAGCAAGACCAAATTTCAAAGTCTCAGAAAAACATTGTGTTTTTTCGCGTTTCCGGTCAGCTCGGGAACAGCGCTGTTTGCCCTGAATTTCAGCTGGCTAACATTTATCGGCTAAACGAAAACCAACGAAAATCAGCACACTATAAATTATTGGCAATGATAGAACTCACTATACAGATAGTTCAAGGACTTCTTCTCTTCTAGACGATCGATCAGAGTTTTTTTTTTCAAAGCAAAGTCAAAAACAAATGAGCTCAAACGAAAACGCGTCAGTGGGTATGTTTTCAAGAGTTGGCGGTGGTGGTACATTGTTAATTTGGTTGTGTCGAGTTGATCACGAGATCATTCTTGTACACGCGATCAAGCCGTCTCTGAACATTTTGGAACAGTTGACTCATCAAATGCTCCGGATATTTGATCGTCCGAAATGTTCCAGACATTTCTATTATTGGCCATGTACTTGTCGAGAAAGCACCAAGAAATGGATTGCGGTAGTGCCTGCAAGTGTCAGATAAATTCATCTTTATGGCGTCAACCGGCTGTCAGTTGTAAAAAGAGTCTAAGTAGTAATACCAAACAGTGGCAATACCTGACATATCCTGCGCTCATAGGTATAAATCGATTGGTGTAATTTCCTAGGAAAACATTTACTCTGTGTATGCTAACATCAAGGACCTGAATAATGCTTTGACTGATTACTTTTAAGCACAGGTACGGGTAAAAACTCCAACACGTACCCGAGGAGGGTTAAGTATGATTTTGTAGAAATTTTGTGCTTTGGTCAGCGTTGTGTTATCGAAGACAAGCGTCGGTAGATGCTCACGTAGAGTCTTCTCCCCCTAAAAAGTTCACTTCTCATAGTTAACAGCGTCTCGATTCGAAAGAAAACAGCACTTTGTACGTAGACGGCGGTTCAGCCGTTCGGATGACGAATCGTGTCCAGAAGGTTATCGAGCCCACATCTCTATGTTGCCCCATTATTGACCTGAAATAGACAGAGGTGATGGTGTAGTGGTCAGCTTTTCTCTAAGAAATCACGATCGAAGAGGAATGGACAGAGGTTGATTAACAATTTACTTTGGAAGCCGAAACATGCCTCAGAAGCGCAACAATAAAACGGCGAAAGCAGCGGTTTTTCGCGCCGAAACAGCCGTTTACGAGTGATACCTTTAAATTGATTTATTCGTGAAGGGCCCACGTGGTACAGTGGTAAGAGGCACTGCTGACACCCGCACGGTCGAGCGATCGATCCCGGCCCGGGCTAACCAAGCCTTCCATCCCTCCGGGGTCGGGTAAATTGGTACCAGACTTGTCTGTGAAGGTAAAGACACTGACCTTGTATAGCGGCTGGCCCCCGCAGGTCATTGTACAGACCAAATACGCATTCATTACGCCTCTACGATTTGAATGGAACACGAATGCGGCGGCGCGTCCACAGGGGACTGATCAACGCCGGCACCTTTCACTTTTACCTTTACCTTTATTCGTATAAATATTAGGTTGGTAAGAAAGTTCGTGCCCGTGTTTTTTCGAACGACAGTTGCAAGTTGAGTTCGAAAGCTTTTGCAGAACGAGACACAGCATTCGAAAGAAAATTATTTGCTCTTTCAAGTAGTATATTTGTAATTTGTGGTAACTTTGAATGTCATCGTTTTTCTCGTTTGGCTGGTAAAGTGAAAAACGAAAAAGTGAAAAAGCTTTTCGACAGCGATTTTTTCTGCTTAGTTTCAGAGGCTTGACCCCAAAAATATGATACCGTGATTGGAAGATGATAATTTCCTCTATTAGATAGTACAGGGTGGCAAAACATTACGTGCGCCATAAAAAGTGTTTATAATTTGTCTCTCTTTTGGCAACTATACAGATAACGTTATTTATCTTTGAGAAGAGGACATAACGTTTCATATTTGCGAAAAGCCTCTAAAGTAGCAGCTGTCATTTTCTATATAACCGCTATTTCATTACTCCATCAAATCGATGGTGCGCCGCAGGTAGTAGACGTCTATATTGTTTCACATTTCGATCAGTTTTCTTCTAAATCTGACCGACTTTTTTGTTTCTGAGTTCTCCCTCTGTAACTCCTCAAACGGCCTTGTCCAATGGGTCCAGATCAGGAGTGTGCATGGACTAGAAACTCGTAGTCAAAATAGAGATGATTTCGGTCTCACGACGGTGCACCGCTGTTTTGGCTACATTTTCCGCCACTAAAAGGTGAAATTGGAATGCTACTGCTTCAAAGCGCTCCAGCGGCACTACAGCTTCCATGATTATCACTTCTCGGCAGACTTGCGCATTACTTTTATCCTTTCTGTCGATAAAAATCAAAAACGTCATGTCTGAAGCATCAAGAGCTCTTGCAACCATTGAGTTTCTAGGATACCGGACCACTTCGATAGTTTTTTATTTATAAGGATTCAATAGAGCTACATTGAAAAGATGGAGTTGGTGTAGCTACTTTAACGGCAAAAATTTTCTCGTCGCAGCTGAGGGCGCCCTCGCTGCGGCGCACCTTGACGAATTCGCGCAATTTCTTTCATATTTTCGTCCGATTGCAGGAGGAGAGTCTTTGCTTCAAACCTTCGATAACACAAAACCTTGAGCTTTTGTTTTGTTATCATCTTATCTGATTTGCAAGAAAGACCACCTTCTTCAACATCACTTCAATTTGTCAGTCAGTCCTCTTCTTAATAATTCTGTGCTACTCCTGTTTGTTAACGGTCCACTTCTATCCATTTCTGAGTTTGATTTGAAGTTGTCCTTCCTCAATCCAATACTTTGCAATCTCCTGAACGGCTCTTAGCGAAATGCCGAGTCTCGAATAAAATGTCAAGCTTTTCATCCCATCTACCGCTTATTGGGCGATCGCGTTTCGACTTGCACAGTTTTTCGGCATCAAATGGAAATCAAAAATTTCCTTCGAAAACCTGATAACAGACATCTAACAAATATTTTGTAAGAAATATGTATGCAAAAAGACGTTGTACAATAGTTAGAAATTAGTAGAATTTCACACGCACGTAATTTTTGCCACCCTGTATATTACTTATTCATATCTGTTCTGAAAATTACAAGGTTTCAAACCCCAAAGTTTATCGTTAGGAAGGCGAGAATAATTTTTCGATGCTGCTCCTGGTTTTCTTCTGAACGCACGAGCTGATTTCTGTACGGTTTTCTAAGCAGAATTTCTCGCTTTATCGCAAGATATGTTTATTTTCAAGCAGTGGTCGATTTAAAAAAAAATTTCGCGAGAAAAGCGTTTTGAAATTCTTCAGCAGAGCAAACCTCCAGTTTCAACCTCTTCACCTACCCTCATGCAACATTCGAATGATGACGATACGCTCTACGAGATGGTATACAAAGTGTTTCAAACCGTTTTGGTTTTTTAGGTCGTCAATGTGGACGTAAATCGCAGGCGCAGCGCCTAGGGCTCGCGCGGCGCATTGTGGAATCATCCAGGAGTGCAGGTTTAGGTCCATTTTAACGGCCTAAAAAAGCGACGAAAACCAATACGGTTCAGAACGCTTTGTATACCCTCTTTTGGAGCTTATCGTTCTCTTTCCTTCTTGTAGAGCGTACCATCCTCGTATCACGTGATGGTGCAAGAAATTCTACTTAGAAAACTGCGCAGAAGTCCACTCGAACTTTCGGGAGACAACCAGGAGCAGCATCGAGAAATTCTTCTTGTCTTTCGAACGACAACTTTTGGGGGTTTGAAACTTTGTGATTTTTAGAACAAATAGGAATAATTAATATATTATCTGAAAGAGAAAATTATCACCTTCAAAATCTATATCGCATTCTATTTAAACCTCTGAAAATGAGCAGGAAAAATCGCTGTCGATGAGGTAATTTTTTTCACTTTTTCGCTATTCACTTTACCAGCCACAAAAAAACAATGATATTCAAAATTATAACAAATTGCAATATACTGCTTGAGAAAGCAACTAATTCTATTTCGAAAGCTGTGTCATATTCTGCAAAAGCATCCGAACTCAACTTACAATAGTCGTTTGAAATAACGGCACGAACTTCCTTACCAACCTAATAGCTATATTTTAGCTCAGAAGCTCAAGCTGTATCTTCTCCTATACAATCTCTTCAAATTTGCGAGGCGTGCTGTCGACCGAATTAGTACGTAGTACAGTACATAATCACAGTTCATTGAAAACTTACAAAACAAGGCTCACGAGGGTCTCGTTTGCATTGCCCGTAACCATTCTCTCGTCAAGATCGCTCATTATCAAGTAGCTGGAATGATAACGATTCCGTAGTATGCAATCCTGAAACGAGGAAACTTGATGAATGAAGAAGAATGATTGGAGTGATGAGTCGAGATTACGGTCTAGATATACCTGTATAGCAGTGGAATGCATATTGGGTTCGTACCGCGGTTGTTGCGTGAAAAAAATCGCCTCAACTTCTCCAGTGCTGACGTAGTCATCCAAGACCTCAAAGAAAGTTATGCCCACCGGGGAAACGAAAAAGAATGCTCAATCTACATCAATACTCATTATCCTAGGTTAATTCGGCCATTAGGAGGCTGTTCTATCAAAAGTATTTTTAAAAGGACCTTAACAGCTACAGTGATTTCCCCTCTCTCTTTCAGAATAATCCTTATCTTTACGTAGTCTCACCTACCCGTCGCGAATAAGGATCCATCGAATGAACGTAAACATAGAAATGTTGTACTCCATAAAGAAGATAGTGCTCAATTAGCTCGGTCAACAGAAGCCAACTTGTACCGTCGCCACGCAGTGGCGCAAGGCAATGCGAGAGGGTATATTTTGTCCCTGCAACGAGTTTTCGTCTAATAAATCTTCGTTTTTCCAGCGAGTGAATCAAATGAGAATGTCCAGAATTTACATAATTTGTCATTTCTTGGTTTCGGGTCAGTCGGTCCTGAACCACTGCTTCATCTGTGGCAGAGCGTTGGGTTTCGCGAGATGATGGCAAATTCATGACGATATATTGCGATTTGGACGAGATCAATCGCCATGCATTCGTTTGAAATCCCACATTTTTCACTCGATTGATTGGGTGCACCGTATGTTCCTGTTATAATTGTATCAAAAAATGACATTAATGCTTGTTTCAGAGATTTTTTTAAGTTTCGACACAAAACGTACCATTAAAATTTGTGGCAAGGGTAAGAATGTGGCAAAAAAGGCGAGCACTGTTAAATGGGCAGGGCGTTGTTGGCAGTGCAGTTATCGAGCAAATTCAAAGGCCGTTTGGACGGCTGATGAGTGAAAATCTCGAGGATGGTCATCAGTGACGATGGCGTCACGCACTTGTTCGAGACTTGATTGATTGGGTAGAGGTTGGTGCATTTTTCAATTTAGCAGCAAAGTGAAGGAGCTGTTGTTCGTTTATCAAATTCGGTAGAAAAGAAGCAACACAGCATTCTCCACACGGAAACAGGCTCAAATGAGGAAAACAGTCCCGTAAAGAATCGTAGAGAAATGTAAGCTCTATATTATAAAGTAGAACGCAAAAAGAAAGCGCGAGATTGTTTCCTTCATTTGAGCCTGTTTCCTTGTGGAGAATGCTGTGTTGCTTCTGTTCTAAATACCGAATTTCAATAACGCAGCAATAGCTGGTTCACTTTGCTGCTAAATTGAAAAATGCAGCAATCCCTACCCAATCAATCAGGAAGTTTCGCATAAGTTCGCGGCGCAATAGTGACCGATGACCATTCTCGAGATTTTCACCCATCGGCCATCCAAACGGCCTTTGAATTTGTTGAATAACTGCATTGGCAACAACGCCCTGCTCATTTAACAGTGCTCGCCTTTTCTGTCACATACTTAGCCTTGTCACAAATTTTAACGGTCCATTTTGTGTCGAAACTTAGAAAATCTCTGAAACAAGTATAAATGCCTTTTTTTTGATAAGATTATAACAGGAACGTAGGGTGCACCCAATCAAGCGAGTAAGATGTGGGATTTCAGACGAGTGCATGGCGCAGTCTTCACCATTCCAACAAAATTCTGTTTTCCTTCCTTTTCATACAAAATTCAGCATGTTTCAATATCTCTATCTTCGGAAAAGTTATGGCTTTTCAAACAGTGTATTCATCTTTTTGGGACACCCCGTATATTAGGTTGGTAAGAAAGTTCGTGCCGTTTTTTTCGAACGACTGTTGTAAGTTGAGTTCGAAAGCTATTGCAAAATGTGGCACAGCATTCGAAAGAGAACTATTTGCCCTTTCAAGCGGTGTATTAGTAATTTGTGATAGCTTCAAATTTCATTGTTTTTTGGCTAGTGAAGTGAAAAGCGAAAAAATAACCTCACCGACAGCGAATTTTTTCTGCTCAGTTTCGAACGCCGAAATGAGACGTAATATACTGTTCAAAGGGCGATGATTTTCTCTGTCAGATAATATATCGGTTATCTTTACTTGTTCTGAGAATTACAAAGTTTCAATCCTCCAAAGTTTGTCGCTCGAAAGACAAGAATAATTTTTCGATGCTGCTCCTGGTTTTGTTCTGAACGTCCGAGTTGATTTCTGTGCGTTTATTTTCAAGGGGTGGTCGATTTTGAAAAATTTTTGCGAGAAAAGCGTTTTGAAGCTCTTCAGCAGAGCAAACCTCCAGTTTCAATCTTTTCACCAAATCCTATACAGTATTCGAAAGAGCACGATACGACAGACAAGATGGCATACAAACAGTCTTGATTGTCATTGTTTTTAGGTCGCCAAAGTGGACCTAAATCGCACTCCTGGGTGGTTCCATGTCGCCCTCCGCGAGCGACCCCTGCGAGCTATGTATGTGCGGGCTACAAGCTTCTTTCCTCTTATTGATTGATACAAATACTGAGGTTCTCAATTCAATCAGTTAGCGTGTATTATTGTAGGTTAAGAGGGTTCCGAAATACTAACAAATAATATCAGATTTCTTGGGTGTCGTACAGTGCGATCAGAAAGCTCTCAATACTTGTAGAAGGGTAACATATGGGTGCACAAGGAATTTTTCGGAGAGCATTATCCTACTACATAATAAGCGAGACCGCGATGTTTGAAATGGGTGGCTCATATGGGTCCCGCCGCGATTGCTCGTTACCGTCCTCCCAGGGACGCATTTCATCAGTTCAGCTCGTCGTCTTTTACCATTTGTTCATCGTTTTATTTTAAAACTTTTTTCTTTTATTTCAAATCTTCATTTCAGTCTATTAGTGGTTAGTTTTTGTTTTTATTTATTATATATTATTTTATTTATTATTATTTATTTATTTATTATTTTATTGTTTTTATTTATTATTTATTGAAGCTCTTCAGCAGAGCAAACCTCCAGTTTCAATCTTTTCACCAAATCCTATACAGTATTCGAAAGAGCACGATACAACAGACAAGATGGCATACAAACAGTCTTGATTGTCATTGTTTTTAGGTCGCCAAGTGGACCTGAATCGCACTCCTGGGTGGTTCCATGTCGCCCTGCGCGAGCGACCCCTGCGAGCTATGTATGTGCGGGCTACAGACTTCTTTCCTCTTATTAATTGATACAAATACTGAGGTTCTCAATTCAATCAGTTAGCGTGTATTAGAATTCTATCTTTCTACTCTCATTGCGTTCATCAACACAGAATCTGTAATTAGGCTGCAAGGAACTTTTGGTGCTAGGTGAGCACAGAAAGGTTTATTGAGGACCTTTTTTTCCACAAAAACTTGTTCAGATTGATGTTGAACTATGAGTTCGAAGTTTGAACATTATATAAGAATTGGACCTCTCTGAGAGCTCTATTCAGTACAGTCAGTGCAACGCTACTACTGGCAGCACTATCAACCCACATAGCAACAAAACTTTGACCTTCATGAGTTAATTTTAAACGTACCATTTTCAGTTCTGACAATAACTTCTTCATAAGTGACGCCAGACGAGTTCTTTTCGTCAGTACTGACACCTATGTAGCGTGCTCTGGGGTGTTTACAGCAGTACACGGTATACCATGGAAAGGCGATAGACTCGACAGGACGATACTGGTATAAAAAGTGGTGATCTCGTCGTTTCCCGAGTACTCGCCATGCTTCGGCCATCCAGTCAGAATCGTAGAGGCTACATAGTGAATGCGTGTTTGGCCTACACTATAATGTAATGGGGAGGCCAGTCGCTATACCATGTTAGTGTCCCAGACACAGAGATCGTGGGTCCGGATTGCGGGTCCTCGGCGTTGCCCATTCGATGTCGTGGGTCCTCGATCGGCTCGGTTGTGGGTATCTCGTTGCTGCCATTGCATGGCACGTGGCGCCTGATCCGCCGCTCGGCTCGCGTCCTCGCACTCGTCTCCTCGATCCAGCTCGCTCGTCGGCCGCGCCTCCGTCCGCTGAAAGCTCGCTTATCAGATTGATACATAACACAGAACGACCAATCTACTTCACTTACACCTTCCCCCTTTTTCTAAAAAAGGACGTAGCTGATCATCCTTGTACCAGCAGTACACTTTCTTACTGAAATGAAGTTTTTAGCTCATGAATACGTGAAAAATGCAGCATCAAGGTCAGCGGTGCTAAAGATAATACTGGTATAAAAAGTGGTGATCTCGTCGTTCCCCGAGTACTCGCCATGCTTTGGCCATCCAGTCAGAATCGTAGAGGCTACATAGTGAATGCGTGTTTGGCCTACACTATAATTTAATGGGAGGCCAGTCGCTATACCATGTTAGTGTCTTCACGTTCTCAATCTTAAGTATGGTACCCTTAACCCAACCCCGGAGGGATGGATGACATGGCTAGGCTGGAGGAGGACCCATCGCTCGATCGTACGGGTCGCGGTAGCGTCTCTTTCAATTGCGCCCCATTATTGGGTGAAAACGTGTAATACTTCATAAATAAGGAGAAGAACGACACTAGGTGCTACAATAGTCATGGAGTTTGAAACAAAAGCGTAATAAGAAAACTAACATCCTCGTTCCGTAAGTTTGAAATGT
Source organism: Nippostrongylus brasiliensis (assembly GCA_030553155.1). Classification (NCBI taxonomy): domain Eukaryota; kingdom Metazoa; phylum Nematoda; class Chromadorea; order Rhabditida; family Heligmosomidae; genus Nippostrongylus; species Nippostrongylus brasiliensis. Next base: position 5,687,585 of record CP130736.1, on the reverse strand, counting down.
AACTGCAGAATATGTCGGGAACGTGTACGCTGCTAGCGGTGTGAGTACTGTTGAAATAGAATCTGAGAATTTCCTACAAGCCTTTGCCGCTTCTTCAGCGAATCCTCGGCTAATTAAGTCATAAAATGGCACACATTGTTCAGCGTGTCGAGGCAGCCCACTGTCGCCAAGATCCTGTTCGCTACCTGAAAACCACTGGTTGACAGGATGGTTCAGTGGGGCCATCCTCGCAGGTGAGTACATAACTGGTGCCTTTTATAACGCTCGCTCTTCATCAAACACTTCTGGAAGTAGTTGAGAGGATTACTTTCACCAACACTGTGGAGTGACCGATCCTCGACCTTTCTAAGCAAACCTTCCTTACCTCCAAGATCGGATAAATTGGGACTAGGATTGTCAGAGAACGTGAAGTCACTGGCTTGGTGTAGCGACAGGCCCATAGAGGCGTTGTATAGGCCAAATGGGCGCATAGCATACCTCGACGATTCTGAATGAAAGTCGGGTGCACGGCGCGTTCTTCGGTTACTGAGCAGCGCTTATCACTTTCCCTTTAGCAGGACACACAGTCAATGTACCCTAATGTCGGTCATATAAGTCCGCCCTTCGTGCTCCGCAACGCGGCGTACAGCGATGGGTCATCGATGCACCTGCGCGTAAGATGTCGCGAAGTTGAACACGATGTAAACAGTCAGGTTGCGGACAATTAGCATTAAAAGGTCATTGATCAGGTATTTAATAACTCCTTGCTATTGTTTTACTCTGTGCTTGGACTCATCGTGAACACGCGCCCGCCCCTGCTGCCACCCGGCAAATAGCGCATGGGCGGGCGCGCGTCCACGATGAGTCCCAGCACCTTTAACTCAATATGATTCCTACTTTGGTATTATACAGGTGTCCCAAAAAAATGTACCCCCTGTTTGAAATGCCATAACTTTGACGAATGTGAACCAACCGAAACGAGTCATAGCTTATATGAAAGCTAAGAAAAAAGAAATTTTTCTAGTATGTGTTTGGTGAGGATTGCGCCATGCACTCGACCGAGGCCTCGGAATTTCAGTCTTGATTGATAGTGCATGGGTTATATACTTGCTCTATTTTGGTTGTAAACAGCTGATATTGCTGCTATGAGTTACTTCTGGGGTAGCGAACATATTGACTTGCTGATGATTTTGATTAAGCATGGAACAACATCAATATCGATCAATAATTGTAACCACTGTTTAAGAAGCTAAAACTCATCCCACAGTGGTGCAATCATAGGAAAATAATTTGGAGGAATGTACAATGTATGAACCATGAAGATTGCGCCATGCACCTATCCGAATCGTTGGATTCTAGACCTGATTGAAAGTTCACGGATAACTTGTTCTACTTTGGTCGCCAACAGATGATATTGATGTTGTCCCATGGCTAACCAAAAGCTGCGGCAAATCGTTATATTAACTGCCTCAGAGGTCACTCGTGTAGCAGCGGTATCACTTGTTTACGACCAAAGTAGAGCAAGCATATAACCCATGCACTATCAATCAGGTCCAAAAATCCGAGGCCTCGGCCGAATACATGGCGCAATTCTCACCAAACACAAACCATAAAATTTTCTTTTTTCTTAGCTTCCATTCAAGCTATGGCTCGTTTGGCTTGGTTCACTTTCGCAAAAGTTATGGCAGTTCAAACAGTGGGTAAATTTTTTTGGGACACCCTGTATAATTTGTAATACTAACTCATGTTCAATTGTTTCGTTCGTTTACTAACCATGTTGTGTTGTTTTACTTCCAACACGCCTTTAAATGGCATCGGAATAAATATGAAAAGGCGTTCATGTACGGACTTCACAGCTATGCACACCTGTGAACACCTGCTTAGGAATTCATTGTGGATTGATGGTTCTTCTGTGAATCGATGGTTCCAATGGTCAGAAGAAAATCATACACAGCTGCTTGGAGTGAATGAGGACCTCGTGAAAATTTAGTTGAATGGAGTTTGGAATCGAAGGCCCCATTGCAGCAATGATCCATCGCAATCCTTGCTTATATTGGATTCTGCAAGGTGCCATTTGACGGATAGCCACACACACCTCTACAAAGAGACTTCCAAGATTGCGGTTATTCCAGCTGGACTGACAAAACACCTGCAGCATCTCGATGTTAGCGTCAACAAGCCTTTCAAGGATAAAATGGAAGAAGGATGGGAACAGTGGATGGCCGACACAACAAAAGCATCGTATACCGCTAGCGGACGCAGGAGAAGGTTGACGTGCCGCGAAGTCGCGGCTTTGGTGTGCACCAGTTTCTTCTCGATCTCTGCCAACACCATCGCGAACGTCTTCAGAGAAGCTCTAGACTTGAATTCACAACTACTTGAAGAATTTTATGCTTTAAATGTTATTGACGATGAAATGAAGATTGAATGAAAATTCTCTTAATTGAAGTTATTTTCACAATATTACCTAAACAATTATTTGGTAATTTAGAATGGCAAAAGAAATACAATAAAATCGCGAAGCAGATCAAGTCCTTAAAAGGAGGACACTCACCAGGAAGGGCAGAGCATATCTATAGCGTGCCACCGATCGATACGCCACGTTGCGGCGCGCGCAGGGCGGACTTATCTGACCGACTTTAGGGTAATTCATTCCTTCATTCACGTGAATTAGATGACTGCAGGCGCATACCTGGCCAAGGTAAATTAGGTAAGGACAGAATCACGATAGCTGCAGTCAGCGTGAGTAGCACTATTATCTTGCGGAGTGTGAAATGCCGAAGGCTGAACATTAAGATGGAGCTTCTAATTCACTGAAACCGAAAAAATGACGACACGTAAGTAACCTTTAAATGTGCTTGCCTGTGCTTATAAGGCAGCAGGTTGCCATTAATGGATCCCTCTCTAGAGTTTACCCAACACCGTCAGGCGTGCCACAAGGCATTTGCCTAGGGCCTATATTATTTATGATATATATCAATGATCTCCCGATAGATATGCCGCCAACAGTGCGGTGTTCGATATATGCCGATGATACGAAGCTCTACTCTTATAATTCCCCTACGGCTTTACAAGAGGCGCTTCATCAGCTGTACCAGTGGTCCCTTAGATGGAAACTAGATATTTCATTCGAAAAAACTGTCGTCATGAACATAGGATCAAGCCACCCAAAACACTGTCATTTCTTCCTAGGAGGTAAACAGCTAACAATTGTCGACAATGTTCGAGATCTTGGGGTTTTATATTCTGATAGCCTATGTTTTGATGAGTACATTAAAAGTATAGTGACTAAAGCGCACTCTATCGCTAATTTCGTGCTCAGAGCTTTTTCTACAAATAAGATTGGCACTCTTTTCAAATTATTCACAACATACGTGAGACCGATTTTGGAATACTGTCCTCAGTTATGGTCCTCCCCCCCCATAGACAGGCAGCTATCGATGATCTCGAAGATGTTCAGAGAAGCTTCACGAAACGTATCCTTGCAAGAGCTGGTCTCCTCGAGTTACCATACTATGAGCGAATTAATATTCTTGGAACATCCACGTTAGCATTACGGCGTGCAGTTTATGATGAAGTGCTCTTGTTTAAGCTATTACGTGAAATTATTGACGTTGATGTAGATGAAATGTTTACTCCTCTGAACTTTAACTATCGTACAAAAGGTCATTTCCTCAGATTAATCAAGCAGAAGGTTAGAAAGCAACAATTCCGTCAATCCTTCACATGCAGACCCATTACTCTGTGGAATGACCTTCCTGAAGATACCGTCAGGGCTACATCGATGAGAACCTTTTGTAGGGAGTTAGTCGGATTGTTGCGCAGTAGAGATCTGGTCTAAATTGGTGGCGCGCACTTTCCTTCAGCAACTTCTTGTTGCGGCTCCGAAGCAAACTACAAATTACAAGTTACAAGTACAAGTTCAAGTTCGGTTCCTTACCCAGAGAATTTTCATCTTCACGGTTTTTCTTTTATTAATCTGGTTTGTTTAGGAGTTTTCGCTTCAGCTCTTACTCTCTTCAGCTTCCTCAAAAACAGTTTCATCGTTCAACCCGCGCTACTGAACGACAACCTGTGGAAAATTCTATTTTCAACTCCCGTCTCTCTTCTCAATTACCGTCTTAAGGAGTTGCAATCGTTCCCATTTTTTTCCTGATCATTCCGTCGCTGCGGTAATCCTTATGGAAGCTCAAGCTTCTGTCTCATAAATAAGGACTGTTACGCTGCCTGTATAATTGTCCGTTAGGGTAGTTACACGTCGGAGCTCTTAAGCGACAGTATACATAGGCATAAAATATCCTTCCTGAGCTTCCTATTTTGGTTTATCGCGCCAGTCCGGTTTAGGCAGTAGCTGACCACATACTAACTATATCGAACTCGAGCGCGCTATTGACCTCACGGTGCGGCAGCAAGGGTACGCACCAGTTTAAAGGGTTTTGACCATAGACCCGCCCTTGTTCCTCCACTGGTAATAGTATCCTTTGGCGCTCTCACAATACTGCTGTGATATTTTTTCTTTCTTGCTTCGAGCTACCATTTGCTAGCCCCTAAACCCCTGGCGTCAACCTAACGGGTCTCTTGATGTAAGCAAAACCTGTCATTACAAAGGGCTTCCCTTCGGTCACTATCAGCCCCTCCGACCAGGTCTTTTTGCAACAACATGCAATATTTCTATCCAATTCTAAGCTGCACGGAGAACACCACGTTCCTCAGATTCTTGTTGGCCTTGACCACTATTACGATTTCGTAGTTGAGTCGAATATCACACTACGAACTCCTACGGGATTGCGAATTGCTAGAACTATATTTGGTCATGCAGCTTACGGAAGGGGTTCCATCGACCAAAGCATAGAGCAGGGGCCCGCACCAATTCACGAAATGACAGCGGTGACAGACAACAGTGAAAAGGAAATACTCAACAAACTGTTTGAATTAGAAGGCATGGGCATCTCTTCAAATGAATCTAATTCATCTGACGACTTCCTAGAGTATTTTCACAACTATTCCAAAACGATAACGTTTGGGAACGGTTACATCACTGCCCCATTTCCACTTCGCAGCAATGTCGTAGATTTGCAAGACAATTACGCCTCAGCCATCAAACGGCTATCAAGCCTTCACAATCAGCTGGCAGCGAACCCTATCCAAAAGCAGTGGTACTGCAAAATTCTCAAAGAATACGAGAACGACGGTATCATCGAGAAGGTCTTGTGCAGTGTGAACAACTCGGCTGGCACTTACTACATGCCCCATTCTGGAGTATGGCGCGCTCACAAGCCTAAGCCATTGCGTATCGTTTTCGACGCCTCGTCCAAGAAAAAAGGTCAGCTTTCGTTAAATGACGTGACACAAAAAGGAGAAACACTGGTCAACAAAATTCACGACATACTCATAGCCAGTAGATCAAGCAGAATCATTCTACTTTGTGACATCGAGGCAGCGTTTACGCAAATTCGCCTAAAAGATGAGCATAAAGATCTATGCCGATTTTTGTGGGTGAAAGATCCTGATTTACCTCCTACAAAAGACAACATACAGGAATATCGATTCAATCGGATCCCATTCGGAGTCACCTCTTCTCCAAGCATACTTAACATGTGTCTTCTTTCATTTCTTCAGTCGAAACAGACCACACTATCGAAGGAAATAGTGAAGAACCTCTATGTCGACAACATAATGCTTTCTGCAAACACGCCTGATGAGGCAATGCTGAAATACAAAGAAGCTAAGCAACTTTTCGCTGAAGTAGGTATGAACCTTCGTGAATTCATTTCAAGCTCCAGCGAATTGAATGCGCGTATTCCAGAGGAGGACAGGTATCCTGGAGGTAAACTCAAATTGCTCGGCGTGGATTTTGACACAGATGCAGATCAATTCCGTCTATCAGTCACCCTAAACACGAAACAGCGCCTTACAAAAAGGGATATTGTCAGTCTAATCAATTCGATTTACGATCCTATCGGGCTTGCAGGTCCACTTACTGTGAGACTCAAAGCGATTATGAGAGAAGTGTACGAATCAGGCACCACATGGAATCAAGAAATAGCTCAAGAACTTTCGACAAAGTGGAACGACATATGCCGCAAGATCAACACTGCAGAAATATCCGTACCAAGATACGTCCTGGGTGACGCTAACAACTTGAGCTTGTGGGTATTTTCTGATGCAAGTACGACAGCGCTCGCAACCTGCGCCTTTTTAAGAAACGAAGATACTTATGAAGTCACATCTCTCATAAGTGGCAAAACTAGGCTGGCACCGAACAAATCCAAGCAAACAATTCCTCGACTTGAGATCCTTAGCGTATTACTAGCTGTTCGCCTAGCAAAAACAATAATCGCCGCTACAAATACGAACATCTCCCAGCTTAACATCTTGAGTGACAGTAATATCGCTCTCTCATGGATTCATTCGAGTCGCAAGCTACCAGTTTTCGTCGATAATCAAGTAATCCGCATCAAACGAGTCATCAACGAGCTGCACTCAAAAGGAATACAGTCAAGATTTTTCCATATTTCGACATTCGCGAATCCCGCCGACGCAGGAACTCGTGGTGTAGACGCACAACAGCTTGCTAATATCGATTGGATACATGGGCCTAAGTGGCTGACTAACAGAGACATGCCACCGTACGTTAAAGGATTCTCAAATCTAGACCAAGTCGACTTTCCCGAAAACGACGACCAATCTCCAATAATCGAGCTGGATTGCGTATCCAACAGCAAAAGCATTGACCCCTGCATCATAGATCTTGCCAGATTTTCACGACTCGACAAAGCTATACGAACGATGGCACGAGTTGGAAAAATAATAGTCAACTGGACTGCAAAAATTAATCAAAAGGGTACAATTTCCGTTAACCTTCGACGGCTTTGTAAATTCAGCCCTAACCAGGATACCACCTCCGATGATGTCAAATTCGCCGAAACCCTTCTCATTTCAACAGTTCACAAAAATATAGATGTCAACGCTCTTCGGAAACGATTCCCACATTACCGCATTTTTAAAGACGAGGACGGAATCATTAGGAACGAATCTAGAATGCAAAATGCAGATTTACCGTACGACACAAAATTTCCGATATATGTAGAAAACCATTCAGATCTTGCAAGACTCATTCTCACAGACATTCATGAAAACAACGCACACTGTGGAAGAAACCAGACCATGTGCCTTGCCAGGCAGCGCTTCTGGATTCCTAAACCATTGGGAGCATTTCGTAGATTTCTGAAAAACTGCGTTATCTGCAAAAAATGCCAAGGACTTCCATTCGGAGCGCCAGACATGCCTCCACTACCGCCAGATAGAGTGATCCTCAAAAAACCGTTCGAAACAGTAGGTTGTGACTTCATGGGCCCTGTCCTGTCAAAAACAGGAGACAAAATGTACATCTGTCTATACACATGCCTCACAACTCGAGCTTTGCACCTGGAAGCGGTAGAAGACATGTCAACTGGAGCATTTCTCAACTGCTTCGTACGCTTCGTTTCTCGACGAGGTGTACCAAAGTTGATTCGAACCGATTGTGGCTCAAACTTCAAACTTGGGCAACGCGTCATTGACTCGATGTTCGAAAAGAGCGATACACCCGCCGAGTCCGTCATGTCTTACAGTGCAAATCATGGAATCAAATGGATTTTCAATCCTCCCGGCGCACCATGGATGGGTGGCGCATGGGAAAGGCTTGTTGGTACAGTCAAGAAAGCTTTCCAGAAATCAGTGGGAAGAAAAAAGCTATCGTACGTCGAACTGTGCACGGCTGTTACTCGCATTGAGGCGATAATTAATACTAGGCCGCTCACGAAGCTTGATCCATCCGACCTTTCTGAAATACCTTTGAGGCCTATTGACTTTCTGCAATCAAGTCTAAAATTCGCTCTCGAGCCTCCCACTCAAGGAGATCAGGACAGAGACCCAACATGTGATCCGGAATCGATACAAACTGTTGTGCAAGCGAAGGAGGCGTTGAAAAATTCGGAGCAGATAGCAAACAGATTCTGGGAAAGGTGGAATACTGAATACCTAGTCAGAAGACACTCCATAACGGTCACCTCCATAACACAACCAGCCTTATCTATATTACATAACAAATTTGCCATATCGGAGAATGAAGCTTTCCTACTGCCAGACAATTACAACCTTCCTGTGGAATGTAGTACACTACTCATGGCATCCAGGCACTTTGAAAAATGCATAAACAAAATTCTGTGCTCATGTGAACTTACTAAATTTACACCAAGTTGCATATGTCCCCAACAGTCCATTAATCATTTACGGTCCGACATTTCTAATGCTCTCCCCATCTTGACATCTTCAATGCGCCTCGTTAACAAACAACGTTCCATAAGAGCAAGTACAACTGGTGGAGAAGTTGTCGTCTCCCTCCAATCGAAAGCCATGCGTGACAGCGCTCAATATGTACTACAGCAAGACTGTCAAGTCTCAGCGTCCAACTTAACAGGCTGTTACAACTGTGAAGAAGGAGCCGAAATCACAACGCGATGTCACACAGCTACCCCGACTTGGACCATAGTCCAGTGTACGGACGTTGTATTCTCCATAGAATGCGGGCCCTCAGCTAAACCACTACAGACTACGTTAGATTTTTCATCACCTATAATCAACGAAGAATGTCACACAGAGTGCAACGGAAAAATCGTCAAATTCACAATCAACGGAACATTAGCCTTTCTACACACAGAAATCCTTCAATCAGCAAACAGTCAGAGTACTCCTAACACAAGTTGGTTGTCAGATATTAGATTACCAGACCTCCAACCATTGGCAGCAGAAGTCTTGCTTGTATTTGCTACTTATTTCGTCCATCATTACACTTATTTTTAAGCTTTTGCTGCTATGTCTAGCTAATTTAGCGCGAATCGCTGCCACAATTTTTGTCTTAATCTCACAACTGGTTCATCGTTTACTAAACTGTCTTTCCAACTCACTTCGACATGAATAGCTACAGTTCCAGCTGCCTCTCTTTTTTTCTGTCTTGCGAACACTAACCATCTGCAGAGGGGACGCTAAAGAAACAAAGAATCTGCCTTCTGCCTTCCAGCCCCACAGTCATTCAGCCACAACTATTCCCCAAGTGCTGCCCCCATGGACGAGGTCGATCTCGCTATCCATTTCGATCCGCTCATGGATGCCGTCAAAGAACTGAAGTCAGAGCTTTCGAAATTCATCTGCGATACGAACAACCGCTTCGACGCTCTTCACCAAGAACTCGCCTCTCATCGTACTGCGCTGATGGGATCTGTCGACGAAATTCTTCTCAGAACTGCTCCAAAGTCCAACTGTCTATTCTGTTCTGTTGAAGATAACAAAGATTCCCATCCAACTGGAAGATGCTGTCGTTTCCCCGATCCTGTATCCCGCGCTGTTCAAGCTTCTACGCTTCGTCTCTGCAACAAATGTCTTCAAAGAATCCATCCTGATGACTGTGGTATTCGCTGTAGCTTCTGTGGAAGGGAACACAATGTGTTGCTGTGCCCTGAAAAAGCCACACAAGCTCAGTCTTACAAACGACGCAAGAACTAGCTCGTCGTTGTGGCCGCGGAAGGTGCTCGACCCACTGGTCGGCTCACCTTCTCCGCGGCTGTTATTCCCTGCTTCTTGCTTCTCTTTCTTACTCACGCTTTGGTCGGAATCACTCGTTCTAGATTACCTCAATGATTTCATTGATTTGTTACTAACCGTTTTAATTTTTTTGTGTTATTTTTCTTCTTTCTATGTTACTAACACTATATCCCAGTCGGCTGTAACCCACTGGATTTCAACATTTAGCCCATCATGGACTGGAAAGAAATAAAATGAAATGAAACCTGTGCCTTTCAGAGCGGTGGATAAAAGCGCAACTAAAAACCACAATTTCGTTGTGATATTTGATATTTGGTGACAGTTAAAAAGAAAAGTCACAAAAGTTCATTGCATGGCGCTGTGAATAGGCATAGGAGGGGAGTTTGCAGTCGTTTTGAGACATTTTATATTTTTAGACACGAACAGTTAAATGAAAATGGAGCAGATCTCGTAAAATAACGTATCTTCGTTTTAGATCTGTGTTTTTTGCTTGAGTGAAATTGTCAATGGGAACACAGAAGAGAAGCCGTTGTTACGAATCATGTGTGGTAGGGTCGTTCAAATGAACATTTTTGATGTCTCCGGTCGCAAAAAAATGTCTGAGGGGCTGAAATTTAGGCGCCATGTTAAACAAAATTAAAGCTTCACGACGGCTTATAGATCTCCTCGAAGGCAGCTACATAGTGGTACGATCGAGCGATCGGTTTTCCCCCTTTCGGGCTAACAAACATCTTCATCCCTGCGGGTCGGGTAAATTGATACCAGGTTCAGGCAACTCCGACAAGCCGGAAGAGGGCGGTGAAGGTGAATTATTGCTAAAAGTCGTTATACCCTTATCGTCAAAGGTGGCAGCTGCTTAGATAATGATAGCAACTGTCATGTACAGTAAACACTGAAAGCGTTCCGGTTCCATAATTCTACCATGCCGTCCCTTAAAATGACCACGGAGCTATACATAATTGCTAGTGAAGTCAAATCTAAAAAAGATCTCCGACAAGACCACTACGTCTGCCTCATATAGTGGATTTATAATATTCTCAAACCACAAAAGAATTATTCGACTAGCTGAACGACGCTAGCTACCACTCCTAGCAGATGATTTTTTAAGCTCGTAGTGATCTCATGACTTTCTAGGCACTTCGACGTGAAGTACAGTGCAATCTGTGTAGCTACACAAAAACCCGCGTGGCGCAAGTCACCTCTCGGGGAACCGGGAATCCAATTGGATGCTAGACGAATGGTTCTTCTGAGTTATAGGAATCATTACAGTTGATGACCGCCGATTGTGTCGGTCTGGTCTTTGCAGGAGGTTCATCTTCATCAGAAAGTCGCTCTGCTCTATGAAGATAGAGTTTGTTTTGTTTATTCATCGATATTTCCCGGGTTTGCTAACAGTTGATCAAAATGCCGGCACTATTCAACTTAACGGACTCCAGCACTCGATTTTTATCAGTCGTCGAAATTCGCTGAAACTTTGCACTTTGGTAATTGAGGGCGTCGATCACGAATATGCTGTCCGTTTTTCACGTGGGTGGTCTCGGACCACCCAAATCGCTACTTGGGTGGTCCAGTCAAGATCACCGATTTCGCTGAAACTATGACGCTGAAACTATGTTCAACAGTCTCTCGTTGTCGCGTGCCGACCGGCTGTGTTTTCTTCCTGGTCTCGTTGGCGTATCGGTGCTCGTCGTTCCTGCCTTTCCGAGAAGCAGAAGTCGTTCTCAAAACTTCAAGCACTGTGTCTCTTGTGGCAAGGAGGCAGTTTTTCGAATAGCCAGCGTGAACTTGCCACCAAGAAAGGTAAATTTTGTTCGGTTGCCGTATCGCAAATTCGTCGTTGCCATTGATTTATTAAATCAATATCATGGCCTCCCCATCGCGCTCGTCCACTATTGCAGCACCAAGAAGGATCACGTAAACATATTCTGGAGCATCTTGAAGAAAACAAAATAATTTCCGATAATCAGTTTGGCTTCTTGAAAGGGAGATCAATAGAGACTGCAACTCTCACATTACTGAATGATTGGACAAAAGCTGTTGAAGAAAAGAAGCGCACGGATGTGATTCTTTTTGATTTCTCGAAAGCTTTTGATAGAGTTCCATTGAGTGAACTGTTAGGGAAACTGCAAACAGTCGGCATTCATCATATGATAGTGCGATGGTTACGTGACTTTCTATCAGGAAGGACTTACCAAGTCAAAGTAGAAGAACAGTTCTCTCCGAGCTTCATGGCGTACAGTGGAGTGCCGCAAGGGGGAGTTCTCTCCCCCTTGCTCTTTCTGCTGTACACCTATGAACTACCCGAGTCCATTACAAGATTTGGAGTAGTTTGTAAAATGTATGCTGACGATATCAAGATTTACAAAACTATTGAGAACGCGGACGATTCCTCTGCAGTTCAAGCAGCTGTAGATTTTATAGACCAATGGGCTGATAATTGGGACCTGCCACTAGCAGCAGAGAAATCTAAATGTTTCGTCATCGGAACCAGTCGCACTCGCGACAGTACTTCGTATATGTTAAGAGGTGCTTCCCTGCCACAGGGTGCTGAAATTCGTGATCTCGGCTTCTTGATATCTCAGGACTTATGTTTCAGTTCACACTATAGCTCACTTGTTAAAAAAGCAAATCATCGCATTTACAATCTTTTCAAAGCATTGAAGAGCAGGAACCCCCAAATCCTCCTTCGTGCATACAAAACATACGTGAGACCTATTTTTCAATGTGGAACAACTGTCTTTAACTCTTGTTGTCGCGTGCCGACTAATGATGAGGTGCTATGGTACTAACTACTACCAAATGCCTCGTTGGCGAACAAAAGTATCGGTCTCGTCGAAGGAAAAAATTCGACCTCTTAATGATGTTTAAAATATTCACGAAGCACGTTCTCAAAATCTTCAAGCAGCTGTGTGGCAAGGAGGGCTGAGTTTTTCGAATAGCCACGTGAACTTGCCACCAAGAAAGGTAAATTTTGTTCGGTTGCCGTATCGCAAATTCGTCGTGTGCCACTGATTTATTAAATTTTGTTGATGGAACCAGTATCTTACTTTTGATGATCGTTTCCGTCGCGCTCGTCCACTATTGCAGTCTTGAATAAATAAATAAAATAAATAAATCACGAGGACTCAAAATGGCGATCCTCAGGACGGCGCAAACGGGATGTTGGAGCAACTGCAGACATTGTTGAGCAACGGAAGAACCCCTGGTCACGTGAAGCTTTTCGTAGAGCTTCTACTGGAAACCAGGGCCGAGGTCAAGATCGCCAACGAACGGAATGCGGCGTTGATGGAGGAAGTCAGAGCTCTGAGGGAAGAAAATTTGAGTTTGAAACGAAAACTAGCCGATGTAGTGAAACCCCTCACTCCAGTGCTACGCCTTCGAGCTCAATGACTAGTAATCCTCCCAAAATCGAAGATAGCGAGATGCCTAGGTCTATTGTGCTTAGTAATGTTCCTGAACTGTCGACCAGCTCCGTCTCTGAACGAGTAGTTTATGATCTCAACTATGTAGAGCAGTTGTTTGAATTTTTAGGGATTGAATGTAAACCGGTGACTGCTTACCGTATGGGAAGGGTTGATGGTAATATGCCCCGGCTCATCAAGGTGGTGCTACCCGCCAACAAATTTCAAAAATATGCTGTGCGGTGCGCACCCAAACTGCGCTTTTTCTCGCAAAAAGGGATCTATTTTAGGCGCTCTCTTCCTTTGGGGGAGAGGTTACGAGCGAGTGAACAGCGGTTGCGGGCTGGAGCTTCCGCGGTTGAGATGTCTACTTCAGCCATATCTACTGTAGGGGGCTCTTAGTCTCTGACACCTCAGCCCAGTGCAAAAGCTGGTTGCTCCTCCTCGTTGCTTAGTGGTCCTTCGGGAAACGCCTAAAGGATCGCAGGGTGGAGACCAAAGTTATAACCTGTCTACTCACAAATATACGGTCACTCGCTAGAAATTCTAGTTCCTTAGTAGCAAATCTGCTTCTTTACAGATATGATGTTATCTTTTTGACCGAAACGTGGTTAAGGCCAGAAATTGACTCGGCTGTTTTGCTTGCTAATGTCCACAAATTATATAGTTGCATAAGGTGTGATCGAATACCCTAAAAAGGTGGAGGCGTCATCATAATTCTTCGAAATACTTATTCTTTCAACTTTATTTTTCACGTGTCCGTTGTGAACTGCTACGAGATATTGATCTGCGACGTAACTTTTAGATCTAGGGTAGCAGACTGAACGCTAACTGACTGAACATAAAAGTTCGAGTTTAAGGTATAGCTGGAAATTTTATATTGCTAGGTAGCTGAGGACAAGCTGTTCAGCGCTGTCGGAAGCGAATTCTTGGTACATCCCTTCAAGAGGATAAAAACAGCTACTAATTTTCCCATAGAAGATACTCTTTCGATTGGCGGGAAAATGTGGCTTACACTACCATCTCCGTCATACTACAACCTGTCAAAGTTGGGAAAAATTGCAGAATATGAGCAAAAATTTTATGCGTAGTGGTCTTTGAGTCCCAACGTCTTTCAAATTGTTTCGCATTTGATTCGACTGCTCGCAAGATGTTATACTGTTTTTCATATTCAATATTCCTGCTCATCGGAACCCACAAAAAGAAGTTCAAATGAAGAACCTTTTGTTTTTGTTGAAACACGAAAATTTTTCGAAATTGCGAATAAAACGCATATCAGGTACCGAAGCAATGGTAGCGGGAGGCCGAATTCGAGTTCAGTAGAGGCAAGTTCCGGAATTTTTGGTTTCGTGATAACAATATCTCCTGAGGAGACTCCAATTGCAACATCCGGAGGGTCGGAAACCAATTAGCGTCAGTTAGCTCTACTCGAGAGGGACGCGCTTGTAACTGGATCATTTTAAACTGAATTTTTTTTTAAACTGAAATTTTTAAACTCAGTGTTGATAGACGAATCGACTGATATGTTCAAATGACCCACTAGGAAATGCTAAGAAAGAGAAGAACGCTTTGGAGCGTTTCGGTGCGTTCCGAACGTTTCTTAGGACAGAAATTTTGAGCGGTATTGTGTGCTCAAATCGATGCTTGTGATTTGGAATGGAATTGGAAGAATAACGTCAATGGTGTCCAAGACTTTGATCTAATAAAGATGGGATCCTCCTGTTTTCATCTTTTATGCGTAGTGGTCTTTGAGTCCCAACGTCTTTCAAATTGTTTCGCATTCGACTGTTCGCAAGATGTTATACTGTTTTTCATACTCAATATTCCTGCTCATCGGAAATTTGAAATTTAACCAGGAGATCGGCTGACGTTCTAAGGAGTCTTAATATTACCCACAAAAAGCTCCTCGACCTCGTACACTTCCTTCCGAAGCTCTTATCTTCAGTGAATTTGGCAAAACAAAACCTTGACCCGTTCAGCAGCAATTTTTGCTAGTCCACCTCGCCTTTGAAATTGATTCAGAATACATATATAAACACTTGCAGGGATGATTTGAAGTCGCGTTCGCCCAACAAAACGATTTGGCCGATACAGGCAGCGCCCCACTTCATTCTAAGCAAGTTTGATGCACTTACTGAAATTTATAAACTTTTACGTTATTTTTATTCCTTTTCCTTTGATGTAAAGGCCAGCTACAAAAAAAGGAGGCTGGCTTTCTATTAACTAACTATTAACTATTAAAATAACTGGATCACGACATGTTCCACGTTTTTATCGAAACAGTTCTAGGTGCCATTCAACTTCTGGCAATACGGTAGTCGACGAAGACTTCTTCCACCCATTCTTACCCAAGCTTCTTTATCAAGGGTAATTTGTGGTGCTGATCACGAATGTGTCGTCCGTTTTTCGGATTTCAGCTAAAGACTACCCATATGGTCGACTAGGCTGGTCTAGTCAAAATTTAAAAATAACTAGAGACGGCAGGTAGATGGTGGGCATAGAAAGCGAGCTACATCTGTAGACCTATTCGAGCTAGCAAACACAAATAAGGAGATTGTCGCTCTCGATTGAATCTGAAATCTGTGAGCGATGTCTCAAATCGTCGAAGTGGGTGGTTTTCGGTGCCCAAAAAACGATATCTAGCATTTCGGTAGCAGTCTGATCACCCAGTAGTGAATATTAAGTGCATGAAGGAAGAAGGCTTTCAATCAACTCTGGAATCAGTACCCAAGTACTGTAAGCAAAACCTATAACTCACTACTAAAACTTGAAATTTGTGAACTTGGCTGATAATATACATAGAATCGGAGTTGTTACACCGCGATGACGATGACTTATTAGACTATTAGTTCTAGTGTCTAAGGTGCTGTCATTTTGATGGTAAGGATATAACGATTTTTAGCAATAATTTACCTTCACCAGTCTTTTCCGGCACGCTGGAGTTGCATGATAAAGTCCGGCATCAAAGAGGATTTAGATGTGATGCCGAGAGGCGTAAATTATGTTCAATTGGTTGTTAAATATTCATTTAAACGAGGAATCCTCAACTCCCTACCCCAAGTGATTCGCGGCTCCTTCGTTCCTGTTGACAGTTCCACTTAGAGAAAAAAAAACATAGATCCAGAACGAAGATGCGTTATTTCAGGAGATCTGCTCTAGTTTCATTTAACTGTGTGTGTCTAAAAATATAAAATGTCACAAAATGACTGCAAATTCACCACTTCCTAGTGCCCATTCATAGTGCAACGCAATGAACTTTTGCCACCAGTTTCTTTACCTAGTCACCAAACAGCGAACGTACCAGCGAAAGCGTTATTTTTAATTGCGCTTTTATCCACCGCTCTGAATGGTACATATTACATACGTGTATAGGTTGGCAGGAATCTCTATTTCGAGTAAATTCTTCATTTTTTTCGGTTTCAGTGAATTGGAAGCTCCATCTTCATGTACAGCCTTCAGCAGCTCACACTACGCAAGATTATAGTGCTAGCCACGCTGACTGCAGCTATCGTGATTCTGTCCTTACCAGATTTACCCTGGACAGGTATGCGTCTACAGTCGTCCAATTCGCCGCGAAATGAAAGAGTGAATCACACTGGATTTGTGTCCCCAACTTTCATTCAGAATCATCGAGGTATGGCATGTGGCCGTTCGGCCTACACAATGACACGATCGGCCTATCGCTAAACCAAGCCAGTAACTTCACATTCCCTGACAAGCCTGGTACCAATTTATCCGATCTCGAAGGTAAGAAAGACTTGCTTAGAAAGGTGGAGGATCGATCACTCGAGCCGTCGGTATTTTCCGCCAGAACGCGATTTAAACGAGATCGTTTTTACCGTTCACTCACCACTAATCACTTCGGAACTATTTGTGTGGGATAGAAAACAGGTGTCCGTGATCAGAAGAGCATGATCTATCCAATGGCAAAGAAAGTGTATTGGAATTATGGAAATTTTGATTCGCATGTGTGTGTGTGTGTGTGTGTTCCTTGACCTCACCAAGGCGGCGACCACAGAAAGTCAACGTCGTTAGAGCGTTTTCGCTATTTACACCCAGTGGATATTTGCAATTGTGTTACATCTAAGATTTGTATAGAAAGATATACGTGACTGTTGAACCCCAAAAAATAAAACCATATCTGAAGAAAGGAAGTCGAGACGATCATTTCAGCGAGCCTGCGAAAACTTTACGCTTAAGAATGCATGTGAGGAAATTTGAAATATGCCTATTTTTCATAAAGCGTTTTACTGAGAATTCTTGAACGACGTCTCGAGCCTCATGTCAGATGTCGGTAGAGAGTTGCCCAAGGTCCAGTCTCTGATGAATCACTGATACATTATCCACCGTTCAGACTCCAGCAGTCAGAAAATTTCAGCATCCACTATCTTCGTTCCAGAAGTCGCTTGGGAGTGTCACCTGGACTGCTGATCACGAATTTTACTCTTGCCTCTGAAATTCTGACTTGTGAGCCCTTGTTATTGCAAGGGTGAGTAAGTGAGGTGCCTGGGTCAGAGTAACCGATTTCGTTCAAACTTCGTCTGTGGGGGTTATTGGGGGCGCTGATCACGAACCTATCATTAGTTTCTGAATTTGCGTCGGTTTAAGGTAAGTTACGATGGATATTGGCTACCCAGACTAATGTTGCCATTTACTAAAATTTGTGCGTTTTAAGCTGTTCCAAACATGATTTTCTTCAATCTCAATGGCAAAATCGCAAAATGAGCACGTTTTGGTATCAATGCCTTTGGAACAAAACAAAAACCCACCAACAGGACAAAAACCCATAACCCTCTGAACGACAACCCACTGCGGTACCAATAAGCCAGGGAAGCACATTGGAAGCGGCCTCTCACCCCAGAGACTAGGGTGTAAGGTTTCGCTTCCAACGTGTCTCAAGGGCGGTAATTTTTTGCGATTTTCGGACCTTCCATGGGCGCTCAGTAAAAATGAATTCTATTGCTGCGATCCCCGCTACAAAACTATATAGGTCTCGTTCGGAATCTTTGCAGCACGCTCACTGACCTCCCTACTTAGATGTAACATAATTGCAAATATCCACAGGGTGTAATTAGCGAGGACGGTCTAACGACGTTGACCTTGTGTGGTCGCCGCATTGATGACGTCAAGATACATACATACAATCCAAGAATTTGAAATTTTGGCTACGCTACCTTCACCATTGGGTAGATCACGCTCTCCTGATTCCCGGCATGTGGTTTTTATTCAAAGAAATGTCTCTAAAGTGATTTATGCCGACTGGACGGTAACAACGATTGATATCGCTTAAATCGCGTTTTAGCAGAAAAATACCGACGGTACTGTAGTCCTTCTATTTCCACAATTGTTTGATGAAGAGCGAGCGTTACAAAACCACCAGTTATGTACTTACCTGCGAGGGTGGCCCAACTGAAAGAAAACCATTTCTCAGTTCTGTCAACCAGTGGTTTTCAGGTAGCGAACAGGATCTTGGTGACAGTGGGCTGCCTCGGCATACTAAGCAGTGCGTGCCATTTTATGACCTAATCAGCCGAGAATCCTCTAAAGAAGAAAAAGAGCCGACGGATTCTTGGAAATTCTCAAATTCTGCTTCAACAAAATTCTCACCACTGGCGGCATACATGTTTCCAACATATTCTGCAATTACCTTTGAAACTTATGGAAGGATGTGGTTAGTTTTGTTAGCACGCTTTTGTTGTATCTCGATGACATATTGTAGTAGCTAATGTCATTCCTCTTTTCACTTGCACAAGTATTATAAGTTTTCACCGATTTATGTAGCGCAGAAAGAAGAGACGCAACTACGGGTTCGTACGATCAGTGATCTGTCCTCGCCCAGTCCCTCTTTGTCCTCCATGCCCCAAATTTGGTTTATTTGGTACCCAATTCGAGCCTGAGAACGTGAAGAAACTGACATGGTGTAGCGACTGGCCTCTCCAAGTCCAAGGTTCGTACGATCGAGCGATCTGTCTTCGCTCAGTCCCACTTTGTCCTCCAAGCCCACGGTTGGTTTATTTGGTACCCGATTTGAGACTGAGAACGTGAAGAAACTGACATGGTGTAGCGACTGGCCTCTCCGAGTCCAAGGTTCGTACGATTGAGCGATTTGTCCTCGCTCAGTCCCACTTTGTCCTCCAAGCCCACGGTTGGTTTATTTGGTACCCGATTTGAGACTGAGAACGTGAAGACACTGACATGGTGTAGCGGCTGGCCTCTCCAAGTCATTGTAGTAGAGACCAAACTCGCATTCACTAGATTCTACGATTTTGACTGGAGGGCCAAAGCATGATGAATCCTCAGGGAACGATCAACACCACCACCTTTTCCGGACCTCACCATCTTTTGCACGTTTGCCTTACTGACAGAGCCTTGAAGTTCCATTTTTCACGAATTCATGAGCAAAAAATTTCATTTCAGTAGGAAAGTGTACTGCTGGTACAAGGATGATCAGCTACGTCCACTGGGTCGTCCTGTCGAGTCTATCGCCTTTCCAGTGTTTACCGTGTACTGCTGTAAACACCCTAGAGCCCGCTATATAGGCGTCAGTGCTGATGAAAAGAGCTCGTTTGGCGTCGCCTTTGAAGAAGTTATTGTTAGAAGTGAAAATGGTATGTTTGATACAAACATAAATACAAGAGCACAATTTAAAATATCACAAGCACTGACAAACGATTGCCGAACAAGAGAACATAAAGAATATCGCTTCGAAAGCTTGTATTGAATTAGATTGACGCATTTCACCTGTGTTAACCGTGATTCGAAATCAATGCACCACTACGCGCTAGGTCTTTGAATACCCGATCGTGATGGGTTGATTTTCTGGGTATACAGAGGGTTGATCTCGCTCACTTCGTAATTAACCAGATTTACAGTCATGAATTTAGATGCTGGCTATCCAAGCCAGCGCAACCCATCGCTCTGCAATAGATAAAGCGGTAGTTTAGAGCCGATAGACCTAAAAACAAGAAACGACAAATGATGTAAATTCTAGACATTCTCATTTGGGTCACTAGCTGGAAGAACGAAGAAGATTTACCGAAAACGAACTCGTTGCAGGGACAAAATATACCCTCTCGCATTGTCTTGCGCCGCTGCATGGTAATACAAGTTGGCTTCTATTGACTGAGCTAATTGAGCACTATGTTCTTTACGGAGTACAGCATTTCTATGTGTATGTTCAGTCGATCGATCCGTATTCCCAACGGGTACGTTAGACTCTACGTAAAAATGAGGATTATTTTGAGAGAGAGGGAAAATCACCGTAGGTGTTAAGGTTCTTTTAAAAAACTACTTCCGAATGAAATTAACACTCGTGGCAAGGCGTAGGCAAGACTTTACGAAATGTGAAGGCTAACTTTGTAAGGAGAAAAAGGAGGTTGTCATTATTATTCGGAAAGGCACCCTTTGGGGCGATGTTCCCTTTTACTCAGTTCGACAAACTTCCCGTTACCAAAAATTTTTATCGATATTTTCGGCTTCGCATTTTTGCTATGGCCCTTCTTCGAATAAAAACTTATCACCTACGTTTTGCAACTTCTTGGTCCAGTATTTTTCTGGTTCAACATGTACTATTTCATATTGCAAAGCTCGCGTTCAATAGCAAATAGTTTGATACGACAATGTTCCTGCTCAATAGAATCTGGCCTCCCCCTCGTATCTACTGAATTGGCCATGTACAGTTTATGTATGTACATCTGCACTTGTTTCCTCCTTTTCTTACAACGATTTCCTCCCTCTTTAGTGGCGAGAAAACTTTCTTAGTGCAAATCGCGGTTTGTGGTGTGATTTTAGTATTTTAAGTTTCCTTCGATGTATACTCGTTCTTCTCCGTGACTAATTACTTTTGAGGTTTTGGATGACTATGTCAGCACTGGAGAAGTTGAGGCGATTTATCTCAATCAACACAGCGAGAGCGTACAATATGTGCATCACTCTACTATACAGGTATGTGAAGACCAAGCAGTGTAGATTTTGAGTCTGACTATATTTTTCTAGCGCGAAATAGCAGTTCCTTGCCCTGGCCTGTTTCCATTTGTACATTTTCGATTCCTCCTCGTATCACTTTTAGCGCTACTCAGCTTGCCATCAGTTTTGGCTAAAATCACCCGTAGGCTTCCTTCACCGCATCCATTTTTTTTCGTTTCAGGATTGCATAGTACGAAGTCGTTACCATTCGAGCTACGTTATAATGAACGATCTTGACGAAAGAATTGTCCCAGGCAATGCTAACGAGAGCCTCGTGAGCCTCGTTTTGTAAGTTTCCCGAGACATTCCTAATGAGCTGAGCTGTCGTTATATCTGTATATGTCAGCCGTGGCGTCCAGCTATAGCACCACTACTCCACTGTCCGTGAATCCATATTCAAACCAAGCTGTCTAACCGATAGTATTTCGTATTTGAAGACACTAATCAAGCTCTACCGATCCTCCTTCGATCATGATACTCGAAAGAGCAGCTCATCATCACACTGTCACCACTGCCTATTTCAGGTCGATAATGGAGCGACATAAGGATGTGGGCTTGATAACCTTCTGGTCACGACTCGTCCTCCGAAAAGCCGATTTGCCGTCTGCATACGAAGTTCCGTTTTTCTTTAAATTGAGTGGATGAATTAAGAGAAGTAAGCCTTTCAGGGGGAGAACACTCTACGTGAGCACCTACCGACGCTTGTGTTCCATAACACAACGCTAACTAAAGCACAGGTTTACCAGAAATGCATAGTAAACACTCTTCGAGTATGTGTTTGAGATTTTAACTTTACTATTGCTCCAGTTGAACTGCGCATTATTCAGACATTTGACATGCGAATACACAAAGCAAAAGCTTTCTTTGGAAACTACACTGCGCTATACGTGCCGATGAGTACGGGATATGTCAGGTATTTCAACTTTTGCATTTCTACCGTACCATGGACGCGCGTGATGCAGTGGTAAAAAGCGAGAGTGACACCAGTACGGTCAAGCGATCGATCCTCGTGCGGATTAACGAAGCTGTCCATCCCTCCGGAGTTGCGGAAGTTGGAAGGTTCTTATTCGTAAAAAATTGAGAATGATTTTTCGATTAATCACCTCTTGTTGATTTTGTTTAACTAGTAAACTCACCGAGCCCTCTTGAATTTATATGTGTTTTTGATGTGTTCATGAGATGGATCCACGTCCATCAGGCCAGTTTTCATCTGGTACTTGCAGGCACTACCGCAATCCACTTCTTGGAAATTTTCCAACGAAAAAACTGCCAATAATCGAAACGTCTGGAACGTTTGAGACAATCAAGTATCCGGAGCATTTGATGCCGCAGCTGTTCCAAAATGTTCAGAGGCGACTTGATCGCGTTTATAAGACAGATCTCATGATGAACTCGACACAACGATATTGATAATGTGGCACCACCACGAATGTATTTTTGCTTGAGCTCGTTTGTGTTTTGCTCTACCTTGGAGAAAGAAAATGGTGGCTGAAAAAGTTGAGAGAAAATCGTGCTAGATGTAGGGAGTAAGGAGAAGGGTAAATACGTCTTGCTTATTCTAATGAATTCGTGCTGTTATTTCACACGGTGTGCGATTCACAAGTGCAATGCAAGTGAATGAATTTGTGATTTGTTACATATTCACTAGCTGTTGCTTTTGCTTCCTCAAATGTCAAACGTGTTTTTTCGCTCCCTTTTTCGTGATATTTCTTGGCATTTCGACTTATAGGATCTACTTGTTTCTTGTTAACAGTTGGATGGCACAATATGGAGAGGAGAACTTGTAATCCAAATGATAAGCGACATCGAATTCGTTACCGTTCAAATAGTATACAAATAGTGTGGGATAGGCATGAAAATCAAGTGAACCTTAAACACAGCAAAAGTTCTGGTTCGCGCCTTTCAGCCTTTGACTTGCACACTATTATAGCTGGAAGATTGTTTTGAAGGCAATTTCTTTGCCCTCTTTTCTCCTTTTCAATTTCATTTCATTCTGGTGTTGGTGAAAACCAAGATTGGTTTTGCTTTTTTTGTTCTTCTATCATCCTTCATCTTCACCTTTCCTTTCTGCTGTGATTCTATGTTGTTTAAGGTGAAATCGTCTAGTGACAAAAAGCCGGAGATCGTGCCATGTCTATATCACTATTGTTATGTGAAAACCGTGTACCGAAGGCTTCGTATTGGTCAAGCTGCTTTTATGAAGTGGTCAAAGGTGAGGTTCATCCCAGTTTCTTTACAAATAGTTCGTTTTCCAATTTCACAAGCAGCGTGCCGTATTCTAGCACTTGACTCCTCATTTAGAAAAATAGTATTGAGGGGCAAAAATAACGATTGACGGCTTGCGTCGAGCCGGAATCTCTATTCTCTATAGCACTGGGCTCTCTATTTGGTCTCGATGACGTCTGTTTGTGGTCGACGTTCACTTAAATTTTCTCTCACAAAATTGCAAATACTTCTCTGGAACAGATAAATATGAAAACTGGAGCAGTGAATTCACACTCTACAACCATAAAAAAGCAGTTTCACTCCAAAAGGTTGGATCACCAAGTCAGGGGTGATCGTCTGACACCACTATGTACGAGCGTATATTTGGTCCGATGCATTTTCCCATATTAAGCACGAGGGGTCCCGTGTATTATACGCCGCTTCCGTGTAAGGCCAGAACGGAGAGTAGGATCTTGCTCGGAATCCAGTGGTGATCGTCGAAGTCGGTGAGGTCGCAATTGACACCCGTTGATTCGTCAGGGTGTGAACATCCACGACCGTCCAACGTCGTAAACCTTGTGTGTTCACCGCCTTGGTAAAGAGAAGGAACACACGTGCAACTCAAAAGTTTAAAATTTGGTTACGTTTACTTGCTGTAGTTCAAGGACTGGTTAAATGAGCAAATTCCTGACTGATTTCCTTTATTCTCTTCTAGACGATCGATCGGTGTATTTTTTATTCAAATTAAAGTAAAACACGAATGAGCTCAAACAAAAACACGTCAGAGGTTACGTTTTCAGGGGTTGGCGGTGGTGTTACATTGACAATTTGGTTGTGTCGAGTCGATCATGAGATCACTTTTGTACACCCGATCGAGCCGCCTCTGAACATTTTGGAACAGTTGACCCATCAAATGCTCCGGATACTTTATTGTCTGGAATGTTCCAGACATTTGGATTATTGGCCATGTATTCGTCGAGAAAGCACCAAGAAATGGATTGCGGTAGTGCCTGCAAATGCCAGATAAACTCTTCTTTACGGCGTCAACCGGCTATTAGTTGCAAAAAGAGACTCGAGTAGTAACACTGAACACTGGCAATACCTGATATATCCTGCGCTCAAAGGTACATGTCGATTGGTGTAATTACCTAGGAAATCATTTCCCCAGGGTATAAGAAGATCAAGAACCTGAATAATGCTCTGACTGATTATTTTAGGCATAGGTACAACTAATAACTCCAACACGTACCCGAAGAGGGTTCAGTATGCAATTGTAGTATTTCTCTGCTTTAGTTAGCGTTGTGTTATCGAAGACGAGCGTCGGTAGATGCTCACGTAGAGTGCTCTCCCCCTAAAAACACACTTCTCATAGTTAATATCGCTTAGATTCAAAAGAAAACAGCACTTTGTATGTAGACGGCAAATCGGCTGTTCGGAAGACGAATCGTGACCAGAATGTTATCGAACCCAGATTCTTATGTCGCTCCATTGTCGACCTAAAATAGGCAGAGGTGATGGCGTAGCGGTCAGCTTTTCTCAAAAGAACCATGATCGAATGGGAATTGGCAGAGGATGATTAACAATTGACTTTGGAAGACGAAATATGCTTCAGCGGCAGAACGATAGAACGGGGAGGGCGGCGATTTTTTGCGTTGAAACCGCCGTTTACGATTAATACTTTTAAAATTGATTTACTCGTGAAAATAGTTATATGTTTGAGCTCAGAAGCTCAAGCTGTTTCTTCTCCTATACAGTCTCTTCAAATTTGCTAGGCGCGTTTTCGATCGAGTTAGCATGTGGGGATAATCACAGATCATTGAAAACTTACAAAACGAGGTTCACGAGGCTCTCGTTCGCATTGCCCGTAACCATTCTCTCGTCAAGATCGCTCATTACCAAGTAGTTGGAATGATAACGATTCCGTAGTATGCAATCCTGAAACAAGAAAACCTGGTGAATGAAGGATGGTTGGGGTGATGTTAGTTGAAATTACCGCCTTATATACCTGTATAGCAGTGTAACGCATATCATATTCGTACTGCGATTGTTGCGCGAAGAAAATCGCCTCGACTTCTCCAGTGCTGACGTAGTCTTCCAAAACCT
Organism: Nippostrongylus brasiliensis; assembly: GCA_030553155.1. Classification (NCBI taxonomy): domain Eukaryota; kingdom Metazoa; phylum Nematoda; class Chromadorea; order Rhabditida; family Heligmosomidae; genus Nippostrongylus; species Nippostrongylus brasiliensis. Next base: position 5,662,350 of record CP130736.1, on the reverse strand, counting down.
CAAAGAACGTAATGCCCACCGTGGAACATGCTGTGGCGAGAATCAATAGTTCACTAGAAAACGAAAAAAAGCTCAATTCACATCAAGACTCATTATCCTAGGCTAATTCGGCCAGTAGGAGGCAGTTCTATCAAAAATAGGTTTTTGAAGGACCTTAACAACTACCGTGGTTTCCCCTCCCTCTCAGAATAATCCTTATCTTTTCGAAGAATCTCACCTACCCGTCTCGAATAGGGATCCATCGAATGAACATAAACATAGAAATGTTGTACTCCATGAAGAAGATAGTGTTCAATGAGCTCAGTCAACAGAAGCCAAGTAGTACCGTTACCATGCAGCGGCGCAAGGCAATGCGAGAGGGTATATTTTGTCTCTGCAACAGTTCGTTTCTTGTAAATCATCTTCGTTCTTCCAGCGAGTGAACCAAATGAGAATATTCAGAAGTTACATCGTTTGTCATTTCTATCTCACGGGTGAATCAGTCGTGAATCACCGCTCCAACTATGGCAAAGCTTTGGGTTCCGCTAGCTTGGATAGCCAGCATCCAAATTCATGAGTGTAAATCCGGTTAGTGACGATCCGAGCGAGAACAACCCTCTGTATACCCCGAAAATCAACCCATCACGATCGGGTATCTCAAGTACTGACGTGTAGTGGTGCAACAATTCTGAATCGCAGTCGACACGGGTGAAGTGCTCTCGATTTAACTCAATACAAGTTTTCGAAGCTGTTTTCCTAATGTTCTCTTTTTTGGTAGTGGTTGCCCCGTCCTTGTGATTGTTCTTTGTGTTCTCGTATTAACATTTTCTACTTTTATTCCGAACATACCGTTTTCAGTTCTGACAATAACTTCTTCATAAGTGACGCCAGACGAGTTCTTTTCGTCAGTACTGACACCTATATAACGTGCCCTGGGGTGTTTACAGCAGTACACGGTATACCGCGGAGAGGCGATAGATTCAACAGGACGACCCAGAGGACGTAGCTGATCGTCCTTGTACCAGCAGTACACTTTCTCACTGAAATGAAGTGCTTTGCTCAGAAACACGTTAAAGACAACGCGACTTACTATCTCAGTAGGTCAAAGGTGCATAAGGTGAGGACCGGAAAAAGATCGTTCCCTGAGGAGTAACCATGCTTTGGCCTTCTATTCAAAATGGTACAGGCTAGTGAATGGGTTTTTGGCGTAGACTGCAATCACATGCAAAGGCCAGGCGCCGTATAATGTCAGTGTTTTCACCTCCTCTCTCCCGAACCTAGTACCAAGGAGGGCCGATCGCTCGATTCGTGGTAGCGTCTCTTCCAACTGCACCTCATAATTGGGTGAAAACGTATAGTACTTGTATAAATAAGAAGAGGAACAACATTAGCTGCTATAATGTGTCGTGGAGGTTGAAACAAAAGCGTTATAAGGAAACTAACATCCTCGTTCCGTAAGTTTGAAATGTGACTGCAGAATATGTCGCAAACGCGTACGCTGCTAGCGGTGCGAGTTCTGTTGAAACAGAATCTGAGTATTTCCAAGAGGTCTTTGCCGCTTTTCCTTCTTCAGCGATTCTTCGTCTAATTAAGTCATAAAATGGCACACACTGCTCAGCGTGTCGAGGCAGCCCACTGTCGCCAAGATCCTGTTCGCTACCTGAAAACAAAATCAAAACCACTGGTTGACGGGACTGAGGAAAGGTCCTAGAGCAATTTTGGTTCAGTGGGGCCATCCGGACGTGAATAAATAACTGGTGCTTTTGTACGGTTCGCTTTTCATCAAACAGTTCTGGAAGTAGTTGAAAGGACTACTTTCACGGACACCATCGAGTAATCGAACCTCGACCTTTCTATACAAGCCTTTCTTACCTACAAGGTCGGATAAATTGGTACCAGGCTTATCAGAGAACGTGAAGTTACTGGCTTGGTATAGCGACAGGTGTCATTGTATAGTCCAAATGGGCGCATACCATACCTTGACGATTCTGAATGAAAGTCGGGTGCACGGCGCGTTCTTAGGTGACTGAGCAGCGCTGATCATATTCCCCTTAGCAGGACTCACAAAATCAATGTAATTAATTTCTCCATTTCTCGTGAATTAGACGACAGTAAAAACATACGTGGCCAAGGTAAATTAGGTAAGAACAGAATCGCGATAGCTGCAGTCAGCGTGATCATCAATAAGGTCTTGCGGAGTGTGAGCTGCTGAAGGCTGAACATGAAGATGGAGCCTCTTATTCACTAAACCGAAAAAAATGAATGAATGTCGCAAAAATGAAGCTGCTGCCAACCTACATGTACAGGAGTGTATGTATAGCTTTACGCTTCAGAGTGGTGGACATTAAAATCAACAAATTTGTTGTTATGTATGATGTTTAGTAACTAGGCAAAGTGACTGGTGACAAAAGTTCATTGCGTGAAGCTACGAATGCGCACTAGGAGGTGGGGGATTCGCAGTCATTTTGTTTTTTTTATATTTTAAGACACGAACAGTTAAATGAAAATAGAGCAGATCTTCTAAAATAACGCATCTTCGTTCTAGATCTATGTTTTTTCCTCTGGCGATGAGTGAAACTTTCAACAGGAACGAGCAAACAAAATAAAAGTCCTCTCCACGTATCATGTGCAGAAAGTTGAGGAATCCTCGTTCAAATCAACATTTTTGATGTCTCCGATCGCAAGAAAGTGTCTGAAGCGCCGAAATTTAGGTGCCACATTAAACAAAATTTACAACTTTCGGCAGTTCATCAAACCCCTTCTTGATGCTGAACCTCATTTATTTATTTACTTGTTTATTTATTTATTTATTTATTGAATACGCCATCAGGCGTGCCATTACAAGTGAGGTTTAAAGTGAATTGGTGGAAGGCGAGAGGTCCTCATAATCACTGACGACACTGTAGTTCAGTTGCATACTATTTGAGCAGAGTAGGGCTTGAATATTCAATTTGGAAATTAACACTAGATAAGAGTCAAGTGAAGAGAAATTAAAGGAGAAAAAAGGAAACAAATATAAATTGGCGGAAGTAGAACGTTACATAGCCTATCCCAATAGCAACTACCACGGTAGAGAACAACGAAGCTTCATGCCCTGGAGGGTCCTGAGCGAGCTGAACATCAAAGGGGTAGGCTAGCAATCTAAGCGGACTGTACTGAAATGACATGAAGCCTGTGAACCCTGCGGTTACCGTGGGTAAGAAATACGCCCAATCTCAATCCAAGGCGAACTTGAGCCAATGGAGTCAAAGGGCGAGTTAGTGCATAAGGGAAAAGGCCTGTGGACTCCAATGTGAATGAAATCAGGTGAGAAATAAGCGTACTAAACAATGCGTCTAAAATTAAACAGTAAATATAAAAAGAAAGAACAACTAGGACACGACTCTGTGTGTATAAATTACTTCGGAGTGTGTAAAGCCCATAAGATCGGTAACAGTGTCCTAATAATTCTGAGACCTGTCTCCAACAATGAGTTTTTTCGAATAGGAACACACAACAATAGTAGCTACTCCGCAAAACACGTTATCCAACTTTGAACGAACAAAGGATTCACTACAGTTAGTGAAACTATTATGACAGAAAAGGGGTTCTAGATCACATAAAAAGAAGGAGAAATCCAAAATAATAATAAATAACAAAACCGAAGCATGCTCAGCACACAGTACAATGTCATCTCCGAACGAGTGAAGTATAAACTCGGATCAGGACGCGAACTCAGTAGTTAATCACCTAGTTTCCATCCTCCGTGGTGATTTATCACCAATCAGGTTCAGCTCGGATTACCTCAGTCTGTTAGGAAACATCAGTTAATACAAGAGCATCCAGGCTATTCTGGGATCTCAGGCAGGGATCTCAGGCAGTGGTAGAAATGGTCCATTGCATTGCATCGTAACGGTATTCACATTGAAACGTCGTTTGGTACGTTCTCGTGGTATCGTTTTGATTGGTTGACCAGTGAATACGGGATCATCACCTTGCACGTAGAACGACGTAATGTCAGTAGTCTGTAATTTGAAGTGTTCGAAACAAGTATATTTTTTTGAGCCTAGCTTTGAACTTAGAAAGAGTTGTTTCATTAAGAATGTCGTATGGTAGCAGTTGTATCCACCCTGAAGAAAATGGAATTATACACCTTGATATATCGATTACTCTCAAGCGTAGGACATGTTATCGAAAGAGTATTGGTTCGACCTCGACATTGTCGGAATACCCAATATTTCCTTGGTATATTTTTTAACTCACCCTTCAGTAGCTTATAACAAAAGATCATGTCGCTGAATATTCGTCGATAGAGTAAGCTATCAGGTTTTAGGCTTCTTAACCGCATTCTGTAATTTGGGACTTATCATGTATCATGATCTAACTTATCATGCAACTCCAACAAGCCGGAAAATGGCGGTGAAGGTAAATTATTGCAAAAAATCGTTATAAGAGTGAACAATGACATGAACTTCTCGAGGTAGCCTGTCGTAGGCCTTCTCCAGGTCCAGAAATGCCAAGTAGCAAGCTTTGTGCTTTTCTCGATATTTCTCCGTTACTTGCCTGGCTATGAAGATGACATCCACAGGATCCCACAGGATCAACCCGGCATGAAACCGAATTGCTCCTGTGGGATCGGGACCATTTCCCTCAGCCTGCTGTCCACCAGTCGCTCGTAGATCTTCATGGTATGGGATATCAACTTGATTCCCCTGTAGTTCGAGCATTCCATGGCATCGCCCTTCTGCTTGAAGATCGGTACGATGATGCTGTCCCTCCAAGCCTCAGGCATCCTACCCTCAGCTGTGACCTTGTTCAGGAATCTCGTTAGCCAACTTATTCCATACCCTTCCAGCACCTTCCATATCTCCACAGGCACTCCGTCTAGTCCAACTGCCTTGCCAATCTTCATGTTCTTCAGAGCACTCTGCACCTCTTCTTCCGTCCAAAGCTCTATGGGCCCTTCCACGGGCTCCGTTTCAAGGACGCTTTCTCGAGGAAACTCTTCATTCAGAAGGCCTCTGAAATACTGTTCCCACCTGGCCTTAACTTCTGCTGGCGCTCTTAGCACGGTCCCTTCAGCGCTCTTCACGGCTCTCGCTACTCTAACGTCCAATCCTGCCCGATTTCGTGCTTTTGCTAAGCGGATGGCGAATTTTTCAGCCTGTGGTTGTTCCAGTTTCTCGTACAGGCTATCCATCTCTGCATTTTTCGCCTGCGACACCGCCGCCTTCGCACGTCTTTTATTCTCCCTATATTTGGCGAGATCTTCCGGTGATCTAGACGTTTGCCACTTTTTGAACGCCTTTTTCTTCTCTCTCACCGCCTTCCGAACTTCGCCATCCCAGAACCAGGCAGCCCTTTCTCCTTTCTGTCCGCCCTTTGTTTTACCTAGTATTTCTCTGGCACACTGCAGGATGGTTTGTGTCGCCTGTCGCCATGTCTCGTTAACTGGCCCATCCGGGTTCGGAAGCCCAGTGGCTAACATTTTCCTCTTGAGCTCGCTCTTCACAGGACCTTTCAGTTTCCACCAACAGATTTTGGGTTCAGTTCTCTCCTTCCTCTTAGGAGGTAGGAGATCACGCAGGTCTCCAACCAGCGGCCTATGTTGCGTTGCGACGTCTTCGCCGGGGAGCACCTTTACGTCCTTCACTGCTTTCAGATCCTGCCTTCGCACGAAGATGTGGTCGACTTCCGTTCTACGACCTCCGCTGCAGTAGACCATCTTCTGGCTCTCTCTCTTGGCGAAGAACCTGCTGCAGATTGCCAGGTCGTGAGCGACTGCCAAGTCCAGAATTCGTTCACCGTCTTCATTTTTGACACCAACTCCTCTTCCTCCATGCACCCTCTCCAGTCCTCTACGGTCGGTCCCTACATGACCATTCAGATCTCCCGTAATGGTGAGGATATCGTCGTCAGGGACAGATGTGATAACGTCATCCAGTGTTAGGTAGAACTCTTCTTTATCCTTCTCGGGGCAGCCGGTCTGAGGAGCGTAAACTGATATTATTGTCCAGCACCCCTCCTTCGTTTCCATCCTCACGGACATGATCCTATCGCTGATCCTTCGAACAGCGTACACCGAATCTTTGATAGACTCCGAGATCGCTATGGATCTGGATGTTCTTTCTTTTCATCAGATCAGCAAGCTCTCTGAACTTTCCACTCAGCGTTCCTACGTTGAGCGTCCCTACTCGAACTAGCTTCTTTAGCCGAGGTCGTCCGTTCCTCGGTAGCCCTCGCTTACTGTCCACAGGATTCGGGCCCGGATCCTGCGCGCCACTTCCGGGTGACGTTCTAGCATTCACTCTATTATCTTAGCAACTTCCAATCATATTTCTGTGACAGGGTTTGACCATCAGCCGGCCTGGCAACCTGGGTCTGACGCTGGGATCGTTGCCATTTTTGCTGTTCTCGCACGGCATGGCTTTTTGCCTCAGTGTGTCACACTGGTCCACTTCGCGATGCTCCAGAGCGCCAGCAAACTCGCTCGAGCGACCTGACAATATGCCGACACCTGGCATCTTCAGACTAGCCTGCCTTCCTCTCGATGTTTCCTTCTTGCATCGAGCAGGCTATGCCCTCTCCTTCCAGGGCCTGTGTCCATCGGCGGGCTCCTCAAGAAGGGCCTCTTGCTGGGACTCGTTGGTCCGCGATCAGCTCACCCCAGACCAGCTGGGAAGTGTCCAGTGGCACCAACTGGGAGGAACGGATTTCGCTACCGAATGATGCACTTAATAATTATATGATAATTATTCCTTTGCCCTTAATGTAAGGGCCAGCCACAAGGAGAGGAGGCTGATTTTCTAGAATAACTGGATTACGATATGTTTCAGGCTTTTTTCGAACCAGTTCTAGGTACCATTCAGCTTCTGACAATACAGTAGTTGGCGAGGACTTTTCCACCCATTCTTACCCAAACTTCACTAATAAGGGTAATTTTGTTTGTGTGATAACGTGTCCTTGATCATTTATAAATAATAGGGGCAATTTGCGGTGCCGATCACGAATCTGTCGTCCGTTTTTCAGATTTGAGCCAAAGACCACCCACATGGTCGACTAGGGTCTAATCAAAGTTCAAAAATGAGGAGTGGCGGTTTATACCGAATCGGCTAGCAGGCATTGAATGCGAGCTACATTTGTAGATCTAGGTGAGAGAGCTGCAGTGAATTTAAATAACAGAAAAGAGATCTTTTTCATTACGTTTTTGGGTACAGAAGAGGAGGGTTTCGCTATCGATGGGTTCGAAAACCTGTGAGGCGTTCCACATCGTCGAAGTGGGTGGTTTTCGATGCTCAAAAGACGATATTTAGCATTTTGGTAGCAGTTTGATCACCCAGTAGTTAAGAGCATGAGGGCAGAAGGCTTCCAATCAGCTCTGGAATCAAAACCCACCGCATGTTTTAAGCAATACCTACATCTCTCTACTAATACTTCAAATTTGTGAAGTTCTCTGATAATGTATTGTGGATTCGGCCTCGTCCCCCACAAAGATGATGACTACTATTGGTTTTAATATCTAAGATGCTCTCGTTTTGTGTAAGGATGTAACGATTTTTAGCAGTAATTTCCGTTCACCACTTTCTTCTATCACGCTGGTAAAGCCCGGCATTGAGTAGGAATTCGATGAGCTGCCGAGAGGTGTAAACATTGTTTAATAGGTTGCTTAAATTTAGCTCCTACAGAACTCCCTTCCGGTCATTTATTTCGATCGGAGACATCAAATATGTTCATTTGAACGAGGAATCCTCAATTCCCTACCACACATGATTCGTGGCGACTTTCGCTCTGCATTCCTATTGACAGTTTCACGCAGAGGAAAAACATAGATCTAGAACGAAGATGCGTTATTTTACGAGATCTGCTCTATTTTCATTCAACTGTTCGTGCCTGAAAATATAAAATGTCACAAAAATACTGCGTACTCCCCACCTCCTAGTGCCCATCCGTAGCGCCACGCAATAAACTTTTGTCACCAGTCACTTTACCTAGTCAGCAAGCATCAAACATGACAGCAAATTTGTTGTTTTTAATTTGTCCACCGCTCTGAATGGTAAAGGTCATCTTGGCAGAAATTTCATTTTTGTGAAATATTTTTTTTCGGTTTCTGTGAATGAGAAGCTCCATCTTCATGTTCTGCCTTCAGCAGCTCACACGTCGCAAGATCATGGTGCTAGTCACGCTGATTGCAGCTACCGTGACTCTGTCCTTACCAAATTCATCATGGCCAGGCATGCGTCTACAGCCTCACCTGCGAGGATGGTCGTACTGAACCAAAACTGCTTTACGACCACTCCTACATCCTGTCAACCAGTGGTTTCCATTTTATTTTTAGGTAGCGAACAGGATCTTGACGACGGTGGGCTGCCTCGGCATGCTGAGCAGTGCGTGCCGTTTTATGACTTAATTAGGCGAGAATCCGCTGAGCAAGAACAAGCGGCAAAAGGTTCTTGGAAATTCTCAGATTCTGTTTCAACAGAGCTCACACCGCTAGCAGCGTACACGTTTCCGACATATTCTGCAATTACTTTTCAAACACACAGAAGGATGGGGTTAGTTTTGTTATGACGCTTATGATTGAATCTTGATGATATATTGTAGCAGCTACTAGCTCTTTTCACCGTTCTTTTGGAATATTATCAGTTTCCACGGATTTATGTTGCGCAGTAGGAAGAGACGCCACTTCGGGTTCGTACGATCGAGGGATCTGTCGTCGTCGGGAGAGTGTCGTTTGTCCGCAACATCAGCTCGACCAAGGGACGGCGCCAGTTCGTGAGGATACAGTTAGTGAAGGCTCGCTCGGCGACGCACCTATCGCAGTCGCCGCGTGGGTGGCTATTAGTCGTCGCTTCATGGCGACGACTAAGCGGAGACGGTGAGCTGACTAGGACGACCCGATCGTCTACGATGGTCCCGAGGTCGACCAAGGTCGGAGGCGCCTGCGTCCATTATTGAAACACTTCACAAAAGGATTCTAATAAGCGCTCACTGGATTCGGAAGCATAGGAGCCCATATATTTTCTGAATAGGGTTTTATCCTCTTTCGAATGAGCTAGGAAGGAACTCTCTATCAGCAGCACTAACGGAAAATATTAATATTTCGTGAAATAAGAAACGAAGGTTCTAATTTCAGGAGAAGTTGAGTTCTCTTTCTAGAGCGAACTCCGGTTTGTAAAAAGTTGGAATCAAAAGCGCGAGATGAGCATCGAAATGTGGGACGCAGCTACTGATTGATAAAGGCGACCTCAACGGGACGAGTGAAGGATAACAGATCAAAGAGTTCTACGGTAAGATGTCGAAGCAAGTAGTTTTCAAAAGGACTGGTGGTTAAAAATAGAAAATGTGGATGTGGCTCAGCACTCAGAGAAAAGTTAAGCAACCACAGCCGTTACGGTTACCGAAAGAGTGTTCTTGCCTAGCTCATTTGATGGAGAGTGAATTTCTGAATCGGCGAGGAGTAACTGTCCGCGCGAGTCGCCACTAATGGTATCCACAGGTACTGAGACCCGCCCATGGTCGAGACATTGCGAACAAACGTCCCTCACCCGTCGTCGTCCAGTCCTTCTATCTCCTCATTGCCCCAAAGTTGGGTTAATTGGTACCCGATTTGAGCCTGAAAACGTGAAGACACTGACATGGTATAGCGGCTGGACTCCCGGAGTCACTGTAGTGAAGGCCAAACTCGCATTCACCAGCCTCTACGATGTTGAATGGAGGGTCAAAGCATGGTGAGTCCTCGTGGAACGATCCATGCCACCACTTTTCCCGATCGTTTGTGCTTTTGTCTTACTACAGAGCCTTGAAGTTTTATTTTTCAAGGATTCATGAGCGGAAAATTTCATTTCAGTAGGAAAGTGTACTGCTGGTACAAGGATGATCAGCTACGTCCTCTGGGTCGTCCTGTCGAGTCTATCGCTGCTCCATTGTTTACCGTGTATTGCTGCAAACACCCCAGAGCCCGCTATATAGGCGTTAATTCTGACAAAAAGAACTCGCGTGACATCACTTATGAAGAACTTATTGTCAGAACTGAAAGTGGTATGTTTGCACTTCACCAGTGTCAACCGTGAATCAAGATCGTTGCACCACTACACGTTAGGTCTCGGACTACCCGATCGTGACGGGTCGATTCTTGGTGTATATAGAGGGCTGATCTCGCTCGGTTCATCATTGGCCGGATTTACAGTCATGACTTTGGATCCTGGCTATCAAAGCTAGCGGAACCCAACGCTCTGCCATAGTTGAAGTGGTGATTCAGGACTGATTGACCCGAAAGCTAGAAATGACGAACGATATCAATTCTGGACATTCTCATTTGGTTCAGTCGCTGGAATGATCAAGAAGATTTTTTAGAAACGTACTCGTTGCAGGGACAAAATATACCCTCTCGCATTGTCTTGCGCCGCTGCGTGGTAACGGTACTACTTGGCTTCTATTGACTGAGCTGATTGAGCACTATCTTCTTTATGGAGTACAGCATTTCTATGTGTATGTTCAGTCGATAGATCCCTATTCGCGACGTGTAAGTGAAGCTGTCAGCATCTACTCCTTCCTATTGAAATGTTCGCGTTCAATATCAAATAATTAGATGCGACAATGTTCCCGCTCAATAGAACCTGGCCTCCCTTACTTATCTATTGAATTGGCCATGCACAGTTCATGGACATCTGCACATGTTTCTTCCCTTTCTTACAGTGATTTCCTCCTTCTGTAGTGGCGAGAGAACCTTTCTTAGTGCAAATTGCGGTTTGTGGGGCCGTATGCTCGTCTCACCCGAGATTGCTGGAGGATGGGTGAGATCTCCCCGCGATGCCGTATGATTGGAGCCGGCCCGTGTTTCCTGCGCGCTTACTCGCTGGCTCCTCCCCCTTGCCCCTCAAAAGTTGGGTGAGACGAGCATATGGCCCGTGATCTGCGTTTAGTTTTTTTACGTTTTCTTCGGTGCGTACTCGTTCTTCTCCGTGACTAAGCGCCTTTGAGGTTTTGGATGACTATGTCAGCACTGGAGAAGTTGAGACGATTTTTCTCAATCAAAACAGCGAGAAATTATATCCTACGCATCTCTCTACTATACAGGTATGTAGAGACGAAGCTGTGTAGATTTTGAGTTTGAGTATATTTTTGTAGCGCGGAATACCAGCTCCTTGCCCTGACCTGTCCCCACTTCTACATTTTCAATTCTTCCTCGTATCCCTTCTAGCGCGGCTCACCTTGCCACCGATTTCGGCTATACTTACCCGTACACTTCTTTCACCTCATTCATTTTGATTGTTTCAGGATTGCATAGTACGAAGTCGTTATCATTCGAGCTACGTTATATTGAACGACCTTGACGAAAGAATTGTGCCAGGCAATGCTAACGAGAGCCTCGTAAGCCTCGTTTTGTAAGTTTCCTAATGAAGACATTCCTGTAAGTTGCCCATTGAAGACGATAAGGCATTCCTAATGAACTGTCATTATATCTGTGTATATCAACCTTGGTGTCCAGCTAAAGTATCACTTCTCCACTGTCAGTATACTCATATACAAACCAAGCTGTCTAAACGATAACATTTCGTACTCGAAAGTCAGTTACTTATCAACCTCTACCGATTCTCCTTCGATCATGATTCTCTAAAGAAAAGCTCACCATCACAACGTCACCATTGCCTATTTGAGGTCGATAATGGATCGACATAAGAATGTGGGCTCGATAACCTTCTGGTCACGATTCGTCTTCCGAACAGCCGATTTGCCGTCTATATACAAAGTACCGTTTTTCTTCAAATTGAATGAAACTATGTTGAATGATACAAAAGGAATAAGCACTTCAGGGGGAGAAGACTCTACGTGAGCACCTACCGACGCTTGTGTTTGATAACACAACGTTGACTAAAGCAGAAATATACTGCAAGTGCATAGTAAACACTCTTCAGGAATGTGTTTGAATCTTAACTATACTATTGCTCCAGTTAAACTGCGCATTATTCAGACATTTGACATGCGAATACACAATGCAAAAGCTTTTTTTGGAAACTACACCGCACTGTACGTGCCGCTGAGTGCGGGATATGTCAGGTATTTTGAAATTTTGGCATTTCTACCCTACAAAGGACGCGCGTGATGCAGTGATAAAAAACGCTAGTGACACCAGGGCCGGGATTCATGAACGCAACCGCCGGTGAAATTTCACCGGTGGTTACGTTTCACAGGCCATGCCCAGCATGAGGAACCGCCGGTGAATTTTCACCGGCCGGTTACGTTTCACAGGCCTCACCGGCCGGTTACGTTTCACCGGCCGAGCGCGACCGGTGAAACGTAACCGGCCGGTCAAACGTAATTGGCCGGTCAAATGTAACCGGCCGGTCAAACGTAACCGGTGACTGATTTGCGTTTTCCGGTAAGTTTCGGGGGTAGATTATCATCATTTGTTTTCAAACAAGCAGATTTACTGTGAAATTTGTTCCTCTAGATGTCTATAATTTGTTTATATGAATTTGATCCAGATTTCTGGTGCTACGGTTGTGAAACGTATATGAACGCAACCGCCGGTGAATTTGACCGGCGGTTGCGTTCATGAATCCCGCCCCAGTACGGTCAAGCGATCGAACTTGGTCCGGGTTAAACAAGTTGGCCATCCCTCTGGAGTTGAGGAAATTGGAAGGTTCTTATCTGCGAGAAATCAAGAAAGATATTCTGATTAATCACCCCTTGTTGATTTTGTTTGACTAGCAATTTCAGTGAGTCATCTCGAATTTATACGTTTTGATGTATAAAATTAATCCACGTCCATCCTCCATCCAGTTATCATCAGGCACTTGCAGGCACTACCGCAATCCATTTCTTGGAGATTTTCGCGGGACTAAACTGCCAATAGTCGAAACGTCTGGAACATTTGAGACAATCAAGTATCCGGAGCATTTGATGCCACGGCTGTTTCACAATGTTCAGAGGCGACTTGATCGTGTTTATGTGAAGATCTCGTGATCAACTCGACACGACGATATTGTTACTGTGGCATCACCATGAATGTATTTTTGTTTGAGCTCGTTTGTGTTTGGCTTTATTTTGCGAGGTGAAAGTGGTGGGTGAAGAAGTTGAGAAAAGTCGTGCTAGATGTAGGGAGTAAGGAGAAGGGTAAATACGTCTTGCTTGTTCTAATGAATTCGTTCTGTTATATATTATTATATACACTACTGTATTCCAGCTCTGGGCGTGAAAAAATCTCCTAACATTGTCTAAGTGTAAGGAATTCAATAACCACATCAAGGGATAACATTTGAATTCTCAAGCACTGTAACAGCTGTGGCAGCTGCTAAGTTAGGTTAGTGGTTGTAAAAGCCGTAGAAGAATAAGATTATTCGGGTCATAGAGGCTGTTGTGAATTCTCACGACTAAACGAGAAAAGGCGTGCATGTGAACACGGGAAAAGGAATCCCGGCACGGGTTAACGCATGCCACGTTTGGCAACTTACAGCGACCTGGAGAGGTGAGTTCTCCAGTCAGCATGCCGTCTACTCCAGCAAGGTGCGGTCGTTGAACCGACCTCATGAACACCGACCAAGGGAGCACCGTAGGACGCCACGTAGTCGACGCGGACCGGCCAGGAGGAATAATAGACACGTAGGAGCAACCGGGAGAAGACAGGTAACTCTCGATAAGCCCTAAGCGGACTCGGGACAGTTTGACACACGTCAAGTCCTGGGCGCCGAGAGGCATGGAGAGGCAAGGCTTCGACTCAGCCCCTGACGTAGGTAGATCCGTAGAACGTGGAACACCGCAACTGACACGAAGGAATAGTACGTATTGTGAGAGTTTAGGCGCAGGGAGATAAGATGAAACCACATCGGGTGTTCTGTCACGTAGCAATAATAGACGCAGAAAAGGTCAAATCGCTACGTCACGATATCACTGGTGTACAAACGTTAAGTAGCCACGATGACGACTAAGGCAAGTGTTCTCGATAAGTATGGATGAAACCCAGACAGTGAAAAATAAGGACGTAGTCAAGATGGGAGTGGTGTATGGTTAGGTGACGCCACTCAGCGTCAGATGTGCGCAGCACTACTGACACTGTTTGTTGTGGTAGTCAAGATGGGAGTGGCGTAACCGGGGTTTTAGGGCATATTGCATCCAAGATGGTAACCGCCTGGCATTAAGTGCAACCGCCAGGAATTAAGTGCAGTGTAAGTTGACAAACCGCCAGGATTCTAAACATGAAGACGTGCTCCCGTACCTTCTACAACTCTGCGAAATAGAAGTGAAGCGTGAAGTGCGCAATAGAAGTGAAGTCTCTAATTGAGTCCGAAACGAATCTACGCTTGCTGCCAAATCCACATCAATTCCATGGCGATGTTCTCGACTCCACATGGGTGTGTCAACAAAGATTCCTACTTTTTTCACCCGTCTCCCCTCTCCACCATAGAGACCCACGGACCGGGACTTCTAATTGGTGGGGCATGTAAGGAATCCAATAACCACATCGAGGGATAACATTCGAATGCTCGAGCAATCGTCCGATTCTCTCCTTTTCAATAACGCCGCTCTCCAAGAGAGGCGTCAAGATAAACTTTTCCCAAAATATCAAGATTGCAAAATGTTCCAGGTTTTTATCGAAGCAGTTCTATGTCATGCCCTACTGAAAGGATATCTCAAGCAGGATTTCCATTTCAGACTGTGTGCGATTCATCAGTGCAATGCAGGTGCATGAATTTGTGAATTGTTACCTCTTTATTAGCTGCTGCTTTTGCACAATGACTATGTTCTCAAGCATTTGACTTAATTTTAATTTACACCCAGGTTTATCCCTGCAATTCCTTCGCCTAAAATGTTGCTACCTTAGGTGCGTACAGCTGCTGGCCGGGGCTAGAGGTCAAAATCCGAACGATAAATAATCTGATGCCATCCAGCAATGCCATCCAGCTGTATTGGTGCAGAATTCGCCCCCAAAGCTGAATTTCGCCGTCTGTCTTTCCTACGGAAGAGGTTTGTGCTTTCCTTGTCAGATTTTGGAACTACGAACTTCATGTGCTCTCCGTGAAGCTGAGAGAAGTTCTCCAGACGTCTTCATATTCCTACAAATAACCGCTGCACACCGGTTCTGCTTGGGTTTTATGTTTTCTATTAATAAACGATACCCTCCTCCAAATAAGAATATAGCCGCTGTCTATAAAGCTCTGACAGACCCTATCGAGGCTCGGAAGCAGAGGAGCAAAATAACTACTCGTCAGTGGCTCCTTTGTTTGTTTCCCCATTCGACGAAGGATCAGACCCACGACGATCTGGTGAATTTTCGTGGAATGTCAGCGTTCGTAAGTTTGGGTATACTTGGAAAGTTTTTTACTACGTACTGCAGAGCAACTGAATTGTTATAAAAGTTTATGTTCCGGTAGATTGACACAAAGCAGTCGTGTCTGTTCTAACCATTCTATCTCAGACCTTTTCCTTTGTTGCTTCATCGCTTTCATTTGCTGTCGGAATGCTCCAACTAAGAGAACCTAGTGACAATGAACTCCCATCATTTTGATCGGAATTTTTTCTTCAATAGGTACGCCGTTGGCGTAGGACGGATGTTGAAACACGCAAGCTCTCGACGAGTGGATTTAGTTTTGTCGTCGGCGATGAGTAAATTCGAGCCATATCAAGAAATTTGTTCTTTATCTCACCAAACAAATTTCCAGAATTCCGCTTCTTTGGTATAAGTTTCTTTTGTATGGATTTTCCTGTAGTGCAAAAGATATTGCGATGTGGATGCTATGTAATGCTCACCTAGTTATTTATTTAAAAGCCCTCGAACATAACACTTGCGTAAGACCAGATCAGTCTAACCGTATATCATTTGACTTGACTCCAAGAGTAAACTCCGAATTTACTGATTGAAACGCCTGGAGGCGAAATTCGTTTCTCATCATTTTCTTTTTGAATTTTTCGTCGCTGCCGGCAGCGACGGACGTTTTCACACCTTCGCGGCCGCAAAAAGCCGCCTTGAGGACTTCCAAATGGCGTCTTGTGGAATCAAACTATAACTATATGTGGTCTCACCGGCAAACCGTCAACCTCCACTGAGCAAACGCAACTACCAAATGGATTAAACTGGTACTTGTTCATATAACCCTCCAATAATCAAAGCAAACGGTTACTGATAGCGTTTCGCGAGTGTTTGTACTAGCAGATCTCGTGGTCAGCAAAACTAAATTTCAAAGTCTCAAAAAAATACTGTTTTTTTTTTGCATTGCCGTACAAGGAGTGGTTGAATGGGTGAACTCCTGGAGAATGATTCTATGGAGTGATTAGGCAAAGTTCAAGCTCAACGGAGAGGTGAATCGACACAACTGCAGTTACAGAGCGTTGGAAAACTTTCGATACACTCTACAGCATCAGATGGAATTACCAGGAATAACCGTTTGTTATGACCCCTGTGCAACGGATATTGTTGGGCCGCGCTTATATGAAGAAAATATGACTGGTGAAGATTACCTGAACTCACTCAAGAATTCTGCTCTTGCACGGGCCCGTGAAAGATTCGTTAATGATAATTTTTACTTCCAACAGAACTGAGCGCTGTCTCACTACTATCGAGCTGTGACGAATTTCCTAAATCAGAGTATGCCGAACAGATGGATAGGGAAAAGATGCAGTATTGAGTATCTGCCCGCTCGCCAGATTTCAGTCCCCTAGATTTTTTTTGTGGGGTAAAGTACTTACTTGAAGGATAAAGCCTATAGAAGAAGACCTAGAACAATAGAGGAGCTGAAGAACACAATTAAGGAAGAATGTCCCATTTCACTGTTTGAAGACGTTAGCGACTCTATTAAGCAACGGTGTGAGAAATGCTTACAGGAGAACGGCTACCAGTTTGAACATATTGCTTGATCTGATATCATTTGTTTTAATTTGTTGATTGTCTGATTAGGTTTAATTGATATAGTTTGACTTGATTTTCACCTAAAACTTGTTGATGGCTGCTTATTTTTGTGTTCTATAATTTGTATGCTAACTAGAGAATCATAGAAAAGTGTGAGTTCTAGAATATAAAGTAAAACGCAAGGAAGAAGGCACATGATTGTTCTCCTCATTTGAGTCTGTTTCCGTGTGGCACATTGTAAATTATTGGCATAAAATGATGCACACTGTAAATTATTGGCATAAAATAATGCACCTCACTATTCAGATAGTTGAAGGACTGATTAAATGGGTAAACTCCCGCCTGTTTTCCTTTATACTCTTCTAGACGATCGGTCAGTGTTTTTTAAGTAAGGTCAGAAACAAATGAGCTCGAACGAAAACACGTCAGTGATTATGTTTTCAAGGGTTGGTGGTGGTGGTACATTGACAATTTGGTTGTGTCGAGTCAAATCATGAGATCATTTTTGTACACGCGATCAAGCCGCCTCTGAACATTTTGGAACAGTTGACCCATCAAATGTTCCGGATACTTGATCGTCTGAAATGTTCCAGACATTTCGATTATTGGTCGTGTATGCGTTGAGAAAGCATCAAGAAATGGATTGCGGTAGTGCCTGCAAGTGTCGCACAAATTATTCTTTAGTGAAGAGACTAAGTACTAATACCAAACAGTGGCGATACCTGATATATCCTGCGCTCATAGGTATATATCGATTGGTGTAATTTCCTAGAAAAACATCTACCCAGTGAATGGTAACATGAAGGACCTAAATAATGCTTTGACTGATTACTTTCAAGCACATGTACAGCTAATAGTTCCGAAACATACCCGGAGAGGGTTCAGTATGATTTTGATATACTTTTGTGCTTTAGTTAACGTTGTGTTATCGAAGACAAGCGTCGGTAGATGTCTACGTAGAGTCTTTTCACTCTAAAAAACTCATTTCTCTTGATTCAGTCAATTTAATTTCACTCAATTAAAGAAAAACGGTACTTTGTATGTAGGCGGCAAATCGGCTGTTCGGAAGACGAATCGTGACCAGAATGTTATCGAGCCCAAATTCTTATGTTGCTTCATTGTCGACCTGAAATAGACAGCGGTGACGGTGTGATGGTGAGCTTTTCTTTAGAGAATCATGATGGAAGGAGGATCGGTAGAGGTTGATTAGCCCATAACGTTCCGAGGCCGTTTCGCGGCGGCTGGCCACTCGGACCGCGCGCGTAGGTCACGCTTGCGCCACCATGTGGCGCACGCGGTCCCTAGGACAAATCCTATTATCATTTGATGGCATTACTAATGTATTGTCAACCACAACTTTGGTGAAAGTAAACCGATTGAAACGAATCATAGCTTGGATGAAAGCTAAGAAAGAAAAAATATTGTGGCATGTGTTTGGTGGGGATTGCGCCATGTACTCGACTAAGGCCTCGGATTTTGGACTTGATTGATAGTGCATGGGCTATAATATGTTTGCTCTACTTAGCTCGTAAACAGGGATATCGCTGCAATGACTTACTTCTGAGGCTTTCATCCAAGCTGTGATTCTTTTCGATTGGTTCACTTTTGCTTCACAAGAGAATGTGCTTTTATAAAATCAAATGTTGCCTAATCAGGGTCTCGTCATGCCTCGCAAACGGCTCTACACAATGAAACTTCTGGAGGATCCTTCTTGAGTTCGGCGCATTCAGCGAACGTGACCGCTTCGAACGTGCCCTATACCGGACCGCTTCCAAACCAAAAAAAGAAAATGTTTGAGAGACTTTAAATCATTCAACTGGTGAAGCGGGTGACGTCGATCGGTTTACAAGGGATGCAGCAACCACTCATCAACTACATAGAATCATAGAGACATTGCAGAACCAGAACCTCTTATTCAAAGTTTCAGTGAGATTGGTGGTCCTGAATGGAGTTTCCAGGGGTTTCTATTTAGAACAAGTATAGCATACTATCCAAATACGCTAAATAATCATCAGATTCACGACCATCAACCAGAAGGATCCCATAGGTAAAGTTTCAGCGGAGTTGCTAGTCCTGGATGGAGCTTCCGGGGTGGCCAAGTGCCTCATTTATACCACAGCTTTCACCGGACCAACGTATGTTTCGTGCGCTCCGTGGCTGGTCAGTCACATTCTCAACTGAAAACAACTTGTAAAGAATATTTTCTTGCTATGAAGGGCGTGCGCCACCATGTGGCGCACGTGGGCCGTATGGCCAGACAACGCGTGCGCCACCATGTGGCGCACGCGGTACGTTATGGGTTAACATAATAAGATGTTGTAATAGTGGTGCTAGGTGCAGCGCAAGAATCGTAGCTCAGGCGGGATTCGAACCCGCGATTAAACATATCCGGGGCTGTGCACTGACCACTTTTGCGATGAACTTATTGCCACCACTACAACATCATATTCTACTATACATAATAGTAACCCGCAAAAAGCGGTGATAAAACTAGAACTCCACGTTGGTTGATTAACAATTGACTTTGGAAGACGAAATATGGTTCAGCGGCAGAACGAGGAAACGGCGGACGCGGCGATTTTTCGCGCCGAAACCGCCGTTTACAAATAATACTTTTAAAATTGATTTATTGGTGAAAATAGTTTTATGTTTCGGCTCAGAAGCTCAAACTGTATCTTCTCCTATACAGGCTCTTTAAATTAGCGAGGCGCGTTAATGATCGAGTTAGCATATGGGCATAATCACAGTTCATTGAAAACTTACACAACGAGGTTCACGAGGCTCTCGTTTGCATTGCCCATCACTATTCTCTCGTCAAGATCGCCCATTATCAAGTAGCTGGAATAATAACGATTCCGTAGTATGCAATCCTGAAACAAGGAAACCAGGTGAATGAAGAAGGATGGTTAGGGTGATGTTAGTTGAAATTACCGCCTTATATACCTGTATAGCAGTATAATGCATTTCATGTTCGTGGTACGGTTGTTGCGCGAAGAAAATCGCCTCAACTTCTCCAGTGCTGACGTAGTCATCCAAAACCTCAAAGAAAGTAATGCCCACCAGGAACATGCTGTGGCGAGAATCGATAGTTCACAAGAAAGCGAAAAAATGCTCGATTTACATTAAGATTCATTGCCCTAGGCTAACAGCTCCCGTGATTTCCCCTCTCTCAGAATAATCCTTATCTCTTCGTAGAGTCTCACCTACCCGTCGCGAATAGGGATCTATCGAATGAACATAAACATAGAAATGTTGTACACCATAAAGAAGGTAGTGCTCAATTAGCTCGGTCAACAGAAGCCAACTTGTACTGTCGCCACGCAGCGGCGCAAGACAATGCGAGAGGGTATATTTTGTCCCTGCAACAAGTTCGCGTCTAATGAATCTTCGTTTTTCCAGTAAGTGAATCAAATGAGAATGTCCAGAAATAACATCGTTCGTCATTTCTAAGTTTCGGGTCAGTCGGACCTGAGTACCACCACTTGGCACACACACTGGCAGAGTGTTGGCTTCCGCTAGATGATGACAAATTCGTGACGACATGTTACGATTTGGACGAGATTATTCTTCTGTACACGCCGAGAATTGCCCCACCATGATGGGATATCCCGAGACCTAGGGCCGTATGCTCGTCTCTCCCCGCAACGAGTGGGGGAGTCGCCGCCGGTGCCCTCCACCCGAGATAGTACGCAAACGTAGGAGGAGGAGGCGGCGCGCGGGGAGCCAAATCCCCAGCTATCTTGGGTGAGACGAGCATACGGCCCCTGAAGTGTAGCGGTGCATCGACCGTAATCACGGTCAATGCTGCTGACATGACAGTGATTTCACAGTTTTTCGATTGTTTCTTGTGTTCTATTGTGTAGGTTCTCTGATAACTATCGCGGACTTAGGAAACCGCATGAGAAAATTTCTCCGTGAGAGAAGTGCTTTAGGAACATTTTTTCTCCGATCAATTGATACAAGTACCGAGGTTTTCAATTATCACGAAAGTAGCGTGCATTAGAATTCCATCTCTCTATTCTTATTGCGTTCATCAATACGGAATCTGTAATTAGGCTGCAAGGAGCGTCTGGTGTTAGGTGAGTAAAGAAAGAATTTTCGAGGAACCATCTTTCCACAGAAATCTGTTCAGATTGGTGGTGAAGTATGAGTTTGAAGTTTGAACGTTATATACGAATTTGACCTCTCTGAGAACTCTACTCAATACAGTAAGTGCAACGCTTCTACTGGCAGCACTATCAACCCACATAGAAACGAAATTTTGACCTTCAAGGGTTAATTTTAAACGTACCATTTTCAGTTCTGACAATAACTTCCTCATAGGTGACGTCAGACGCGTTATTTTCGTCAGTACTGATACCTATGTAGCGTGCTTTGGGGTATTTACAGCAGTACACGGTATACCATGGAAAGGCGACAGATTCAACAGGAGGACCCAGTGGACGTAGCTGATCATCCTTGTACCAGCAGTACACTTTCCCACTGAAATGAAGGTTTTTGCTCATGAATACGTGAAAAATACAACTTCAAGGCTCTCTCAGTAGGCCAAAGGTGCATAAGATGGTGAGGACCGGAAAAGTGGCGGCGTTGATCGTTTCCTGAGGAGTCACCATGCTTTTTGGCCTTCCCTTCAAAATCGTAGAGGTTAGTGAATGGGTGTTTGGCATAGACCGCAATCACAATGTAAGGCCGGGCGCTGTATAATGTCAGTGTCTTCACCTCCTCTATCCCGAGTATAGTACCAAGGAGGTCGTACGATCGATCGTACGAATCGGTAGTGTCTCTTCCAACACACCATAATTCAGTGAAAAACTATAGTACTTGTATAAACAAAAAGAGAAAGGACATTAGCTGCTATAGTATACCATGGAGGTCGAAACAATAACATAATAAGAAAACTAACACCCTCGTGTCGAAGGTTTGAAATGTGACTGCTGAATATGTCGGAAACGTGTACGCTGCTAGCGGTGTGATTACTGTAGAAACAGAATCTGAGAAGTTCCTAGCTTTTCTTTCTCCAGCGAATCCTCGGCTAATCAGGTCATAAAATGGCACACACTGTTCAGCGTGTCGAGGCAGCCCACTGTCGCCAAGTTCCTGTTCGTTACCTGAAAACCACTGGACAGGATTGAAGGATGGTCTTAGAGCAGCTTTGCTTCAGTGGGGCCATCCTCGCAGGTGAGTACAAAACTGGTGCTTTTTGTACCATTCGCTCTTCATCAAACACTTCTGGAGGTAGTTATAGAGACAACTTTCACCAACACTGTCGAGTGATCGATCCCCGACCTTTCTAAGCAAGCCTTCCTTACCTCCGAGTCCGGATAAATTGGTTACAGACTCGTCAGGGAACGTGAAGTTACTGGCGTGGTATAGCGACAGGCCCATAGTGTCATTGTATAGGCCAAATAGGCGCATACCATACTTCGACGATTCTGAATGAATGTCAGGTGCACGGCGCGTTCCTAGATTATTGAGCAGCGCTTGTCACTTTTCCTTTAGCAAGACAAACAAAATCAATGTAATTCATTCCTTTGATTCGCGTGATTTGGACGAGTGTAGGTGCATACCTGGCCAAGGTAAATTAGGTAAGGACAGAACCACGACAGCTGCAGTCAGCGTGAGTAGCACTATGATCTTACGGAGTGTGAACTGCTGAAGGCTGAACATGAAGATGGAGCTTCTAACTCACTGAAACCGAAAGAAGATATTTCAGAAGAATGAAATTTTTGCCAACCTACATACACACGTATGTATAAATGTATATAACCTTTACCCCTCAGAGCGATGGATAAATTAGATTTGCTGTCATGCATGATGCTTAATAACTAGGTAAAGTGACTGGAGACAAAAGTTCATTGCGTGGCGCTACGAACGAGCACTAGTAGGTGGGGAATTCGCAGTCATTTTGTGACATTTTATATTTTTAGACACAAACAGCTGAATGAAAACAGAGCAGATCTCCAAAAATAGCGCATCTTCGTTCTAGATCTATGTTTTTTCCTCCAAGTGAAACTGTCCACATGAACGCAGAACAAGAGTCCTTTCCACGGATCATCATGATCTCTTATCTTTAAAAAATTTGGCGAAGAACTTGTTGTCCATCAAAATGATTTGGCCGAGACTGGTTGTGCACCACTTCAGTCTAAGCAGGTACGATGCCCTTAATAATTATTTAACCTTTTACATTATTCTTATTCCTTTTGCTTAATGTGAAGGCCAGCTAAGAAAAGAGGAGGCCGGTTTTCTAAAATGACTGGATTACGACATGTTCCAAGCTTTTATCGAACCAGTTCTAGGTGCCATTCGTTTTCTGGCTACATAGTAGTTGGGGCAAACTTTCTCCACCCATTCTTACCCGAACTTCACTAATAGGGGTAATTTGTGGAGTTGATCACGAATCTGTCATCCTTTTTTCGGACTTAAGCCAAAGACCACCCACATGGTCGACTAGGGTGGTCCAATCAAAATTCAAAAATAACGAGTGGCGGTCTATACCGAATCGGCTAGCAGGCATTGAAAGCGAGTTACATTTACAGACCTAGGTGATAGACCTAGGTGAGTGTGCAGCAGTGTATGTATCAGAGAAGAATCTTTTTTATTACTTCTTTGGACACAGATAAGGAGTGTTTCGCTATCGATGGATTCGGAAACCTGTGAGTGGCGTTCCATATCGTCAAAGTGGGTGGTTTTCGGTGCCCAAAAGAAAATATCTAGTATTTCGGTAGCAGTGTGACAACTCAATAGTGAATGACGAGGGTATAAAGGCAAAAGGCTTTTAATCAAGTCTGGAATCAAAACCCACTTCATCTTTTGAGCAAAACCTACAACTCACTACTAAAACTTCAAATTGGTGAAGTTGGTTGATAATATATCATAGACTCGGCCTTGTTACTCCACAACGATGATGACTCCTATTAGTTCTAGTGTCTAAGATGCTTCCATTTTGTGATAATAAGAATATAACGATCTTTAGAAATAACATACCTTCACTGCTCTACTCCGTCACGCTGGTAAAGCCCGGCATCAAGGAGGAATTCGATAAGCTGCCTAGAGGTGTAAACTTTGTTTAATAGGTTGCTTAAATTTAGTTTCTTCAGAAATTCATTCCGACCATTTTTTCGATCGGAGACATCAAAAGTGTTGATTTGAACAAAGAATGCTCAACTTCCCACAGCACCTGGTCCTGGACTTCTGTTCTGCGCTCCTGTTGACAGGTTCACTCAGAGGAAAAAGCATAGATCTAGAACGAAGATGCGTTATTTCACGAGATCTGCTCTATTTTGATTTAACATTTCGTGTCTAAAAATTTGAAATGTCACAAAATGTATGCAAATCCCCCACCCCCTAGTGCCCATTTCTAGCACCACGCAATGAACTTTTGTCACCAATCACTTTACCCAGTCACCAAGCATAAAACCCCAACAGCAATTTTGTTGTTTTGAATTTGCCCACCGCTCGAAGGGTTAAGGTATATGCATACATACATACATACGTGTATATGTAGGTTGGCAGAAATTTCATTCTTGCAAAATATCTTCATTTTTCTTCTGTTTCAGTGAATAAGAAGCTCCCTTCATGTTTAGCCTTCAGCAGTTCACATTCCGTACGATCATATTGCTACTCACGATGACTGCAGCTATCGTGATTGTGTCCGTACCTAATTTACCTTGGCCAGGTATGTGCCTGCAGTCGTCTAATGCGCGCGAAATGAAGGAATGACATATATCGATCTCGAGTGTCTTGCTAAAAGAACGCAGTGCACCCGACTTTCATTCAGAATCGTCGAGGTATGGTATGCGCTTGTTTGGCCTATACAATGACGGTATGGGCCTGTCGCTACACCAAGCCAGTAACTTCACGTTCCCTGACAAGTCTGGTACCAACTTATCCGGTCTCGAAGGTAAGGAAGGCTTGCTTAGAAAGGTCAAGGATCGATCTCTCGACAGTGTTGGTGAAAGTAGTTCTTTCATCTACTTCCAGAAGCGTTCGATGAAGTTCGAGCGTTAGAAAAAGCAGCAGTCATGTACTAACCTGCGAGGATGGCCGCACTGAACCAGAACCGCTCTGAGAGCGTTCCTCAATCCTCACAACCAGTGGTTTTGATTTCGTTTTAAGGTAGCGGACAGGATCTTGGCGACGGTGGGCTGCCTCGACACGCTGAACAGTGTGTGCCATTTTATTACTTAATTAGCCGAAGATTTGCTGGAAAAGGAAAAGCGGCGAAGAGGTTCCCAGACTCTGTTTCAAAAGAGCTCACACCGCTAGCAGCGTACACGTTTCCGACATATTCTGCAGTTACATTTCAAACTTACGGAACGAAAATGGTAGTTTTCCTATTATGCTTTTGTTTTAACCTTCAAGTCATATTGTAGAAGCTTATGTCGTTCCTCTCTTCACTTATGCAAGTATTATACGTTTTCACCCAATTATGAGGTGCAGTTGGAAGAGACGCTACGACGAATTGTACGATCGAGCGAACGGTCTTCGCCCATCCTAGCCACGTCGTCCATCCTTCCGGTGTTGGTTAATTGGTACTAGACTTGGGATAGAGGAGGTGAAGACACTGACATTATACAGCGCCTGACCTTCCCATGTGATTGCAGTCTATGCCAAACACCCATTCAGTAGCCTCTACGATTTTGAATGGAAGACCAAAGCATGGTGACTCCTCAGGGAACGATCAACGCAGCCACCTTTTCCGGTCCTCACCATCTCATGCACCTTTGACCTACTGCGAGAGCCTTGAAGTTTCATTTTTCATGGATTCATGGGCGGAAAATTTCATTTCAGTAGGAAAGTGTACTGCTGGTACAAGGATGATCAGCTACGTCCACTGGATCGTCCTGTTGAATCTGTCGCCTTTCCATGGTATACCGTATACTGCTGTAAACACCCAAGAGCACGCTATATGGGTATCAGTACTGACGAAAAGAACTCGTCTGGCGTCACTTATGAAGAAGTTATTGTCAGAACTGAAAACGGTATGTTAAAAATTAACCCCTGAAAGTCAAAATTTTGTTTCTGTGTGGGTTGATAGTGCTGCCAGTAGAGGCGTTGCACTGAGTCCTCAGAAAGGTCAAATTCTTATATAACGTTCAAACTTCAAACTCACACTTCATCACCAATCTGAACAGATTTCTGTGGAAAGAATAAGGTCCTCGAAAATTCTTTCTGTACTCACTTAGCACCAGACGTTCCTTGCAGCCTAATTACAGATTCCGTGTTGATGAGAGCAAGAAGAGTAGAGAGATGGAACCGAAGAATCAATTAACCGAAGAAAAAAAGCTCCTAAGGCACTTTTTCCACGGAGAAATCACGGAGAAAAGTCCACGATAGTTAACTGAGAAACTACACAATAGACCACAAAAAACAACCGAAAACTATGAAATCACTTTCTAGACATTCTCATTTGACTCACTCGCTGGAAGAACGAAGAAGATTTGTTGGAAACGAACTGTTGCAGGGACAAAATATACCCTCTCGCATTGCCTCGCGCCGCTGCGTGGCGACGGTACAAGTTGGCTTCTGTTGACCGAGCTAATTGAGCACTACCTTCTTTATGGAGTACAACATTTCTACGTTTATGTTCAGTCGATGGATCCGTATTCACGACGGGTAGGTGAGACTTCACGTATAGATAAGGTTATTTCGAGAGAGAGGGAAATGACCGTAGCTGAGAAGGTCCTTTTAACTGGCCGAATTACCCTAGGATAATGAGTCTTGATATGAATTGAGCTTTTTTTTGCTATCTTGTGAACTATCGATTCTCGCCACAGCATGTTCCTCGGCGGGCATTATCTTCTTTGAGGTGTTGGATCACTACGTCAGCACTGGAGAAGCTGAGGCGATTTTCTTCGCGCAACAGCCGCAGTACGAATATTATATGCAGTACACTTCTATACAGGTATATAAGGCGGTAATTGCAATTAATGTCACCCCAACCATGCTTCTTCATTCATCAGGTTCCCTCGTTTCAGGATTGCATACTACGGAATCGTTATCATTCCAGCTACCTGATAATGAGCGATCTTGACGAAAGAATGGTTACGGGCAATGCGAACGACACCCTCGTGAACCTCGTTTTGTAAGTTTTCAATGAATTGTGATTATGCCCAAGAGCTCACTCATTCGAGAACGCGCCTCGCAAATTTAAAGAGATTGTATAGGAGAAGATAGAGCTTAATTACTTTCTCAAATAAATCATTTTTCAAACTATTATTCGTAAACGGCGGTTTCGGCGCAAAAATCGCCGGCTCCGCCGTTTTTTTCGTTCCACCGCTGGAGCATACTTCGGCTTTCAAAGTAAATTGTTAATCAACCAACGTGAAATCCTAGTTTTATTACCGCTTTTTGCGGGTTACTATTATGTATACTAGAATATGATGTTGTAATCGATGTTGTAATGGAATGTGATTCTTGCGATGAACCTAGCACCACCATTACAACATTATATTCTGCTAATCAACCTTTGCCCATTCCTCTTCGATCACGATTTTTTAGAGAAAGGCTGACCACTACACCATCACGTCTGTCTATTTCAGATCAATAATGGAGCAACACAGAGATGTGGGCTCGATAACTTTCTGGTCACGATTCGTCTTCCGAACAGCCGATTTGCCGTCTATATATAAAGTGCTGTTTTCTGCTGAATCTAAGCGATATTAACCATGAGAAGTGAGTTTTTAGGGGGAGAGCACTCTACGTGATCATCTACCGACGCTTGTCTTCGATAACACAACGCTGACTGAAGCAGAACATTACCGCAAAATCATATTGAACCCTCTTCGAGTATGTATTGAAGTTACTAGTTGTACTTGTGCTTAAAAGTAATCAGTCAAAGCATTATTCAGGTTCTTGCTGTTACCATTCACTATGTAAAAGATTTCCTAGGAAATTACACCAATCGATATATACCTATGAGCGCAGGATATATCAGGTATTGCCAGCGTTCAGGACTACTACTCGAGTCTGTTTTTGCAACTGACAGCATAAAGAAGAATTTATCTGACATTTGCAGGCACTACCGCTATCCATTTCTTGGTGCTTTCTCGACAAGTACATGGCCAATAATCGAAATGTCTGGAACATTCCAGACAATCAAGTATCCAGAGCATTTGATGGGTCAACTGTTCCAGAATGTTCAGAGGCGGCTTGATCGCGTGTACAAGGAAGATCTCGTGATCACCACGAGGCAACCAAATAAAACATAACCATTGACGTGTTTTTGTTCGAGCTCATTTGTGTACGACTTACTTTGAAAAAATTACACCGATCGATCGTCTGGCGGAGAACAAAGGGAAACAGGCAGGAGTTCACCCATTCATCCAGTCCTTGAGCTATCTGTAGAGTCAGTTCTGTCATTATGCGCTTATAATTGATAGTGTGCCGATTTCCGCCCAATACAGTAACCCAATGAGTGTGACCCAGCTGAAATTCAGGCCAAACAGCGCCGTCACGAATAGCATATCGAGTATAAGTGAGTATATAAGTATAATATTAAGTGAATGCGAAAAAAAATTCAACGTTTTTCCGAGACTTTGGAACTTGGTTTTGCTGACCACGGGATCTGCTAGCACATATACTCGCAAAACGTTACCAGTTACTGTTTGCTTTGATTGTTAGAGGTGAACTGACGGCCTCAAAAAGACAGTTGGAATAAAGTTCAGCATGCCACGCGGATAATTTGTCGACAAGAATCAATCGGCCTTCGACCATCGCTCCAAAATCGACACCAAACTTGCCACGTTTATTAACGTACCTCGAACTTGGGTAATTAAACCGATAAGAATATTAGTAACACATTAAACTACGAACAAGAACGACACGTGGGTAAATAATGCCGAGTATTGGGAAGACACGATAGGAGATAAATGAAGAAGGACCCTGAACTTCATGAGGTTGGAATGCTGAGATATCCAAAAAAAATATTACTCAGAGTTGGAGAAGGTAAAATGATAGAAAAATACTTCATGAAATAGTTGGAAAAGACAAAAAGATAGAAAAATGCTTCATAAAACCTGGTGAGTTTAAGTGATGACCTTAACAAGTTACCTGGGGAATACCCTTAAATGAGCAACAAGAACGGAATAGAAATGCCTAACAAAAAGAAAAACAAATACAACTATGAACAAATAAACAACACGAAAACATGATAACAAAAAACCGGCCTTTGCGGCCGGGCCCAGGAGCTCGGCGTCAGTGGTTCCTCGGCCGGTTATTGGGCTCATGATTCTCGCGGTATGCTTCCCATAGCTGCGGTCGTGGTGGGACCGACGCCCGGTGTGCTTCCTTTAAGTGGTGAGCGTTGGAGCGCGTTTACTGTTTCTTGATAAAGGAAAAGAGTCGGCTTGCCGACAAGAGGGTTATATGAAGAAGTGCCAGTTCAATCCATTTGGTAGTTGTGCTTGCTCAGTGGAGGTTAACGGGTGGCCGGTGAGACTACAATTCCAGTTTGATATCACCAGACGCCATCTGGAATTGATGATACTGTGAGATTTTGCAGCCGCAGTTGATTCTACCCATAAAGGTAGACAGATAAAGGTAAACGTAAAGAAGTCGGCGTTGGATAAAAGGATGCGCCATGCGTTCGTGTTCCATTCAGAATCGCAGAGGCATGACGAAAGCGTACTTGGCCTATAGAAGTGCAATAGAGGAATAAAACATACAAAAATGGGATAAACATACAAACACAAAAAATGATGAAACCCATCAATGGTCCATGATCATCGCTGGCCGTCGCTATTCGTCAGGCCATTGTTAAGGCCTTTGCAGAGTGTTGCTGCAGCAAAAAAGGGGCGGAGCGCCTTTACACCCAGGACCACCGCTCTGCTGTCGGTGTGCTGCTGAAATCGGCAGCAACGCCACACCAGCACTTCTTCACGTGTGCTGACGTCATTTTCAGGTGCTTCGGGCTAGGACCTCTAGCACGAATGACGTCCCGTCTGGCGTGGCGTACCGATCGATTTGCTGCGGTAGCAAAAAATGACCGAGACCATTCCGTGCTGCTGCTGGCTGCTAGCTGCGGCAGCAGCACTCTGAATAGCCCCCTGCTGTGGGTTTGCTGCGCAGCGCTGCCGCGTTGCTGCTGGGCTATCCTTCATCATTGCTGCTGCGTGTTAGTTGTCCCGCCAGGACAACTAACACACGCACGTCTGCTACCACGGTGTCTGATACTGAATGGGACGAGTTGCGCTGGCAGACGCTGGGGGTGAGCGTCGGTATAACAATGGCCTCACGGTGCAAGCACTGCGACGGCCGGCGATGGGAGCTTATCGCTGGCCGTCACCGACCGTCGGGGACCGGTTATGGTCTTTGCACACTCAGGGACTCCTTGCACGGCGTCGTCGGCGGCGGGTGGGGTAGGACCGGCGCTCCCTCCACCACCCGCCGCCGACGACGCCGCACAAGGCGTTGCCTCTACCCTACAACAAAAAAGAACATGAAAGCGATTTCTAAATTAACAAGAGAACCACACGAGACAATTTGAAGTGAATTGAAGTCTTCTGGATAAACCTTTTTAGCTAAGGACCATGTCAGGCTGTCATGGACCATATCAGAACAAATGGCGTTCAAAAATCGACCCCACCGCGCATGGAAACCGATCTTTCAAAGAATGGTTTCTATATGGGTTATAAGCCATTTTCTCTATTTAGTGAATTCAAATTTTTCGAATTTTTAATTTTTATTTTTAATTTTTTAAAGAAATTCGAATTTTTAATAATAAAACGCCACAAAAGAATCGACGGAATAACTAAACTATACATCCGCGTCCGTTTCGTCTCTACCCTCAGACGGACAATTAAAATATTATTGGAGAACATGACCAATATGTAATATTAGAACACAGAAGTCAACCTCGGGACTGTTCAGTAAGAAGGGTTGACTTCATTAAGCGAACAGTGTGAAATCCGGCCACCTGTTTGTGCTGGAATATATTCTGGATCCAGATTCTGTTTTCTGTTTTTCCAAATCTGGATCTGGATCCAGAATATATTCCCGTGGAATATTCATTCATAATTATTTTTACTTCCAACAGAACGGAGCGCCACCTCACAATTATTGAACTGTGACGAATTTCCTACATCAGAGTATACCGAACAGATGGATAGGGGAAGAGGCAGTATTGAGGATAATCCCCGCTCGCCAGATCTCAATCCCCTAGATTTCTTTCTGTGGGAGTACTTGAAGGATAAAGTCTGCGGAAGAAGATCCAGAATATTAGAAGAGCTAAGGAGTGCAACCAAGGAAGAGTGTCCCATTCAACCTGTTTGAAGACGTTGGCGATTCTTAAAAGTAACGGTGTGAGAAATGGTTACAGGAGAACGGCTACCGGTTTGAACATATTTCTTGATTTGATATCATTTGTTTTGATTTGTTGATTGCCTGATTAGGTTTAAGATTTGATTTTGAGCTAAAACTTGTTAATGGCTGCTTGTTTTTGTGTTTTGTTATTTGTATGCTAACTAGAGAATCATAGAAAAGTGTCAGTTCTGTATTATAAAGTACAACGCAAGAAATAAAGCACGTGATTGTTTTCCTCATTTGAGCCTGTTCCCGTCTGGAGAATGCTGTGTTGCTTCTTTTCTACCGAATTCCATAAACGGGACAATAGCTCGTTCAGTTTGTTGCTTAATTAAAAATGCACCAATCTCTAGCCAATCAATCAGATCTGAAACGGGAAGTCTCGAACAAGGGCGCGGCGTAATCGTCACGGATGACCATTCTCGAAATTTTTACTCATCGATCATTCAAAATGCCTTTGAATTTTTTTTGATGACTGCATTGGCAACAACGCCCTGCCCTATTAACTGTGCTCGCCTTTTTTGAAACATTCTTACCCTTGTCACAAGTTTTAATGATCCGCTTTGTGTCGGAACTCAGAAAATTTTTGAAACAAGCATAAACGTCATTTTTGATAGAATTATTGCAGGAACATAGGGTGCACACAATCAATCGAGTGTAAGATGTGGGATTTCAAACGAATGCGCGACGCAATCTTCACCATTCGAACGCTGTAAAATTTCTATTTTCCTTCGCTTTCATTCAAATCTTAGCTTTTTTCAATATCTTTATTTTCCTAATGTATAGACGTCAAGTGCTTCTCACGGACAAGAGCACACACACCAGAATTCTTCGGCACAAGCCTCATAATTTCACCAATCTTCACCCAGCTAGGCACATGTAATGTTTCAAAGGACCGTTAGTTTCGCGAGCACTACCACAAAAATTCATTTGAACAATGTCAAGAGATTTTTCACATGCAGAGCAGGAATACAGTTGTATATACTATGTAGGTTGGTAAGAAAACTCGTGCCGTATTTTTTGGACGCCTGTTGTAGGTTGAGTTCGGAATCTTTCGCAGAGAGTGACATAGTATTCCAAAGAGAATTATTTTAGAATTTGTGATAACTCTGAATGTCATCAATTTTTTAGCTAGTAAAAAGAAAAGCGAAAAAAGGAAAAATAACTTCACCAACTTTTTCTTCTCAGTTTCAGAGACTAAAATTAAATGTAATATACCTTTCGAAAGGATATGATTTTCTCTATTAGAAAATGTATTACATATTTCTATTTGTTCTAAAATTTACAAAGTTTTCAACCCCAAATTTTGTCGCTCGAAAGACAAGAATAATTTTCCGACGCTGCTCCCGGCTTTCTTCTGAACGTCCGAGTTAATTTCTGTACAGTTTTCTAAGCCGAATTTCTCGTTCTGTTCTAAAACGTATTCATTTCCGAAAAATGGATACCATTTTCGATTCATAAAAACCGTGAGAGAAGCATTTTAAAGTTTCTGAGCGGCGCAAATCTCCATTTTTAATCTTCATCAAATTTCATACAGTATTCGAAAGAGGACGCTGCGCTCTACAAGACGGGGTACGGAGCATTTTAAATCGTATTGGTTTTTTATTGCTTTCTAAGTCGTCAAAATAGACCAAAATCTGCACTTGTGTAGCTCGCACACAGCTCGCAGTGATCCGTTCGAAACTTTGAGCGTTTGAAACTTTGTAATTATCGGAACTAATAGAAATAAGTAATATATTTTCTAATAAAATATAATGTGTATATCACATTCAATTTCGACCTCTTAAACTGAACAGAAAAAAGTCGGTGAGGTCAGTTTTTTCACTTTTTCGCTTTTCACTTTAGAAGCCAAAATAGACATTCAAAGTTATCACAAATTTCAAATGGACTGGATTTCAATTTCGAATGGAATGGATTTCAATTGGAAAAGCAAATAACTTTTTTTGGAATGCTGTGCCACAGTCTGCGGAAGCTTCCAAACTCAACTTACAGCAGGCGTTTGAAAAAACGGCACGAACTTTCTCACCAATCTAATAACAATATATAACATCATGAATTCATTAGAATAAGCAAAACGTGTTTACCATTCTCCTCACTCCCTATATTCATTTAGCCACCGCTTTCGTTTTTCAACATAAAGCCAAACACAAACGAGCGCGAACAAAAATGCATCAGTGGTTATGTTTTCAAGGGTTAGTGGTGGTGGTACACTAACAATTCGGTTGTGTCGAGTTGATCACGAGATCTTTCTTATAAACGCAATCAAGTCGCCTCTGAATATTTTGAAACAGTTGACCCATCAAATGCTCCGGATACTTGATTGTCTCAAATGTTCCAGACGCTTCGACTATTGGCAGTATAATCGTCCGAAAATCTCCAAGAGATGGATTGCGGTAGTGCCTGCAAGTGCCAGATGAAAACTGGCCAGATGGGCGTGAATCCATATATTATATACCATTTTCAGGCGAAAAGCAACATTTTTCAAAGCAAATTCAACGTATTTCAAACCAAACTCATCGCTTTTCAAGCCACATTCAACACTTTTTAGACCAAATTCAACGTTTTTCAACCAACCACAACATTTTACAAATCAATTTCAACACCTTTCAAATCAAATTGAACAGTTTTCAAATCAAATCCAACAAATTCAACAGTTTTCAAATCAAATCCATCACTTTTCAGATCAAATTCAACAGTTTTCAAATCAAATCCAGCACTTTTCAGATCAAATTTAACACTTTTCAAACCAAATCCATTGCTCTTCTAGAACGTTCACGCGCCTCATATAAAGCAAGCAATTGCTCGCCTTTGTCACTAAGTTATTTGGTTGCCTTACGACATTATGAGCTCCGACGTTCAGCAAAGCCAGAGGATCCGCTATAATCGAGTGACTCGCAAGCAAAAAGAAATTTTGATCAAGCTTGCATCGGTGGATGGAAAGAAAACACGCAAAGCATTGATTGTTGCTATGAACAACACAGGCATCCTCCATTGGAAAAATATCAGTGATGGCACCTGTAATGTGCTAAATTTTGCAAGTTCGTTGAGGAACTTTTAGACCGATCGTGATCGTGAAGAAATGGAAGGGTCGCGGCTTGTCATGGACAACGTGAAGATCCACAGGGCCCACGAGCTGAGGATAATCACCTTCGTACACCTTGAAGTTTTTGTCGCCGTATTCTCACATGCTCAACCCAGCCGAAAACGCCTTTTCAAGGTGAAAGCGACAGCAAAACGCCTTTTGAGCAATTCTTCAACAGAAAGGACGCTCGTGGAAGTTATCGAAGAGAGTGTTAGTTCAGTTACGCAGCAGGACTGCGCTAACGTTGTCCTACATATGATGACCA
Source organism: Nippostrongylus brasiliensis (assembly GCA_030553155.1). Lineage (NCBI taxonomy): Eukaryota > Metazoa > Nematoda > Chromadorea > Rhabditida > Heligmosomidae > Nippostrongylus > Nippostrongylus brasiliensis. Next base: position 5,627,901 of record CP130736.1, on the reverse strand, counting down.
ACATTACAGCCGCAGGTACAGGTCAGAGATTCAATATATCTCTATTTTATACCTAAGTTAGTGTAACGTGAAGCTTTCTGCTTGTATTGAAATTCATGCTATTGTTTCTTGATTATTTTGCGAAAGATTTCATTACATTCCAAAATGTTTGTTGTTTGAATTGTATAACATTTCTGGAGTACTTGATTAGTCTGAAGAAAAGCAAATCATACATTAAGTCTGCAGAAAGTACTGTATTATGTACTTAAACTGAAAACGTTCAGTCGTGTCTGGAGAGTGTTGAATTTATTTTGAAAAGTGTTGAATTTGGTCTGAAAAGTGTTGAATTTATTTTGAAAACAGTTGAATTTTGTCTGAAAAGTGTTGGATTTGATTTGAAAACTGCTGAATTTGATCTGAAAAGTGTTGAAATTGATTTGGAATATGTTGTGATTGGTTGAAAAACGTGGAATTTAGTCTGAATAGTGTTGAATTTGGTTTAAAAAGTGATGAGTTTGGTTTGAAAAGCGTTGAATTTGGTTTGAAAAATGTTGCTTTTCGCCTGAAAATGGTATAAATACATCAAAAAAAGATATGAATTCGAGAGGACTCGGTGAACTTGCTAGTCAAACAAAACCGACAAGAGGTGATTAATGAGAAAATCTCCTTCAATTTCCTACAGATAGAAGTCATTCGTGCATATCCATCCACCTGCTATTCATCCTCCATAACACCGCCTACTTGCGACATTATTTTAAGATAAAAGGTGAGGTGGTCAGCGTTTATTAGACTAAAGGAACACGTCGCTTACTCGTCTTCCATTCAGATTCGTAGAGGCATAAGACAGGCATATTTGGCTTGTACATCCACTTGCGGGGACCAGCCACTACACCAAGTCAGTGTTACTTACACGTCTGGTACACATTTCCTGCACTCCGGAGGGATGGGTAGCTTGGTGAGCCCGGACGAGGACCGATCGATTGACGGTATAGGTGTCACTAGCGCTTTTTACCACTGCATCACTCGCGTCCATGGTAAGGTAGAAATGCCAAAAGTTTGAAATACCTGACATATCCCGTACTCATCGGCACGTATACTTCAGTGTAGTTCCCAAAGAAGGCATTCGCTCTGTGGATTCGCATGTCAAAAGTCTGAATAATGCGCAGTTCACCCGGAGCAATAATAAAGTTAAGATCTGAAACATATACCCGAAGAGTGTTTACTATGCACTTGTGGTATCTTTGTGCTTTAGTTAGCGTTGTGTTGTCGAATACAAGGGTCGGTAGGTGCTCACGTAGAGTCTTCTCCCCCTGAAAAGCGCATTCCTTCTTAATCATCCAATTTAATTTCACTCAGTTCAAAGAAAAACGGAACTTTGTATGTAGACGGCAAATCGGCTGTCCGGAAGACGAATCGTGACCAGAAGTTTATCAAGCCCACATTCTTATGTCGCTCCATTGTCGACCTGAAATAGACACAGGTGATGACGTAGTGGTCAGCTTTTCTCTAGGAAATTATGAAGGAAGAGGAATAGGCAGACATTGATTAGCAACTGCCTTTCGAGTACAAAACGTTATCGATTAGACAGCTTGGTTTGCATATGGGTATAATGACAAAAGAGTGGCGACGCTTCAGCTGGACATCATGGTTTATACATATGTGCAGATATAATGTAGTTTATTAGCAATGTCTCGGGAAACATACAGAAGGAGGCTGACGAGGCTCTCGTTAGCATTGCCTGGCACAATTCTTTCGTCAAGATCGTTCATTATAACATAGCTTGAGTGGTGACGACCTCGTACTATGCAATCCTGAAACGAACAAAATGGATGAGGTGAAAGAAGTGTACGGGTGAGTTAAGCCGCAATCAATAGCAAGGTGAGCGGCGCTAAAAGTGACACGAGGAAGAATTGAGAATATAGAATTCGGAACAGGCCAGGGCAAGGAGCTGGTATTCCGCGCTATAAAAATATACTCAAACTCAAATCTACAAAGCTTGGTCTTTACATACCTGTATAGTAGAGATATGCATCCAGTATACGTCCTCATTGCTCCAGTGTTGCTTGAGAAAAATCGCCTCAACTTCTCCACTACTGACATAGTCATCCAAAACCTCAAAAGGAATTAGTCACAAAGAAGAACGAGTATACATCGAAGAAAACGTGAAAAAACTATAATCACATTACTAACCGCAATTTGCACTGAGAACGGTTTCCTCGCCCCTACAGAGGGAGGAAATCAATATAAGAGAAGGAGGAAAGACATGCAGAAGTGCATGAACTGCGAATGGCCGATTCAATAGATAAGTGAGGGAGGCCTGGTTCTACTGAGCAGGAACATTGTCGTACTCAACCAGAAAAATGTTGGACCAAGCAGTTCCAAAAGGTGAGTGATAATTTTTTACTGGTAGAAGGGCCACAGCAAAAATACGCAATTGAAATTGTCGAGTTTTTTGGTAGTTTTTGGTAACGAGAAGTTTGACGAGCTGAGTAAGAGAGAACTTCGCCCAAAAGTATGCCCTTCTGAATAATAATGGCCACCTCCCTATTTCTCTCAGAAAGTAAACGTTGACACTTCCTAGAGTCTTACCTACGTCTTACCACGAGGAGGAAGTTAAATCAAACGTATTTTTTCAAAGAGGACCTTAACAGCTGCGGTGATTTTCCCTCTCTCTCAAAATTATCCTTATCTTTACGTGGAGTCTCACCTACCCGTCGCGAATAGGGATCTATCGACTGAACATACACATAGAAATGCTGTACTCCATAAAGAAGATAGTGCTCAATTAGCTCGGTCAACAGTAGCCAACTAGTACCGTCGCCACGCAGCGGCGCAAGACAATGCGAGAGGGTATATTTTGTCCCTGCAACGAGTTTGTTTTTACTAAACGTTCCTCGTCCTTCAAGCAAATGAACCAAATGAGAATATCCAAAAGTAACACTGATTGCCATTTCTAGCTTTTGCGTCAGTCGGCCCTGAATCACCGCTTCAACTATTGCAGAGCGTTGGGTTCCGCCAGCTTAGATAGCCAGGATACAATTTCATGACGGTAAATCCGACTAATCACAAACCGAACGAGATCAACTCTCTGCATACTCCGAAAATCGACTCGATTTGATTCATTACAAGTTTTCGAAGCGGTATTCTTAATTTTCGCTTGTTTGGTAGTGGTTCTTCAGTCCTTGTGGTTGTTGTTTTTGTGTTCTCGTATTTACGTTTTCTACTTTCATTTCAAACATACCATTTTCAGTTCTGACAATAACTTCTTCAAAGGCGATGCCAGACGAGCTCTTTTCATCAGCACTGACCCCTATATAACGGGCTCTGGGGTGTTTGCAGCAGTACACGATAAACAGTGGATAGGCGATAGACTCGACAGGACGACCCAGAAGACGTTGCTGATCATCCTTATACCAGCAGTACACTTTCTTACTGAAATGAAATTTATTGCTCATAAATACGTGTAAAATGCAACTTCAAGGCTACCTCAGCAGGCCAACAGTGCATATGATGGTAAGGATCGAAAAAAATGGTGGCGTTGATCGTTCCCTGAGGACTCACCATGCTTTAGACCTTCATTCAAAATCGTGAGACTAGTGAATGCTAGTTTGGCCTCTACCAGAATGACTTGAGGAGGTCAGCTGCTACATAATGTCAGTGTCTCCATGTTCTCAGTCTCAAGTCGGGTACCAATTAACCAAGCTTTGGGACATGGAAGACATAGGACTGGACGAGGACAGGTCGCTCGATTATGCAAACCCGTAGTGGCGTATCTTCCTACTGCGCCACATAAATCGGTGAAAATCTAATATTCGTACAAGTGAAAAGAAGAATGACATTAGCCACTACAATATGTCATCAAGATTTAAGCATAAGCGTCATAACAAAACTAACCACATCCTTCCATAATTTTCAAAGGTAATTGCAGAATATGTTGGAAACGTGTATGCCGCTAGTGGTGAGAATTTTGTTGAAGCAGAACCTGGGAATTTCCAAGAATCCGTCGGCTCTTTTTCTTCTTTAGAAGATTCTCGGCTAATTAAATCATAAAATGGCACACACTGCTCAGCGTGTCGAGGCAGCCCACTGTCGCCAAGATCCTGTTCGCTACCTGGAAACAAAATCAAAACCACTGGCTGACAGGATTGAGAAGTGGTCGTAAAACAGTTTTGGTTCAGTAGGGCCATCCTCGCAGGTGAGTACATAACTGGTGCTTTTTGTAACGCTCGCTCTTCCTCAAACACTGCTAGGCATCATTAGAGGGCCTGCTTCGAGCGGTCGATCCTCACCCGGAAAACCATGCATTCCATACCTACGGGATCAGGTAAATTCGTACCAGGATTGTATGGGAAGGGGTAGTTACTGGCTTGGTATAGCGACGGACCCATAGTGTCACTGTACACGCCAAATGGGTGCTATACCCTACCTCGACCATTATGAATGAAACTCGGGTGCACGGCGCGTTCTTACGGTACTGAGCACCGCTTCACACTTTCCCTTTAGCAGGACACACAAAATCAATGTAGTTCAAACCTTCATTTCACGGTGAATTAGACGACTGTAGGCGCATACCTGGCCATGGTAAATTTGGTAAGGACAGAATCATGATAGATGCAGTCAACGTGAGTAGCACTATGATCTTGCGTAGTGTGAGTTGCTGAAGGCTGAACATGAAGATGGAGCTTCCAATTCACTGAAACCGAAAAAATGAAGATATTTCACAAAAATGAAATTTCTACCAACCTACATGTACACGAATGTATGTATAGGACCTTTACCCTTCAGAGCGGTGGACAAATCAAAAACACAAAATTTGCTGTTATATATATGATGACTGGTAACAGGTAAAGTGACTGGGGACAAAAGTTCATTGCATGGCGCTATGAATAGGCACTAAAAGGTGGAGAATTTGCAGTTATTTTGTGACATTTTATATTTTTAGGCACAAACAATTAAATGAAAATAGATCAGATCCTGCGAAATAACTTATCTTCGTTCCTGATCTATGTTTTTCTTCTGAGTGAAACTGTCAGCAGGAACGCAGAACAAAACTCGTCGCCATGAATCATGTGCTGTATGAAGTTGAGCATTCCTCGTACAAATGAACACTTTTGATGTCTCCGATCGAAAAAAGTGACCGAAAGGGAATTCCAAAGAAATTAAGTTCAAGCGACCTATCCTATCCTACTATATAATCCTATATAAATAAGCGAAACCACGATGTTTGATTGTCAACTCTAGGGTCTCGCCGCGATTGCCCGTTACCGTACTCCCAGTGACGTATTTATATCAGTTCCTCGCCGTCTTTTGTTGCATGCTTCTTGTTCTTCGTTTCATTCGTTATTATACATGTTTTATATATGTTTCCTACTATTCATTAGTTCATTTGGCGACCTGCAGGTCGCTGAATGACTGGTTACACAAAATTTCACCTCTTGGCAGCTCATCGAATGCCTGCTTGATGCCGGGCTTTACCAGCGTGCTGAAAGAGAGCGACCAAGGTACATTGCTAAAGATCGTTATATCCTCATTATCAGAAAATGACAGCATCTTGGATACTAGAACTAATAGGAGTCATCATCTTTGTGGAGTAACAAGGCCGAGTCTATAATATATTGTCAACCAATTTCACAAATTTGAAGTTTTAGTAGTGAGTTGTAGGTTTTGCTCTAAGCATGTGGTGGGTTCTGATTCCAGAATTGAATAAAAGCCTTCTGCCTTCATGCTCTTAATATTCACTATTGGGTGATGAGACTGCTGCCGAGGTGCTAGATACCGTCTTTTGGGCATCGAAAACTACCCACTTCGACGACTTGAGACGCCACTCACAGATTTCCGATTACATCGATAGCGAAACACTCCTCATCTGTGCCAAAAAACGTATTAAAAATATTTCTTATCTGTTACCTTCACTGCAGCTCACTCACGTAGGCCTACAAATGTAGCTCGCTTTCAATCCCTGCTAGCCGATTCGGCACACCTCGCTATTTTTGAATTTTGATTGGACCAGCCTAGTCGACCATGTGAGTGGTCTTTAGCTGAAATCCGAATAGCGTGATCAGACCCACAAATTACCCCGATTAGTGAAGTTTGGGTAAGAATGGGTGGAAAAAGTTTGCGTCAACTACGATATAGACAGAAGTTGAACGGCACTTAGAACTACTTTGAGACAAACGTGGGACTTGTAGCAATCTAGGTATTTTAGGAACAGTTCATCCCGGTGTATACCTGGCCAAGGAAAATTAGGTAAGGAGAGAACCACGACAGCTGCAGTCAGCGTGACTAGCACTATGATCTTACGGAGTGTGAACTGCTGAAGGCTGACCATGAAGATAGAGCTTCTAACTCACTGAAACCGAAAGAAGATATTTCAGAAAATGAAATTTTTGCCAACCTACATACACACGTATATATAGGGCGGTAAGAAAGTCTTGAGCCATTTGACGCCTACTATTTCTTGGTTTCCTTATTCAGTTCACAGTGCATTTTACTCCACGATTTTATCACCATTGATAGTCAGAACCATGATGTCCCTGATAGGCAGGCCAGCCATCTTCTACATGCAGAGCTGAGCAGGCTGCAAGCCAAAGAATTCGCTGACTGCCCCTATGACATCATCGACTTTGGTGAGCCTTTTCTCAGCTAAAAAGCAACATGGAAGGATGATAATTGGTAGCTATAGGGGACAGTATAAGTGTAATACGATGATTGCAAAAACGGATGCCAAACTCATTCCTTTAATATTTTACTAGTCTCTTTATCGACATAAGGTCCTGCAGCATCATTGCGAGTGTGCACCAAGTGTACTCTCGGCCGTTTTTCTCGAACTGGTTTCGCGGGTTTCCAAAGCGGAATTGCTGTAACGACAGTAGAGACTATGTCCTCTTTCGTTACCTTCTTGTACATCAATCCTGCCTTGTGCCAGAAGCACCATTGGAGAACCTTCTTAACATGTACTTCTGGTTTTGCCTCCGTAAAAGCGCTTCTGCTAAGCGCAGCAGGACAACACTGCATAATTTGAAGGAACAAGGTTTTTCGCCTCTCATATTACCTACCTATGCGTTTTCAAAGTTGTTTTCAAGGGAGCGGAGAAGGGGTGACTGACCAGTGAATGCCCTGGTAAACCACGTGCTGTCGGTCTGGACGTCCGAGCTCAGTCCACTCAGCGTTTCTCTGAAACGAAGGAATGGAGCCAGCCGGTAACTGTAGTATGGCTGTGTTATAGTCCCCTTGCAAGAGTACGAGGGCTCTCTTCCGGTTTCGCTGCGACAGCTTCGATAAAGGCAGAATTTTCTACCGCAGGAGCCTGTCTCAACCACGGCTTGCCTTCGAAGCAAAAGTCTCAAGTTATAAAGCGAGATAACCAGAGCTCCGCGATGCTGAAGGTTGTAGTATCTACTGCGAATACAACGCCGATGTTGCGAATGGTTTCCTTCGTTCCAGTGCTGTGCCACCGTCCGTTAAACATGAGGGCTCAAATATGCTCTTGTGGAAATGACATCGTATCTGAAGTTAAAAAAGAGGGTTTGGTTATTTATACCCATGGTAACGCTGCTTCGTGAATGACTAACAACTATCACATGTTAGGGTATGGATACAATCCAGAGGTCGGAAGTTCTGAACCTTTCAAGCAAAGTGGCTCAAGACTTTCTTACCACCCTATATGTATGTATATAACCTTTACCTCTCAGAGCGATGGATAAATTAAATTTGCTGTATGATGATGATGGTTAATAGCTAGGTAAAGTGACAGGAGACAAAAGTTCATTGCGTGGCGCTACGAACGGGCACTAGGAGGTGGGGAATTCGCAGTCATTTTGTGACATTTTATATTTTTAGACACGAACAGTTAAATGAAAACAGAGCAGTTCCCAAAATGGCGCATCCACTTTCTAGATCTATGTTTTTTTTCCTCCGAGTGAAACTGTCAACAGGAACGTAGAACAAAAGTCCTCTCCACGGATCATGGCTGTAGGGATTTGAGGACTCCATCCTTCGACTGAACCTTTCTGATGTCTCCGATCGCAAAAAAATGCCTGAAGGCTCAAAAATTAGGCGCCACTTTAAACAAAATTTACACCTCTCGGCAGTTCATTGAAGTCCTCCTGATGCTGGACTTTATCATGCAACTCCAACAAGCCGGAAAATGGGGGTGAAGGTAAATTATTGCTAAAAATCGTTATAAGAGTGACCAACGACGTGAATATCAATGAATAGAAAGAATACTACCTGTAAAAAACACTACAAAAAGACGAATAACATCAAAGCACCATTATACCCCGTAAATAAGTGATAAGCATGTATAATAGTGGAAGACGATCGGTAAATTCATTGAATTCTACGGTCATTCAAGTACCACTACCTTCTGCAAGTTCCTTCTCAGTTAAATGATTGGCCGAATATTAAGACGCTAGAGTTCGACTGCAATCTCGTCAGCTTTCGTCTACAGTAGATCTTTTTCTATCCAAAACTACTAACAAAAACAATACTGTCTAAAACAAGCAGATCCTATAAGTCGAAATGCCAAGAAATATCACGAAAAAAGGAGCGAAAAAATACGTTCAACATTTGAATAAGCAGAAGCAACAGCAACAAGTGAAAAGGGAACAAATTACAAATTCATGCACCTGCATTGCTCTTGTGAATCGCACATAGTGCAAAATAGAAATCCTGCTCGAGACATCCATTCAGTAGGGCATCACATTCATAGAACTGCATCGATAAAAACCTGGAACATGTTACGATCTTGATATTTTAACCCATTGAAGACCGCGTGTCCCGCCGGTGGGACACACCTTTTGGGCTACGCTTCTTCCCTCTTGGGAGACACTGCGGACAGAAGTGCCCATTCAGGCAAAGTTACTACTATAGTCTTGTCCTTGGGAAATTTTTTCCAATGAACGAATAAACGAATATATTCAATTTTGAAAGTTTCGAATGAACAAATGAACGAATAAATTTGATTCTTAAAATTTTGAATGAACGAATCAACGAATATATTCGATTTTAAAAATTTCGAATGAACGAATAAATTCGATTCTTTAAATTTCGAATGAACGAATATATTCAAATGTTTAGATTTTGAATGAACGAATAATCGAATGAGTAGGTTGTACTATGTGATCGATATAATTATTTCATTCCGCTCCTTGCGCTGGCCCTGAGCGGTCGATTGTTTTCTCTGTGCCACGCCAGAACTGACTACATCGTCATACTCACCGTTTCGAGCTAATCTACTCACTACTCTCGATCCAAGGAAGAAGAAGCTTGCACCTTTGTGGCGAGGTGACGACAATCCGAACTCAAGCCACCTCAAAAGGTCTATTTTTCACTTTATCTAATTCGTGCTTGCCTTCTCAATCGATTGATCACCTACGTTCGTGAGTGTCCAAGCGGCAGGACATAACCCGGTGATCAGTGCCGCCTGATTAGGTCCATTCAATCGAGTTTTCGCTTTGTCCTACGCTTTTCTTTCTTGATATGGAAACGCCCTTAGCTCCTTTCTCGCTTCAGATGCGTCGTCCTAAGAAACATAAGGCGTCGTCGGAGTCTCCATCACCAGATCTCGAGTCCGCCGTCGATCTACTCATCAATGATGCCAGTCTGCCGGCGCATCTGCGGGTCGTTATCGGTCACCTTCTAGGAATCAAGAAAGACTACAGCAATGTGCTCGCCCGTAACCAGGAGCTATTGGACGAGATTAAGGACGCTCATCAGAAGAATACGGAACTTCAGCAAGAAAATGAGGGTTTGAGATCTGAAATTGTAGCACTTAAATCTCAGTTGTCGGTTCGATTTCCTTCCACTCCTCAGAATGCATCTGCATCTGCCAATGTGTGTTGTTGCGATGAAACAGAACGTAAAAGGTCAATTGTTATTGAGAAAGTCTCCTAACGTTGTCAAAATAAATTTTTGTGTTACTGCTTGCGAAACTAACGACCCTCTGAAACATTGTATGTGCCTGGCTGGATGAAGATGCTTAGCAGGCTTACGAAACTTGTGTCAAAGACTAGCACATCAACGACTTTGCACCGGAACGCTGTTCCCAGCTCTGCTTAACACGTTGACGACAGTGTGGCATTATGCCACGCCACGCTCAAGCGGCCGCGTGGGACCGTGTGGCATTCTGCCGCGCCACAGTCATGCATTGTATTTTTCTCGATACATTTCAAAATTTCGAAGGATGTTTCTGTGCCACTTTTTAGCAGACCTTCGCACACTGTTATAGAAAGCATGGTTCATCAGAATGATTCTTAGCTTCTGATTTACTGGAGTTTTTGATCGTGCACTAGTTTTCTTTACAAGTAAAAACAAATATTGGTTATTGCAAGAAACAAATAAATACAAACAAATATTGATTATTGGAATAAACGAATAATAAACAATAAACATAAAATTTTCTTCTAACCTGGATAGGGAAAAAGGAAAATCTAAAACCTTCCAGCTGTTATTTTTCTATTTTCATTGCAAAAAAGGATTAGTCACAATCCCCGATATCACAGGACTGTATATGTAGTCTTCGAGACTTACTGTTCACTTCCATTTTTTAAAGAAATTCGCCGTGTGCCGGTATCATGCCACAGCCTCGGCGCGGTAGAAAATATCTTGGTCCCACGCGCCAGTCACGCGAAACAGGCGCTGTTGTCAACGTTTTAAGCAGGGAATGACCGAGCACTCCAAAATTTCCTATAAATAGAGAGAAATTCGGCATTTACCCCAACCCTGTGAAGCCCAGAGAGACACCAAAAATTTCTTTGAACAAGGGAAGGACTAAAGAAGAGTGTACACAAATAAGGTAGAGAAAAGTACAAATACAACTCCACTTTGAAAGAATTTCCAACTAAATGTCACAAACGGGATGGAAATTGAAACAGGGATTTGGCTGGCCTGCCGACAAAACATTGCCGTTAGTACCCCAGGTCTGGTACAAATCAACCGAGCGGCGGGATATGGAAGACATTGCTGTCTAGGACGATGATCACTCCCTCGACCTTTTTCTTCATAGAAAAAGCTAAGAGCTATCAGGGTTACCTTGAGGCAGCCTTTTTTGACTGTCGTCCTCAGTGGTGATGGGAATGGAATCCGCGGGGAAACTCGAAAAAACAAAATCTATAAACAAAGCGAGAGAAACATAAATCAAGGGATTATTTCTAAACGAAAGGCACGATACTTGGACGAAATCCTAACTCCGTCTCACATTAATCAAACTACGTAAAATCTGTCTTTATTCAAATGATATCATTCCTTGAGCGAACATCAGCACATTTCTAACAATAATTCCTCGATATAACGACAAAATTCACTATACATGTAGTTCAATGAATAATAATGACTAGAGATCATATTAGTATGAGTCAGAGAGAAACAAACATCGAGAAAGAGAGCAAAACCTCAGAGATCTTGCCAAAAAAGCAGCAACACAATGAAAGATCGAAAAATGAAATTTCACACACGAGACGAGACGAGGCAACAATACCCGTAATTGCTTAAATGGTGGTAGATCGGAGGAGCAGCATGAAAATGACGACGAAAGAGCAGGACCAGAAAATTTGGGCGGTGAGCCGTTGACCCGGCCCCGACGACGAATTGCACAAATTCGTATGGCAACCGCAAATCGCCAGTCGAGACGGTTCGAGTTCTTGCCGCAACGCAGTCGGCATGAACAGCTGGCGTAGGGTAGTGTCTGAAGGCAAACAATCAATAAAATAACAAATACACATGTAGTAGTGCAGTGGTAAGAGGCGCTACTGACATCCGCAAAGCCGAGCGATCGATCACCGCCTGAGGTAATCAAGTATTCTATCTCTGTGTGGTCGGGTGATTTGGTACCAGGCTTGTCTGGCAAGGTAAAAACACGGATTTGGTATAGGGACTGGCCCCCACGTATAGGCCAAATACGCAATCACCATGCCTCTTCGATTCTGAATTGAACACGAATGCGTGGCGCATGCTCAGAGCACTGATCAGCATCGATACCTTTACCTTTTGCCTTTTACTCACGTGATCTCGCGGTACCCGAATACCAGGAGATGAATGATGAATCTAGCTCGAGTAACGCCAGGGTAATAAGTAAAGTTTACTTGTGGGGAAGATGGAGTGGCTTGGAGCATTTAAGACGAGATTTTTACTGCAATTCATCTAGATTCATGGCACATAAAAAAGCGATACGTTAGGAAAAGCGCGGATGGTTTAGTGGCAAGAGGCGCTACTGGCATCCGCACTGTCTAGCGATCGATCCTCGAACGCATTACGGAAGCCTTCCATCCCTCCAAGGTTGGGTAAATAGATACCGGATTTGTATAGGAAGGTGGAGACATTAACTAGAACAGTGGTAGGTCTTCAGAAGTCACTGAATACCAGCTGAATCCCTCCTTGGTTCCCGTTTTCCACCTTCCTTGTGTCAGAGAAATGACTTGTCTCAAGTTTTGCCATATATTTCGGTTATTGAGCAACAAAACGCATATTTTTGCAGAAAAAAAAACTTGAAAAAGAAAGATTTGATAACTTTCTGGACACCTCCTTATTCTTAAAAAAGGAACATTCCAGTTCAGCTGGCCAAGCGGTTCTATGACCATGTCCGAGCCGAAACTATCCCTTCAAATATGATCTCAGCATTCTTCCCCAATTATTCCCTCAATCTCCCAAAATCCTTGAAAACGACTACGGAGATGATCTATTACATGCGCCGGCGCAATCATCGTCTATGGCCAAATGACCACTTTTAGCGAGATGAGACCTTTTTCTCAGGGTGTTGCAGCTCCATACAGATCTGATTTATGTATATCCTGAAAATAAGCTCTGAAGAGCTCGTTTTCGACACAAATCTGGCTGCTGGGCCTGCAAACGGCAAGAAGAAGCTGCCCGAGGCGGCTGTCCCAGTGCTCGGTGGCTTCTCAGTGATTGAATTCGCGCTTTTGTTGCCTAATGAAGCGTTATGGTCGAATGGACTGGTGATGCAGAAAACGAAATTAGGATGTGTGTCTGGGGTTTCTGATGAGAGCCGCCCAACCAGCAACATCTAGCAACGACCCTTGAGGTAAAGGTAAAGGTAAGAGTGTCGACATTAATGTATCTCCTAAGGACGCGCCACATATTCGTGCTCCATTCGGAATCGCAGAGGTTTGGTGAGTGCGTAATTGGTCTATACAATGACATGCGGTGACCACCCGCTATACTAAGTCACTGTCATCACCTTTCCAGACAAGTCAGCTACTGATTTATCCGACCCCGGAGGGATGGAAGAGTTTGTTAGCCCGGGCCGGGATCGATCGCTCTACCGTACAGGTGTCAGTAGCGCCTCTTGCCACTCTTCCACGCGGCATCCTTACCATGTATAAAGAAAACAGACCTACATTCGCTTTATTTTACTTACTTTTTCTACTTCCTTATGGCTCTAATGTTCCTCAACCTTTTCACACCAGGGTTCGTTTCCGCTTTAGCCGATGTGTTAGATTGCTATGTTCTACTCTCCTTGTCTAGGTCCAGGCACGAAGCCACGAAGGCACGAAGACGGCACGAGCCCATTTTAGTTAACATTTTTCTTTTTTATCTGTTTTCTTGATCCTTTGTGATCCGTTACCCTTACGGGCCATTCAGAGTCGGCGGCAGCGGCAAGGCGGCAACGGCTAATGGTAGATGCAACTTAACACCTATGCAAAAAAATACGTGCAGACCTTGGCCTAAGGGGTGGTGAAGGGTAAGGGAGGTTGGGTAAGGAGACAGGTATCGACCTTCTCCCTTGACTAGGCTTCTTTTCTTTTGCAAAGGGCGAATAATCGAATATATTCGAATATCGACGATTTTCGAGTTGATGGTCGAAGTCAATTCGAAAATCGCGATTTTTCGACCTATACATGAAAATCAGCAATAAATTCGGCATTCGAAAATCGCGTTTTTTCGGCGTTGATCAGCCGAATTCGAATACTTCGAAAATCGCGATTTTTCGATGCGCCATGTATCGCCTTCCATTCAGAATTCGTATAAAATCGCGTTTTTTCGAATGTTCGAATTCGAATATTCGATTTCGAATAGAATTATTCGAATTCGAACGTTCGAATATTCATTCGAGCACAACTATAGTAGCTACCCTTCCCCCTTGGCTAGGCTTCCTTTCTATTGTCAAAGGGTGTAACCAAGTTGATCGTTGAAGAATCAGAATAACCTATATGAAAACCAGCAGTAAAAGGCAAAGTTGTCGGCGTTGATCAGCCCTCTAGGGATGCGCCATGTATTCGCCTTCCATTCAGAATTGTATATCAATGGTGAACGCGAATTCGGCCCATACAATCACTTGCGGGGGGTAGCCGCTATGACAAGTCAGTGTCACTACCTTACCAGACAAGTCTGGTACCAATTTACCCCACCCCGTAGAGACAGAGGGTCTGGTCAGTCTACGCGGGGATCGACCGCTCAACCGTGCGGATGTCAGTGGCGCCTGTTACCACTGCACGACGCGCGTTTTTCTTCATATTTCTACCAACTGGTGGCCAAAACGGCTTGTTTATGTAGAACTGAAGGATTCGCTGTTGGCTGCTTATTTTCGTTGTTTTTCTTAGGAAACCTTACCCCAAACTATACCCCCTCCCAGTAGAACAATTGACTACGACAGCTCGCGAACGATTATCCGAGCTGACCCATTGTCATGCGTGTCATTGACAAAAAATGCCTCAGGGCATTTGGAAGCCGATTGGCCAATTCTGAGTCTCTCAATATCGTCATTACTAGGTGGAAACAATAGCAGAACGCCAGACGTATTCAACAGCGAACGCGGACAACTGCAACAATTGCAACCACAATCACAGCACATAAAGGGAAAGTGACAGATTGCCAGAGTAAGTGGAGCTATGGAATGGTGCTACCTCTGGGCAAGGTAAACGCAAACTTAACGTTTTCTGCGTTAGCTAGCCCCTAGGGATAAGCCATGCACTCGTCTTCCGTCCAGAGTCATAGGGGTAACGCGAACCGGAACACGAATTTTGCCTATACAGTAACTCACTGTGTCCGAGTGCTTTACAAGTCACAATCTTTACCTTTCCGGACATGTCTGGTACAAATTTACCGAGTCTCAAAGGTATGGAGGGTTTGGTAAGCCCGGACAAGGATCGATCCGTTGAACACGATGGTGTCAATAGCACCTTTTACCACTGCACCATGCACCATCTATTTATTCAATTAAGTATTATGCATCAAAACAATATATTTTTTAAACTCGTTACTCACCTAGGCAACCGGTGTTGTCAGCTAACGCCCGGATGAGACTGTGATTGTAGCCGTGAATGTCTGAAAGACAACCGCGCACGTATCCATACCGTCGTCTACCTGAAATCCATCGAATAAATCCATCGATAAATCGATTATCATGGGCAATCTCTCTGAAAGTCCAACCACAGTAGTTCAAGCAGATGCCTCTATTTTTCATATCGATCAAAATTCATTATTTTTTTTGTGGGCCATGATTTCTAACCTAAGACCGTGCTGCAATTTTTTCTAACCTCAACTTTTCCAACTTTCTATGCTCAAATCGATTTTTCTAACCTTCAGCTTCTGCTGCCAGCTTCTACTATATACCCTCTTATCTGAGCCGTAATCCCGGATTAGTAGATGAATTGACAAGCGGATTCTGGCCACGGTTATTGTGGTCAACATGCTCGTCATAATCACGTCGTAAAAAGTCGTCGACGGAAGCCGTTTTATTGTGATTTCTTCATTCCGATCACTGCTGGGATTCGGATACTAATATTTTAGCACCAGGAAGTATGGATTAGGCACAAGTAGGAGGTCCCTTATTGTCCGAACTAAAGGTAAAGATGAAGGCTAAAGTGTCGGCGCTGATTAGTCCCCTCAGGACGCGCCACGCACTCGTGTTCTATTCAGTATCGTAGAAACATAGTGAATGCATATTTAGCCTATACAATGACTTGCGGGGACAGTCGCTATACAATGTCAGTGGTTTTTTTTACCTTGCAAAAAAATCTGGCACAAAATTACCGACTCCCGAGAGATAGGAGGCTTGGTTGACACGGGCGAGGATCGAACGACCGTGCGGGTGTCAGCGGCCCCTCTTACCACTGCACCACGCGCGCCCTGAGGTTTCAAACTAAGCAAAGAAAATGCTCTAGGGGATGCACTATTAGGTCTCTAAAGTCTGTCGACCGACGATGATCTTTCAGTGGATTTAGAATTAACAGAGCATCGAACAATTCGTTTTCTATGAATGTAACTTGCTAAAATATCATAATACCAGTATAACGAACGATACCTAAAAACGCGCCACGCACTCGTTTTCCATTCAAAGGCGGAAATGCGTATCCGGTCCTATTCGGTGACCTTCTTGCTAGCGCCAGCCCAAGGCAGTGTCCTGACCTTTCCAAACAAGTCTCGCACCAATTCACCCAATCCACGAAGGATGGAAAAGGATGGAAGGCTTGGATAATCCGCTGAAGGAAACACTTAGTAAAGTTTGTCGTAAACTTAGTGACAACACCCTGAGGTCAAAATATACCAAAATCCATTCCGATGGCTACCCTGCTAATCGACGTTCAGAACTCCCCAGAAGCTATTCTCGGAATCGGAACGCTGACGAAGAAATTTCATCCACTCGAACATAATTCCGATGAAGCAATCAAGTGGGCTATTCAGTAGTAAGAGTGCAATATGAATTAAGTCTCCCTCGAGACCGCCGCGAGTGCTTTGAAATTTTATTCGAGTGAACCCTATCACTTATTTCTGCCCACGATACCCTTCTCACTTACCCACAGTTGTCCGGTTTTCCAAGAGAAGGCTTAAGGGCAGGTCCGAATTAGTGATGGAAACATAACGTGACATTTTGAGAAGATAATTTTCTATTTTTCGAAGTCGAAAATTCAGTGTGGTGAAATTGCCAATAACTAGAGACTGAAGTAGCATTGAACCCCAACAACTCCAAACGGCCGTCACTAAGGCGACGATGAAAGAAGAAGGGAAAGAAAAAAGAACAGGATCCTCTCCTCTCTATTTATGAAAGGGAAAGCACTAGCGAGCCCGTCAGGGTCGAATCCTACTCTTCAAATTGACCTTTCGTCAAACATATTTACTTTATTTTTCAAGGTGATGGTCTAGACGCTGTGGGGAAGAAGGGGATGAAGATCATGATAAGAAGGAAAATCAGAAGAAGAATACAAAAGGTCGTATTGGATTGGGTCTTTATTCTTTTTTTCCCTTTTCAATTTTGTTTTAGGATCTGATAATTTCAGGTTTCACATTGTTCAATTTCTGTGTTCCCCTCCACTTTAACCATTTTATCAATTGATTAGACTTGATTACCTGTTCAGTTGCAGTTTGGGCGCACTTTGTGGTGTACATAATAAATGAATGAAAAAATAAAAGGCAAAAAAGGTAGAAGAATCGGCGTTGATCAATCCCCTGACGCGCCATGCATTCGTATTTCATTCAGAATCGTAGTGGCATGGTGAATGCGTATTTGGCCTACAGGGGGCAGCCGCCATACCAAGTCAGTATCTTCACCTTCCCAGACAAGTGTGGTACCAATTCACCCGACCACCAATGGATGGAAGGCTCGCTTAGCCTTTTTTATCCTTTCTTGGCTGTATTGGTGATTGTGAGTGTCCAGTGGGTGTTCACGAATCGCTGCACTTTTCGATTATCTACGGCTGTTGGATTTCAATAAAAAGGTAGCCCTAGTGAGGATCGATCACTCGTACGCGCTGGTATAGTAGCACCACTTAACACTGCACCACTCGCGCCCTGGGCTCACGTGGGGGTAAACGTACCGGATATAAGGAAGAAATTGAAATGAACCCTATAAGTTTGGAAGGTACTGATCCACGGCCTGATTTAGAGTTACCGATTGAATATCACTTCTACTTATCTCAATTTCGATGAGAAACTAGAGGCTACTCTAGATTTGTCCCTTCGCACGTTTCGAGGGTATACCTTATGGGTAAGGGTGTTATAGTCAATGCCCTCACAGACGAGACTTGGAAGCCAATTTAGCCGGCTTAGGAGGAACAGGAGGGCTACTGATTACCACGGGATCGATCTCCTGACCGTGCAGGTGTCAGTAGCGCCTCTTATCACTGCACCATGCGCACCTTTAAGTGCCCAGAAAAGTCGACAAGTTCACTGAGACTGTGATAGGTGCGCGAGAGACTCCCAATCCCCTCAGGCGACGGCAAAAAGCCGCCGTTCGCCTTTTCGGTGGCTCCTGCCGTCGCGCATCGAAGAAATAAATCTTCCGTCGACCTCGGTCATTATCAGAGGCACCGCGATGGCAAGCGGAGAAGAAAACAAATCGAAGCAGCGGCCGTCGGGTCAAAAAAAATCCACCAATCACTTACCGCCGACGATATCGTTTATCCTCAACGTAACGCACATATCCGAACAGTTCTTCACGAACAGGTAGCTTCGATCGAGACTGAAAAATCAACAAATTAAAAAAAAACTCCAGATATTGTGGGTATGTAGTATGTAGATAGAAATATCAAAGTTTCAACTGTAACATTTGAAGCATACAAACATCAACTAAGAGAGGGAAGTACAGTTTTATTCTCGCGTTTCTAAGGATTAATACCCCATTATTAATAAACAATGCATATAAATAGTGTGGTTCTTATTGTTAGAATCGTCAAAATGTAGCAAATAATCCGATTTTATTAATAATATCAAAAATTATTTAAAGTCTTTGATTGTTTTTTATTAATTTTAATTTTCCATAAAGTTTATTTGTTGCGATAATTTGAAGTCGTAAGGTTATAATAACAACATTCTTTACAATGCTAATTCTTGTAGTCTTATAAAAAATGAATACATTACTCATAAATACTATGAATTTTCACATGACAAAAACACAAAAAACCTGGTTAGTGAGCAAATTATGATTATAAGTTCTTAACCTACATCCTCTTTCTCTCTTTCTTCCGGTTTTCCTCTGATTCCCTTTTATATCTACCTTGACTTCTCCTCCTTTGACCCATCTCTAACCCATTCTTCTGATCTCTCGTCGGTATATATACCGCTTACCACACCACTATACCACACACTCCCTCCCCTACTGATGAGCCTCGATGAGTGCTCTTGACCACTTTCTTTGCCTGCATAGGGTTAAGAGGCGAAACAGGATAATTTCATAACTAACAGAGTAAACTTGGACAATTCGAGATTCTGTTCGTTGGTTTCTTCACCCAGAACGAGGTGGGGTGGTATTAGACCAAATGGTACAGTTGTGAGAAGCCAAATTAGATCATATTTCTTCTCTAATAGAACAATTCGAAGATTCCGCGCCCTGCTGAGGGACAACGTACTTCAGATGTCTCTTGGTAAATAGAAACCTTGACGACCAGCAAATCAAGGAACACTAGCTTTTTTCCATTCGTTGTTGGTGTCTAGGATGTACTCTTATTCATTTTTTACTGCCCTATAGTAGCTCAGTTTAATGCAGTATTTTCTATGATGTCTGTTGTATCTTGATTATATGTCATTTTTATTTTCTCTGCGCTTTCGTTTAGTGATATGTGCTGAGCGCAGGGACTCGCGCTTCAAAATAAATAAATAAAACTTCTCCACTTCATTTCTTATTGTTTCGATTGTTCCACTTTCCAATTGTCTGTGGGAAGGTAAGAACACAGACTGGGTATAGCGGCTGCCCCACGCAAGTCATTGTATTGGCTAAATATGCATTCACTATGCCTCTACGATTCTGAACGGAACACGAAAGCGTGGCGCGTCCTCATCGGACTGATCGACATCTTTACCTTTACCCTACGGAACATGAATGTTTGAATGTTAACCCAGCCGACGACTACCTAACGCCTGCGTTCGCTCAGAGCCGTCGTTCATCCGATCCCCGCGGGACTCATCTCGGCAACAAACCATTAGCGAGAAGCGGCGTATTTTCTTCGTCCCAGCACCCAAATACGGACGGGCACCCATGGCAAAATGGCATCAACACAAGCCCAAATAGTAAAGAATTTAATCGACACTCAAACGATTCCGACTAATGGGACCATTGAATCTGAATCGTATAACGTGAAATACTGACAATTTTAGACAGAGAGAAAAAGTCTGTGTTTTTTCTGTGATTCAATTTTAAAAGAGCACCTACAGGTGAGACGTACACAGCTGGCTCGCAATGTCTCCTTCTTATACCTACAAAGAGAGATCCTTACCCATTGAGTGCAAACTCAACGGCATTATTAATACCTATTTTTTACCATAAAAATTTATGAACGACACCAAACGATCGCGAAAAATTGCTAGAAGCATGCAACGGTGTTGCGAAGAAAACAACAAGAAAGCGTGTCAAAATTCTCTTCGATGACCCTTGAAGAATCTATTTTCTTTGGGGAATTCCTCTATGACAAATTTATTCTTTTCGAAAGCAGATAAAGAGCGCGTTATAAAGTATGAAGGTAAAGAAAAAGTGGTCAGTGTTGGTCAGTTCCCAAAGGCGCGCCATGCACCCGTCTTCCACTCAGAATCGTAGAGGCCTCTGGGATGCAAATTTGCCGTATGCAATGAATTCCTCGGCCTGGCCACTAATCAAGTCAATGTCCTCAACTTCGGCAAGTCTCACACCAAATTATCAGACCTCGAGATACGGAAAGCCTGGTTGCCCAGGTGGGGATCGATCTCTCGACCGGAGATGTGAGTCTCCCTCTTACCACCATGAACCGCTTTATAGCCCCCTTTAGACAACACAAACCCTTCGAAATCAAAAAATGAGTCTATGGTGAACTAAATGAGATTCTTGATTGGGCGGACTGCCCAGCAGATCAATTTTTTCAAGAAAAAGGGTTCATATATTTTGAAAATGTGTATTTTTACATAGTTCTTATTGGAGAACTTAACGGAGCACGTTTCTTGTTCACTAAGCTTACAAAAGTAATGAAAATTTGATTGCTTGCCGAAAATTGCCTCTGTGGCGAGATGGTGTTTTTTCAACTTCCCTCAAAATAATTAATATTGACCAAAGACTTATGGTTGGCATTAAAACAATGTGTACTACCAGTTACTTCGAAAATCTCTCGAGAATTATAATATAATTCAAAGTGCACGGATGAATAAAAAGGTGTCGGCGTTGAATAGTCTTCTAAGAACGCGCCGTGTATTCGAGTTCCATTGAGAGTAATAGAGTCGCGGTGAACGCGTATTTGGCCTATACAATAACTTGAGGTCACCAACCGCTATAACAAGTCAGCGTCTTTGCCTTCCCAGACAAGTCTGGTACTAATTTACCCGAGCCCGTAGGGATGAAAAGCTTAGTTAGCACTTCTTTACTATTAGAGGGAATCTGACCGTTTACAAATCAGTAGGCCTAAATTGTTACCGAGCGGAATTTAGGCATTCAAAAACGCGTTAGACCGGTACTTGATTATGTAAAAATTTAAAATTTGACAGTTTTATGCTGTTTAGTTGGTTTGATTACTATCAGTTGTTAAATATCAATGGTGTTACTAGCAGTGTTCCCAATTGCTTCAGCGTTACTCATGTTTCAATTAATGATTGTTGTATGTTTCCTGATTTATTTACACGGCGTTGTCGCGTGTAATGAATGAAAAGTTAGTGGGACAGGCATGGATCGCTAGACCGTGCGGGTGACAGCAGCGCCTCTTACCACTGCACCACGCGCACCCTCCCACGGATCAACACACATACTATAAGATCCGTACAGTGCATAAAATCACATAATAGTATATGGCAAAGCGAAAACTTGATAAATTCAAACTGAACTCACTTGCTTCTATCACAGTGGGCATCGAAAGACAAAGGTTTCCGGTAGAGATGCGATAAATACGGGTAGTGATCCTCCAGATATGGGCTCATACAGCTGTAGCATGGTAGTCGAAGGGCTGAAAACAATCGCATTCAGTCCTCGTTCAAAGCTCAAAAATTCAAAAAATAAAAAAAAATGTGGCTCAAACGGTGCAGCTCTGCAATTCAACTAATTTCAACTTGAAAAGTTTTTTTTCGTAGTGCTACGATATTTTACCACCAGCGTTTTCCGCTCATAGTTGAATAGGGTTGAATGCCTGCCATCGGTTGAGATACCATTGAATTGGAGTATAGACAATGAATTAATCCGAAGCCTTTCTGACAAGGGTATCGAATACTCCGATTCAATGAATCAGAAGAAGAAGGGTATCGAATACGTATGTAGTCGTAATGGATCAAAAGAAACCTTTCCTTTTTTCCTAGATTTCTTTAACTCGTGGTAACCGAAACCCTCACAAATCTGGATCCATCGCATTAAGCGGGCACTTTCCCTAACATCCACATTCCGGATGATTGCGCCATGCACGTCGGCGTTAAATACAATCATTCGCGATGAGCCTCTATGGCCAATTAGGGACCGCTTCCTTTTATGAACGTCAGAGCTGCCAATAGCATCACATGGACGCATAGGCGACAATGAAAGTATGATTGTTTGATTTGTTTGAGAGGGTGGAATTTGAAACAAAAATAGAAATAATATCAAAAAATCAAATAAAACCGTATAAGGCCCTGGAGATTGCATCCGATATCAGTTTAGAGCACGAAGTTTCCCAACCCTTTGTTATTTGGTAACCGCTTTCCCACTGTCCATTCGATTTAGTTACTATTTATGTTATGGCATGGTGTTTTTGTTTTATTTATTTTTGTTGTTTTTGTTTCATTATTTTTGTACTGATTTTGTTTTTTGTTTCCATTTATCATTGGCGCTCCATTATGTGGTGTAACTAATAAATAAGTAATACTTTACTTTATTAGACCACGTATACCTTACGTGTTGATAGGGCTATATACACCTCGTCCAGGTATTTCATAGTTTCAAGGGTAAATTCGTAGCTTTTAGGAACTGTGGCTTTATATTTTTAGAATCTGTATTTATTTAGGTGAAAAGAGCAACAGGTGAAGATCGTGCACACCTGATTATGCAATGCAATTCAAAGGTATTAAACAGACTACCAAAAGAGAGAAAAAAGCCAAATTACAACCACTTAATGCTAGTGAATACATTTGTTTGAGGGGCAACTTGGTCATGATGATATGAATTAATATATAGTGAAAAGGTAAAGGTAAAGGAAAACAGATACTGGGTAATATTAAGCAGTAAAATATGATAATAGGCGCGCAGGTGTACAGCGGTATGAGACGCCAAAGACACCATCACGATCGAGCGATCGATCCCCGCCCATGGGCTAACCAAGCCTTCCATCCCTCCGGGTCGGATGGAAAACTTGTCTGGGAAGGTTAAGATACTGATTTGATTAGTGGCTAGGCTCTGGAAGTCATCGAAGTGACAAAATTCGCCTTTTTGAAACCTCTACGATTCTGGAGGGAGGATGGGAGCATGGCGCATCCTTTGGACTGACCAACGCCGACACCTTTACCTTTATCTTTACTCTAATTATCAATCTATTCGAATTATTATGTACTCATACTTCAATAAGACCTTATGCTAGAATAGGATGTTGCAATCCTACTCCTTATATTATTAACTACTTAACTTTATATTATTTTCTAATGACGATAAAGGTAAAGGTGTCAGCGTTACCCTAAGGACACACCGTGCACTCGTCTTCCATTCAGAATCGTAGAGGCATGGTGGCCTACATATGCAGTGACTTGTCGGGACCAGCCGCTATACCAAATCAGTGTTTTCGCCTTCCCAGACATGTCTGGTACCAATTTACCCGACCACGAAGAGATGGAAGGTTTAGTTAGCCCATGCGTGGATAGATCGTTCGACCGTGCAGTTGTCAGGATCGCCTCTTACCACTGTACCATGCGCGCCGTCTCCAATAACAATAACATAATAACTCTATTGACAATAACTTTAATAACATTTTTAGAACTTCTCCAGTCCTACCACATTTTATGCCGTCGGTCACCTATGCTAGTCCTCCAAGAAGTTCGGGCCCTTATCTCCCTTGGATGAGTTTCTATTAAAGTTATGGAAATCCATAGAATATCATCAGTTTTTGCTCAAGTGCATTGTTCTATATGAGAGGATTAATCGCTAGAAATGCCGGGCTTCGACCCGTCGTCATCGTCAAACGAATCGCGGCGAAAATGAAAAGAATGGGATAATCGCCGACGACGGCCGTCGAATCGACACTTGTGGCTTCTAGCGATGGCACGTTTTTCGACTTCTTTATAAGAAAAAGAGAAGAAAAAGAAAAGAAAAAGAAAAAAGAGACAGCGCACATGCTACACTGCCGACTGAAGATAGTTAATGCCTCAGGGAAGGTGTCCAGCAGGGGAGGAACCGGTGACGGTCCGCGTGACAATGGAAGAATCGCAATCAATTTGGATATTCTACTTCTCTGATACGAATACGTAGTCGTTAGGCGCGCGTGGTAAAGAGGTAAGAGGCGCTGCTGACCCCGCACGGTCGAACGATCGATGCCCGCCCGGGCCAACCATGCCTCCCATCCCTACGGAGTCGGGGAAATTGGTGCCAGACTTGTCTGGGAGGGTAAAGACACTGACTTGTACATTTACCTTGCCCCTACGATTCTGAGTGGAAGACGAGTGCGTGGCGCGTCGTTGGGGGTCCGACCAACTCGACCGCTTTACCCTTACATTTTACTCGATCAAACGTCCCTTAAACCCTAAAAATTGCCTAAAAATTGTTGGCAAACTGGACCCTAGAATTTCTGGAACATTCCGAGCTTCTTCGATTCGATTCTATGGGACAACTGTTGTTTTCTTGAGCCTGGCCGACTTCTCGAATTCCTCGCCGCAGTAGTTTGTGAGGTGGCTGAACTGCCAAATTGCCGGATAGACGATCCGACAACAACACAAGATTGCCTCTCGTTGACACCTCGACGACTCACTAGCCAACGTCTTGTCGTCTTCCCGTGAAGAAAATATGGAAAAAGCCGAAAAATACAACAAAAGCAGCCTTTTCTTGATACATTCAATAATACTCTATAAAACTAATCTAATATAATAACGGATAATAATCTAGAATAGGATCTTGCAACGATGGTGCTAGATTCATCGCAAAAATCGCATCTCAGGCGGGATTCGAACGTGCGTCTCAACCTATTCGGGGCTGTACACTAATCACTGTGCTAATGAGACGACCGTTTGCGAATCTCTAGCATCTTCCTTAAGCCAGAAGGCTTTTTACTCCCAGCACTCACTCGCAGTAACGGAATAACGGGCTAAGCCGGCGAGTCCGGGTTCGAATCCCTCCTAAGATGCGATTTTTGCGACGAACCTAGCATCACCATTGCAACATCCTATTCTAGTATATATAATAGTAAAGGTAAAAGGTAAAGGTGACGGCGTTGATCAGTACCCTGAGGACGCGCCGCCGCATTCGTGTTCCATTCAAGTCGTAGAGGCATAGTGAATGCGTATTTGGCCTATACAATGACCTTTGGGGGCCAGCCGCTATACCATTTCAGTGTCTTTACCTTCCCAGATAGGTCTGGTACCAATTTACCCGACCCCGGAGGGATGGAAGGCTTGGTTAGCCCGGGCCGGGATTGATCGCTCGACCGTGCGGATGACAGCGCCTCTTACCACTGCCCATATAATAGTAACCCGCAGAAAAGCAGTTATCAAACTGGAATCTCACGCTAATATAATAATCCTTTAATACTCTATGTGCTTCATGGAAATCGAAGGAAAGGTAAAAACGAGAAGAGCCGCAAAGTTCTGAGCGAGAAAAGAGCGCTTGGATGACCATCTCGATAGCATGTAGGCCAATTGATCCTGATTATTTTCGTAAATTTTTGTTAATCTCTCAGACAGCACGCTCGTGGCGCCATGGTCTGAGGCGCTACTGACACCCGGATTGTCGAGGGATCAATCCTCGCCGGAGCTAACCAAGCCTTCCATACCTTTGGAGTCGGGTGAATTGGTACCAGACCTGTCTGGGAAGGTAAAGACACTGACTTGGCATAGAGGCTGGATTCCGCAAGTCATTGTTTAGGCCAAATACGCATTCATCCCTTCCTCTGCGATTCTGCATGAAACACGAATGCGTGGCGCGTCCTTGAGGGACTATTAAACGCCGCCACTTTTACCTTTACCTTTAGCCTGGATCTGTCAGGCAGCTAATTTAATATTTGGGACCAGAACTGACGAGTATGCAAACCCTTGCTGCATGGTTAGGTTAAACCAGTAGGCTACACCTATTTCCTATAAACCATCCTTTTAACCTTAGTTTGGTAACTAAACAACCACGATTTTGAAGGTAAGAGTAAAAAGCTGTGGAATTTGTTATAAACAACAAATTTGTCTGCATTTAAGGGTTTCGCGCCTTCAAGCCAAACCCCCGAATAAGGGAATTTACGATGTTTGCCCACGATGCGCTCTATTCTATTAGCCAACGACGACTTGATGACGATGACCTTTCTCTCGGACTATTCCAAGCCTACAGGATGTCCGATAATTTGAATTCAAATCATGGCAAAGATTTAATAAAGTTGGCGGGTGGGGAAAGCGAAATGGCCAAACGGAGATTTTAACGATCCTGATCTTTGAAGCTTTAGAACTTTATTTATTCAACGGTTGTTTAAGCCAAAAATACTCAGATATATTCTATACTTTTTGTGAACATTCTAAAGATTTTTTACTGAAGAGCCTTGTTTTCAGGATCTTTATCCAACGTAGAAGTCTTCCAAATTCATGATCCTACTATATAATAAGCGAAACCCAAGCGATGTTTGTCATGGGTGGCTCATATGGGTCTCGCCGCGATTGCTCGTTACCGTACTCCCAAGGACGCATTTCGTCAGTTCAGCTCGCCGTCTTTTGCTACACGCTCTTTGTTTATCGTTTTATTTTAAATCTTTTTTGTTTTGAATCAATTTTTTTTCAGTTCACGTATTTTTGTTCTTAGTGTGTATTTAGCAGCCGTTTGTCGGTTGGCAGGCCGCTGAATGGCTGGTTACCTTATACGAGGGTAAACGCCATAGTTCTATCCCTCTCCCTCAGGGTGTACTCTTACCCACCGACCGAAAGAAAGCGAAAACCCTCCAGTACCGAATCATCCGAGATGTGTCTTTGTCCCTTTCGGTGGCGTTGAGCGCATTCACATTTCAATTTCTCGACGACAGCCGTCTGTGCTCTTTAATGAACGTTTTCCGGCGCTTAATTGGACAAACATCGGGTCGTAAATAGGCGCCCGCCAACTTTTTCAATTTTCATTCCATCATCCGCCCCCTTAGAGATTGGCCACTATTTTAGGTGCCTAGTTGCTCTTCATTGCCGCCTACTAAAATTAGATCCATAGGAAACCGAAAATTTCCAGGATTCTTCAGTAAAAATCTCTAGAACACTCTTGAAAATATAGAATATCTAGAGTATTTCTGAATTAAGCAACCGTTGAATAACCAAATATTACGGTCCAAAGTTCAAAGAGAAGTTTCCCTGAAATTCCCCCCCCGTCAACTTATTTGAATCTTTGCCATGACCTTGCACTTTCGGACATCTAGAACTCATGAATGAAATGGTGCTGCTCGTCGGTCTACAACGACTGCATTGAAATTCTAATGACTTCTTCTTTGCATTTTAGATCGATGGACTTTCGGCATGTGTGAAACATTGAAAAATTCTTTCAGAACGAGCTCAGCTGCGTCATTCTTTGAGCGACAGGCCTATCAGCGCACTAACACTATCCTGTAAAGTTTCACTATTGAAATTCTATTTAGCAAAAAATAAAAAATCATAGAAACGGCCAGAAAAGTATCTATACAACTTAGTCACCCAAAGATTGCGTTGAGTTGTTCATAGCGAAACTGGCGACAGTTCCGTTACCTCCAATCTCAGCTAGCTAGGTCTAATAGAAAAAGCCATTTATTCATGCCGTACTTACCATACCGTAACGACCTACAATCAGCAGTGAAAGATGTGTTCACGGCTTATCCTATTCCGATTGAAGATCGATCGTAAGGTATGGAGAGCTACATAAGAAGAGAGAGGGAGAGAAAAATGAGGATGAAGATGAAGAAGAACAGGGTGAAGATGATGAAGAAGAAGAAAGGTGGAGATGAAAGTGAAGACCACAAAATCAAGAAGAAGAAAATTAAGAGAGAAGAAATGTGTCAAAGAGGAAAGGTATAGCGTTTTCTGAAGTCACAGCAAAATGAAGCTTCTAAGGTGAAGGGTGACGCTCTTGTCTCCTGTTTTTCCTCTTCTCTGCACTATAGGTGGTAACTCTCGTTCTTCATTAAGAGTTTTGATTTAGGATTCGCCCTTTAGGGCTTTTTAAGGTCACAAAGAAGATGTTACTATTACCATTCTTCTTGAGTAACTTAGCTTTTTTTCCTCATAATGACGACAGATCTGATTGCAAGGTGAATATAAGTTGAAGGTTAGCATAAAGATAAAGTTGATAACATAAATGATGCGAAATGCGCGGGAAGATAAACCTAATAAATAGAAGGTGATGATACCCACTCTTGACCTATACCAAGCTCAACATATATCCACACAACCGTACCATAATGAAGAGATTCACAGATGGTCGGGCAGTGTTGCAAACTTTGCCAGGACCCTGATTCATGAACGGACGAGCTGTATCCGAAACTGCGGCGCAGCCAAAACCAGACAGCAGAGTCGATGGGAGATTGCGTTTATCATAGGAAATTTAGGATAAGTATACAAAGGTGGGCGCCGTTCGGGCCATATCTAGGGGTTTATCAGGGGTTTACCAATAATAAACCTGGGCCCAGGTGCCCATGGATCGACGGGTTCCGTTATATTCCAAATAATTAGTAGTGTCACCTGTCTTGTAGTCGGAGACGTTCGTGAGTAAATAGGCGAAGAGCTGAAGCACATCGGCCGCCATTCAGCGCCGAAACACAGATTTCAATGGCTGTGCTGGGCCGAGGGGTGGTGGTGGTGGTTGCCTGAGGGTGCTGCTGAGTGTGGTGGTGGTGGTTTATCCGAAGAAGAAGAAGCTGAGGAGAGTGCGAGACGGCTGTGGGCCGGATCCGGACACCACCGGATCTCGCTCACCAGTCACCAGCAGACTCATGTCTCCTCAGCTCAGCTTCTTCTTCCACGCAGAGACTTCTCTGAGTGACAATCGAGCGGCTCGGCTCGACTGGGCAGCAGAGTGAGTGAATGAGAGCGATCGGCTACTCGTCACCACATCGCCCCGATTGACATCGCGCCATTCTTCAAATGCGAACGACTAGCAGTGAATTATGGGAGCCAAGCTGGGCTTCTATAAATGGTATAAGGCCCCTTCACACTTTACTGCGTCGCTGCCGCAACAATGATGAAACGTAGTGACTGGCGACGCTGTTCCTAATTTCTTTGCGAAAACCACCCATATCACCTACTATGCGCTAAACCAGTCATTCAGTGCCCTGCCGGCCGACAAACGGCTGCTAAATACACACTAGAAACAAAAATACATGAACTGAATTAATGATTTGAAATAAAACAAATAAGATTTAAAATAAAACGATGAACAAATGGCATGTAGCAAAAGACGGCGAGTTGAACTGATGAAATGCGTATCTGGTAGTACGGTGACGGGCAATCGCCGCGGGACCCATATGAGCCACCCATGGCAAACATCGCTTGGGTTTCGCTTAATATATAGTAGGATAGTTTTTTGACCAACGACAGTCCAGTGGACGGCTGGAAAAGCGCGCTGCTATTGCGCAAATATGCGCAACTCCCTTTTTTACTGCTCTTCTTTGGTTTACTGCCGCAGTAGTGTCTGAAGGGGCGCTTAACCTTGTCCTCTCCTATTTTTGGTGCATCGAAGAAAGTGCCCTTCCACTCGAGAAGCCATCAAAATTCTTAAATTTAAAAATAGGCTTCAATATACCGTATCTTGCTGTTGGGATAGTTTATCACCATGAAGCTGTTCAACAAGGTGCCCTTTACCTCAGGCTTCGACCAGAACTCTTAAGTGGTTGAATATCACGCATATTCTACAAACCATCTTTGATCACTATTCCTAGTAAGAATCTAGAAGATGCCAGGAAACTCCTAGCGTGTCGGGCCAACAACCCTATGTCACGGTAAGGTAAAGTTAAAGTTAAAACAGTTGGCGTTAAGTCAGTCCCCCAAGGATGCGCCACGTTTTAGTGTTCCGTTCAGAATCGTAGATGCATGGCGAACGAGTATTTGGCCCATACAATGACTTGCGGGGCCTGCATCTATACAAAAAAAGTGTCTTTACCTTCCTAGACAAGTCTGGTACTAATTTACCGACCCCGAGAAATGGAAAGCTTGGTTGGCCCAGGCGCGGACCAATCTCTCCACTGCTCATATAAATTGTAGTATAAAATTTTATTCTAGCTAATTTTAATATGTTAAAATAAAATTTTATGCTACAAATAATTTTAATTTTATTCTGTTATTGGTATCGAACGTTCAATGTTCTTCAAGGTTTTTAGGTTACTAAGAATTTCTGTCCAGAAAGAAAACAAGTCAATTCTCACCGAATTGGTTTGTGCCATTTTTCCATTGAGCATTTTCTAATTCTTCGTCTCTCAAAAGCTCCTATCTCATTAATATCCAGCAAGTAGTACCGCCTTAGAAACGACATGATGAAAAAACAGAACGCTACCTAATTTATAGCTGTCACTTCTCGATGGTATTATTTATTAGTATTCTAATCCTGTCTCTCACAACGTCTGAGCGAATTGCCGCCGCTATTAAATACGTTCATGAGAATAGCCTTCGACTACCAGAGAGCAGCCCAATTTTCGTATTTTCCCGAGAGTTGGGTCCAACTAAAACAGGGGAGTTCATAGAAAAAGAAAGAAAGAAAAAAGGAAAAGAACTGGATAATTCTCGCTATCGTACTTTGGAGGGAATTCACCGACTGAAACTGTTGAGCTATTATTATTATTATTATTATTATTATTATTAATATTACGAAGATCGTGCTCTTGATTAACCCCGGGTAACTTTTCGTGGAAAACGAGGAAAATTGCCACATTTTCATCAAAAAGAGATGGAGCGAAGTTAAAGGTACGCGCCATGCATTCGTCTTCTATTCAGAATCGTAGGGGCATGGTGAATGCGTATTGGCCCACACATACATTGACGTGCGGGGACTAGCCAATATACCAAGTCAGTTTCTTTACCTTGCCAGGCAAGTCTGGTATCAATTTGTCCGACCCCAAAGGGGTGGAAGGCTTGGCCACCCGGGTGAGGATCCATCGCTCGAACGTGCAGGTGTCAGCCGCGCCTCTTACCCACCACGCCAGCTAAACTTTTATGTTAGCAGTGGAAGCCTAGAAATCTGCCGCCCAAGTTCGGTAACACCTTAATATGACGTTCATCGGAAGCGCCACTTAGTACCTAAAAGGTTCGAGCACGTTGACGCTAATCTGATCGAGGGCAGAGCAAAGTCCACCGAGGCGAGTTGAAGAAGTGGCGCAGCTCAATGGTCGGTCAACGAGCAACAAGCCCATGACTAGGGCTAGAGCTACAGGTCACTCTATTCAACTTATTTCGAAAAGCAAAGCGGTCAGGTGAAGGTAAAGGTAGAAGTAAGGATAAAGGTGCCGGCGTTGATCAGTCCCCTGAAAACGCGCCACGCATCCGACTTCCATTCAGAATCGCAGGGGCGCTTTGAATTGGCGTATTTGGCCTACACTATGACTTGCGGGAACCCAAATTTGCATATTCTCCTCCATTTGGGTTAATATATAGGGTGGTAAGAAAGTCTTGAGCCACTTTACTTGAAAGATTCAGAACTTTCGACTTCTGAATTGTATTCATAACCTAACATGTGGTAGTTGTTAGTCATTCACGAAGCAGCGTTTCGATGGGTATAAATAGCCAAACCCTATTCTATAACTTCAGATACGATGTCATTTCCACAAGAGAATATTTGAGCCTTCATTTTTAACGGATGGTGGCACAGCACTGGAACGATGGAATCCACTTGCAACATCAGCGTTGTATTCGAGGGAGACACCACAACCTTCTGCATCGCGGAGCTCTCGTGATCTCGTTTTATAGCTCGAGACTCCTGCGCCGAAGACAAGCCTTGGTTGGGACGGGCTCCTATGGCAGCAAATTTGGCGTTTCTCGAAGCTGTCGCAGCGAATCCAGAAAAAAAGCACTCGTGCTCTTGCAAGGAGACTATAGTACACTTATGCCACAGTTACCAGTAGTCTCCGTTTCCTCGTTACTGAGAAACGCTGAGTGGACTGAGCTCGGTCGTCCAGACCGACAGCACGTCTTTCACCGGACCAATCACTAGTCAGTCTCCTCTTCTCAGCTCCCTTAAAAACAAGTTTAAAAAAGCATAGGCAGGTAATATGAGAGGCGGAAACCTTGTTCCTTCAAATCATGCAGTGTTGTCCTGCTGCCCTTAACACAAGCGCTTTTACGGAGGCAAAACCGGAAGTACATCTTAAGAAGGTTCTCCAATGGTGCTTCTGGCACAGGGCAGGAATGATGCACAAGAAGATGGTAACGAAAGAGCACATGGTCTCTACTGTCGTTATAACAATTCCCCTCTGGAAACCCGCGGAAGCAGTTCGAGAAAAACGGCCGAGAGTGCATTCAGTGCACACTCGCAATGATGCAGCAGGACGCTATGTCGATAAAGAGGCTAGTAAAAATTTAAAGAAATGAGGTTGGTATCCAATTTTGCAATCATCGTATTACACTTATACTGTCCCCTATAGCTACCAATTATCATCCTTCTACGTTGCTTTTCAGCTGAGAAAAGAGGCACTAAAGTCGATGATGTCATACTTGCAGTCAACGAATTCTTTGGCTTCCAGCCTGCTCAGTTCTGCATGTAGGAGATGGCTGGCCTGCCTATCAGGGACATTATGGTTCTGACCAATAATGGTGATTAAATCGTGGAGTAAAATGCACTGTGCTCTGAATAAGAAAACCAAGAAAAAGTAGGCGTCAAACGGCTCAAGACTTTCTTACCACCCTATACATTGTATTAGGTTGGCAACTAAGTTCGTGGACTGTTTTGCAGTCATTACTTCTAGCAAGCACAACTTGCTTGAATGTTGAGCAATTTAATTTCTCTTTTTACCGTGTGATAGCGCATATGAAGTAGTTTTCAAAAACACTCATAAACCCTGTTACTTTTAACTGCTGGGAAATTTTTTCCGCTTGAAATGAAAACATCCAGAACCAGCGTTTACCAAGTCCTTCTTCAAGAGTACCTGCTTAGCGACTAGGTTGCTGAAGCGTTATAATTTGTATGTGCAGAATCTGGGAATGATGTCTTGAAACGATTGATGGTACTCAAAAACATCAAGAGATTTTGAGCAAGCAGTTCATTGCGAAAGAAAAAGGACCTTCGGATGACCTATGGAGCTCGGTCGGAAGGCCCTAATTATTCCCTTCGAATGAGATCAGAGTTCGACAACATCTATGTTAACACTTGAAGTCAGATGCTCAAATAGCTCAACTAAAAAGGTTCTGCACTATTCTAGTTTTTCTGTAAAATTGGCCAATAATTTTCCCTGCGATTTGACCCATCGCGGAGATGGGTGGGTCGGATGCCACAATTGAACGTCGAGCTTGCTCTAAAAACGAATCACTTGTTCACAAAGTGGTAACGTGCGATGGGATGTGGACACTACTTGATAATTGCCGACCTGCTAGCCGGCCACCCAAAACAAAATGAAGGCCGCTACAGATCCTCAAATCCACCTCCTCACAAGAAGCTGATGATCTCAGTCTGGAGGTTCTACGAAGGTGCCACCTTTCAAGAATTGATCGGTGGAAGTGTCAGCATTTACCTAGAGCCCAACGCTCTTTAGCCTTGCTGTGTACAGGTTGAACTACGCGGTAGTCGGTTGAAGCAGCTCTCTGAATGTTGTGTCACCACTCATCAAGACACCGCCAAACATCACGCTTCGTTTCGATCACTCCAAAAATCCGAAGGTGTGAGCTGGAGGGCTCTTGTTTATGCCTGTTACAGTACAGATGTAGCACTTCACGAATAATACCTATTTTGAATTTTTCCTGCATTCTCTGGGCGAAGACGATCCAGTAATGAGATGTAGGTCAAAATGCACCTATGAAAATAATTTTCCTCAAAAACTGAGCATTTCTGAGGAAGTGGAATGGGGCATCTACCTGATAGTGAGGAACTGCCTGTTCGTTTTGATGGTTCATATGTCGTTTGGGTAACCTTTCTCTTTATTTGGTAACTAACGCTTCTGTTGAAGGCGTTTGAGAGTCCACGAACTTAGTTGCCAACCTAATAAAAGGAAAAAAGGCGAAGGTTGATCGTTTTCCTGGGGACCGATTCCACTTATAATCGTAGATCATAGTTGAAATTTTTGGAGTAAATTTAGCACCACAAAAACACCCACTATTATTCTCAAAAATAGGTCACAGTGCTGTAATACAAGTAGAATGAATGATAAATGATAAGTGTATCCGCGTTGAGCAGCCCCTTAAGAGTGCGCCACGCAATCGTCTTCCATTCAAAATCGTATAAGCATTGTGAATGCGTATTTGGCCTATACAATGACTTACGGGGGCCTGCTGCTATACCAAGCGAGTGCCTTTACCTTCCCAGACAACTCTACTACCAATTTACCCGACTCCGGAGGGATGAATGGCTTGGTTGTCCCGAAAAGGGACCGAACACTCGACCGTGCGGGTGTCAGTAGCGCCTCTTACCACTGTACCATCCGCGCCCTAAGCATTGCGGAACGTATATCAAACGGCCGAGAATATTATGATGGTCCCCAAATTTTAGAGTTAATTAAAAATCATGGGCTTAAAAAATCGCCGACGGCAGCTGCAGCTGGTCCCATCCACCCTCAATGTCCGGCTGTTTACATGATATAATGGGTTCAATGAAGCCGTGAAATAGCAGCTTAGAAATGCGCAAAATATCGATTGGAGAGCAAAAAACTCGATGAGGAAAATCTGGACATTTCATATCACACAATCATTATACTTTTCAATTTTCTCATGATGTATGATGTTCTCAACAATGTTCTGCTTTTTCTTTCGAACATTTCTCCAGATAGTTGCACGCCGAATTTACAGAAACGGAGAAAATTGGCTAAAATATTTCCTCAATCAGTGAGATTTGTTGGGTTTTTCACGCTGTAGTTGAAAGCAGTAGACAAGCAGTAAAATGTATCCGGAGCTGAGAAAAACTCCACATAATTGTGACCCAAATTATTGCACTTGGAAGCACGGACCACTGGCTGGGCATACATAAAAGGATATTTTTTTATTCCCTTGACTTAAAAATCATCACCTGATCCAGAATTTTGGTGAAAAACGGTCACTGCTCACAAACAAAAATTATAGCGGAGAGCTTCCTCAAACAGATATCACTTTTAACATGGAATATTACTTGAATTACCTTATTATTTGAATCATTCAAGGTGAAAAAGGGATTTTTATTCAACTCAGTAAGAGTTGAGATACCTTCAAATTTATCTGCACACTTTGAGCCCCTCGTCTGCCTTTTAGAAGACATTTTTGTAGTTTTGTTGAATTATTCAATTAATGGGTAATGAATTTTCCACTTTAAATAAGTTTTTGAACGATTAGGTCCCGTGCTATCCAATTCTACTTTGCCTAAGGTTTCTTCGCTTCAGACAGTTCAATACATTTCCTATCTCCTTTTTCCTTTTTATACTTCTTTCTGAGGCTGCTATGACGACAGAAGAAAAAGGAGCTCGTCGGAGACGCTTACGTTCCAAATATCGCACTAGTTGCTAGGGTGACACAGGCTTAGGCTTAGGTCTAAGAATATTATGAATAACTAAAAATAGTAAAAATATCCACTTTGAAAATACTGAGATGCGATTTTCACCGTCAACCTGGTTAGAAGAGCAGAAAAGAAAGCCAAAATGGCAGAAATCCAAACAGCATTCTTACTGGTTAATATCGACTACTAAGACTTAATCACATCACTAAACATTCCGTACTTCTACAAAAATAACCATGGAAGCATTGTGTAATACCCAAAATGGTCGTTTTTGAACTCAAAATGGACCTTTATCAAATCAAAATTGACGTTTTTCATATCAAAAAGACACCCTCAACTTTCAAATTGTAAATCGCATAATTCTTTTTTCCTTTTTTGCTATACGCGTTTACAACAAATATATGCAGCAAGAAATATATACTAGCAATACAAATATAAAGACCACACTGATGATTGAGATAATCCAAAATAAAATATGAAACAACAAAGAGAGGGTACAAAAAAGAAACTATAGAACAAATTGAACAAATAAGAAATTACAAATAACATTTATATACATTATAAAAAATACGTCATTTAACGAATAATTAGTAAAAGTTATTTATAAAAAGTGTCTAGTTCAGTTCGGGAAACGTTTCAGAAAGACTCCTTGTTCTAAAAACTATTCGGTTTGCACTAAATGCTGATGCAGGGCAAACGTCCATTTTGGTTTAGAAAGTGTCCATTTGAAAATGAGAATGGTGTATTGTTTCAGTTTCTATTTATATTTGTCTCAGGGTTTCTTGATTGGTTTTTGTTTTAACCCACATTCAGCTGAATAGTGGTGCGCACTCATTGTGTATCCTTAAATAAATAAATAAATATTGGAATTCTTAATTATAAGAGTCTATCTTTTATTTAGCGTTTTTATTATGAGCGAAAATGGTATATATGATAGCGACCAGCAAAAAGCGATTATAAAACCAGAATTTCGCGTTAATTGAGCACGCCTTTGGATGGCGTAAAAATAAATAAATAAAATAAATAATTATAAGCAGGCCCTTTGCCCAAAAGTCTTCGCATCTTTAGTCACATATTTGCTCTCCAACACTGAGAACATCTGTCCAAATTGGTCGTGTCGTCCAAATGTCCGAAAAGTGCGAGCATTTCAAGACGCCCCGACGGACTTCGCCCGCCGGGCGGCCGTCCGTTTTGACCCGCGCGCGAAAACCGATTCATCGTCACTGACGAGGTGTTTAATTTCGTTTCGAAGGGCGACGGCCGGCCGTCGAAGCCCCCAAGCTTCAGCCGCCCTGAGGCTTCTCCATGCGTCATTTATCTAGTATAAATGTGATATTATGGTTCTGCGTGGTGAAGTGATAAGAGGCCCTATTGGTACTCGCACGGTAGAGTGATCAGTCCTCGCACGGGCTAACCAAACCTTTCGTCCCTCCAGGGTTGGGTAAATTGTTACCAAACTTGTCCGTGAAGGTAAAGACACTGACTTGGTGTGGTGGCTGGCCCCGCGCAAGCCACTGTATAGGCCATATACGCATTCACCATGCCTCTACGATTCTGAATGGAACACGAATGCATGGCGCACTCTTATGGGACTGCTCAACACCGATACATTTATCATTTACGTTTTATTCTACTTGTATTACAGCATTTTGATTTCCACTTTCAAAAAATGATAATAGTTGGTGTTTTGCTGGTGTTAAATTCACTGATTTAAATTTCAAGCTGAACTGATTTAAGTTGGAATTTTTAATTTTTTTACATTCCTACTTCCAACATTTCTCTATTTCTCCACTAAAAAAGGAAAATTGGCAGAGCAATTCATGTCTCGTCAAAGGTAAAGGCAAAGGTGGCGGCGTTGATCAGTCCCCTAAGTCACGCCATGCACTCGTCTTTCATTCGGAATCGTAGATTGAATAACTTGCGGAGGCCAGCCGCTATACCAAATCAGTGTGTTTACCTTACCAAACAAACCACCTACCTATATACTCGACTGCGGATGAATGAATGGCTTGGTTAGTCGGGGCCAGGAACGATCCCTCTACCGTGCAGGTGTCAGCAGCGCCTCTTATCAATGTACCACGCGCCCCACTATCAATTAACTTTTTTGCAGAGACTTTGTTTCAGAGGTTCTTCAAAGAATATTTTTATTGCCATCTTCTATGCATGGTTGCGTCAAATTCTATTATCCACATATTGTTTTGCGTCAACATGCTGGTCGCTATGTAACCAAACATCTTTTATGAATCAAGACCTGGAAAGCAAAGGAATATCTATTTCATGCAGGCTCAATTCATCTGTCAGCGATCAGTTTGAAGACGACTTAATGGAGGATTTGATTGGATATCAATCTAGCGAATATCAGTCAATCCAGTAGAGAAATTTCAAGCATCAACTTCACTTGACAGCTCAAAGACAAAAAGTAAATGAAGCTGTAAAAAGAGATGAGCTAAAAAGGAAAAGGAAATGTGATGCGGACTCATAGAGTTCATAAAAGTGGGATAGAACCAGATCAGAAGATGGGCTCGGTGTTAAGGAAAAGAATGAACAGCAATGAGTTTACAAAGCGATAGAGGAACGTTTCAAAGCTTTAGTCCATCAGTCAAGCAAGTTCTGGAAAGTGACAAGAGGCGCCACTGACACTCGCACGGTCGAGTGAACGATCCTCGCCTTGGCTAACTAAGTCCTCCATTCCTCCGGGGTAGGAGTGAAATGGTAACAGACCTGTCTGGCAAGGTAAGGACACTGGCATTGTATAGCGGTTGGCTCCCACAAGTCATTATATAGGCCAAGCCCGCATTCATCACGCCTCTACAATTCATAATGGAAGACGAACGCATGGCGCATCCTCAGCAGAATGCGAGGAGCCTTGTCGGCTCGATTTTCGTGGCTGTTCAGGATCGTGCCATTTACTGGGGTGAAACGGCTTTCGTTTACTTCGTTGCATTCGCGCCACAGAGACCAATCAGCAACGGATGTTTACCAGAGTCAAATATAGCTGTTATCGCGTCGCGTCTAACCGCAAACGGTTACCCCACATCCGTTTCGATTTTTGCAGCCGCAGACCCTGGGTAAGCGGAACCCTACTGGTTGAAAAAACTGATGAAGACCATTAGGCTCCTGAAAGTGAGAGGAATCGATATGGCACCCATTACACGTCCAAAATTCACAGGAAAAAAGTTGGAAGAAAATAGAGCTATACCCACCAGAGGATCGGTCGGTTGTGGTGAGGATTATAGAATTTTGACGCTGAAGGGTAAGGGTTATGATAAACTGGCCAGCGTTGATCAGTCCCTTAGGTAAACGTAGTCCCACGAACGAGAGAGCTATTGACTCATTTCCCGAAAGCTCCAGGTTGCGAAAGGGCTCCAGGGCCCAGATTCATCATTGCTAAACCCCCGATAAACCCCAAGATATAGCCCAAACGGCGCTCTCCTTTGTCTACTTATCCTAAACTTCCTATGTTATACGCAATCTCTCACCGACTTTGCCGTCTGGTTCTGGCTGCGCCGCGGTTTCGGAGACCGCTCGTCCGTTTCGTGAATCTGGGCCGAGGGCTCCAAGATCATTGGTAAACCCCCGATAAACTCCGAGATATACCAAGAACAGCGCAAACCGAGATTCGGGAACGGTCGCAAACTCGCCGTATCGAGCGGGTTTATCGCCGACGGGGTTTCGGAGACCGCTCCTCCGTTCATGAATCTGGACCCAGGGTTCATACACACTACCATGGAAAAGTTGTAACTGACAATGGTGAAGCTATTAAAGTGATTTATGATAGGAATTTCAAAGTACAAGGGACTAAGAAAGTTTATCGGGTTACAAGTATTTATTAAATTCTCCAAAGAAAACACATAGGTTTGGGAAGTATACAGTTCTACCCAAATTGGACCGTAAAAGGTAATATTAAACCGTCCGATCAATACTGCTTTTCGAATTGCTCCAAATCTGCCTAAAATGTTGGGAGTATTGCTGTTCAGAGTACAAGAAAAAATGGAATTGAATTTTCACGTATTGCCATCTCCCATTTAAATACAGTTGTGTATTGTTAACACTAGGTCGCGGGCACTAGCGAGAAACTATTCCGATGCCTGAAGGCATAACCAGTTTTAAGACGAGTTTAACCTTATGTTTGTCACCCAGCAAAGAATTTTGGAGCCGTCGGGAACAATTCGATGGTGTTCGCCGGATGGCAACCGTTTTTCAGCGATGTCCGCTGGAATTTCAAATTCCACCTCTGGCCGGCCCAGCAAGCTCCCGGGCAGATAAAGGGCGCTACAAAAACACACTACCCAAGTAATAGTCGCCCATTAAGGGAAAAGATGAAGGAAGCGGGACGCGCCACGCACTCGTTATCCATTCAGAATCGTAAAGCCATGGTGTATGCATATCTTGCCTATACAATGATTTGCAAAAGCCAGTGCTATACCAATTCAATGCCTTTACCTTCCCGGACAAGTCAGGTACCAATTTACCCAACCCCGGAGAGATGGAAAACTTGGTTAGCCCGGGCGGCGATCGATCGCTCGGTCGTGCAGGCGTCAGTAGCGCCTCTTGTCATTGTACCACGCTCCCTATGGAGCGTAAATAATAGGGAAAGTTTTCTTTTTAATAATGGGGAAGTATGTTTTATACAGTTTAAGCTTTAGACTAAGAATAAACGGGAACCGGCATCGAGAGAATTTTGAATTAAAACAAACAGATAAAATTTGATATTCTCCTCTTTTCCTGCAAATTTCAGGATTTTATCATTTTTTGACTAAATTTGGCTACCTTTTACCCAGAAGAGCTACCGCCCGAAGTGATCCAAAAGGTTAATGTCCGAGCAGTAATGTCTAATGACCTGGATAGTGGTTAACGTGAAGGGATTGGGGTAAAATTAGACCTGCAAGGTATAGTTTACCCATGGATTAATGATGTATAAGTTTGCATAGGTTTTTTTCTTTCCTGTTTCGATGTTATTTTCAATGGTCTTATTTGTAGAGAAGTGTTTTTTTGGCTAAACGGAACCGCCGGACTTGCTTGAATAGCCTTGAATCGGCTCATAGGAAACGAAGTGGATAAATCGCCCAGGTTCAAGGAATATAGCCGATTCAACATCAGGAATCCAGAATTCATGAATCACACATCAAGGCAGAGTGGGAACATATACCCAGGGTGACCGGGAGACGATTTTGGAAGTTTCTCCTTCCATGTTTTCATCTTTCAGATTTTCAGATATAGCTAGGTCGCTATCGAAACAACATAGAACGGAAGATGTATGGCGCAAATTGGTCTGTCATTCAAAGTGTTTTTCGAGCGTGAATTCTCCATGGAGCACTTAATCTTACATTCCTGAGGTTGATTCAAACTCGTCTAGCACGGCAACATTGGCATTTTCGCCAGTACATACACCTATTTATTTACTTTCGAAACTTGAAAGGAAGCTAAAAGTCATCTACGACATTAATGAAGACAACATTAATGAAGGCCGGAAATCAGCAAATACAATCAGTTGGACTTTTTATAAAAATGGTACTCTTGGGCTTGATCCAGACGTGGAGATGGGACCTCTTCGTTTTATTTTTTATCAAAAATTTTATTAAAGGACAGCTCTGCAATGAGGATTGAACATCCCGAGGAGGTTCTTTATCTTTAAAGACGAACAGCATGAGTATTAAAAATGTTTCTGTTCTTTTGACTTCTCCATTAGTGAGGTCATTGTCTCTTCTCTCTACTAATAAATAATAGATGATGAAAATGTGGACGAGTTTACACAGACCACACTACAGAGATTTCCATTCCGTGAATTTCAGGTATCTTGGTATCGTTAGAGGGAGACGAAACAATTACAGTACCGTAACGTGCCGCAACGATAGCGGCAGCGGCGTTTTGTGCGCCGAAAAGTGCCGTTTCTGGGGTCCACACGTGGTGACCCAGCCGACCTCGGTTCATTTACCCCGCATGCTCAACGGGGGTCCCCGCGTGGTAGCTCAGTCAAAGGCGGAGCCTTATCGAGCGATGAGTCATTAGTCGAGGAATCAAAGGAACAAGGGACCGAAAATCGAGGGTTCAAAAAGATCGTTTGTTAACGAGTTCCACAGATATGGGAAATTTGTATATGAAAAGATGGAGACTAAGCTGTTAAATTCGAATATGTCTTTATTTTTTTCGAAATAACCAATTTTAGAGAAAATTTAGAAAAACGGCGGTTTCTGCGCAAGAAAGCGCCGACCGCGCCGTTTTATCGTTGCGACACGTCCGGTACTGTGTCTCCGTAAAGTGGACAATCAATGAGGAACGAAGGTAGATGCTATAAATAAAGATAAATAAATAGAATGAAGACGAACAGCATAGATACAGTTATCCTACCAGTATGTAGAAGTCTCTGAATTTCAATTCCACTTCTATTTTTATATGTTTTCAGCAAACAAAACCGACGGAGGAGTTCACCAGCCTCTCTATAAGCGATTCCTAATCTTTTGAAGACAATCCTGCTTCATATCCACTTCCATCCTGCCTACCAGTGTAGCCGATTGCACTCGAATTAATAAATATCCGTCTTCCGGCCAGCTATTCAGCAGATATCCCTTTCTGAAGGGGAACATAATGAAATTATGAACTGCATTCCAGAGGCTCAAATGAGACGCAGAAAATTGCCTTTCATTCATTTAATTTCGTCTAGAGGTGATCAAAAACAACGAAACTGTTAAGCTTAGCCTATCAGCAAAGAATCACCTGTTTTAAGCGAACATACATCTTTCAGCTGTTGATAGCAATTCAATTAATTTTCATAGTAAGAACTATAGAATAAGCTTTCGGGTCGAAAATCTGAATTCTGTGGGGAGAAAATCTTGCAGGTTTCTCTGTAACAAAGATTCCAATTCCAAAACAGGGTACATTTCACGGTCACAGGGGGGTCTTCTCTCTTATTCTAAAAAAATTCTAAAAAATTTGCTCACAAAACCAAATGTTTTCTCAGATTCACTTGGAAAAAAAGTTTTCTACACACGAAAGCATGTACCAATGCTTATAACCCACCTCACAATAAAATGAAAAATATAGAACATAGTGAGCAAAAGCGTATCCAGAGCAATAATTTATACGTTTATTCTAATATTTTTATAGATTTCAATTTTTATTCAATATTTTCACCCAGTTTTCAATTTCCGGACTGGCCCACCAGAAGCCACTCAATCATACCTTATTAAAAAGATGCAAAAAGAAACAAAAAATGTCACTTGAAAGAAACATATCAACATAGTCTTCCTCCGCTAGGCTTCGTAATTTCCACCTGACAACCTCATGAGGCAGAAGAAACTAATAAAAATTAGAAATTATTAGAATTTTTTTCGTTCGAAATTACTAATTGGGAAATTTCTAATAAGTGCCAGTAATAAAGCTACCAATTGAAATAATAAAGAATTTGGAAATTTCATCAAATAAGCTCTAGTAAACGCTCAGCTTTAGAATAAATAACCGTGGTGAAAAAAATAAATAGTTATCTCCTCTGAAATAATTCCTAAATTAGAGGTCTGACTGTCCCCCGAGTCCACAGCTTATACGAAACCCTATTTCCAGAAGTTTTTTGCTATTTGAGCATTTGTTTGCCCCCTGCCCTCAAGCATTCCCTTACTGATGAGCTGGGGAACGTGCTCGGCATTGTCTGAGCGACTAGCAATAAGTGTTTATCTCGAAGGCACAGGCTTTTCTTTGGCTGACAGATAGAGGCACGACATCCTTTAAGGAGACTCTTCATCTCAGAAGTTTTGCAAAAAAACAAAAACAAAGAAAACACGAGAAAAATAAATATACAAATTACTAGAGTTGAATAGATCAAATAATGTTGGAGTTGTAGATGTAGGTCGAAAATCTAGAAGAATCGATTTTTTGGTCTCGTAGATTTCAGATTAGCATAACGCATTGGTGAGTGGGAATGTATCAGGTTGTTAACTGATTATTTGTCGTTTTTTGTCAAGCTTCTGGTCAATTTTTCTCATTTTTGATTTCAACTTCAATGGTCGAAAAGTTATCCAAATTCCATATCGTGAAAGAGCAAATAGTTCTCTATCGAATGCTATCTGGACGGCGCACAACAGAAGCTTGAAAAAACGGCAAATAATTAGTTAACAACCTAATATGTAAAATGAATGGAATCGAAATTGAATTTTTGAATAATAGTTCAATTATTCACCACGCATTTACGATTCGAATGGAAGGTGAGTGCATGGCGCGTTCCCAGAAGACTGATCGTCGCCGACAGCTTAACCTTTACCCAGCTCTTACGTTCCCTTTTCAAACAACTGCGTAAGGGTTCAGTTAAAAAGGGGATTGGGTATGACGTGTACCCGCGTATAAACCCTATTCAGTAAACTTTCTTTAACAGGTATGACGACAGAGTGACATTTCTCTAAGAGAATTCCTTTGATTGCCTTTGACGAGAGCATTTCTTAGAGAAAAAAAAAGCTAAAAAGAACTTCTCAAGCGGCTTAAATCCACTACAATAGCGAGTATGATTGTAAATGAGCGGAAAATGCCTATTCGCGCGAAAAGGCTGAAAAAGGCGAAAACGGCAGAAAAGGCAAAAAAGACGAAAAAAGCGGAAATCTCCCGAACGACTGACCAGCATCATCGGGTACCGCGGGATCGTGCACATTAGCGAGAATGAACGAGAAGAGCTTCGTGAATTGTGACGTCATCGCCACCACACCATGTTGTGCCGGCGGATTACGGTAGGATACGGTACCGTCGAAGTGGGGGTGGCTGTTAGGACTGGCTAGGGCACAACTCTGAGCAAAAAGGTGTGGTGTGGGTATGTGTATGTGTGCGCGTGAAGCACAAAACGGCTTCGAGTGGGCGTGGCCTGCGGGTCCGGGGGGCGTGGTCAAGCAAGGGTGGGAAAGTGATGTGTGGGCAGGCGAGGAGGCATCCATCGGCCGCCCGTAAGTAGAAAGCGATGAGCCGAATAAAGTGAATCAGACGGGGAAAC
Source organism: Nippostrongylus brasiliensis (assembly GCA_030553155.1). Lineage (NCBI taxonomy): Eukaryota > Metazoa > Nematoda > Chromadorea > Rhabditida > Heligmosomidae > Nippostrongylus > Nippostrongylus brasiliensis. The sequence goes on along the minus strand of CP130736.1, from coordinate 5,583,322 downwards.
GATGGGCTACGAGGAGCAGCCACCCGAGGAATTTCTGCTAGACGAATTCGACACTCTCCCCCCTTGGGCTCTTATTGGAATAAAATGCAATAAAAACTACAAATAAAGGTAAAGTAAAAGAGTTCAACTCTGATCAAACCCCTAAGGAAGCGCCATGCATTCACCTTCCGTTCAGAATTCTAGAGCAGTGATTAATGGGCATTTGGCCAATACAGTGAATTGCGAGAGTCCTACCTTTCTTCGTAGACAAGTCTGGTACCAATTTACCCAACACCGGAGGGACTGACGAGCCAAAATTGTAGTTGTCATGTTAATAAATTCACAGGAACAATATTGTGATAGCAACTGCCATCCTTATAGAAAATCGATAAAATTTAATATGTATAGATATTGCAAATCTCGAGACTGATTCTCTATGCTTGCAAAAAATACGACGAAAAATGAATGCTCGGAATGAAAACTCCTCGGTAGGAAAAATATGGTTAGATCTGGAGAAGCAAGAGGTGATGTATTGTTCTGAAACTCTTATTTATGTACTACCTTCTACTAACTACCACTTTCTCATTTCTATTTTACAATTATCATATGTTTTATCATTTATCTCTCATATATTTTCACAAATATTTCACATATATTTTATAATATTTATCATATACTCATATCACCTCCCTTATAGATTTTCCATTCTCGACCTCATTTCGAGGTCGAATACTAGATTATCTTCTTCTTCGTACTCACAAATTGAACAGTTACTTTTTACCCAATCCTGGGTTAATGAGTTCAACTCTAACCTATAATAGCTACTGATTGGAACAATAATGAATTCCACCCAAAGAAAATCTAGTAAAAGGACAACTTCAAAAAATACAGTCGTCCTGAATTGTGCATAGTTATCTCTTCTGAAATAAATTTAACATAAAAAAATGATTCCGGGAAGAAAAGGAGGAGGTCTGATGAAGGGGTTACAAATTAGGAGCTTTCTTTCAAACGAGTATGTTCGAATAACAACTGGTAAAGTGAAAAGTAAGAGATTATTCAATCATCTTTATCAGAAAATGACATTTCGCCACAAGAAAATCTGGAGTCGCGCTAATCCTGTTAGGAGATGTTGTCTACCCTGATTCAGGGTAAGTTGATCTCTGAAGGTAAAATCATTTTTCTTCACATAAAGTATCACACGATCCTCGCTATAACCTTACCCATTGGGTACATATTCTAACCTTCCAATAGGTACCGACCTAGGTGAGATAGCTTCCAGTTCCTCATCAAAATAGACATCAACAGTGATACTTCAACCGGTAACCCAGCAGTATACCGTAGATCAGTAGCTTTCGAATTTACGGTTTTTTACATGTAATGCTTTGTAAACACAAATTATTGGCGCTTGTGGTGCTGTGCTGAGAGGCGCTGCTGACAACCGCACAGTCGAGCGATCGATCATCGCCCAAGGTAACCAAGCCTTCCATCCCTCCATGGTCGGGTAAATTGGAACCAGACTAGTCTGACGAAGGCGAAGGCGCTGTCTGGGTATAGCGTCTCTCCATCTCAAGTCATCGTATAGGCTAAATAGACATTCACCAAGTATTTACTAGGGAACTGATCGACAACTTTACCCCACCTTTACCTGGCCCATAAACCTATGGCAGCTGCGGCAAGGTATCTCCATGGCCCAGATTCATGAACGGACGAGCGGTCTCTGAAACCGCGGAGCAGCCAGGACCAGGGCCCAGATTCATCATTGGTAAACCCCCGATAAACCCCGGCGCCTACCTTTGTCCAATCCTAAACTTCCTATGTTAATGGCAATCTCTCATCGACTCTGCCGACTGGTTCTGGCTCCAGCGCGGTTTCCGAGACCGCTCGTCCGTTCATGAATTTGGGCCCTTGCAGAATCGATGTGAGATTGCGTTTTTCATAGGAGGTTTATGATAAGCAGACAAAGGTGGGCGCCGTTTGGGCTATATCTCGGGGTTTGTCGAGGGTTCACCAATGATGAATCTGGCTCCATAATGTTACGTCGGGGTAATTCAAGCCGTCAACGCATAGATATTTGAACCCGTTCCGACAGTTGTAGCCCAGAATGAGCGGCTAAGTGCGGAGAAGCTCGTTCGTTCAGCATCGGCGGCGAATGGGCTTGCTAGGAATGGAAATGTGAAGCGGAAATCATTCGCAGACGTGAGCTGTCGTTTCGCATTCGCATTTTTCCATCCCACAAAAGGTTCGAATCTCGGCTTAATGGAGTAGCGTTCTGACTGGCCAACCATTGCCTACGGCTACCCGCTAAAATGGCAGTTGACGACCGCCTGATGGCTGGTAGATGGCATTTACTCCAAGGGGAATTCGCGAATTATCTTCATCTCCATCCACCACCTCCACCCACTGGTGTTACGGTGGACAAACTCAAATTCACCAAAAGGTTAGGGTTCCCTGAGGCAAATAGCACCCTCGGGTAGGAATTTCTTTGATATTTGTAAGAAATCTGATTTAATCAATTGAGTCGTCGCTGTTTATTTGTACCACAAGCGATGCTAATTATGGGTTTTTGTTTGCCTGTCGTCTTAACATTCATTATCACTTGTGTTCGATCGACTAATTTTTGTGTTATTTTTACGTGTTCTTTGGTAATGGCTTAATACTTGCGTGGCGTACGCCCGTGTTGAATAAATAATTATATAATATATGTCATTTCCAAATACGCACCATGAAGGCAGTTTGATAGAGCTGTCAGGTCATCGAACCTTTTATTAGCTGTTTTATATTATATGCTTTATCGGCTCTTTTATCAGCTTGGGTTTTGATGCTATCGTCTTCTCCAGAGCCTGGCAGGACTAAAAACGTTAGGTGGCCAATCGCCCGGAGGCTATTTCATCTTTAGAAATAAAGAGTAGTAGCCACATGCCAGACGTGCCACATCGATAAAACGGCAGAGGTGGCGTTTTTTCCCGTCAAAAACTGCCGTTTTTAAATAATATCTTGAAATCATCGATTCGTTCGAAAAATGAGTAAATAAAATAATATTTGAGCTGAAAAACTCGAGCTGTACCTTTTTACAAATAGCATTTTCAAGCACGTGCAACTCGTCTTCGAACATTTTTGACGTTCCCACTTACTTTTGATTTTTTGACCCTTTCTACGTCTGTAATCTACCTCTAAAAGATGAAGTGAACGCCGGTCGATCAGCTGCTTAACCTTTTGGGTAGCTTCTCATCCTTTCAGCCTCTGGAGAAGGCGATAACTTCCAGACCCAAAGCCAATAGAGGAACCAATAAAGCATATAGGGCAGCTATTAAAAGGTTCGATGGCACAAAAACTGTAAACGCTCTCAAGCCATCTATATGTTAATGTCAAGGTTCAATTGTGATTGAATTGGACTGACCTCGGGCTTAATTCTAGCCCCAACCCTAACCCTAATATAGATCATTCGTTAGAGTTTCACCGAGTATCATATTTTCGCTCCTTCTCCACCTGCTCGGTGTCAATAAGAATCGAAAAAGCTTAACAGCTAACAGTCTAACGGCGCTTATTACCGCCCGTCCGCGATTCGATCTGATCTCGATCGATAATTAGATTCGGCTCAACCCGCAAACCCTTCACCCGGCCATGCGGCATGCACTAGGTCCCAGATTCATCATTGGAAAACCTCCGATAAACTCCGAGATATACCCCGAACGGCGCACAAACCGAGATTCGTAAACGCGCGTCGGGGTTCAACCGGGGTTTATCGTGGGTCTAACACACCTCGCGATGAGACAGGGTTTGGGAAACCTCGCGGTATCGAGTGGGTTTATCGCCGACGGGGTTTCGGAGACAGCTCGTCCGTTCATGAATCTGGGTCCAGATCCGGCCGATATCCGATTCTGGTGGGTAGTAGTCTGCCTCTCCCACTTTCATTTTCGGCTTTCTGATAGAGATCGGCTAATATTTCTACATTTTCTTTTCTTTTACAATTTTTTGATGGTGTGAAATGACACTATGGTGATGAGATAAATAAAATGACTGCTGGCAATTGAGATGAAAAAAGAAAGATAAAAATGTAAGAAATTTTGTAAATTAATCTTCTCGAAAGATGTTACACAATGGGATAGAGAACAGCTAAGGTCTCCACATCTAAAAGTGAGGAAAAAAGGACCATAGGATGTGAAAGACACGCCAGTGTATGATGAATAATTCTGAAGCTACAGCTTTTTTACGAATCGATATTATTGAATAATATCAAATAATGATTGATTTCTCCGACGCGGATCTCAAGTTTACTCACATAAATGGATAAATAAAGGTATGAATAAGTAAAATGGATAATCGCAGCAGAAGGAGGATAGACGCAAAAATCTCAAATTGTTCCCAGCTTGGCTATCGGTAGCACGGGATGATTCATCGAGCTAGGAAGGCAGGGAGCCAGCTTAGCCGATCTCATCCATCTTAAGCTCATTTCCGATTTATCAGCGGATCTGGAGCTGGACAATGGTTTTCTCAGAACTACGCCCTTTTGCCTTAAAGCTTATAGAAATTCTAAGAAAAAAATCTTTGGGAATGAATGAAAAGTCAACGTGAAATTCCAGTTTTATTACCGCTTTTTCGAGTTATTATTATGTATACTAGAATATGATGTTGTAATGGTGATGCTAGGTTCATCGCAAAAAAATCGCATCTCCGGCGGGAGTCGAACCCGCGTTTCGTGCACAACAGGGCCGTGCGTTAACCACTTGGCTACTGAGACGACGGCTCTCCATTGCAACATTACAACATCATATCCTAGAATGAAAAATCATTTCTGGTCAAATCAAATAGTACTTATAGTCACCAAAAAACCTGTCAGCATCTATCACCTTTAACAAAGCCGGTAAGAAATCAGAGCAGCACCAAGATTCGCCTATGGATCAGCATGATCTGGAATGATTCCTACGGAGAACGGACTAGAGAGGATGGAGAGGAATATTTTAATAAATCAGTCAAGATCATGATTCATCGAAAAGTCAAAGGTAAGCACCTCGAAATTAGCATTCAATCGGTGATTTTGAAGAGTAGTATTTTTGAAACGGGGGTCAACAAAGCAGATAAGCGACTTTCTTCAGTTTCCATCACGGAGCTGAAATTCTGATAGCCTATTCCACAGCGTACACACTTCTGGCCTCTATTCCCTTCTAAAGATGCGCGTGGTGCAGTGGTAAGAGGCGCAGCTGACACCCGCACGGTCGATCGGTCCTCGCCCGGGCCAACCAAGCTTTCCATTTCTCTGAGGTCGGTAAATTGGTACCAGACTTTTCTGGGAAGGTAAAAACGCTGACGTGGTACGGAAGCTGGCCCCGCAAGTCATTGTATAGGCCAAATACGCAGTCATCAAGCCTCTACGATTCTCCACTGAACACACGTGCGCGGCGCGACCTACGGGGACTGATCAACGCCGGCACCTTTACCTTTACCTTTAATCCCTCCTTAAACGATTGGGTTACCGTAGCTGAAATATTCAAAATCAAACAGCTGCTTTTCAGTTGATCGGCTTTTCTTAGGTGACTTAAAAGTTATTTTTCATCTTTTTTTTTTCAAATAAATCTTTAGAAGACGGAGATTCCGAGGAAAAGATTGAACGCTTGTCATCACTATTCATCCATCCCACTAAAAGCATCGGAATCTAAAAGTGCAGGCAATATAATTTCATGAAATTCAAAGCCAAATTGGCGGCGCACTTAGCAAAATTGAAAAGTTTTCACGCGCGACTGCGCTGTGCCGAAGTTCAATCGTAGTACACCGCTGCACAAGGAGGACATGTCATGGGCTTAGATGTTCCTCAGAAGCACAACAAAATGTCAACTACAACAGTAAAAATATTATTTGAATGACTTATATATTGGGAAAATAAAAAATAGTAAAAATATTTTTTTCAACTACGGAATCTCTACTTCGAACATTTAGGTAGTGTATCGATACATTTACCGAGGGAAATTTCAAACATGGAACAAACAGCTCTCTTCTTCTATTTCTTTACTTCCATTTATTTATTTATTTATTTATTTCTCTTTACTATTTCCTCCTAGGTAAAATGGAAGCACAATGTAAATAGAAGAGGGATGCTATTGCTTTGGAGATTAGTTACTCCAGCTGTTAATTTATTGAAACCTTTTATCGTCTACACCTTTTTTACCTTTTAGCCTTTCATACCTTTTTATAAAGACCGAGAACCAGACGATGGTATCTTTTTTAGCGTTCAAACCCTCTGTTGCGCCGAAAAAAACCACACTTACGGAATTTTCTTTAAAAATGGGTGACTTTAAAATAAGCTTTCGCATTCTATCTTCACCTAAGAAAATACAAATAAAAGTACCTATAGAATCACTAACGAAAAAACGCTCCAAAAGAGAAGTGTAGTTTTGCTGCTACCAATTTCATCACGAAAAAATCGGAGGAATACCTATAAAACTACTAATGAAAGGTGAACGTAAGTGAAATCTGGCACGGCGAGGATGCCAGATCACTCGATAATTCAGGTGTCACTAGCACCTCCTACCACTGCAACGAGCTCCATGTTAGCAAATACAAGCAATCCCTAGTGAACCAATTGTTCTAAAAGAGAGAAAAAAGAATATTCCCACGAGCATGGCCCTCGAAAACTTCCTAAAAAATCCAGCCTTCTTTTCTCTTGGTTGCTCTTCTAGGACCGCAGATATCTGTGCAGTTCTCGTTGGGCGGACCACCAGTATTCTAACTAAAGTCAATACCGAATTATTTTTTGAGATTATACTTTTTCCAAACTAATCAAAGCCGCATATAAAACTTTGTCCGAAATTTCCGAGCTTCCAAGGAATGCCCTGGTGGATCAAAAGGACCTCTAACGATACGAGTCTCACCTCACCCTCCCCTCGCACCTTTTTTCAAAAATAATTAAGCATAGCCTTGTCGTTCTATTAAAGAGCATTGAAAGTGAAATCTGATGGCGTATGGAAGCAGGTATCAGGCATTTCTGGCGCTTATCATTCTTTTAACTATTGATTTCCAAACACATCGTACACAGTTCCGGCAATTTATGTTTCTCCGAAGAAAATCAGTTGATTAATTAGCTATAGTACAAATTCTCGTCTTGCCCAGGGACCTCATATCTACTCCGCTAAAGGAACCATATTCCTGGCTGGAAAACCAGATTCTCTCAATTTTCTTCATAAATTTTCATTTTTATTAGTCTTAGTAATGTCCGTTTCTAACTTTTGAAGTTTAGCAATGTTTCTAAAACGGCTCTCCATGCAGCACTTCGTCGCATTGAGTTGGTTTTTTTCTTTTTTCTCTTTTCAAACTTGTTTTTAGGTTCTGATATTTTAGGTTTTACACTGCTCTAGTTTGTGTTTCCCTCCACCTTAGCCATTTTAGCAATTGATCTGACTTGATTACCTATTCAAGTGCATTTCGGGCGCACCTTGTGGTGTACATCATAAATAAATAAATAAATAAATAATTTAAATCCTATCGTACTGTAAAGGAGCGATAAAGGAGAAATCTGGTGCGCGTATCGGCAGATTAAACCCTGGCGGATCTCCAGGGAACCGCTGCTCATACATTCGGATGAATCATTGCGACACGTTGCATACATTATGGCCCGGCTCTGCCGACCCGAACGGCTTCACCTACGAATCTCCTGAAACTCGGGGCAGGGTTACAGTTAACCCAACAAGAAATCGGACGAGTTGTCCCGCTCCCATTGGACGATGCCAGCTTTGCTAATTATGTTCCACTTCTCCAGCTCTAAGGAGCTGAAGTGGATGGATAGGTCGAGGCGCGCGGCCTCTGAAGAAGTCACCATATGTCGCAGGATTAATTAGATTTTTGAACAAATATTATTAGCCGGCCCCGATGAAAGGCCTCCCACCCGCCGCCGACAACCGGGCAAAGGGCGTCAGCACTTTTTGTAAATGTGCGAAAATTCGGGCTATTCATCGGATCCTTTGAGTTGCTCTTTAGGTTAGAGAATTTCCTACAGTATCTTTGCGGGGGATAAGCTCCATCTATAACGGGGGCTTTAGGGGTTTAGGTCCCGGGAAAGCAATGAAACACTCACAAAAATGCCAAAAAAAGTGAAAAGTGTATCTGTTTTCTCGATTGAAGTGGCCCAGTTAATGGCTTCCAAAGTTCCGTTAATTATTTTGCGACTTCACCTTGAGACTGAATACTTGAAATCAACAAACAGCAAAAGTTATAATAACTAATGTTCAAAAAAATTTTGAAATGTGAGGGAAATAAGAAAATATTGAAGAATGAATGACAAATGATATAAGAATGAAAGTCGATTTATGTGGCAGTCATCTATAGTTTGAAATTTTTCAAAATCACCATCAACTGGTAAGCAGTTGAGCAGAAAATAAAAAATAGTAAAAGTATATAGTGAAAATTGTCAAGTATATAGTGAACATTGTTCTGATTTTGATTTTCTTGGCTGTCCAACAGCTGAATTTTCACCTGATACTATCTTTTCAAGAAAGTTATTTAGGGATTTTCGGAAGACTGCTCCTTCTTCGTCGAGAGAAGTCCTTAATAAATAGAAAAAGACAGCAAAACCAACTGAATCATCCTAATTTTTCCTTTTCATTAAAATACCAAAGGCTAGAAAATATAAAATACCAGCAACGGAAAGAGGACAGCGGAGAAGCGGACAGGAAGAGCTCTCAGATAGAAGTTGTGTCGATCAAGAATTCCTTTGTAAGTGATGGAATATGTGGAATAAGCCGAGCAAAGACTTCAGCAAGCGTGCAAGTGCGCACTCAAAGCATTTAGAAGCATTCATGGTGATGGTGGTGTAGGTGGGGTGAGGGTAACCGGCATCTAAAGGTAAATTTTAACCGACCGTGTGGCGAAACAAGGGCTTCAGCGGTCATCGCAGCAACAGACGGTTGATGTCGACGTTGATTTCCCGACGCTGAAGCGAGCTGCTATGTATGGTTTTGAGTTTTTTCAAATAGTCAGTAACCGGTGAACAGTTGGAAGAATAATTCACTTCTATAGAACTCTCAATGAAATTCTTGTTGCAATGATGGTGCTAGGTTCATCGCAAAAATCGCGTCTCAAACGGGATTCGAACCCGCGTCTGATGTTAACAAACCACGTGTGCTTCTGTGACCGTTCGCGAATCCTCTGGTGAAATGTATTATGACCCAACGTTTCTCTTCTAGAACCTCGTCCTGATGTTACAAAATTCGTATGAACCGAACGAGGTTAGTACCATTAATTATGGTCCTTAATATAATCGTGGAACTCGGCCATGTTTGAGGATTCGTTTACATTTAATTCCGTTCTTAACTCAATCCACCCAGAATTCAGCAATGAATAACGTTTAAACTTAATGTTCGGAGAATTAATCATAACTTCAATATTGATTTTATTTACAGTATATGTTTTTAATCTGTTCAATTAGTTATAGAGCGACGACGATTAGTAGGTTTATATTTCCTTCCATACAATAACCAATCAGTTTTTAGTTTACCCGTGTCTTTTTTGTTTTGCTTGGTTTGTTTGTTTATATTGCACGTCGTCCTCAGGGGCCTAAAAATGGCTCGAAACTTAACTACCATTGAACTGTCGGGCTCTTCTTGGAACTCGGCATGATCTCAAACTTAATTTAATTATTTTAAGCTTAATACTAAAAATTTATATAACTTTAATACCGATTTTACCTACTGTATTATGTTTTATTACACTACCGGACAACGAAATTTGTAGGTTTAGCAGACGATTCATCAGCCAATCAGTTCCCCATGTTTCGGCTTATATTGGCCTTGAACTCTTCAAATCTGATCCCTCATCCGATTCCACCTGAACTATATAGTGTCGGATGAGTGATCAATGTCTGTTACTGGGACCTACACAAGAGTCGATCATTTATGATTTTGAAGCTTTCAAACTTGACATCAATCGGAGACCAGTTGAGAAAACACTTCATTACATTAAACTTACTCGAGGTTATCTACATTATGAGGCTATACGGCTGACATTAAGTTCAGAATTTGATCTTTCATCCGATGCCACCTGAACCATCTAGCACCTGCTTCTCTGAGTAGTACCTACTTAAAAGTCGATTTATACGCCAGTCGTCTATGGTTGGTTTTTTCAAGCCCCTAAAATCGCCATCGACCGGTGATCAATTGACAGAATAATTCATCTACAGAATTTCCCAAGTTCTCTCTTCTTAGAGCCTACAGCATGATCTTAAACTTTATTCAATCTGCAGTATTATATACCCGATCGAGGTTAATGGTTGTAGTGGGGGATTCACCAATAACAATACCCGAGGTTGTAGAGACCTTAAACTTTGAATCTGACCTTTTACCCGACTGTGGTTAGAACCTACAACACAGCTCATAAGTTCTGTCTAAAAAGTGTTCAAGAGAACGAATTTCAGCACTTTTTTCACATTGGATTATTTGAGGAATTTGAAAGTATTGGTCGACTCCTCTTTTTGCCCACACTTCGAAAATGTAGTCAAAAATGTCAAAAAAGTCAAAAATATATCCCTGTTCCCTCGATTGAAATGACCCACTTAATTACCTTCAACGTTCCGTTAATTATTTTGCGACTTCACCTTGAGATTGAATACTTAAAAGTCGATTTACGTGGCAGTCATCGAAGGTTTGAAAATTTTCAAAATCACCCTCAACCGATAACCAGTTGCGTAAATGCTTCTTTGGTAACAATACGCTACATTTTTTGCGGTTACAGTACGCGCATAAATTGTCTCTTAACAGCATAGCATACCTCACCAGTAGCAAGAAGCCTGAATAGCCAAAATTTGGAAAAATTTTGCAAAAAATTGGTCCAAGGGTCCTCAAGTCCTTGGTGAATCACATAATTAGCTTTGTGTATCACCGCGGTAAGTATTAAAAATAAATGCATGGAAGATGTACTATCACTATTAATACCAGGAAATGGTAACCCCCTGGAAACGAAACCCCATCGGGTATAGCCTATATCCAGTCCCCTGAACCTAACCAACCCACAATTCGTTCTCTTAGGCAAGTAGGGTGCTTCCAGTTGTCTCATCTACTATTTTCTGGGTTCCCTGACACATACGGATCTCGATGTACCCCAGTAAACCCGAAAGATGATGGTGACCCCCAGGAAACTTAACCCATACGGGATCACCTGGATCCAAAGACTCCTGAACCTAACATACCATTAGTTCGTGCTCATTGGTAAGGGTGTGTGGTTCCGGTTATCTAGGGTATGCTAGGTCAAAGGCGCGCTCGAGATCCAGGTGATTACGGCCATTTTTCGTTTCCTGGGGCCCGTGGGTTCAGAAAACCGAGTAGGGCCCTGAAATTAACGTACCTTTAGTTCGCGCTCATGGGTCAGGTTGGATGGTTCCTGTTATCTACTCTACTATTATATTTTCTGGATTTCCTGAAACAAGCGCATCACCATGAACTCCAGTTAACCCAAGAGATGAGGGTAACCCCCCCCCCTCGTGAAAACGAAACCCATCGGTGATAACCTAGATCCAAACCCCACCGATTGTAAGCCTTCCAATTGAGCTTTCCACATTTCGATAATAGTATCTGGTAAATTTATAGTACCTATATTTACTATTATAGTGCTACTAACAAAACCAAAAGGACGGGACACAATTTAGGAGACTTTTAGCTACTCTACTCACACGTTGTCAGAAAAGCTATGCAAGGTTTTGCAAAATTCTAGTGACGTCATGAAAAAATATTCGAATGGTCGGTTTACAACCTGAAATTCTAAAGTTTCCTGCTCACATTTCATTGTAATCGCCAGCAAATTCCTTCTTCATGAACTGCTAGGTTACAGGTTACGAAAGATTTGAGCATCCAATTGTACCGTGTGACATATTCCTCCAACCTTGCTCCAAATTACAACCTTGGGCGGTCTTGCCGGGTAACCAAGAGAAACCGGGCAATTTTACAACCATCTGGAGGGTGGTGGCAAAAACCATAAGCATTCCAGAAGATCGTTTGAAAAATTCCACGTTTCTAGTATAGAGGGCCATCTTGTATGAGAAAATGAGAAGGACTGAATCCAAACATCGTCTAGAAAATCGAGGAAAGGGAAATAAAAAAGGAAAAAAGGGAAACATCTCATAAACTAGCAGACCACCCTCTCCATTCTCATTTTCAAGCTGGCTCGAATTGTTTGTAGGATCCAAAATTGGCAACATTTCTGACGTCATCTCAACATTCATGAATTTCTAATTTGTCTCAGGTTTGACTGGAAGATTTACAAATTCAAAAATGGGGTAGAAAACGTCTGAATTAAGGGCTGGGACTCATTTACCACGGTATGGTCACCAGTTCCATTTTTTAATTAGGTACCCCATAAGCATTAACTAATTCAATTTAGCCCTATAGGATGTTACCTGTTGGATTTTAATAGCATACAGCCATACAGGTGAGGCTTGCTCTTTGATATTTCACTCACAATTTCTGTACGGTTTTCCCTTCACTTCCTGTAATACGGAAATTGGACATTTTTCTATTTCAATTCGTTCGGAAACTTCTATCCTATCCTACTAATTAATATCCTTCCAATAAATTGTCAACTTTGGTGTCCCGCCGCGATTGCCCGCTACCGTACTCCCAGTGACGTACTTCATCAGTTCCTCGCCGTCTTTTGCTGCATACCTTTTGTTCTTCGTCTTATTTGTAACTATAAATGTTCTATATTTGTTACCCACTATTCATTAGTCCATTTGGCGGCCTGCAGGCCGCCGAATGGCTGGTAAAAGAAAAACCGGGAAAAAACTCCATTCGAATCCGGGCTCACAAGAAGTACAAGAGGCTTGCGAAGGCAGCCGTGGCTAGAGCCAAGAATGCTGAGATGGACGGCCTCTACGAAAAACTTGCCTGCGGCCTGCAGGCCGTGAAAAATGATAAAGGATGCCGGAGGCCAGCGCCATGACGTCAAGTCTGGGAAAAGGAAAATGAAGAATTCCGAGAACATCTCCCCTGAAAAAAGGCTGTCTACGGAGTGCCGGTGGAGGCATGGAAAGCGCTACAAGTTCATTTCTGAGGTAGACAGTAGATTGAGAGATATGGTCGAAATCCCACAGCAGCAGTTCGGCTTCATGCCGGGGAGAATCTCGAGAAGGCTTATGACAGGTTACCCCGAACGCTACTATGGTGGTCACTGCGGCAACGAAATGTGCAAATGATAAAGGATATGTACGCCAGGTCCAGAGCAACAATTCGCACCCCACACGGTCACACAAAGAAAGTGAACATCACGGTAGGTGTACACCAAGGATCAGCACTGAGCCCCTTCCTCTTCCTCCTCACCCTCGACAGTATGGTCCGGCATCTGACGGAAGACCCACTCAGAACCATCCTGTACGCTGACGACATAGCTCTAACAGCAGATAGCAGAGAGGAACTACAGGATAAGGTTCAACAGTGGCAGGAGACACTGGCCAAAAACGGCCTCAGGCTGAACGTGAAGAAGACCAAGTTCATCAGCTCAGAGGATGGCTCGGAGCCGATACTGGACTGCTATGGGGAAACTATCGAAGGCAGTGAGGGGAAGGATAAACGCAGCGTGGATGAAGTGGAGAGAAGCAACTGGAATCCTCTGTGACAGGAGATGCTCGAGGGTCCTCAAAGGAAAGCTGTACCCATAAATGAGGATGGTCAGGTGGGCATGAGGGTGGACACGGATGGATAGGGTACGAAATGAGGACGTAAGATCGGTCATGGGATGAAAATGCGGGAGCAAAGACTCAGGTGGTATGGGCACATTCTCAGGAGGCCGGAGGACCACCCAATAAGAAGAGCATTGGAATTCGAGGCACCCGGCAAGCGTCCAAGAGGAGCGCCCAAGAAAAGATTGTTAGATGGCGACTGTTGACAAGAACAGCGGACCCTGCGACGGCGCGGGATTAACGCTAAGGAGAAGAAGAAGGAGTTTCCGAACCCATATATGGTTGTATCACACCCCTGAAAGTGGCTCAAAAAGCGGCTAGAGACACGAAAGCGGAAAGCTGCTGGTGCGACGAGCTCTCTAATCCTCCGGGCAATTTGCATAATTACAGACGACATAGTCGTCCAGGATCGGACCGGAGGGGCCGACGGGGACGGGACGATCGGCGCCCGGCCGATCGGCTAACTGGCCAGTTGAATGTGTTGCGGCAACAGCGAATTATTTACACAATCACATTAATAAATGACAATGAAGCAAACGAAATTACGCGCCACCGCCGACGAATTCCGCCGCCGCTCTCCGACTATCGACACTCGTCGATTAGTCACCGTGTGTATAGACGGCCGAACGAAAAAAGATTGGGACGTGACGATTTCAATCTTGGGATTATTCACGTTGATTTCACCGCCTGTTTTGGTACAAACACTATAATTATTTTTGGTAGCATAGTGGTTAGAGCAGTATGTCGGAAACAGAAAGACGCGGGTTCAATTCCCGTCCGATGTCAACATTTTGCGAATAACCTAACATCTCCAAATATATGAGTCATTCAACTATTTCTCGTCTATAAACCGCTAAGCAAAAAGCGGCAAACAGCAGAATAGTTTTGTATTGGGATTTTCATTTATTTAGTATTTAGACTAGAAACACAGTAAAGGACGTGCCGCGACGATAAAACGGCGCAAATGGCGCTTTTTTGCGTAGAAGCCGCCATTTTTCTATATTCTCTTCAAAATTCATTTATTCAAAAAATAGCGATATATTCGAGCTCAACAGCTTGGGCTCTATCTTTTTACATACAATTTTCCCATATTTGTGCACCTAATGTACTAGCAAGCGATTTTTTCAACCCTCGAGTTCCCCTTGCTGTCCTGCTCTGATGACTCATCGCTAAACGAGGCTCCGCCTTCGGTCGGGCTACCAAGTAGGGACTCCCAGTGGGCATGCGGCACAAATGAAATGAGGTAGGCTCTGTCTGGGTCACCACGTGTGGACCCAAAAACGACGTATTTCGGCGCTAAAATGCCCGCTGCCGCCGTTTTATCGTTGTGGCATGTCCAGCACTGGTGTTGCCACGAAATTATTGCCAGTTTTGATGAATTTAACGAAGAGCGGTGGTACATATCAGTTTGGAGCCCAAAAGCGGAATTAATCCTACCTTTATTCACCAAGATTCAATTACCCAAGTCTGACACTCTGAAGAAGGCGATTTGCACCGAAACGTCACTGTTTGTGAAGAAAAATGTTACCAATGAAGATATTATCGAACCGATTAATTGCACTGAGCTGCAGTCTGATGTATACCACTATAAATAGTCACTATCAATAGGAGGATCGACTTCAGAGGAGTCTTCTATCAACTCGATTAACTAAACCTAAAAAGACTAGTTGAGGAGCTATAATTTAATCCCTGATTTTTCTGTCGTAAGCCTAAGACAGAAAAATCAGGGATTAAAACATAGCTGTAAATAACCGAGGAAAAGTCCCACAAAATTAAAAGAATACAGGAGAAAGAGGAAGAGTACCAATAAGGTAGAAGTTCAAATGAAGTACCAAGAAGGCGAATTGCAGCCTGTCTTCACCGCCTTTCGTTTTTTCTTCTTTTACTTCACAGAAGACAGCATGAAGTTTTCCTATTCAGCAAAAAGTCAAGTAAAAGTAAGAGCAGACAGTTAAGGTTGGCTCAGAAGCTTAGATTAAGTAAAAGACTACGGAAAAGGCTGACATAGATTCATATAGTAACTGAAAGTCTCCGGCAGGGGTAAGTCTAATGAGAATCCAGAAATGAGACGGATGGGGATTTGCTTACCTACGAAAAGCTTAAATTAAACTGCAAGTCCAAGTAACTAATACTTCACAGTACTATGGTACACTGCTCTATGGTACTATGGTGCTCTATGGTACACTGCTCTATGGTACTATGGTCACAGTACTATGGAACACTGCTCATCAACCTAATAGGAGTTCCTGTTTTGTCTTATTTTACGAAAAAAAGATTAATTTTATAAAATTATGGTGACTAATAACGTAGTTCTCCTCTCTATAATGTCCCAACTAAACGATTGCTACAAATATTGAATTGACGAGGAAATAGTCAAAGAGAGCTTTGAAACCGATGGGACTTTTTTTGCTGAGGAAAGGAACGCCATTAATTATCATATTTTATAAACGACTATGAGGAATGTGTTGCGAAAAATGGCGATTTGTAGAAAAAATACAAAAAACAGAATCATAGATATTGACTAGTATTATTGATAGAATTACGATACATTTCGTATCGAATATTAGGAATGTCTCTCTCCCTCTGCTTTAGCTACCAACTCGCTGAGCTTTGTTTTGTTTTAATTTCATTTCATTTTTTTCTTTCAAGTTCGAGTTTTCCCTGTTCTTCGTACCACTAACCATTTTCAGCACGCCTGTGATAAGGCGTCAAAATAAATAAATATTAATGTGAATGAATTTTTCCAAACTTTTTATACCAGCACTAGAAGTGCAGCGATCAGGCTAGCTGGTTCAGCAAGTAGGTGCAAATCATCCTTTTTCTCACAAAATGCATTACCTCTTTTCAGATTATTGAATAGGGACCACATTCTCAATATGTCTTCACCTCAACTTATGTCTCATGTTGCCCGGAGGCACATATCCAGATCCTTGTAACGCTAAATTGCAATGTTTTCCTGCTTGTTTACTTTTGGCTTTGTCTGTTTCAGTGGTTTTTGTTTAATTTTTTTCTTTGGGTCGTGTTGTTCCATACTGCGTGGTGGTAATTCCGTCACGACCTAAATTAGGGAAAATGAATGAATAAATAAATAATTACTCACAGTGTATCCGGTAGCGTTGCTGGGGGTGCTGATCCTTCCAACTGACCGCAGCGCCCAGGGCGACGATGAGCACCGTTCGGCTTAACGCCACCAGCACCATCGAAGAAATTTGAACGAGCTTCCCAAGAGGCCCGAAACTGCTCGTCTGAAATTCGACCATCATTAAAAGGTAGGAAAAAATGACGCGATGACAGCGATGACAACAATCCGATGAGGAAAAAATATATTCACCTATTTCGTAAGCATACATTTATATACATTGACGAGAAATCACGAAATCAACGATACTGTTCAAATGAATATTATTAATTTTTATTAATATTTTTATTTTTATTATTTTGTACTATATTATATATTTATATTTATATTTTATATTCATATTTTATATTGTATCATACTATATGTTATAATTTTATATTATATTTTTTATGTATTATTATTAATTTTCGAAAAGGTGACTCGAGGAAGGGGCTAAGGGAGCGCAAACGCCCGTCGTGATGAGAGCCGTCGTCTCAGTGGCGTAGTGGTTAGCCGGTTCATGAGCCCCGGTTAGGTGCGCGAAACGTGGGTTCGAATCCCGCCTGAGATGCAATTTTTGCGATGATCCTAGCACCACCACTACATCACCATATTCAAGTATAGTATATAGTAACCCGCAAAATGCGGTAACAAAACTAGAATTTCACGTGATTATTCGAAGGTTCTTGTAACTGACGTCGATTTCAGAGTTTCTCAAGAGCTTTTAAAATAAAGGCAGAGTCCTGTTAACAGAAAAGCGACAACGATAATTGAGCATAATTCAAAATAAAAGAGAGAAAATCGATTAGAAAATGTGAACATCAGTAAAGCAATGCAACCCGCTTGAAGAACACCACAGTACAAATTAGCAAAAGAAGGAGACGGAAGAAAGTTTGAAATCAGGTATGATTAATGAAACAAAAAAATAAATAATCGATTACTTCCGTGATTAGAAAAATCACTTTGATTACAAATATTCGATATGGCTTCACATTTAGCTTTTTTTAGGTAACTGAGTGTTGTAATTGAATCATTATATTTTAGGTTATTTTATTGAATTCTTACAATTTGTGTTTATTAGTATCGACTTGGATGTCTATCTGTTTTGTCCTTTACACAATTTCAATGTCCTACACGAAATTGAAAAGAAAATAAATCTTCGAATCACGTATCGTTGTAAACATAAAATTAAGTAAATTCCATAAAAAAAATAGTAAATCCTCAGCCTAGCTTTTTGAATGGTTTTATGGCACGATCTGTGAGTTAATAATCTCCACTTTATAATTGACTCGCCTCTATCCGCATAATGAATAAATAAATAAATGCATGAATGAATGAATGAATGAATGATTAATGAATGAATAAATACGCGCGTAAAATAAGTTTAGTGGAAACGAGGGCGCACGATTGACACTTGCACGGTCGATCAACACCGGCACCTTTACATTGGCCTTTTATCTTCCAGTTAGCGTAACATACGGGGTCGGGTAAATTGGCACCAGACCTGTCTGGGAAGGTAAAGGCGCTGATTCTACCCAACACCGACTTCCCACCTTTGTTCGCTACTCAACTTTATGTATTTTTCGTCATTCATAAATGACGATAAGTCGTGCCAGTAAGCGTGATCAGCAACATTTTAAAATAGGCTGATATCAATAAATCTATTTTATTCATCAATTCCTTTAATCATTGTACACTTAACCGGTACACTTTTGCACAAGGAGGGAATATTAGTTAAGCAGCACCGTTCCTTGTTGAAAAACAACAAATTAGCAACGAATATGTATTAGTAATAATATAAACGAGAGAACCTTTATGATTATGAATACTCTTTATGGTTACTTCTCCATGATGAACTCAGAGAAATGCGCAAAATACGATTAACAAATGAAAGCGAAGCTTGAGAATTTTCTACAGCTGACTCCAACATCAAAGAGAGATACGGCATAGGAATTAATTAAAATCACGTATTAACGCATTCCAAATATATTATTATACATTAATATAATAAATACATTGACAATATTCCAAATAAACGAGCGTTTCGTAGAGTTTTGTTATTGTTTGTGGCAGATGATCCGCCAAAATCCGGGATCACAACGAATAAGCAGCCAAAACGCCACGAAGAGAATCTGTGTTGGGGCAAATCGGAAGGGTGGCTCGCTTATGGGCAATAAAGCCATGAATTACCCACATTTCTCCTTATTTTTAATTTATTTATGACATAGGACAAATCCTGTGTGCCTAAGCCAGAAAGTATCTATCAATTGAAACGAAAAAAATCGAAAATATTTGGGACCATTCCTAAAAGCAACAACAACATTTCAACAAGAACATATAGCAGTTAAACATGAACTTTTTATATTCAACATATCTACAACGTCTTAGTCCTTTTATTGTTCTTCCTTTTATCCACACCACAAGTTCATTAAAAGGAATTCGCTGATGTCAAATTATTTCACAAATCTTAACGATTAATTTATTCTGTTAATTTCCGATTATTGTTTAGCGGTTTCCATCTCCAAATATATATTAATTTATCATTATAATAACACGTTATGTATCAACGATTTTGAAGAACTTACAATTTTTATATATTATACACTTTTTTTTCTTCGAATTATTTAGAGTGTAGATGTAAAAATATAACATTTTAGCTGCAGTTCAATCAGGTTTACTCCAAAGACAGTGGTTAAGTAGGGTCGACCTCGTATGCCGACCGTTCCGGCGATTCAAATTTCAACTTTTCAAATATTTAGTCCAAGTTGTGAGCCGAAAAATGGACCATATCATTCTCGTTTGGAAGATATGTTGAATGTTCAAAATAATTAAAATCAAAGACAGTTAAAACCATGCGGCAGAAACGGCGGATTAAACGGTCGCAATTGGCGTTTTATTCGATGGAACTATCGAACGTAGTCTCCACGAATATAACTTAAATAAGATAATATATTAAATATCATACATTAATGTCATACAATAATAGAAAAATTATGGTTCTAGTGTACTCAACCAATAAAAAGGATACGAGGAGAGAAATATCGTTCAAAAGCTATATCAAGGATGCATGAATGAATCATAAATGACGATATGGGCTTTATTTTCAGACGCATAGGAAGGACAAAAGAGAAGCAAGGACATAAATATGACAAGAATGTTGATAATTTTTCAATTAACCCATTATTTGCTACTATTTTATTCATTTATATATTACTTTATCTATACTATTTACTAGCTTACTTGCCATAGTTTAAAAAGCTTTCAAGAGTATGGTGGCTTTCAAGTGCTACTGAAATCAATCACCGACTTCAATTCAATTACCCGAATGCGGTCGCCGTAGAGTAAATTAGATCATGAATCACATGAACCCACGTCAGGTAAACGACGTTTGCCAATAGTGCAGCTGCGCCTTATTGGCGGCGGATGCTCTGCAGATTTTGAATGAAAAGCTTCGTCGGATAGAAATTAATTCAAGCTATAATTATTCGTTTATTATGCTCTTTAGCGTTTCAAAAACATCTTTGAAAATAAAAATAGTGAAAAAAAACGAAAGAAACGGAACATTGAATGGAATAGTGAATAAATTTACGCAAACCGCCCCACCCGGCCAGATTCAGAGCCGTTTGAACGAATCGTAGGTAATCCCTAATCAAATTAAATGAGAGAGAAAGCAATTACCGTTGAGTCTGCGAAAAAAAATCGTTTGCACTTCGATGGAAGATTTCATGTGAAATCGTAAACAACGAGCCTCGGCTTACAAAATAAATACTACCAACCGCATTGTTCGTAAAAAACAATACGGACCAATTATTTATTCACTTATTTATTTATTGATATATCCATTTATTTATTTATTCACTTATTTATTTATTTATTTGTTTATTTATTTATTTATTTATTTATTTATTTATTTATTTATCTATTTATTTATTTATTTATTTACTTATTTATTGCACATAGACGTGCGCAACAAAAAGTGCAAGCTTCCAAATAAGCAGGCAACGACTTGAATTAAAACGAAGACAATTCGTAGACGGTAGGTAATTCGGTTCACAAATTATAATACTAACCAATCATTATTATTAAATTTTTAAAATTGGCAAAAAAAAACGACATACCTTCCTAGTGTTCTGAATGAAGAAACCAGCCTCTACAAATCTTAACCGAAGACGGATGCACGGCGCACTCTTGGACACCGATCAACTTCGACCACTTTTGCATTTCACCTCTACCTATTTACCAACCAATGATACCAACTCATCGAACGGGTCAGATAAACGTAAAGGTAAAGGTAACGGTGTCGGCGTTGATCAGTCCTCGAAGGACGCGCCATGCATTCGTGTTCCATTCAGAATCGTAGAGGCACTCTGAATGTGTATTTGGCCTAAACAATGACTTGCAGGGGCCAGCCAAGTCGGCGTCTACCTTCCTGGAGATGTATGGTGCCATTTTTCCCAACCTCGGAGAGATGGAAGGCTTGGTCAGCTCGCGACGGGATCGATCGCTCGACCGTGCGGGTGTCTGTAGCGCCTCTTACCACTGCACCTAGCGGGCCACTTGTTCAGATTAGGGGACAAAACTGCTCAGAACTCGAAGTGAAGGCAACAACTTGCGTATGCGAAAATAGAAAATAAAGTTTATATAGAAAAGAACAGTTGATGAAGGAAAAGGAGCAAGAAGAAGTCCAAGATGAACTTAAAGCTGCTGAGATATCGATTGATAGGATCAATTTTTCTCAGAGAAATTCAAAAAATTATAAGAGTACTGGGCGAGGGGGATGGTGAAGCTCTTTCTTAATCAACGCCTTCTCAAAAAAAATGACATGAAAGGAATACAAGGTCACCCTGAAAGCCTTTTGGAATCCATGGGCAGGCAAAAAAAAACAAGGACAAAAAAAGCAAAAAGCAGAAATTGGATGGAAAAGTTGTGATGTCACAACCTTCGTGATATTTTAATCGGCTGGAAAACACCCCCGGAGCTGATACGGGGCTTCAGCGATGCCATAGGAACGAGGCGGATGACTGGCCAGCTACTGCTGGCGGAGTTTCCGCTGTGGGATCCACGGAAAACCTCGAATCTGCAGTTGTGGGGCTTTTTATACCGGAAATAAACCTCGAAATATACCTCAAATCCTCGAATTCACTGCAGTTGGACCACAGCCCCGAGCTATAACGGTGGAAATTTCACGCTCCAGTTCCCTCTTATCACCCCGATAATCCGTGTAGTGATTTTTTCGAGGCGAGGATATGAGGAAGAGAGAAAAGAAAAAAGAAAAAGTCAGGATGCAGCATAACCAACTGACGGAAATGAGGGGTCTACTTCTACTCAGGTATCACTTACCGTCGGGTGTCTGGGTATAAAGGAGTCTACAGCAATGCTTGTAAGAAATCAAGGAGACGTAAGCACAGATTCATGAGCAGTTCACCCAAAATAAACCCCTTGATAAACCCTGAATGATGGGCTTGATTTGTTCACGGTTTATTCGCACTTTGTACGAGGTCAGACACAATAGCACGACAACGATTCAGATACCCCGGTAGGGCGACATCACTGATTCATCAAGGCGCTGCGAGGTTGCTAGTCCCAGCTTCCCAAACTTTCGCTGTGCAGCGATGTGTGATAGATGAACCCCAAATAAACCTTCAATAAACCTCACTGAAGCTAGCGAGGTCTCCCAAACCTTGCCTCATCGCGAGGTGTGATAGACCCGCGATAAACCCCGAATGAACCCCGACACGCGTTCACGGATCTCGGTTTGCGCGCCGTTCGGGGCATATCCCGCGGTTTATTGTGGGTATACACATGATGAATCTGGGCCTAGATCTCGCATAAACTCCGAATAAACGTAGAATAAACCTAGAATAAAGTCCGCCGAGTGCGTTGTTAATGGAGTATATTGCGGGTATACCCTTTATGAATCAGAGTTATCTTTCTGTTGAATCATTATCAGCACTGCTAGAGTCTCGTTGAAACCTACGGGAAGCCCTGGAAGATATCGGACTGAGAGAGGTGCCTTGGGAAAAGAAGTCTCATCCCGTCAGTTGATCGTTCGTCATACGAACCTTTCGCCTTGAGGAAGCAAGTCTGTGGCTAGAAAACAAAAATGAAGTATACTCTAAGTAACCGAAACCGCACGTTTTCACGAATCCGAGTCCAGGGTCCAGATTCATGAACGCACGAGCGGTCTCCGAAACCCCGTCGGCGATAAACTCGCTCGATACCGCGCGTTTGCAGCCATTTAAGATTAGTGAGGGTCGGGGTTTCGGAGACCGCGACGGCTTGTTGCGCAAGTGTCGCAATCGCACTCACTGCGGGCTAGCGGCCGTCGACACATAATTGTCGCGATCGGTACGCCCTATTTTGTGTCACGGCATATCGAACGCAGTGAGTGCGCTTACGGTACTTGCGCCATAAGCCGTCAAAGTCTTCCAAACGCTGAGGTGTGATAGAGCCGCGATAAACCCCGAATAAACCCCGACACGCGTTCACAAGTCTCGGTTTGCGCGCCGTTCGGGATACATCTCGGGGTTTATTGTGGGTTTGCCAATGATGAATCTGGGCCCAGAACAAAACTACGGTAAGGGCGAGCCTAGCAGAGCAGCGACAGGATGGCTAAGGAGCTGACGAGAAGCTGGAGAAGAAGAAGCATCGATGTGGAATGGCAGGCAGTCAGCCAGCTCTGTCTCTGTCGTCTCGGCACTAGTTCCGAGCCGAAGCGGCACGTAGATAAGCTTATTTGACGCTTATACGCCTTCATTACCCGATCAATGTTCTACCATTTCTTCTTCTCATCTGGAAAGGATTTACTTCAGGTGCGATCAATAGTGAAAGTATTGCTTCGAGGGATTAGGTGTCTACCCTACTACATGTTCTATTAGACACAGTCACTTAAGTGGATGCTGAACAGCAGCAACCAGCACCGATCTAAGCAGATTTCTTATACTAGCAGAAATTTATGGTTTCTTATCGATTTGTTTATTTAGTATATATGGATTTTTTTATATTAGCAGATATTTATTGATCATTTATCGATTTAACAAATGCTTATCGATTTTTTATTTACCAGTTATTTTTGTAAATCCTTTTCCCGTTACCGACAATCGGACCGTTTCTGAACGATTACAACGAATCTTAGAGAATCAAAATAGTCGTCATACGAAGCAACAAAATATAAATAGGAAAAATGGGGCAGATCGCAGAACCTCTCACAGAAATCACTCGTGTTACTGACCAGAATGATCATTTCTGCATCTGTCCGGAAAAAGGAAAGACGAAGAGAAGAAGGAGATGATTGTGAAAACGATCAGAAAAGGAGGAAAATGTTCCTGTAGTTCCTGTAGAGAAATGGACCTCGCCAGCTAACAGTTTATTGGTAACACTGTTCCAACGCAAATTTAATATTGCCCGAATCTATAAATTTGATTTTTAATTTTATTGAACTTCAAACATTTGATTTTGTTATATTTTCTTTCAACTTTATCCATTTTTATTTTATTTCAACATATTACTTTATTATATAAAAAATTTCGAAGAGTGCCAAATCGAGAAAAACACACCATTGCTTCGTATCGTAGGAATCAATCCCACCCATAGCGTGACAATGGCTAATTTCTATTAGCTCTGCAATTATTTTTCTTTCGAAAAAGACAAATCATTGAGAAATCAGAGATTGAGAAGAGATATAAAACAGAGGCAAAACATATGAGGTAACATTAAATTTGTGGGAGCATAGTGAACCAACGGGCGCGCGTGGTGCAGAGGTAAGAGGCGCTGCTGACACCCGCGCGGTCGATCGATCCTCATCCCGACCAACCAAGTCTTCCATCCCTCTGGGGTCGGTAAATTGGTGCCAGACCTTTCTGAGAAGGTAAAAACACAAATTTTTTATAGAGGTTGGCCCCTGCAAGTCATTGTATAGGCCAAACACGCATTCACTAACCTCGATGATTCTGAATTGGACACGAACGCATGGCGCGTCCTTAGGAGACAGACCAACGCCGACACCTTTACCTTTACTTCTATAGTAACCCAATAAATTGTATTCTATCCGAAAAAACTATTTTAAAAATCACGTTAGCGAAAAGTCTCATGAATTAAAAAGAGAAAGGTTCACTAGAAAATGAGCGGCAAGGTATGATCAAGTGTACAGTAAGGAATACCACGGATTCACATGACAATTCACATGACGACTCAATGACTCAAAAGGATTTTTCAAAGACTTCTTCAGGTGTTCCTTAGAATAGTGGTGCTTTTGATAGGAACTTTCTCATATTCTTCGATGAGCACTTTCTACTCCTCTCTGTGGATAGCGCTGAATATTGCTCAGTAATTTTTTGCTCCTTGCCTATATTTCCAAAGCTCTACTGCTGAAAGCCTTGACAGAAAGCTATAGTGCACTCATATGTCACAATGAATAAATCGCACACGCTAGAGCGATGAGATCTGTCTGTGCATTAGTTTTGCGGCAAAGCGGCGAAAAGTAAAGGTAAAAGGTAAAGGTGTTGGCGCCATGCACTGTTATGAGGATGCGCCATGCATTCTTGTTCCATTCAGGAACGTAGAGGCATGGTGAATGCATACTTTGACCTATACAATGACTTGTGGGGACCAGCCGCTATACCAAGTCAGTGTGTCCTCACCTTCCTAAACAGGTCTAGTACCAATTTACCCGATCCCAGAGGGATGGAAGGCATGGTTGGGCACGGATCGACCGCTCGACCGTGCGGGTGTCAGCAGCGCCTATTACAACTGCACCACGCGGGCTCTTATGTTCCTATAGAATGGCCAGAAATAACGATAAAAATAGGTTTCAGAGAGCTAAGTGGACATGGAGGCTGCGTGAAACGGGCGTAACTTTTCAAGAAGACGATCATAGCTTTTTCGAACAGGATAAATGACCAGATAAATAAATACATAATAAAATTAAAGAAATTCATCTGTAGCTTCGATGTTCGCCTAATTCCTTGGAAACTTATTAAGGCCATAGCAGATAAGGTCGCAGTGAACAAACGAACGCTGTTCACCACCGAAATATTCTCCCCTGGGTATCGTGAGAAAAAAGTTTCCTTGCAAAATGGGTGTTTTTGAAGAATAAAATAGTCACTATGAATTTGTCTCAAACTTTCTTTATCAGAGAAATCTAGGTGGTGAATACTAGGGTAAAAGTAAATGATTAAATTGACAAATAAATTACAAACACAGCTGATATTCCTTTGAGGTTGGAAATATTCAGGAAAGTCTCCCGTGGGAAGGCATGTAGCCTTTCGTGACCTCATGTCTACCTCTGTTTGTTTTTGTATTTATCCATCGTATTTTCACAAAGAAAATGAGGAACGAAGACAGGAAGAGAGAGAAGAGAGAAGGAAAAGTCAAAACTCGACCAGGAACTAAAAATATAAAGAGAAGAAAAGGAGCACTCAAAATGAAAAATGCGACATTCGAATGTAAAAATGGTCCAGGAAGTAATGAAATAGCGGAGAACTCTGATAATTATGAAATTTTATGCACTATTTTCAAAGCTGGATATATTTCATTGATTTATTGTGCAGAGAAAATTAATTTATGAACACTTTTTATGGCGCACATTATTTTTAGATAGTCTATATTTATCTACCACATTCTTAGAAAGAAGAACAGATGACAAACCGTCACGTCTCGAACAAGGAACTAGTAAATCCGAGGAATGGAAAGGACCACTTCAAATGAAAAACGCGACAGTGAATGGAGTTTAAAATTGAAGATAAAAGTTCAAGCAAAGTGCATACGATTTGAAGCTGCGACGATGGCGCTTTCGAAAAATTCGTCAGTCAAAAATTGCTTTCGGAAACAGCTACATACGTCACACCAGAATCATCAAAATTGCGCCCGCGGCGGTGCAAAATTTGCTGATAGTGGGAGAGGCGGGCATTTTTTATTTGTTCAGAAAGGAATAATTTTGGTTATTTCATGGTAATTTTACATGGTGTTGGTCCATGTCAAGTGAGTAAAAAGCAGTATATAAATTTTGTTCCCTGAAATCTTCACAGCAATTATCACTTATTTATTACATTATTTATTTTATTGATTTGTTCAGGAAGTGCATCAAAGGCACGCGTGGAATGTACAGATGTGCTACATGTTAAAAGCAACCTTAAAAACAACGATTCATCGTAGAAGTATGTTAGGCAAATCTTCTTAAACCTGCTAGTAAACATGACCATTGAGTATTGATCGGAAAGGTAAAAGGTAAAACGGTCGGCGCTGATCAGCCCACTAAGGATGCGCCGTGCATTCGTGTTCCATTCAGTACCGTAGAGACTTGGTGAATGCGTATTTAGCCTATACAATGACTTGCGGGGCCAGCCGCTATAATAAGTCAGTGTTTTTACCTTCCCAGAAAAGTCTGGTACCAATTTACCGACCCCTGAGGGACGGAAGGCTTGGTTATTCCAGGCGGGGATCGATCGACCGTGCGGGTGTCAGCAGCGCCTCTTACCACTGCACCACGCGCGCCCTTTGGAAATGTAAGGAAATAAATGTTAACGTTGATATCCCCAATTAATAACCTCTGAGTCAGAGCTCCTAACAAGTCTAGCCCAGGCTACGCACCAATTTAAATTTAGATTGGATCTTATAGTTGGGCCAGCTCACCGCTCACGTAATGTTAACGTCTGTCCCATTTTTCAATTTTTATATTATTATATATTATATATTATTAAATATATTATTATATTATTATAATTATGCGTACTGCACCCATTTGCCCTATACTGCTGAAGCTGCTGGCCAGAATTTATAGTGTTCCGACTGCCCCTCTTTCCTACACACCCATTTTCTATTGGATTTTTTCACTTTTTATCTTTCTACACATTTCACGATCATTTTAAAATTTACTCTTACTATTACTATGATTACTCGAGTCCAATAGCCACATCTTATGTAAGTATTTTCCTCTGTTTGAATTCTGTTGAATAACTAAACACGTAATTGAATACCTTAAAAATACCCCAGTACATGGGCCCAAAGTTTGGCGTCAAAGTCAAAAAAAGGAAAAAAGTCTTCTGACATCACTGATCACTAGCCTAATAAAACGGACTGATCCAAGGGTAAGTCACCGCTAGAAGTTACCTCTCGAAGTACCTTACATTAGTTATCGCTAAATGTTGGCAAAAATCACCTGATGCAAGCACATTTTTGACCCGATTTCCACCCCTCTAGGCATCACAGAGTTGTTTTCTCTTGGAGAAATTTTGCTATAAAGTCGCTTCCAATGAGATTCACAGGAATATCACGGATCTTTGACGTCTGGGAATGTTAATGGCCCAACGAGGAATCGCGACGCAACCTCTTATTTACTTTGCTTCGAGCTCCGATGAACCGTGGCAATGATGAGACTCATTATTTCGACGCGCCTGAACGCCTCTGGACACAAAGGATTGTTTTCATGAATGGAAGCTATTTGAGCGTTGTTGAAAATTTCACCATTCGACTGAATAAATCGTCGTGCAGCTTTCAGGTACCAGCAACTCATAAGCAAATTCACTTGAAAAAGTAGAAACTTGAAAATATGAATAGGAACGAGATGGAGAAAATATAGACAACTCGATAACACGAAATTCACAAAAGAAGTGCGAATACGACCGTGCCCAGGTTTCTACCGTTAGACTACGTACAAAGTATAAATAAATGTAAAAAAATTGTATAAATAAAAAAAATAAAAAATGAATGAAAATAAACTACAAATGAAAAATTGTGTATAAATTGTGACTTAATTGTTGGCCTGCGTGCTGTACTGGTAAGAATCGGCACTGACACCCGCACGGTCGAGCGATTGATCCCGGCCGGGCTAACCAAGCCTTCCATCCCTCCGGGGTTGGGTAAATTGGTACCAGACTTGTTTAGGAAGGTAAAGACACTGACTTCGTATGGCGGCTGTCCACCGCATGTCATTGTATAGGCCAAATATACGCATTCGCCTGTGGGATTCTGAAAGGAATACGAATGTACGGCGCATTCTCAGGAAACTGATCAGCCCTTTCCCTATACCTTTACCTTTACAAATGAATTGTATTTCTTGACGCGTGACGGCAAATGTTCATAGCTCAACTCAACGAAACATTTTTGAGCAACTTACTCGGAAAGAGATGGAGAAAATTTAGAAAACTCAAGAACACGAAAGTCACAAAAGCAATTGCCCATTTTTGTCAACCTTTTTTCCTATAGAGGATCTCAATCAATCAGTCACAAACTTCCGAAGAATGAAAACTCGAACAAACAAAAATCACTCTGTGGAAGACCATCAGGTAAACTCAAAAATGGTATACTACAGCATAATAATTGAATAAAAAAATATACAAATATATCGACTTGAAATTGATGACCAAAAAGACGCAAACCATTCGTACATAACCTAGACGATTTGGAAGTTTTTTCAACAAAACCTGCAAGAACTTCCAGAACTTTCTCTCTGCGTTCGATGGCGCCTAAATAGCGGAGAGCTGAGCTAATAAAAGGGGAAAAATCGTCAAAATCAATTGAAGTGGCCAACTTCAGGCGCTACCGTAATCAAGTGCCCTTCCGAAACTTGACTGAGAACATCGTGATTGGTCGCGCTCAGTGGAGAGTCGAGCGGATTTCCTCTCAACTTGCAGAGCAGACCCCCAGCTGAGCAGTCAGAAAGCATCAAATCGACCGATACATGCGGGAATAAGTAGCAATAAATTTAGAACTTTGAGAGAGTTTGAGAGCTTCCGTTTAGACCTCAGGTGAAAAGATTAATTGAAATTCCAATATTCGTCTCTACGCTACCAAGCTATTTCTTAGGCGACAGGTGAAATCTGAGACGCAGGTAACAACGACGCGTACACTCAGCCTTACTGAGCACATTGCAGCGTGTTAGAAAAGCGAAAAAAACGGAAATTCTACGATAATAGTTCTAACGAAACGAGAGTGACTAGAGCTGGGCGATATTTCCTCAATAATTTTAATTTTACGATGCATTTCGTTCTGAATATTAGGAATACTAGGAATGTCTTTTCCCCTCTGCCTGAGTTACTAAATCGCCGAGTTTCGTTTTGTTTTAATTTCATTTTTTCTTTCAATCGGGTGGTCCCTGTCCACTTACCATTTCTAGCAAGTCTGTGAAAAGGTGTAAAAATAAATAAATAATAAATGAATAATTTCTTGAAAAACAGCTTCGGCTTCAAAAGAAAGACTATAACTGTAATCAGCTCTTCTTCGTATTTCTCACTGCTGTACCTATGTGTAGTTAACAAAAACACTGAGCTGAAGTGATGCAGCGGTAAGAGGCGCTACCGACACCAGCGCAGTCGAGTGATCGATCCAGGCACGGACTAACCAAGTCTTCCATCCTTTCTAGTTCAGGTAATCTGGTACCAAACTTGTCTGGGAAGGTAAAAACACTGGCTCAGTATAGTGGCTCGCTCCCGCAAGTCATTGTATAGACCAATTATGCTTCCACCGTGTCTCTACGATTCTGTCCTGAAGAACGAATGCACGGCGCGTTCAGAGGAAACTGGACAGCACCACTATCTTACCTTTATCATGGCTTATCTATGCATCAGTAATAGTGATCGTGTGAACCAAATGGGTAAGTCTAGGTGATGATCGTTTCATGTGGGTATAATTCGATTCACGATTCACCATAATCATCAGATAATCATAAAAGTTCAGGAAACTTTATGGCAAATTGTGACGGTATGTTAGTCAAATCATACAGAGACCGAACCAAGGTATATGCTCGAATTCTATGCTCGATGAAAGGTAGAGGCAGAGCTCGCCCTGGGAGTTATCCGGTTAATATACCGGATTAGGTGAGCCGTCCATCTATGCATGTCAGAACAAAAGCAAAGTCGTCGATAATCCCAAGGCAAAGGGTCGTGGTGGAACGCAGTTAGAAGACCGTGCGGCTACATTTGACTATTTAGTAATTTATTGATCGATGAGGTAAAAGGTATAGGTAAAGTGGAATTCTATAAACAAAACGCATGCTTGTGCCTAAAAGTTTTGTTCTGAATGGAACAGGAATGCATGGCGCATCTTCAGCAGAATGCACCAAACGTGCACCCAAAAGTTCAGCTGGCAGTTATCGATTTGTTGACAAAACTACAACAACAAACCCAAACAACTAGGTGGGTAAACGTAACCATAAAGTGATCAGTATCCTAGGGACGCGCCACGCACACGTGACCCATTCAGAATGAATAGGTATTTGGCCTATACAATGGCTTGGGGGCCAGTCGTTGTCATCGCCTCCCCAGACAAATCTGGTACCGGTTTAGCCGAGGGATGAGAAGCCTGGTTAACCCGTGCGAGAATCGATCACCTTAGAATTAGGGACACAAAGACGACATTCTCTACCTTATTTTTCATTATAATCTTTTTTGCTCAAATTACCTACCTTATTTTTCATTATAATCTTTTTTGCTCAAATTACCTACTGTTTTATGAAAATTGAAATTAATCTCTTCATAACAGCATCCAAAACCTGTAGAGCAACATGAAACGAAAAAGAATTGATAAGGGCACAATAAAATTACCATATACATAGGTGAAAGGTAGTTACTCCAGCACTTCATGGAGGCACCGTCGGGTTTTTTCACCTGTCGAGTTCATTGGAGGCAGGTGAAACGCTCCCTAATCGAAAGTAGCTTTAAGATTAGAAAACAGCATCGACAGTCCCGACATGGCTGAGCTGTCCATGCCGGGCTGATTAGCTTTTTATTTCTTTCTTTATTTCAAAATCTAACACGAAACAAAAAACCATTAATAACCAATAGCGAAACCGTGTTGGACAATTAGAAACTAACGAACAAGGAAACTAATTACACACATTAGGAAGACCAGATTCCCGTAGTCTTTTAGGGCCCACCAGAGTACTGTTTGTCATAAAGCAAAAGACAAGTCAAAGGAGGTAAATAAAAAGAGAAATAAAAATAATTTTTCGATCTCTTACAAAAAATAATAACATTAATAATTAAAAGTTGATAAATATGAATAGTTCTGGGTGGAGACTCTAGGTGATATAGAGGCTCAAAGGTCAATTGATAGGCGATGACCTAATCCCTAAATATGAGCCATGAATTCGTGTTTCCTCAGAATCGTAGAGGCATGGTGTATGCGTATTTCGCCTGTACAATGGCTTGTGAGTACCAGTTGCTATACCATATCAGCGCCTTCGCCTTCCCAGACAAGTCTGGTACCAATTTATCCGACCGCGGAGGCACGGAACACTTGGTTAGCCCAGGCCGGGATCGATCACTAGACCATGAAGGTGGAACTGGCGCACCTAACCACTGCACAACGGGTGTCTTTCTGGCACTGTGAAGTACAACTGAAGATGGCGGTTCAGGTGGAATGAAGCGCTCCTGAGGAGGCCAGAAGACCATAAAATTGGAGAAACACAAGGGGACGAGACACGAAGACGATCCAAGAAGAGACGGAGTGATGGCATTAGGAGCCCCTGCCCGTCGTTTCCTCCCTTTGCTGCCAATCTGTGGATCAGGCTGAGGTAAGTTATACCTTTCTCCCTTGCTATAGCAGTTCGGACAATAAATCGCGAGTTCTCATTAGATTCAATGAGACGTTTGGTCGAATAGTTTCCCAAATCGTCTTGACCCTTTCAGGCTCCGAAGAAGGTGATTCCACCAAAACGTCAGCCAATAAATATAATATACCAACCTTGTGTCGAGCTCAGATACAGGACAAGAAACAACTGTACGATGCCAAGGTTCATACATAGTCGTATCTGGAGGTATTAGGAACAACCTCTACGACGGTGGGCGACACATGAGGGTACTTTGGGTAGGAAGTCACATAAACTGTTGAATTGCAGGTTTCAGGTTGAAGCTAAGGACCGAGATTGGCACAGATATTTATTGAGCAGACTGACGTTTCGTTATATCGCCTTCTTCAGGACCCAGATTCATGAACGGACGAGCGGTCTCCGAAACCGAGGCGCAGCCAGAACCAGACGGCATGGTCGATGAGAGATTGCGTTTAACATGGGAAGTATAGGATAACTAGACAAAAGTGGGCGCCATTCGGGCTACTTCTCAGGGTGTATCGAGGGTTTACCAATGGTGAATTTGGGCCCAGAGTCTCATACTTGGGTAAATCAAGTAGTTACGCAAGTTTGAGACTCTGAAGAAGGCGATACACGCCAAAACCTCAGGCTATTCAATAAATATCTGTGCTAATCTCGGTCCTGAGCTTCACCCTGAAACCTCCAATTGTTCTCCATCATGCCGGGATTCATAGAGAGTCGAACCCGGCTAATAAACTGTTAAAAAGATCAGTGGCCCCTGTGGCAAGTTGAGGTTAAGCGTTGAGGGGAATACGAAAAAATGCGAAAAAAATACGAAAAAATACGAAAAACGAGAATTGACTATGAAGTCGACGTATAGATCGGAGCATCAGGCCAATAACTTCATAATCCACCTAGTGATCTCATTCGGCACAGGAGCATAAAACAACCCTCAGATCATGCCAAGGTTTCAAGAAGAGAAAACCTGAAAAAAGACGGGCTGAACCCCTTCTTCGCTAGCCGTAAGAGATACGCCAAGGGGCACCAAATGGCCGTCTGATGCCCGAGGGTGTTCTGAGTGGATGACCGGATGACGAGGTGACGACGACTGGCGACAGAGATAGTGTATTATGTGCGGGGCAAGTGCTTCGGCTGTGCTTCTCCGGCTCTCCTCGCCGGGCTTCTCCTCTCCTCCGTCGCCGCACACCCAGCTAATGGCAGCGTGACAACGGAAATTAGTGAACGGCCGCCAGCACAGATCACCAATGTGGATAACAGCCCCCCATATAGACCGAGGACGTCACCCAAAACGAGAATGTATAGGCTTCATCTAGTCGTTATTGATGTTTATCTATTCATTCATTAGTTATGACGCGCGGTGCAGTGGAAAGAGGCGCTACTGACACCCGCGCACAGTCAAGCGATCAATCGCCGCCCGGGTTATTCGAGTCTTCCATCGCTCCGTGGTCGGGTAAATACGTACTAGACTTGTCTGGAAAGTTAAAGATACCGACGCGGTATAGCGGCCGGCCCCACTATCTCGACCGAACATGCATTCACCATGCCTATACGATTTGAATGGAACACGAATGCGCGGCGCGTCCTTAGGGGACTGATCACACCTTTACCTTTGGCTCTAACTTAAGAGCCCTTTCAGACTCTTACTGCCGCAGTAATATAAAATTTAGCAGCAAAAGAGGGGATGAGCGCCTTTCCGCAACTGCTGTGCGTTTTGCGGCCGTGTACTGGTCTGCCGTTGGTCAAAAAACAATGCATTTTAGCAGCAGACGATTTTTCAACTAATTTTTCCCCAAAATCCCTCAAAGGAGATTTTCTGAGGTGCTGATCACAAATCAGATATCCGTTTTTCCGGAAACCACCAGTATCGCCTGAAGGGCTAGCAGGGTCGTCTGGGTAGGATAAACGAATGACTTTATACAGGACAAATGCTGTAATACTAATAATTGGACACCATGAGGATCATCTTTCTTCAAGCCGGCTATATTTCAATTTTAGGTTTCAGTCACCCATTTTTCTTGAGCTCTGAGGAAGACGTGACGAGCGGACATGCACGCAACTCCATCAAACGTTGTAAAACAAATGTTAGAATGAGACAAGTAGAAAAACGTAGAATACAGTGAACAGCTGCAACTGTTAGGTGAGAGTGTTGTTTCTGAGAAAAGAACAAATGATTCTGGCTGTGGTTCGGAATAGTTGTTCCTTGAGAAAGATAGATGAGAACGTCGAGTAAATGGACGATCTCTTATAAAAACAGCTTTTTCCCGAACATCAAAGCGATGAGACCGCCCCATCCGAGAAGACTAACTCAGCATCGATTCGCACTAATTCCAGTGCAATTTAAATGATAATAGAGCAAGACAGACTCGAAATTCAAGTAGCCAAAAGACTTTGCAGCTTTCGAAGGCACAACGTAGTACACATAATTAAAGGACGGCTAGATTTGCTGAGATTTATTGAAGATCGATGTGTGATTCAAAAAGAAATATACGACCGTAGCACTGCTGAGAATTGGTAGCCGGCAATAGGCTGCACGTCAAGCTGTCTCAGTTTCGGCATCAGAGAATTTGAACAACCAACAAAATATTATATTTAGTACTGCAAGCTAGAACTAAATCAAAGTTTAGACTCTTTTTGAATGGACTCCATAGGTTTCACAAATTATACCAAATTCAATTCGAGAACAAAAACAAGCTGAATTGACGTGAATTTCTGAATATTTTATGGAAAGCGCGTCTCTTCGCTCCCTCTGTAGAGAGAGAAGCGAATTCAGATGGAAATTTGCGTCGGTAGCTCACCTCTATTCAAAATAACTCGATGGAATTTTCGTTTTAATTCAGACTCCTCCTAAGTGGACTCCATAGAGCTCAAGAATTATACCAAACTCAATTGCAAGCTAGAACTAGCGCAAAGTTCAGAATCCTTTGAAATGGGTTCCATAGCTTTGCCGTGCTGTTTCTTGAAAAAGTACAAAAAGGCCAATATACATGAAAAGAAACTAGAACCATCTCTGAACTACTGTTCACAATGAAAAGTCAAAGGTTTTTTTTTTCGGAGTTGAGGTAAAGACAAAAAAATGGAAGGCAGACATGTGGACATCTAATAAACAGCTCGCTTTGCTCAGCTTTACCAAGCTCAGTTTGAGGTACAAGTAGAAATAATTAATATTTCCCCATGTGAAAACAGGCCAATAGACCAGCACTGCTTGAGAGGCGAGTGTAAGATATTAGAAAAAATAAAAATACTTGAATTTGCAGCACTCTCACCACGAACTACAGGCCAGTGAAGACGACGAGCAGGTGGGACTGCCTAATGAAAAATCCGCGTAAAAACTGAAAGAAAAACAACTAAAACAACTGTTGATTCCAATGCCGAGGCTTTCACACGGAAGACCTTATGTAACGAGAAGAAGCTGAACCGTGTGAAATTTATTTATTTTAGAAATTAGGTAAACGGACAGAAAAAAGGAACGGCACCGCTCAACTTAGGCATGACACTCCAGTACTCGGAGAAAATTTCTCGCCCCATTCCTCTCAAAATCGGTCTAGAAGCGTCACTCGCCATGTTGGTTTCGAATTTTGAAAATTTCGCCCAGGACCACCCATATCGCTCGTTAGTGGAATCGGGTCAAAAACACCTGAAACATTGTCTAGAGGGGTTATTTTTAATAAGATTATGGGCAAATTTAAAAGAAAATCTTTTACAACCAGTGAAGTGCCATAAGTTTGCTCAGAGATTAGCAATTCCATTTAACGCATTTTTCAAAGCAAACCCAACTCCTGCAAAATTTCTTTCAAGAGGTTGGTTACAAAGCTCCTACTCGAGACGTCAGCCTAAACACGCCACTAGAGTGCTCTGGCTGTTGTGTTCTATGGTGTTTTTATACTGTAATGTTTCTTGTCGTTCGAAATTTTACATGGTACAGGTCCATGTCAAGTAAATAAATAAATAAATAAATAAGTTGAGCAGTTCCCAGAAAATAAAAGCGCAGTGTTGACGGATCGGTTGCAAGACAGAAATTCAAGCAGGAACAAAGTGAGTAGAAGAGTTCAAGCGTCCGTCGCGAGCCAGACAGAAGTCTGCGTCGGACAGCTCATGTGGCAAAGTGTCTGAGTTGCTTCTCGTCGTCGTCAGATCTCAGTGCTGAGCGCGACTGACTGACTGAGAGAGTGAGTGTGTGTATAATCAAATTCCAGTAGGTGGCACATTGCCTGACCAGCTCATAAAGAGGCTGAGATATCGCCGCCGCCACCATGACACCTACTCAATTGGATTGCCTCCTTCTCGGCAGCCCTGGCTGGAGTCGAGTTGGCTGGACGGCGGTCACCTCGAAAAACCTAAGGCCCTTGTTATACCTTTGCTCACCCTCCAGCGTAACTCGTCCATTCAGTATCAGACACCGTGGGGCCAGACACGTCTGTACGAGTTATCACGGTGACGCTGGCGTGGTGACGCTCACGGGCTGTTATGCACACGCTCGCGTACCTTCCACGCTCTAGTCGCTGCGCATTGCACTGCGATTAACCCTTTCGCTGGGGGTGGGTCGATCACCTCCCGCATTGCTCTGTATGCTTCGGGCGCGTGCGTGCGTGCGTCGCGTGCTCAGCGTCTGAGGTTAGTGGCGCACGCGATCACCGCTCGCAAGCAGCTGACGCTAACCGCGAGCGAATGTATAACAAGGGCCTAACGCTAGCGGTACAGAATGGAGTGGAAATCTTGAAAAGTTTTCTGGTCACATTAACGAACCCACAGAGTATGGACTCTAGCTATGGCAGGGTCGGCCAAAAGCAGTCAGATTTAGACTACGACGAAGAACACGAAGAAATCACGAAAAAATCGAGAAAATAATGAGATGAACGAGGTCAGGAGATACAAAAATGTCAATTCACAAGAAAAGCGGAAGAAAATCTAAAGAACGAGGCACCCCCCCCCCATCTGGTGAGCGATCACAAGACATCTGCTGTCGAATGGAAAGCTCTAGATCTCCTATTGATTGGAAGGCATTCCTATTGATTGAAAGGTTCCAGATCCTACAAGATATTACGAGGCTGTTGCGAACCTATTCCAGTACT
Organism: Nippostrongylus brasiliensis; assembly: GCA_030553155.1. NCBI lineage: Eukaryota > Metazoa > Nematoda > Chromadorea > Rhabditida > Heligmosomidae > Nippostrongylus > Nippostrongylus brasiliensis. The sequence continues at coordinate 5,545,964 of CP130736.1, read as the reverse complement.
TTTTTGTCCAGAAAAGACTAGAAAAGACTAACATATCTGCCCATTTACCTACACTACATACATCTATCATTGGGCGCGCGTGGTGTAGTGGTAAGAGGCGCTGCTGACAGCCGCACAGTTGATCGATCCTCGCAAGAGCCAACCACGCCTTCCATCCCTTCGGGGTCGCTAAATTGGTAACAGACTTTTCTGGGAAGGTAAAAACACTGACTTGGTATAGCGGCTGGTCCCCGCAGGTCATTGTACAGGCCAATTACGCATTAACAAAGCATCTACGATTCTGAATGGGATGAGAATGCGTGGCGCGTTCTTAGGGGACGGCTCAACGCCGACAACTTTACCTTTACCATTTACCTCTATCACTGGTTGCGGACCATCGCCATTAGGACCCAAGAGAGTCGAAAACTCACACCAATGACCTTTTTCCACCCGCTTTGTTGGGCAAGGGAGAGGGCCACCCACTTCAACGTCATGCTATTGTTCCAAGAACAGTGAACTCTGAGAAAATTGACGTTTTTTCTCCTATTGTCGTGCCACAGAACAGCTCATCGGAGGAACCGACTCGCTTGGGTCCTAATGGCGATGGTCCGCAACCAGTGATAGAGGTAAATGGTAAAGGTAAAGTTGTCGGCGTTGAGCCGTCTCCTAAGAACGCGCCACGAATTCTTATTCCATTCAGAATCGTAGATGCTGAGCTTTACAACTTGAGCTCAACCCATCGCCCATCGAATTTGACAAAAGCGCATGTTACCAAACAAGTTGGTGAATTCTAATCAATTTTTCAAAATTTATAAATTTTCAATTTCAGCTGTTTTCAAATCGATTAAAAAAAACGGGTCTCTGTCGGCGAGTCCATCACCAAAAGATCTACCCGTCCTCGAATTAAGCATTTGAAAACCTGTCAAAGAATTCGAAAAAAACATTGAATGCTCTTGATTCTGTTAGCAATTGAATGAAAAATTTAGTAATCTCCAAGTTCTCTCTTCTTGAAACCTCGGCATGATGGTATAAATCTACCTGCTAACACCGTTTGGCACAGCAGCATTCGATAAAATAAGTCTTTATCAGTAAATTTATCAGTAAAAGACCTACCCGCCTTTGATTTTATAATAGGACCTTCCGCACAATCCTATCACCTATACGGGACGAAGAACCCAAATACAGGCGGTAAAATCCCCCTCCCCCTCCCCATCAGGTTTGGTATCAACGCATCTGAGCCCGAAGAAACAAAAGGCTAGGTTACCCCAGCCGAGGATCGATCTTGATCATGTGCGGATGGAAGCAGCGCCTCTTACCACTGCACCAAGCGCGTCTCAGAGAGCTATAAGCCCAAAAAACAGATAAAGTGTATGAAAAATCAAAGAACGAACGGCTTCGGAATTGGGAAGCGTGCTAATTGACGTCGTAGATTTATTGTGGTGTGAGGGCGAGGCGGACGACTTGTTGCTGAAAGCCGACCGCCATCCATCATTCTGGGATTTCCATTGCCTCCGTCCGACTTCGCCGACCGCCGGAGGATTCTTGGCCCCTCGGGCACAATTAGGGGCAATTTACAGCAAAAGTCCTAGTTTTTTGACCCCGGATAGGTCGTAGGATTGCGCGAAAGGTGCTAGACTCGAGGACAGGTACTAGGTTTTTTACTGAAGAACTTACAGATCAAATTTTCACTTTTTACTGATCATAAGGCATATGCTGGGATTTTCTAGGGCTTCTGATGGATTTTCGAATTTCTCGGTTTTTCTAGATTCTTTCTGGAGATTTTCTACGGAGATCAAGTTCATTTTGGACCACTCTTGGCCAAACCAGGCGCCAATTACTTAGGATTCGGCAGAGGCATAAATCATTGCCGAGACACGAGCGATTCCTTTTGACCCGAACCCGAGCAGTTTCACATTGCGATTTTAAGCTGCTGAAGTGTGAAAATCCAGCTAAGACAGACAGCGGTGGAGAGAGTTCGTCGCCCTAAAAAACCACGGACAGGTCGTAGGATGGAATGATGTACTCATCACCGCAAAAAAAAACCACTCTTGGCCAAACCAGGCGCCAATTACCCGCGATGTTTCTCAACGAAAAATTTCAAATTTCGAAGAAAATGTAGGGACAAGGGTGACGCATCTATTTGTGAATGGGTAGGTACTGAGTGGATAAGATCGAACTTGCTGGAACTGCGTGAATCTAGGTGGGGTGCTCATTATGTTATAATGAATTATTACGACCATTTAAAAGAGTCGTGGGATAATGGCAACATCAAACATAACAAACCTATGAAACGTTAAGAACAGGTTATTTATAATTACGGCAGACAAACGGCTCTTAATTATACAAACAAATATCGCAAAGGATGACCGCATCATGGAATCACTGGTTCTCCCTCGGAACTTGGACAGAGTCAAAGAAGGCTTGAGATTCTTCTAAGGAAAATTTGGCTCCCTAAATCCGAAAAAGTACTAGATTCAGCAAGATAAGGTATCACTGTCATATCCTTGTTGTACCTGTTATCATGCCCCCGGAACAACAGCCAAACACCACTCTGAGTTTCCAAAGCCAGTGATGAAGATAAGATAAAAAAGTAGTTAAGGAAGTTCTAGTCATTCCTGCGGATTACTATTAAGCACACTAGAAGTATGATGGTGCTCGGATCATCGTAAGGTGCTAGGGAAGCCCAGATGGCTGGCGCTGTTGGGGACTTGAAAGTACGGCTCGATGGTTTAGTGGCCTGACATCAACGGAGCCCCCGATAGTCACAAGACGCGTGTTCGAGTCCCGCCTGAGCAGCGATTTTTGCAGCAGATAAGGAAAGGGTACAATAGCTATCTAATATGACTTTCTACTCGATAAGAGATGTCTTGTGGTCCTTAGCCAGAAATGGGGGTGGCTCGCCTTCGCCTGACCCAGCCGAGGATCGAGGCTCAACTCTGCAGCTGGTGAAGTCTCCTGCCGTTGCACCCCTAAGTGTATTTTACAGGGCCAGAATTCATGAAAGGCATCAGAACCTACGATTTGCAGATTTGAATGTGAACTAGCGGTACTACATTGCCCTATTCTAGGGAGGAGGTTATCCAACAAGGAGGGACGCAACTTTACACCACGAAAGCTGATCAGTGGTAGAATTTTTTAAGTGAGTATTAAAACAATGCATAATACAAAATAAACCAAATAAAAATGTTCGCTATGCTGACAGCGAATCGCATAAAATAGCAACGAATTCTGACCCACTGAGTAAGGACGATAGCTATGGCAGGGTGGGCTAGTGGACGTGTAGTGGAAAAAGATTACAAGGAAATCACAAAGGAGATCAGGAAGCAACACTTTTAAAAAGCTCACGAAGTGCAAAAAATCCATTTATAGGAAAAAATGGAGGGAACTCAAAAAAGCGCGATGACATGGGGCGGCCGGGTGTGGCCGAATGGGGCCGATTGATCCGCCGATGGCGATTGACTGAGTGATCGACCACCGGTGTGGCCGACCTAGGAAGTGGACCCCACGGCTGCTCTGGGACCAGTAGCTGAGAACCAGCGGCATCTGATACAGTTAGCACAAAATGAGCAAACTACGATTTACAAGAAAATATGTAAAAAAATCTTTTGAAAAATATAATCCAAGATGAGCAGCACCAGTTAGCACCGTTCGATTGGCGCGCTGGGTGGCGACTGATCTGCCGGTCACTCACGGGGACAAAGCCCCCTACCCCATCCTTGGTGGGCGACCGCAAGACATTATCCATTGTTCAGAAAGTTCTAGATCCTTTGAGACATTACGAGGCTGTTCTGAACCTATTCCAGTACCTTTTGTCCAGCAAAGGCGGCCTTACATACCTATTTACCTACCTTTTTATTACTGCCCATAGACTACAAGGCTGCTCCAGGTCTTAGTCACCGAAGACCCTGAGCAGTACCTGTTCAGAACTACACGTTTTCTTCTTGAAGGTGAAGGTCGCAGTTTAAAAAAGTTTCGAACCACTTAGAATTTTTTCTTTAGAACGCCCTTAACCCTTTCGTTATCAGGATGTCTACTAGTAGGTACCTGGAGAGGATCATCATAAAAGTACTTATTTATTTATTATAAGACTCTCACGTAGGTGAGCGTGGGAAAAATAAACTTCAACTGAACATCAAACTGTAAAGGATGTGGAAGAAAAATAGCTATTATGTTACTAACACACAGAAAAATAAGCAGATGAAAAATCCAGGAAGATAGCACAAATGAGGAAAACAAAAAAGAGTTGAACCAAATAAAAACAACAACAAGCGGAACAAGCGATGGTATGATACAATAAGAAAGTCAAAGAATGTCTGTGGTTCAGAGGTTGATAAGGTTTGAAAAAATTCAGGGAAACTCGACATGCTGGTTGATGCAAGTGGAGATTGTCCTACGACAAGTGCACCACTGAAGAAACTCGTGCCTAGACAAAGAAAGGCTTTTAGAAGGACAATGCCATTCGATGTCTCCTCGAACTTCCACGTCGATTCGTTGGGTGCTCGAGTCGATCTGCCTCATTTCCCACCAATTATTACCTTTTTGACGACGGAAAAAAAACTAGGAAAGCATTTGCTCTCTTTCTGTTGGATCCCCCTCGCCCTTCTTTCTCCACCGTAATTTCTTTTGATTCAAATTTTCTCTTTATCGAAATATTTCTTCTCCCTGAGATTTCCACTGGCCTACTCGTCCTCCATTAATGGTTCAATTGATTTAATTGTGGCGAGCCAAGTACGCTGCTTCTTATCACTTGAAGTCTCGGAAACTCCCTAAGTTGACAGCAGTTTCTTCTTCCTAATTGATTTTTTATGTAAAACTTGTTGGTTCAGCTTTATTCGTTTGTTGTGTTGAAGTTTATTTTTCTCGTGGTGTTTTTTTTTGTTCTATTTCTGTTCATTGGCGCATCATATTGACGTACAAAATAAATAAATAAATAAATGTGAGTAGAACAATGACTGCTTTCGAAGCTGAGCAAGATGGTAGCAAGCAAGTAAATGCATTCCAGCAGCTGAAAATTTTCAAAAAACGGTCTAAAACAGATTGAAGTGGGTCGTGCTAGGTATGGGTAACTGCACGGTTGAGATCCTAAAAATCAAAATCGGATTGTAGAATAGCATTCTAGTTAATCATACCCAGATATTCAGAATTAGGACGAGACCGGGGGTCCCTCGCCAACGTCCTATTGACTAAATAATGGGATAATGGGATGTGATAGTAAAAGATAAAGTGGTCAGTGTTGATCAGTCCCCTATGGATGAGCCATGCTTTCGTCTTTTCTTCAGAATCGTAGAGACATGATGAATGCGTATTTGACCTATACGATGACTTTTGGGAATCAGTAACCGTCAACGTAAGAGTTTTCACCTTCCCAGACAAGTCTGATACCAATTTTCCAGACCGCGGAGCAGTGTAAGGTTCGGTTAATCTGGGCGAAGATCGTTCATTCGATCATGCGTGTGGAGGTGGCGCCTCTTACCACTGTACTATGTCCATCATGGATGGCACAGGAAGAGAATACTCAGAAAATTCTACACTTATTTCAGCTGAAACGACTGAGAGTCTTTCTTCTTGAACTTCAATTTACATAACATTGTATGCGGATGTTCTGTTGCTTACTATTTATCACGAGATTACGAGTGTTGAAGAAATCAATAAAAAAATAAAAAAAAAAAATAAAAATGAGGAGTCTGAGCGGCGGACTCGTGGAGAAACTCTGAGAGTGACGTGGTTGAGTGCCATGATAGATCGCGAATTAAATTCATCTCTATATGGCGATGTCCTTGAAGAAAAACGCTCAAAGCGAGCGCTAATAAATTTCCGCCTCAGGGCTAATCAATACGTCTGTAAGGTAACTAGCTGTCTAACTGGGAGTGACTAGGATGTTACGCTGCAACAAAAGCCATCGCCAACCCAAACAAACAGCAAATGAGAAAAGAAGAAGCCGCGAGAAGAAGTACTACTGAATATCTCCCAAGCTCTCTCTTCTTCGAACCTTAGCATTGAGTGTTAGTATGCCTTTGCCGAGAAATCTTAGGTGGAAATCTTCATTAACTTTATTATTTATTAAATTGTTAGTGAAGATTCCCACCAAACAACTCGTCAAAGCATGCAAGCATCTGAATGTTACTGAACAGGTCAAACACTTCGGGACTATAAATTCACAGAAGAGGTGAAAAATGTACCGACCTTTTCTTTACCCTTCGACCTTAAAGCTGCGGTAAGAAACTTCAAAACTGCAATCAATTTAAAACTAGAAGATTCCGAGCAATAATAGCAAATAAAAAAATTTCCGGTGCTAAGGAAGGTGCTTATCTTTTGATATTTCTTTTCTTCCAAATGTTCTAAATGTTCTTTCTCCTACAATACTTTCTGCCCAGACTGTGGAATTTCTATAGTCTCGTTGCCTTGTCATGTTTGCGATGCTGACTATGCTCACAATATTCTCTTTGCATGTGCTTGACCACGTGTTTGAAACAAATAAAATAAATAAATAAAAATAGGATTTAAAAATAGCAGTGCTGCGGAATATTCCAGAGGCACCTGAAAGCTAAAGGCAGGGTGAGGTCAATTGTCCGGAAACAACCCGCTAATGACTTTTCTCGGTACTTTCCGTGGAGACCAACATAACCAACTCCAGACTATATTTTTTTCGAATTCTAGACTGATTTTTGAATGGCTAAATGAAATAAGAATGTAATTAGAGCAGCCCATTGACCTTAAAGTCCCATGGGGCTACAGCTGGATCTTACCTCTACCATCATTTCTTCGAAAACTTCCGACAAGGATTAGCTATAATGAGTATAGTTAATTTTAATTTAGGTGTCACCAACTTGTATCTGATTACTGTAGTAGTTGTTGCTGTTAATGTTACCAACGACAATCCAGTCAACGGTAGCTCACCCCAGCTCTCAGAAATTAGATCAGCAGTGACTAGCAAAAAATTAGAAAAATACCTCTTTCCAATCTTTTTTCCTATATTTTTTCCTATTTCTCTGCACAATGATCATCTTGTGTTCTGTACCTAAATAAATAGTCACTTACCTTGAGGCACCGTAATATACTTGAGGTTCTGTTGTCAACTCACTGAGGGGAGAAGGGTGGGTATAGAACAACCCCTTTACCTTTATTTTCACATAACTTTTTTATGGAGTAGTTGCTGAACAATCAACGAGTCCTACTCATAAATATCCGAGCTCTGGGCGCTGATTCATCATAGGTAAAACCCCCGATCAACCCCGAGGTATACCCCGAGCGGCGCACAAACCAAGATTCGTGAACGCACGTCGGGGTTTAATCGGAGTTTATCGCGGGTCTATCACACCTCACGATAAGGCAGGGTTTGGGAGATCTCGCGGTGTCGAGTGGGTTTATCGCCGATGGAGTTTCGGAGACCGCTCGTAGGGTTCATGAATCTGGCCCCTGGTTACCACGAAGAGTTGGTAGCATCTGAGTATACTTACCCTAGCTAATATCCGGGTGGCAACTGAACAGTATTCAATGACAAGCTGAGAACAGTCGTACTTGCAATATTTTCCAATCTAAAGACGATGACTATACTACCTATTCACTAAACTTACGGCGGGAAATTTGAACGTTTCCGGTTAACCATTTCTCAGCTGGAATGGGTAAACGATGCAAGAAGAGCGTTTACCTCTAGCAACAACAATTACTCTCCTCCATAACGGAAGTAAACGTTAGACATCGACAAGTAGTCGCGGTTAATTGGCCGATTTCTGTGCATATTTCATCTCTACGAAGAAGAAGCAGAAGAGGAAGAAGCTGAGCCGTGGTGAATCGCCCTCAGGCTCCGCCCCGTCCTCGAGTTAATCAACTAGAACACTCCACACCCGGCTAGGCGATACCCAGCAGGATGTCCCGAGCCGTGACATCTCAGGCGTCTGGCTCTAATGAAACGCGAACCATCGAGGCGTTAAATCAAATTTATTCGCCTATGTGTGTGTGATAAAGTTAACGCCTTGAGCAATGTGTGCCAATTCATTTAAGCCAAATATACGGCGGCGGCGGCGGCGGCAGAGAATCACAGACGCAATGGAGCAACACACGCGAAACCCAATGACGACACGACCACAATTGCCGGAGGGATGTAGCTGGATGATGGGATGATGATGGTGATGATAACGACGGAGCAAGAAGGAGGAGGAGGAAAGAGAAAGCACGATAAAATCCACTACAAGCACACACAAAGTCGTCATGGCGGACCGGAAAGGCACACTCTTACACATCCCTCCATTTTATAGTAATTATATAGAGTATATAGCACATAAACACACACAGAATGTACAGCATCAATGTCAAGTGGTCTCGTATTATAGATACATTTTAATCTATTTTCAATTAATAAAAGTAACTGTCAGTAGCTGGCGTTGAACTGGCGTGTGAGCGTTGTTCGCTTGGCACTTTTGTGGATCGCCACGAAACGGCACAATAAATCAGAGGAAACGAGAAAAATAATCGAAAAAAATTAAGACGAATAGAACATCTGCAACGAGTAAACATCGTAAAAAATCAATGAATGCATAAAACATGTCATAATAGTCAGTAGCTAATTGTATATGTATAATAAATAAAACAGTGAAGCGAAAGACTGAAGTACCCGACGACAATGACGACGACGACGACGGTAGGCGCACACAAAGAATCTCACTAATCGTTCATCCAACGGTCCATCGGCAACTCGAACGTGATGAAGTTGCTCCTGTAATTCGAATTATTTGAATTTAAATTAAAAAATTGAATTTATTGTTCTTGAGCGAGTGATTTCTCAAATTCCTCTTTTCTCTTCCAAACGAAGGCGGACTCGCCGAAACGTTAGTATCCATATTAAATGAAAATAATAATAAAAAATATTCAGAACAATTAGCTAATATTCAAAAACTCACCGCTTTCTGAACCGAAGAGCAGGGTAGAGGGCGACGTATGTTCGCGGCACCAAACCCACTTCACCTTCATAACCGACGCGTTCACACGTCCACCAGTTCTGAAATAAAAGAAGCACTTATTTTTGATCAAACCATTGGATCAATCGATAAAATATCGAAAGCAATTATTTCTTTATAACGATCACCTTTTCTTTGTCGTCTTTGCTAATCACACGAAGCTCATCGCCAGCCTTGAATGACAGCTCGTCTTCGTACTGCGCTTCGTAGTCGTAGGCTGCGTACACCTATAAACGCCAGTAATTAACCTCCTGTAAGATCCTACTTAACAAACAAGCGAAGCCACGATGTCTGTTTGTCAACTCTACGGTCCCGCCGCGATTGCCCGTTACCGTACTCCCAGTGACGTATTTCATCAGTTCCTCGCCGTCTTTTGCTGCATTCTTTTTGTTCTTCGTTTTATTTGTTATTATAAATGTCTTACACATGTTTCCCACTATTCATTGATTCATTTGGCGCCCCGCGCTGGGTTTTGGGTGGAATTAGCGGTGAATTTTCACTGGGATTTTTTGTGGTAAGGAAAGGAGGCAATTATTTTGATCAGTAGGGTCCAAACTAAGCACTCCAAAAGAAAACTGAAACATTTAGTGGCTTGAGGCCCTCGGTCACTGCACTCGGTTTACAAACCAATATAATAAAATGGTACTATGTGGGATGAAATATGCAGCCAATAGAAGTGCTGCACTGTTCGTTCTGACTGGAATCATAAAAATAGTCAATTTTTTTTCAAGTTCTCCATACTCGAACATTTTGGCCGGGTTTCTGTGGAGTTGTTTTCTCTGGCAGCACCCCGACCCATATAAAACCACGAAATAACGTACAAAATAAAAGGGAAGAGAAAAAAGTATGTGTGAAAGGAAAAATTACGCATTTGCGACGAGAGAATACAGGAGAATACAGGAGAATAACTTCGACCGCATTTTGAAAAATCCAACGACTTTTCCACAATAAACCCCAAATGCGAAGATACACTGCACATATCATTTAAAATGCCAATAATCAAAAAAGCAGTGACAATTAGAAACACCCAAATGTCATGCGAACGGTCGCGTCGCGGCGCCAACCATGTAAACTCGTCCACTTCATACTTTCGAATGAATATTAACTGAGAACTGACCTATCACTAGCATTTATCACTATCAATAAAAAGCTATCAATACTATAGTCAAATTCTCATTCCTTCGAACAAAAGCGTTAAGGACTCTTTTGGACCTTTGAAAACCACGTGACAGTTCAACCCTCGACAAAAGTCCCACCTGAAAACTTCCTAACCCAAACCTCGTGTTATACCTTACCTTTCCGTTGTTGATGGTTCCAGTGGCGTTATGTGCTGTCGTGAGGTACCGTAAACAGCCATCATAACCCTCTTCATCCTCTTCGCACTTCTCCACCGGGGTTTCCATATCGGACAGTGTCGACGCCAGCACACAAGCTCCACCTTCGACGAGTTGTCGGACCTTAAACCAGTTGAGATCAAGGGTATAGGGTAGGAATTAACCAGAGAGAATAAACCCTACCATCGGCAGATTGTTACAGCTCGCTGCACAGTGCAGAGGAGTCCATCCGTCCGAGTCTTGGGCATTCACATCGGCGTCGGCTTCGATGAGGAACTAAAACTATGAAAATGGCAATAATATTGGTATAAGCCAAGGGTTAGGTAATACCCAAAAATAAACATCTGGAATTTTCTTAGTTTCACTCATGCTTAGTGGGGAAAAGTCCGCTTTGGAGGGCAGAATAAGAACTCAACACCGGTTTCCATGAAGTTTTTGTCTCGAGTGAGTACAAAGCACACTTCTTCGATGTTACGATTCTGAGTGGACGACGAACTCGTGGCCCATCCTCAGGAGGTTGATAAACTCCGACTATTTTGGCTTCTACTACTACCATACACATTAATCAGTTGGACATTGATGAGGTCAATACCCCCGGTTCCGCCTAGATTTCGAATTCATGGGTATTACCCGGAGTGCTATTCAACAATTGCAACCGGTTTTAAAATATCAAGCGTAATGCTAACCATACCCAGTCTAACATACCCCAATCGACGGCAGTCCTGACGCAGTGGTCAACCTCATGACTGAAAATCTCGATAACCCTATAGTGGTAAAAATTTATGAGAAATCGTAAATGCTAAACCCATTACAACATCACAAAATATCACAACAGGATTATCGGGGTATTTTGTGATTTTGGGTTGTGATATTTTGTAATGTTGTAGTGGATTCAGCACCAACGATTGCTCTTGAATTTCTACCACAATAGGGTTATCGGGGTATTCATTCATGAAGTTGACAACAGCTTTCAGTATTTCCGTCGGTGTGGTATGCTGCGTATGGCTAACCATAAGCTTAAACTTTTGAAAACCAATTCTGTATGTTGATTAGCACTCCGGGTAATTTTAACAATGCATTGAATTTCGAACCTCTATCGCAACGATAAATGAAACAAAGCAAATAAAATGAATAAAAATAAATAAAATACGGTACCTTGACGATCTCATAGTGTCCGGCACAAATGGCGTTATGAAGAGCGGTGATGCCTTCGTCGTTCGCCACCGATACGTCGGACAACTAAATCAGGAAAGTTTGACGCAATGCGACAACGGCAATCAAAAATATAATTATTCTTTTATTTATTCATTTATTCAAATTCTGCTACTACGATTTTTCTTCGAACTATTTCCTTAAAAGTTATGCTACCTATAAATTTATTTTCACCTGGGCCCAGATTCATGAACGGACGAACGGTCTTCGAAACTCCGTCGGCGATGAACTCGCTCGATACCTTGAGATCTCCCAAACCCTGCCTCATCGCGAGGTGTGACAGACCCGCGATAAACCTCGATTGAACCCCAACGCGCATTCACGAATCTTATTTTGCGCGCCGTTCGGGGCATATCTCGAGGCTTATCGGGAAGCTTACCAATGACGAATCTGGGTCCTGGTTAAGGACAGGGATCAATTTCATTGCGACTCAGTTAGTGGCAGCTGCTACAGGCGGTAATTAAGGAGTAATTAAAGTGGAATGTGTAATGAAGTCGGTCTCGTTAGCCTACCGCCACCCTCACTGGTAAAAACCTTAAAAACGCTAACCTAGGGGTCAAATTTCCAAAACTTCACGGGCGCTTTGTAAACCGGTCGTGTTATTCTAATTAATTATCAGTTAATCTAAAAAATCCATGGCGAACTGTGTTCACAGAGAGCAGTAGTAAGAGTAGAAATGAATCTTTTTCCAAAAGAGTTTTGCTGGAGGGGTACTGGTACTGAATTCATCACGGGTGAGGGCTCAATCCTATCTTTGAAAAATCGACAGAATAAATCAAAAAATTATAGTAAATAAATTTAGAATTAATGAAGTAATTGTACCTTGGCTGCACTGGATTTCACTAGATCCAGCTCGCCCTCGAGAGCCGCATCCAACATCAAGGCCAACGGATCGAATTCGATACATCGTCGTTCTTTTCTCAGACCGACCGGCCGTAAAATGCCCTTCACCACTCGACGATTCACCTCCATCTGCAAGTGTTAAAATGATCACATTCAAATTTTCAAGATTTTTTTTTCAGAAAAAAAAATTAAAAAATGATACCATAAACTCCATCAGCTCATGAATTGAACAAATGAAGTTTTAACATATGCCAGAGAAAATAGGTACAAACTCAACACTCCTCTCAAAAGGTCGTATCGCTCTTAAAATTAGAAAAAAGAAACCTAAAAAAAGTGAAAAACATGGAAAATCGAGCAAAGATGAAAGGGTTTAGGAAGATTTTCAGGAGCAAAGGGTTTCTTTTTTGCTTAATAAATGAACAGACCCGAGGAAAAGAGTACTCCATTTCTGACAGATAATGAAATTTTCGGCTAATTTGGAGACTTTCTACGAACCATTTTGTAAAACCATTTTGACTGCATCGCCCGAATTCTACCGAGCCTGGAATCACCCGGAAGGTTGAAAAATTTACCGACGAAACCAAAACTCAAAGAATTCACGGCCGGTGAATGCAGTAGGCAGATGAGTATGCCAGTAGCAACTGGTGGTCGGGGGCATGCAATTTCCGGTTGGTGGGAACACTTAAACGATCACTAGTGCCTGATTTTATAGACCATCATCGACTCAGTACGGTGTCGGTTTGGTAAAAAACCAGGACCTAATTCGATACCAGAAAATTGAATTTCAAAAATACTTCCTGGGTATAAAAATGTTCAAAAACACCTCGAGACTTTACTCATGACAAAAATCAACTCCTTTTTTGTGTTATTTTAACGACACTGAGGAGCGACATTCTTCGGAGGTTAGAAGAGTCGTCTACCCAGAGGGTATCTGATTAACGGTGATTTTCCTATTCTCCCAGGTAGTCGACTTTCCTTCTAGCCGATTAGGGGTGGCCCTCATTTCTTTACCGTTTTTTGAGGACCATATCCTTTTAGCAGATGATTTTGATTTTCAACGTCTATCTTATTATCATTATCACTATCATTATCACATCACTCACATCTGATGACGGATGAGGTTTCGCTACTATTCTTTTTGAGATTAAATAAATAACAATTAGCAACTGCTGATCCTCCGGCGGGTTCTATCAGCGTTCAATTAATTATGTAAAAATTTAAATGAAAAATAAATAAATATGGGCAGTCTGAATAAAAATATACCCCCACACACCTCAATATCATCGTCACTTTTCGCCACCGACTCGTCATCGGTGGTGATTGTTCGATCGGAACCACCACTCGGGTTCTCCTTTTCGACGTCGTTCATCTCGGCCTAAAGAACGAAATAAAATGTTCCAATTCCATTCTAGAAAAAAAAACAACTAGAAAAAAACCAATCCGACCTTAATTTCCTCGTGTGGCGTCGGCAATTCGGGTAGGAAATGATTTCGTCCACGACGTTGTTCTTCGAGTATTCGACGAATGGTGTCCGCCTCTGATAGTGTGGTTCCTTCAGACGCTGCCCATGATCTTCAAAACAACGGGTTAAAACAGGGTAAGGGGTATGGGTAAAACCAACCCAACCGACTCACCTTCTTTTCGCCGCCTTCAGTGAGTCAGTCCTAATAGAGACCAAGTCTGTCTTGCCACTTCGCAATCGCGATTCATCAAGACTGTCCGCGAACGAGCTATTCTGAAAAGGATTGCCATAAGACTTTTTTTCAAGGTAAATTCAAAGGTAAAAAAGGATCCTACCAGGTAAAACTCCTGCGGTCGACAAACTTCTGCTGCCCTCTGGGGTTTCTCGGGCGGCTGCACAGCAGAGGTAGGTATACTCTCATGGGTAGGGTGAGGATCTTTGGGTGGTGAGGGGCTGACGTCACAGCGGGTGCTGGAGCCAGGTGTAACCGTTGGTGGAGGTGCGTAGCTGGAAATTTCCGCCGGTTCGAGTGGAGGTGACGGCGTCGCTTTTGACGAGCCTTCGCTAAATAGTGACAAAATTGAATTCGACTTACATGAATTATCTAACAATTTTTATTTATACATTTATTATTCACGCTACTAACCCACACAAGACCCTCGCCTGGGTTAATCACTAACAAACACAAGACCCTCGCCCGACCTAACCAACCCTTAGACCCTCAGGGTTGGGTATATTCGTGCCAACCTTGTCTGAGCGATGAAGACATTGACTTCAACAACGTCAAATACACATTCATCATGCCTTTGCAATTTTGAATGGAAAACGAGTGCGTGGCGCATCCTGAGAGGACTGATCGACTCGGATCTCCTCTAACAGAACAATCGAAAAAAAAACTTGGCTCAAACGACAATAGCCAAGGATAAAGGTAAAAGCGAAGCTAGAGGAAAACCAATCGATGTCGATTAGACCCCCAAGGATGCGCCATGCATCCGTCTTCCACGAAGAAACGTAGTGGTATGGTGAACGCGTTTTTGCTGTATACAGTGACTTTCAGGGCTAATCGCTGCTCAACTCAGTGGCTTAACCTTTCCAAAAAGGTCTGACACCAATATACCCAACACTTGAGGAATGGAAAGCAGGGTGACCTGGGTGAGTATCGATCTCTTGGTCATTTGGATAGATGTAGCAGCTCTTACCACTGCACCACGTGCGCTCTCATGGAGATTGAGGCGAGGAATTAACCTGCAGATGATACCAACCACGGGCAAACCTTTACCCAGCAATAACCTAATCATTCAATTATTTTAAATGCCTACCTAACCCATACATATATATACATATATATATATATATATATATATATATATATATATATATATATATATATATATATATATATATATATATATATATATATTAGGTTGGCACGTCCTTACACTTTATACATGGTCAAACGAACTTCCACTAGTCACTTCACTTAATCAAGCGAACCCCTTTTGACTGAGAATCGACGCATTAAACAAGAAAAATTACCACGATTTTCAACAAAATTACCATCAATTAACCAATATCACGAGAAAAAGTACTAACCCGTCCAGCGACACGTCGACAACAGCACATTTATCGTCTTTAATATCGGACTCCGTCTCATGAGTGGTAGGGACGACGGCCTGAAACGGCTCCACGGAAGCTCGGGGCCGTTCGTTCGCTGACAGTGCCCGGCCAGGTTCGGGTAATCGAAGTCCCTAGAAGAATCAATCAATATCGATCAAAAACATCAATAGATTGTAGTATTAATGCAGCAGTGTATTGGATTAGAAAAACGGCGCTCAAACCTGTTGTTGCATTTTCCGTTGTTCGGAGAGAGCTGCAGCGGCTGCAGCTTTTCTTCGTCGATAGATTTCATCAATCTAAAAGAGAAGACGGACAGGATCCATGATGTTATCACATAAAAATGCGATATGATAGCTGTCTCGACGAGCTTAGCAAGTGGAGAAAACACTAAAGGAATAACAGCGTCGAAATAAAAGGCAAAGTCAAATGTCGACCAGGGAGCGCCACGCACTCATTTTTCATTCAAAATCGTAGCGGAATGGTAAGCTCATACAAAGACTTGAGAGAACCAGACCTTGGGCCCAGATTCATTATTGGTAAACCCTCGATAAACCCCGAGATATAGCCCCAACGGCGCCCACCTTTGTCTACTGATCCTAAACTTCCTATGCTATTCGCAATCTCTCATCGACTAAGTCGTCTGGTTCTGGCTGCGCCGCGGTTTCGGAGACCGCTCGTCCGTTCATGAATCTGGGCCTTGGAGGGATGGAACACACTTGACCCATTTTATCTAATGATTTTGGCATATTTACAGGGGGAACGGAGGGCGGCGGGAATTTTCAATTGACGATTCCGTCACCATGACCTACTGCACTCCTCCATCGGGCTGCTTAGGGAGCAACAATCGGCTAAAAAATGTTCTAAAATATGGGTTCCAGTTCAGGGCGACTCTGATTCTCAAAGCTACAACTATTATTGAGACTAGTGAGATTGTAAAACTAATATTTCGAAAAAAAAACGACGCAGCTTCCTAAATTACGCAACATTCCTCTAACTAGCTTCACCGCCTTGATAGATACTATCGCTCGCTTTTTAGCTATTCGCAATCCATGGGAGCGGTTAGAGCAATGACAAGAGGCGCTGGCAATATCCGAACGGTCGAGCGATCAAACCTTACCAGGGCTACCCAGGCATTCCTTCGGAGTCGCGTAAGTTAATAGAAAGCTTGTCTGGGAAGGTGAAGGCATTAGCTTGAACAGCGGCTTGCCCAGCAGGTCATAGCATAGGCCAAACAGGCATTCAAAAGTCCTCTACGATTCTGAACGGAAGACGAATGCATGGCTTACCCTGGCGGGGGATTAATGGGGATTCTCTCAATGATAGCGATTCACCTCAAACGCGTTCTCTCTCTGTCCATTATTTCCCCTTCGCACCGCAATTAGTTGTGACAACAAACTGCATAACTTCTTCCGACAGGTTTTCGCCGGCGATCGCCGCATAGCCAGTTTTTCACACCGACACTGGCCTTCTAATCGAATCGATAGCGACGGACATCAAATATCGCCAGCGGGTCTACAGTACCATCGGTACCCACGGATACGCCAAAAAGCTGTCGTCGACAGATTAAACCGCCGGTAACGCCGCTTCGCCATAACTCATTTCAAACTTAACTATTTTAAATATATCCTACATGGCTAAAAGCAGAAAAGAACAATTAAGATTCTGGTTCACAAGACACATGGAAATCTTTGAACATTTCAAAGATAAATCTATGACATCGCTGCAACGACTAGCAGACGAAATGGACTTCGTTATGCGGTCCTCCTTAATTACTGCCTGTGGCAATTGACACTAATTGGGTCGCAATTGAAGTGTTTCATGTCTTTAACCAAGTCAAAATCGGTTTTGCAACAAGAAATTCAATTCCTAAAACGAATCAAGTTCGGATAGCATATTTTAGAGAGAGGAACTAACGGCGATAGGAAAGCCCCGAAACGCGGATCGAATCCCGTGGGAACGGCGATTTTTACGATGATCCTAGCACCATCAATACAATATTTTTCCTAGCAAAAGATAAAGGTAAAAGTATCGGTGTTGATCAGTCCCCAGCGGATGCGCCCCGCATCCATGCTCCATTCAGAACCGTAGAGGCGTTTTGAATGCGTATTAAGCCAGAAAAAGGCTTGCGGCAGGGGAACCAAGTTAGTGTGTTCACCTTCCCAGACGTCTGGTGTCACTCTACCTGACCACTAAGGGATGGAAGGTTTGGTTCGCTGGGCGGAGATCGATCGCTCGACCGTGCGAGTGTCAGCAGCGACTCCGACCACTGCTCCAGGTGCGCCTATATTCAGCAAAAACGGGGCAAAACGCGCTATTACAACCAGATGTTCGCCATGAAAAGAATAATTTCGATACAAACCTGCCACTGGAGCGCTTCTACTCGACTGGCCGCAGCTCGAAGGACGTTCTGTTGCTCACGAAGTTCAGCACTCAGTTGGCTCAGTTCGATCTCTTTCTCGCCGTTCCTTTTTGTTAGTCCACGGGTCTCCTGCTCCAACTCGGACAACCTGAGGTACGCGGTCATATATTTGATCGCTCAGGACAAATTTGGACTAGTTAAGATTTTATGGGAAATCGACTACCTTCGCAGTTCTCCCTCCTCCTCGGCCAGGTCTCGTCGAATCAAATTCAGTTTCTGAGCGGCGTCCGTTCCACCTTGGGCTCGTAATGCTTGCCGTCGTTCAACCTCTCTTCTAAAAATGATTCCTCAATAAGCAAACCGTTAAAATTGATTTGAAGAGAAAAAAAACAAAAAAGTTGTCCAACAAACATCGCGTATAAGGCTCAAATGGAGTAGTCGGGCCAATGAACTGATCGCTTCACAATTAAACTTTTCCGAAAAGAAATCTTTCGCCTATACCGTCCCTTACCATAAACTTCAAAACTTTATTCAGCCTGGCGAGACGTAAAAGCAAAACTAGCTAAACTTCATCGAGAATTAATTTGAAAAATTGAGAGAAAAAACTTCAAAAATTCGCTGGAAGGTGAGCTTATCGAGAAGATTTTTTCAGAAGATTGGCTCGGGGAATAAAAAGAAAACGGAATAGATATTCATCAAACCCAACACTTCCTCCTTCACGCTTCCGAAACTTAAGAATTTTTTAAGAGATACAAAAGTGTATCAAATAACAGTGATCCCACCTGTTTGCTTCGATTTGCCGACGTTGTTGCTCCGCATAGTCGACCATGTCGTTGTAGCTACTGAAAATTTATCACTTTTAGTAGAAAGTAAATTAGTTAGTAGAAGATCCTATTTAGGAATGAAGGACGCGTGATGTAGTGGTGAGTTGAACGGTCGAGCGATCGATCCTCGCCCGGCTAACCAAGCCTTCCATCCCTACGGGTAGGGTAAATTGGTACCAGACTTGTATGGGAAGGTAAAGATACTGATTTGGTATAGCGGCTGGCCCCATCAAGTCATTGCATATGTCAAATACACATTCACAATGCCTCTACGATTCTGAATTGAGCACGAGTGCGTGGCGCATCCTTAGGCGACCGGTCAATACCGACGCCTTTACCTTTCTCCTTTTTATCATTTGCAAGCACAGTGTACTCTATGGAATCGCTTTGAATGCCTTTTTCTCTTTTTCTCCTCTTTTTAAGAACTAAACGAATCCTTATTTTACATCACGGAAACACTTCTTCAAGCGAATCGGCGAACCATTCCACAAAAACCGTTCTCTGAATTTCTGTTTTTCAGCTAGAATTGCGCAAAACCTGACCGCTCTACAACCGCTTTCTGCAAGCACTCCATATGACACTTTTCCATTTCGATCCAATCCATCCGTCTTCCTATCTGCACTTCCTGCTGAACGGGCAAATGAAATGAACCTAGACCTTGTAATTTTTCATTGAAATTTGGTTAACCATAAAAATATCCGTCCCTTAGTGACCTGGGCCTTTTCCGTGGGTTCAATACTTATTTTTTGAGCAACGCAGCCAGTCCAAATTTCCCGAAAAATACAGAGATGGAGGTAAAGACAAGCGTCTTCTAAGGTTGCGCCGTGTGCTCGCATTCCATTACGAATCGTAGGCACCTAGTGAATGCCTGCTGCCCACTAGGCCTACACAACATAGTCCCGAAAAATGGAAGGCTTGGTAAGCCTGAGCGAGGATTAATCATTCGATCGTGGTGGTGTCAGTAACGCTTGTTACCACTGCACCACCTATATCAACGATACAGTACAAAAAGTGAAAAGATAAGTTCTTACCGACTGGCCATTGGCGGCACACTAATCGTGGGTATACCGAACGGCGACGGCTTGGTATTGCCTGAGGGCAATCCACATTGGGACGTGTTCAGTGAAATATTGCCGGAGGCGGCGGTCGTGGACGAGTAGTGCTGCGACTGTGACGGGAATCGTGGTGGTGGTTGTGCTACCACACGAATCGGCGGCTTCGTCATCTGAAAATAAAAAAAATCAATTCTTACGTAGAAAAACGATGATTCAGAATGACTAGAACATTCCAGGTGTTCAGAAGGAATTTTCGAGTAGGCGGATGGTGAGAAGAGAATTGTATCCGCCACGAAAAGGTGTGGTATTTGGTGAACGAGACGGCCGTGATACGGGCGAGGTCATCTCAGTGATTGATAAGCGGTAAATGCGCACAAATTGAAACAACACACACATCAACACGGAGAATTCTTCCTCTATCAGAGAAAAGGTAAAAGGTAAAGCGTAAAGGTATCAGCGTTGAACAAACCCCTGAGGACGCGCCGTGCATATGTGTTCCATTCTGAATCGTAGAGGCATGGTGAATGCGTATTTAATGACCTGCTGCGGCCAGCCGGTGTATTAAGTCAGTATCTTTACCATACCAGACAAGGCAGGCACCAATTTACCAGACCCCGGAGGAATGGAAGGCTTGGTTAGACGGGCGGGGATTGATCACTTGACCGTGCGAGTGTCAGTAGCGCTTCTTACTAGTGTACCATCAAGTAAAGTAGATGAAACAAAGCCCAGGGGACAACAGACATACGATGAAAATGCACCAACAGACACCAAATGTTTGTAGTTGAGTCATGATCTCGTCGATGATAACCGGATCACGCGGATATTAGGCCCCGTAAACAGATTAGCGGAGATTAATACAAGATGACGGCATGATCATCAAGAAACCAGCTGAATTTCATTTCATTACAATCCTAAGCCAGGAGCCTTTGGAGAAAACCATGTCTGATGAACTCATTTACCAAGAAGTAACCCTGAATTATACCCCTACTAGAGTGCCACTCCGGATCCGTCAACACCTCATCGGTTCAACGCTTTAAACCCAAACAAACCCCCAATAAACACCAGAGAGCGTTGATGAATGAGTTTGCCGGCCATTTGGAGTATATTTCGTGGTTTATTTCCAGAATACCATTCATAAATCGGAGCCGAGTAGGAAACGAAATTCTTGAAACAATATCGTACGCCTCAAGTAACCTCGAAGATCTAATTATTCCCTATATAGGTTTACAGACCTCCAAAAGAACAACGACAGAGATAGAGCTCACAACCACTTCTCCTAAGAGAAAAATAGAAAATATGAAATTAGTCCTGTACTCAGGAGAAACGGCGAGGAGTATGAGAGAGTTGTATAGCTTAAGCGGTGAGAGAGCCAATCCACCACGCCATGCATCACTGCTTAATGGAGCGGCAAAATCCTGTCGCCTCAGAATCTTCCAGCTCATTCATTCTTCTGAATGAGCTAAAAGCCGAGGTGGGCCAAAGACCCAGAAGGAAAGGCAAAAGTTCGTCAAAAGCTTGCGGGAGAACTTCGGTGGCATCCTAGAGCGAACTTTTTTTAAAATTCAACAAATGAGAGCAACGAAACTGCTATAACTCCAACAGGAGGAGAACCACAGGTCGACAGAATAAAAATTATAATAACATATCCTTTTTCTAACCACTACAATCGAAAAACGGAACTGCAATTACAATGTCGAACTCAGAAACACGTAACGACCATCGGGAACAGCATCGCATTGCAATAGAACCAGACAAATGGGCTGAGCGACAAAAAGGAGGCGCATTTCACATTACGAGAACACGGGCAGAAAAAAATAAGAAAGGCTGGCTGACAACATAAAGAAAGACAAACGTGAACGCAGTATTCGGGTCGATTCCACTTTTCCTCTAGATCTTCTAGAGAAACAGGTCAACTACGAACAAAAAAGGAAGTGGACTATGAAGAAAAGTGAAGCAAGGCCAATAGCTGAGCGATGTGGAAAGTAGAAAAAGCTTCACTTTTCGAAAGACCATTCAATTGCGCGGCGAATTTCTTCCTAATGAGTGGGTAAAACCAATTAGGAAGCACCATTTGAAGCGGTGAATGGTATGAATGATCTTTTCCAATTTTTCTCATTTTCAACTCATTTAGACGTGTGGGGCGAAGCGGTAAGAAGCGCTACTGACACCAGCACCGTCGAGCGATTGATCCTCGCCCAGGCTGACCAAGCCATCCATCCCTCCGTGGTAGGTAAATTGGTACCACACCTGTCTGGGAAGCTAAGGGCACTGACTGGGTATAGCGGCTGGCCTCCTCTAAGTCTTTGTAAATGCTAAACACGCATTCACCATGATTCTACGATTCCGAATGAAACACGAATGCGTAGCGCGTCCTTAGGAGACTGCACAACGCAGACCATTTACCTTCACCTTTACTTATTTATTCTATTATGTATAGTCACAGCTGTACCAATCAAGTAGTAGTAGTCGGAAGAAACTCTAACAAACACAATAGTAAAGTCATAAACAACAAGCAAACTATAGGTAACAGGTAAAGGTGTCGGCGTAGATCAGCCACCTGAGGACGCGCCACGCCTTCGTGTTCCATTCAAATCTTACAAGGAGTCCATCTCAGGATGTGCGGAACTTTCGTGCAATGTCACGTACGCGAAATGGGGACAGTTGGAACACTGTGAACTTATAGCTCTCCATGGTCCAACAATTTTTTTATAACCAATTCTTTATGGGTCCTTAGCGAAAGAAAAAAATTTCCTTGACCGTATTTTCCACTGAAGCTCGTCCAAATTGCATCTCGAGAATGGAGTAACTTAAAGGTAAAAGATAAAGGTAAAGGTGTCGGCGTTGATCAGTCCTTGAAAGACGCGCCGCGCATTCGTGTTCAATTCAGAATCGTAGAGGCATAGTGAATACGTATTTGGCCCATACAATCGCTTGCGTGGGCCAGCCGCTATACCAAGTCAATGCCTTTACCTTCCCAGACAAATATGTTACCAATCTACCCGACCCTGGAGGGATGGAAAGCTTGGTTAGCCCGGGCCGGGTGCGATCGCTCAACCGCGCGGATGCCAGTAGCGCCACTTATTGCTGCACCACGTAAGCCCAAGAAACTAATACATGACATTCGAGGAAAGGCTCAATTCTCCGGGAAATTAGGATGACATTCCAAAAACTCGTCGCTTTTCAAAGGAAGACTAGCAACATAGGGTGGATAGAGGACAGAAAAAAAGCAGCAGCAGTGACTTGGCCGAGACGGGGGCGCTTTCCAACGACGACAATAGATGAGAAAGGAGATAGACGGCGCACAGAAAACCACCCCTCTCACAGATTCGGCGCAACGCTCGCTCCGATTACAAAAACTCTCTTCGACACCTGAACGAGGTGTGCGTGTGTGTGTGTGACGACGACAAAGATTTTGACCAAGAATTACAAAGGGATCACAAAAAACGTGCAAACAATTGGGTCGTCTGCTTACAAAAGACTACAGATGATAAGCATGGGCGCTACACTTTAAGCAAACCATTAAACAAAAATAAAATTGATCTGATCGGCATTGATCAGCCCCTCAAGGACGCGCCACGCACTCGTCTTCCGTTCAGAATCGCGAGGACATATTTAATTGGCACATAGCCCAAACAATGACATACGAGCGCCAGCCGCTGGTAAAATCAGCCTGCCTTGGTATAGCGGCTGACCAAATACACATTCACCATAGCTTTGCGATTTTCTAAAGAAAAACAGGTGCATGGCGCGGCCTAAAGTCACTGATCAGCACCTATCAATCTACCTTTGCTCTCACTCAGAACTCTGAAAGCAAAAACCTTCCGGTGTTCTTTTACGAAAGCAACCGAAAGGAACCTGGCTCTGTAAGTCGAAAGGTGAAGGTATAAATCAAGGAAAAGCTGGTCCGTTGATCAGCCCTCTAAGAACGCGCCACGCACCTGTTTTACTCTCGAAATCGTAGAGGCAGGGCGAAAGCGTACTTGGCTTATGCGCTTGAAAACGTTTAGGGAAATGCTCAATCAGGAATTTAGGAAAAACAATTCGGATAGAGTAGTTCAATAGCTTCAATTTAGTACAGGATCTCATCTCATCTCACCTCACCAGATGGCTCCAGAAAATGTTCAGCTGTACGGACAAAAAAGCACTGAAAAAGCGACAGGACTTCTGGTTCGAACTGATAATATATCAGAGATCAGCCACACGTAAAGTCAGCAGCACCGGTGGAGCGAAAGGCGTTCGTGGACGCCGCCGCCAGAGACATTCGCGCCGTCGGCGGTGATGGCGATGGTGTAAAGGTCGGATATCAAATTTTGCATTCGTAGGACAACTGTCATATCGAATTAAACGCTTTGTGAAATTTAACACGAACGTTACACAAGATGGCCACACACACCATCACCACCACCGACGAGAATTCGGCTAATTTACCAAGGTCAGGTGAGAAGAGGTGCAACATCGTCATTAGAAAAACCGGCACAATGGACGTCCTAATGAGGTGTTTGAATAACTTTAAGAAAACACCTTTCTTGCACTTTCATCACCCGAACCCTGCAACTCCTCGCTCCTCCCACTTAAAAAAAGCTGACAAACATCCTTCAATAATAATTATTATTAATTTGTTTCGCGATTTTCTGAAGAAATATGAATCAAAAATAGTTCTTCTTCCGTTATAATATTTAACATAATATTGTAATGTTCATCAAAAGCAACTTAATATTGATAAAGCATAGCTCTTCCTCTCGGAGAAGTGGATTGTAAGGGTGAAGTGATCAGCGTTGATCGGCGTTAATCAACCCCCAAAGTATGCGCCACGCACCCGTCTCCCACTCAGAGTCCCAGAGGCATGATGAATGTGTTTGTTCTATACAATGCCTTGAAGGTCCCCTTCACAGACAAATCTGGTAGTGATCTACTCAGAGCCATGAAAGACTTGGCCAGCCTAGGCGAGGACCGATCGCACGACCGTGAAAGTGGGAGTAGCGCTCCTTACCACTGCAACAGATGCGCCCCGGAATCAATGAACTCGCTCAAAATAGAGGAGAAAATAGAAACAGTAATTGAACAAGGACCGAAGATTCCAACGAACAGAGAAAACAAGAACTGAGTGGGTCAAATTTTTGAAGAAAAAAAAACAAAAAAAAACTTGTTCAGACAAAAAGAGTTCTCAGCTACTACAACATTTTCTTTGTGAATGCGCAATTGAACCGTCGATCCTGGATGATTTTTTACATGAAATGTTTGGAATTTTCATAAAATTCGCAAGTATAAAAGTGTAAACAAAATTATAAATATAAATTATAAATAAATTATAAATAAGAAGTATATAGAAAGCGAAACCCTCGAAGAAGCATCCCCAAGAAGCTATGTCTGGAAACCTTTGGGACAACTACACTGGTTTCAGTATTCTTTTGTTTCCCTCTTTTATAGAAAAGAACAGCTACAGAGCAAATCAGTAAGATAAGAACTTCGACACCAAGTTCAGTACCAAGGCTTCTCATGAAAAAGTACATCCCGGTATTCCCAGGTATTAAAGTCATCCGTGTGGTTCTTTACACAAAAACTTTTCATTCCAGTAATTCATTGAGCGGCAACCCAAGGCATTAGACTCCGGCACACTCAACTTTTTAAGCCGTGCACGCACACGACGTCCGGTTTCCTACATATCGATGAAATGAAGCAAATTTTACGACAACAAATGTCATCATAGAGATTAAGTTATACGACGATGGACAACTCGTAAACGGTTCGTACCAGCCTGAACATACACATATACAGATCCGGGCAGATAATCGCCGATGACCCCAAAACAATTAACGAGATCCCCTGCTGTGCGGCTTCGTTGAGGAATTTGTCAGCTATGGATGGACGAGGGTTGAAATATTTCGGAATATTATAGAAATAAACTTCAAACATTGGAAAACTCTCCTTCAAAACCTGCGCTCTGAAGAAAACAATGCCGCCTCCAAGAAAAACCAAAAATAAAAAGTAAAAACGTAAACCTATAAAACATCGAAAATGGTTGAGAGAAATCCAAGGAAATCTAGAACACATCTCGGAAATTCATTGAAGGTTGAATATGGCGACTAGGTAAACGACTGGATAGACAGCTAGACGACTGGGTAAACAGGTATCCCGGTCTGTTAAGGTGCGACCCCACGGGCCATCACCCCTGTCCTTGGCACTAGGGAGCGACCGGAACGCGACGCCGGTGATTACCACCCGACAAATTTTCTGAGGACAACCTGGATATCAGGGGCCGTATGCTCGCCTCTCCCGGCCGGGCGATGGGCGCCCATCACCCGGCCAGGCGATGAGCGCCCATCGCCCGGCCGGGAGAGACGAGCATACGGCCCCAAGTAAAGGAACTGTGATCGGGGAATGCGCCACGCACTCGTGTTCCACTCAGAATTATATAGTAGTGGTGAACGCATATTTGCCCGCAATTTGAGACAGTGTCTTCACCTTTCCCGACAGGTTTGATACCAATTAACCCAACTCCAGAAAGAAAAGGCTGCCTAGCAAGGGAATCGATCGCTCGACCGTCCAGACGAGTGTCGCCTAATACACCATCACCCCTCAGCCTCCTTTCGCTTGAAAATTCTTTGCAAACAGAACATCACTACACCTTCACTCATCAGAATACGCAGGTGTAACATTTTAGTTTCGATTCACTTACACCTTTCCAACGGGTTTAATTAAAGAGGACGGTATAATGAGGTCGACCTCGTTAGCTCGCCCCGCTCTCAAATACCACTTAAACGCGAGCAAGACGTAGGATACCACAGCGAAACCATACGGTTACCCGTGTGGGGGTAAACCTCTGTATCCAGACAACCAAAAATTATTCGTATAAAAATAGAAAACATATTAGGATGGTCAAGAAGTATCATAGAAAAATTGAAAGAAGATGGCACGAGGACAGAGATGACACGGCATCCAAATGGATGAAAATGAATCACTAGAGAGATTTTAGATATTCGACGAGATTCAGGTATAAAAAGTAAGAGTCAGTAAGAGCCAAGCAGGGTATTTCATTCACCGAACAGGTTTAGCAGTAACCTAACCACAAAGAAAGCAGAGCGGTAACTGAACAACCCTAGAAGAGAAACGTAGCGGTAACCAATGCAAACTGGAAAATCTATGAAACGAAATTGCAAAATGGATGAAAAAATTGTCAAATTCAAATGAATACATTCGATGGAAATCATTCAAGGAACCGTTGCTTGATTTAAATGAACAGAAAAATTCACACACTTCTACGCTTTGTTTTGAGCAAGACGTCATTCTATTTTGATATTAAAATACTTCATAAATACGTAAAAACAAGTCACGAGACTTTCTAGTACAAAGTTCAGTACACGGACAATTGAGTAGTCCTTTATTGAACTTACTTGAGTCGACAACCGAACATTTTTACAGGTTCTGCACGTTCGCTGCACAGGAAAATAGACCGAGAAACCGGAAGAAACACTTCGAGACACTAGTTGAAGAGGTCATAGAATTCTTGTGAACTGGTTCCAACCAAAAACTGATTGGTACTTCGGTCAATTGGTCACAGAACATATCAGTTCCGACGGAAAATTAGAATCAATCGAATGGAACGATTCAACGGAGGAGTGGTGTTCTGTGCGCAACGTGCTCGGCTTAGGCAGTCCACTGTTTGACTAGACAACGCCCTGCGACTGCGCCCCCCACCTAACCCCCCGAGGCGGATTAGCCGCTGAGCTTCATCAAACGCCACTATTTTCGTATTAGCACCACTAGCTGGGTGTTGAACCCGCTGAAGTGTACGTTTTCGCCTTCTGGCCGCCCCCTTTCAGTCATAGAAATGAAGCTTTCAATGGAAATTGAAGCAAACTGAAAAAAACCAAACTAAACTAAAGGTAAAAGGGAAAGGTATAGACGTTGATCAGTCCTCTCAGGACGCGCAACGCATTCGTCTTCCGTTCAGAATCGTGGCAAACACATGGTGAATGCATACTTGGGCCACACAATGGCCCGAGAGGGTTAGCCGCTACACCAAGTCAGTGTTTTTACTTTCCTAGACAAGTCTGGTACCAATTTCCTCGACCACGGAGGTGTGGGAGGCTTGATTAGCCCGGGGAGTTCGATTGATCGACCGCGCTGTAAGACACGCGCCTCTAGAACCCTTCAGCGCCCAGATTCATCACTAGTGAACCCCCGATAAACCCCGAAATATAACCCGAACGGCGTCCAACTTTGTCTACCTATCCTAAACTTCCTATGGTAAACGAATTCTCTCATCGACTCTGCCTTCTGGTTCTGGCTGCACCGCGGTTTCGGAGACCGCTCATACGTTCATGAATCTGGGGCCAGACCTTTCTTCGTTGCCGCCGATAGGTTATCAGGGGTCCTTTGAGAACAGCACAACCCTTGTGTCGAGCACTACAAATTGCTCACTCGTACGCAACAGCCGGGCGGCTGAAATTCCAAGCGATCGCCCAAAAACGAGAAAAAACCGGCCAGCTGCTCATTCGCATGGAACGACACCCAGCTGCAACGCTGACCGCATTCAAAAACTTCGTGGAAACACAAAGGAGGATTTATACTCGGCAGCAGAGCAGCAACAGAGCAGCAACAGAGCAGCAACTATAGGGCACATTACGCAGAGGAACTACAGTGGCAGGTTAAAATTCGAAGGGAAACAGATTGCAACACTCAAGGAAAAAGATGGGTCCAACCGTAATTGTTGACGGAAATGGAGAAATTCAAGCTCAAAAAGGCGTAGTTTTAGCAGAAAAGCCGCCCAAATGCAGCATTGCCGCCGAGCAGGACTGCGCCTTAAGCGGATAGTGATGGTGATGCGATGCAATGCGAAATGCGAAATAGCCCGTATGCTGTAGCATTATGTCATAATTACATCTAGAACAGGTTTCCGTCGAAGTCGGAGACGTTCCTGATTTAGCACCCACACACAGCCACCGCCTCGATCGCGCGACCTGACCGCCTAAGGCACATCATCTCCGCTATACCCAGCAGCGGTGGTCGTGGAGTGGTGGTGTAATCCGGGTCCTGAGGAAACCGATTTCGCGACTTAAGTGGCCGTATGGGCGGCTGTTAGGCGGCCACCCAGCCACGGCCACAGGCGATAACCCCATGAATCAAGCGGCATCAGTGAAACTGGCCGTAAGCCGTCTGATCTTCGACTGAACGATTTCATACGATCATCTCGCTTTGCACAGCTGGTCCTATCCACATATTCATGCAGAACATTGACATCGACGATGTTGTGTCATTAGCAAAAGTCGTGACTCGGATAGGGGGGGGCTCAGATTCATGAACGGACGAGCGGTCTCCGAAACTCCGTCGGCTTTAAACCCGCTCGATAGCGCGAGGTCTCCCAAACTCTGCCCCATTGCGAGGTATGATAGACCCGCGATAAACCCCATTTAAACCCTCGACGCGCGTTCACGAATCTCGGTTTGGGCGCCGTTCGGGATATATTTCGATGTTTATCGAGGTTTACCGATGATGAATTTGGCCCAGGTCAGGTAAATTGGTATAAGACACGTCTGGGAAGATGTCGACATTGATTTGGCAGAGCGTCACCGCAAGTCATTGTATAGGGTATATTCCCATTTAACACGCCCCTACGATTCTGAATGAAAGATGAATGCGTGGCGCGTTCTCAGAGGACTGACCAGCTTCGACTATTTCATAATTTCTTATCGTCTTTATGCAAGTAAGCTAGGTAAGGTACCGGTAGCCGGTAGTTAACCGCATTCTCAGCATCAATACGCAATAGACCATTCAGTGCCGAAAAAAGTTGATTGAAAAAAACCTCTGCCATCATCCAGTCAACCAATCATTCCAGCTATAACTCCGTCACAACAAGTTGTCAGTCGATCTGAATCGCCGACAGCTCTCTTACAATTCGTGGACGGACGCTTTCTGACATAGCTTCCGTTGTAAAAGCCAACGGTCGGACATCGTCCAGAGGAGTAGCGACGGAAAGCTGACAAAATTCTGACACCGTTTGCCGCTCGCACGTCCATTACTATTACACCATTACCAGCGTTTCCCTTCGCGTTTTGCAACTTCTTTTTCACACCCGGGGCTTTATCGACATCTTCATGCCATCTGTTCAAGTTCTGTTTTTCGAGCTCTTCATGTCATTTGTTCAGGTTCTCGATCTTCTCTAGGAACAAGAATGTTGCATAGAATGATGTATTGTTTAACCAGTCCATTATATGGATCTCCATGCATTGTCTCACTGTTTAGAACAAAAAATAAAAAGTAAAACGTGCTGTAGTCTTCAAAAATTTGGAGAATACATCTTGAAGAGCGTCTAAACCCTCCCAACCGATCAGGAGGTGCACTAAGCCATGGTTATGGAAACCCCAATTCGAAATTCCCGCCGCTCACTCCTCATAAAAGTAACAACAAAATTATAAATAAACTGTCATTTCGAACTCTCCATGTCATTTGTTCAGGTTCTCGATCTCCTCTAGGAACAAGAATGTTGCATAGAATGATGTATTGTTCAACCAGTCCATTATATGGATCACCATGCATTGTCTCACTGTTTAAAACGAAAAAATAAAAATTAAAACTTGCTGCAGTCTTCAAAAGTTTGGAAAATACATCTCGAAGAGTGTCTGAACCCTCCCAACCGATCAGGAGGTATTATACATTAAGCCATGGTTATGGAAACCCCAATTCAAAATTCCCGCCGCTCTCTCCGCATAAAAGTAACAACAAAATTATAAATAAACTATAAAGTATAAAATGTAAGAGTAGTATAAATATAAAGTATATAGAAAGCGAAACCTTCGAAAAAGTATTCTCAAGAAGCTGTACGGCGAGAGCTATCGAAAGAGAATTCTCAAGGGGCTATCCAAAGCTCTATACACTCAGGTGGCGGCGGGTAAGTTCGAATCGGAGTTTTCAACACAAAGCTAAATGCTCCTTTCGATTAGGCGAATGAGTGTGGCCTCCTGCGTTCAATCTCAATCTCTAATAAAAATTCTACCTACCCTTGGAAATGTAAAAACCGCAGAAGAAAATATTTAGACTAGACTCTACTAAATGATTAATAACCAGGAAAATTGTCTGGGAATAGTTGAACACATACATCGAGAGATATAAAAACCCCGAAATCTTTGGCTGAAAATCGTCGTCACAAACTTCCAAACCGCCTCCTGTCGTTCCACTGTACACAAGGTAAATACACCATACATTTCTTTCAGAAACCCATTAGTTTTCCCTGAGGTTTACGACCACTTAACCCTAGATTTAGTTGTCGGCAGGTCACAGTACACCTACCAAACGAACAATGCGAAGTTCCGTTCTGCCTGCGGAAATGCATTTTCTAGCATCAGCGACTCTAGAATCCTCGTGGTTTTCTCTTTCAGATTCTTCAATAATTCTAAGATGTACTTATTTACTAATTAGTTTCTTACAAGTGATATAATGCTGTAAGAAACTAATTACTACCTCCCGCATGGTCGAGCGATCGACACGCCCGGGCATATAAAACCTTCCATCCCTCCGCGATCGGGTAAATTGGTACAAGACTTGCCCGGGAAGAAAAAGACACTGACTTGGTATAGCGGCTAGCCACCGCAAGCCATTGAATATGCCAAATGCGCCTCTACCATGCCACTTCAATTCCAAATGGAAAACGAGTACGAGGCGCATCCTCAGGGGCTAATCAACGCCGACACGTTTAACCACACCATTACCCACTCAGCTAACTAGCCAGATCTAGAAGAGCAAATAAAATCACTCAGTCATAAAATGAACGAATTTCGGTCAACAGTGCTCCTCTGAAAAGAGATATTTATCATGTTAGCCCAAAATTCACCCCCTCTATATCTTCCCCTTACCTCCACCATCCAGCTTGGAAGTGAAAAAATTCAGCGAACTGCCCCCGAGTGAGACTTCGAAATCATAACCAAAAATAAAGCTCTTCAATGGCTCTCGACTTCCCCGCACTTCCACGAAACTTCAAGAGGCTACTCTCCATTCAGCTGCGGGCAAAAATCTCGCCACCGCTGAACAAACAGGAATTGGACGGTGAGGCCCGGACTGTATGTGTAATATTGAGATTAGGCGGAAGGAGCCCTCAGTAGGAGGAAGTCATTCGTTCACGTCAAAGCCAGCAGGAAGGGTAAAGGTAAAGGAGTCGGCTGTAGATCAGTTCCCTACGTACGCGCCGTGCACTCGCATTGCATTCAGAATCGTAAAGGCATGATGAATGTGTATTTGGCCTGTATAATGACTTGCGGGACTCAGCCGCGATACCAAGTCAGTGTTTTTACCTTCCCAGACAAGTCTGGTTCCAATTTACCCGATCCCGTTGGGAAGAAAGGCTCCGTTAGCGCGAGCAGGGATGGATCGCTCGACCGACCGTGTCAGGGGCGCCTCTTACCACTGCACCACGTCCAGTGGGTGCTGACAGCTTTGAAAGTTCAAAAGTGACGAAAACATGGCAGTGCACAGAAAACACGGAGAACAGGACTAATTGACTTCCGCGGCAAGGGAGGCGCATTAAAGAACTTCGAAACGAGCTCCAGAACTTCATTATGAATGGCGCAATTACAATAAATAGAACAAGAACATCTTTCGGAGAATTCACCCCGTGCCCTCGTTTCATTGATAACTTTGATAAGATCTAACGATTCCGCCTGATCAGATAGGGATTAAATTGGGATAGAAAAGTACAGTAAAACGCCGAAGAACACGAATTTAGGAAGTGAAGCAATTAGGAATAAAGGTAAAGGTGATCACTCTCCAAAGAATGCGCCGTGCATTCGACTACCATCCGGAATCGTGGAGGTATGGTGAATGCGTATTTAGCCTATGCAATGACTTTCAGGGGGGAGGGGGGCAGCCGCTATACCAACTCAGCGTCTTTCCCTTCCAGACTAATCCGGTACGAATTTACCCGACTGAGGGATGGAAGGCTTGGTTGGCCCGGGCGTGGATCGATCGCTCGAACCTGTGGTTGTCAATAGCGCTTCTTATCAGTGTACCACGCGCGCCCTTGTTTGGAAATACTGCAGAATAACTATTGATTGCGACCAGAAAAGCTATATTCATGCTAAGTACAATCTTCTCAAGTTCTCCTGTTCTTTGACTCTTCATCCGATAGACGACAACTAGGTAACGGAACTAAAGGGACAATATAAACCCATGAAAAAAAAACTTCGAAGTATGTATGTAACCGC
Organism: Nippostrongylus brasiliensis; assembly: GCA_030553155.1. Lineage (NCBI taxonomy): Eukaryota > Metazoa > Nematoda > Chromadorea > Rhabditida > Heligmosomidae > Nippostrongylus > Nippostrongylus brasiliensis. Next base: position 5,513,132 of record CP130736.1, on the reverse strand, counting down.
ATAAAGTAGAGTAAACATCTAGGTTTGTGACATCACTCCAATCATCCCTCTCTCTCTTAATCTCTCCTCTGATTATCTCTTGAACAAACTAACAAGAAGAGGCTAGGCTAATCCTCGCGAAAGCACACTATCTCCTCAGGACAAGTTGTTTTCGAATCGTAACCACTGAACACCAAAAAATGGAAACGGAAATTAAAGGACCTATTTAGAAGAATAAAAAAGTTTCGCAGGATAACAAAGAATCTGTCACACCAAATAAATATAGTAATAATGATCAAATACATATAGTAACACACGTAACAGTAATCAAAATCGAACCAATAATCCGTAGTTATCGAAGAGAAAGCTACTATACTTCGAGTTTGCACTTCGAGATCTTCTTCACTATCTTTTCGTTCTTTTTTGTAGAATGTGGGATAGAGGATTTCACGAAAACGTGCCAAATATCATCAAGGAACCAGTTCGAATCCAAGGACCAAACTAGAGAGCTCAATAAATGATTCAAGGTCTCCAACAAATTTTAACAAAATTTCGTGCTCCCCAAGAAAGAATTCCCTTCCCATGACTATTCGCATCATTCCAATCATTAAATGATATTCGTCTTCACACACAACAGCCACACACGTAGATCGATCACGCTTCAATTCATCACATGCAGCCGGGGCATCAAACATTAACGCCGCAACAACTTTCTGCAGCAAAGCCATCAGAGCTTGTAACTTTGATAAAGATATAACCATCAAAACGATTCTGAATGTAACATCAGTGCACGGCGCGGCTTTAGGGGACTGACCAACGCCGAACCCAAACGGAGGGTAACTTTTATATTTACCCAATCATTGATTAGATAATTCCTACAGTGCCTTCCTCTGGGTGGAGAACTTCACCCTTATAGAGAAGAAAAAAATCTATTATATGGGTCAACGGTAAGAATCACGATTAGGAAATAGATAAATTATCACATTATCATAAAATTGTATTAATTAGGAAGACGTAGAAAATGTCTTGGGGTTAATTGGCAACACGCAGGATTGCTCTTTTCTGCTGATAATTCAATTTAAGAAGATACATTCATGTATTAAAAAACCAGTAAGTCATTGTTAGGCTAAAATTAATGAGGGGAATAAAAGAATGAGGGGAAAAGACAGAAGAAAGTCGAAAGTAAACAGATAGTGTGCAGCCAATCAGTCATCAAAACAATGTAAATCAAAAAATATCGATCGAATCGATTCACCTCGAAGATTAAAGCCAAAGAATAAAACTTTCTAAAAATTACAACATACTTTAACAGCTACCCGCATTGAATAGCCATTGAAATCGAACCCAAGTTCCCTAAAGGGTATCGGTATCGATTGGAAAGGACTACTTATTGATCTGATGACACGGTTTAGTAGGTATTTAAGTCAGCAAGTGTTCTACACCTATCAGAGAGGAATGCTTGACGAAAAAAAGCCGCGGAAAATGGAAAGTTTTCTATCCCTTACAAAGCAATTGCAATAGTTAAATCTTTGTAAGTACAAATGAACCAGAAAGCTCTTTGCCTTTCATTAAACTACCCAATCCCAACATGTTGCATTAAATTACTCAAAAATATAGAATAAGATAGAAGCGACATGTGCTACAAGACTATCCTACGTAACAGAAGAACTAGGAGGCATTCAGAATGTCTGTCAAAAGGGAAAGACAGAAGAAAAGTAAACAGAAGTGTACAGTCAACCAATCATCAAAACAATGTATGACAAAAAATATCGATCGAATCGACCCACCTCGAGAAATAAAATCAAAGAATAAAACTTTCTATAATTACTTACCCTTGTTGAGTGCGGGAACGTGGCGGACGTGATCGACATGGTCGGCGTCGGCACCGAGCGTACACTGTCTGATGCATGTATTAGTGAAACCTGAAAACATGTTCCTCCATCAGACAGCCCTCCATTTGTGGTGATTAATGTCACTCATAAAGTCGCCATAGTTATATTTGGATTCATGTTTATACATCTGTTGTGTGGCCTTAACTGGTCCGAATATTCTGCCCCATCTTTACCAATCAAAAATTAAAAGGCCAAATTAAAAAGGAATATTTCTTCCATCACTGGAGTGAAATGGTCTTTGGCCTTCGATGGAAAATCTGAGTATTCAACTTTTGTACTCTGATGGTTTTCTGACAATCAGATAAAGGATATGGTGATTTTTGACCGTCTACACATCGTATTATGACATGTTCTGTTCGCATAGTGATCTTTGCTTTTATAATTAACACGCTGCTGCGGCTTAACAAGTGAATAAATGAATGAATAAATACTACTGAAGCCCAAGAGCAAGGACCAGTATAAGTCTCGAATATTCATTCACTTTCTTTCTACTGTAAAGACGCTATGATCGTGAATGTGAAACTAAATAAATGACCCATTTCCCTACTGCCCATTTCTTTAATCCTTCGGAGAACAAATTTTCCCTTATTTACGTGTCGATAAGGATTGCTAAGGATGCAATTTACTGATCATGTTCCGATTTCAGATCAAGAAGCTACTGAGTTTAATTCGATGATTACAATTAATTACCAATTACCAATCGTTCATTACAAATTTCGGTAGTATTGCGCATGTGGAAGTATTGATAAAGAGAAAAATGATACAAAATTAAGTTAATCATTGATTAACACTTATACTAATTCAAATTAATGACGTTTAGAATGAAATTTCGACGTTAGTCTTCACTTACAATGAATCACAAAACCACATTTTAATAAATAAATTTATACCCAGTGGAAGGGCCCTAATATACTGCGTTGAGCGCCTGGTGTGATGAACCTCATCTTGTATTTTGTACTAAACAGACACGCGTAGTACAACGGTAAAAGGCGCTACTTCTACATGCACGATGAAACGATCGATCCTCGCCCAGACCAACCGAGTCTTCCACCCCTCGGGAACGGGTAGATTTATACTAGACTTGCCTAGGAAGGTGAAGACACTGAGATGGGATAAATTATGAGTGCATGGCATGTTCTTAAGGGACTAGTCAACGCCGATCACCTTACCTTTACCTACTAAGCACGCACAAAAAGAATACGAGGACGTACAAGATAGTCAAGAATCGTGTCGAGGAATACCATTATTTGCGCTCGAGGGTCGAATGAATAAGAGGCCGAGGAAGAACTGGGTGAGAATGAGGGTGGCCGGGCAGCACTGCGGTAGGGTGGTTTGAAAAGTAATCGTGTCCCAAGAGCGGAATGTTTTCGATTTCCGCTGGACTTCTGCTGCTGTCCGGCGACGCACAGCTGCTCGTCGTCGGACAACATCTTCCCATTTTTTCAACGCTTTGCTCCTTTTGAAACTAAAAACAAGACAGCGCTGTCCAAGCTCGATGTTACTGCTTGAAATGAGTGATTGACGCCAAAAAAACTTCCGGTCGAATCTAGCATGGGGTCTTACACTTCCAGGTCAATTCATTAGCTTTGAAAGTAAACTGAGCCAAACCGCAGGTTTACATGACTTTGGAAATGTAAATACTCTACTCTAATGCTACTATTCTATCTAAAGGTGAAAAAGCGGATAAATCTTCAGGAATACCCAATTGACTTTTGGGGTCAAACTAGAAGAAGACGTACACTATCGATATCGTCCTAGATCGATTTATCAGTAGTTTCGTAATTTACACCCCAGTCGAAAAAGCAGAAAATCGATATAGGAACACAGACATGACATGACAGACATGAAAAAGCTCTAATGATCTCTTTAACGACATAAAAGACATAAGATGACCGTTACTGTGGGTTATGAGCAACGAGCTAGATTACTGTGGGTAAAGAATGTAGTCAGGTAATCAGAAAACTAAAGAAAATAGGTTAAAGCATCGACTTCAACGAGACTGATATTCAAAAGGTTGAGGTATGGCTAGTTGGGTATATGTCACGATCACGGTAAAGGTAAAGTTGTCGGCGTTGATCAGTCCATTAAGAAAGCGCCACGCATTCATTTCCCATTCAGAATCGTATAGGCTAATGATTCATAAGGGCCAACCGCTGTACAAGTCAGTGAATTTACCTCTACAGACAAATCTGACATCAATTCACTCGACCCCGGGGGATAGAAGGCTTGTTTAACATGGGTAAGGACCGATCGCTCGACCACGCTGGTGTCAGTAGCAACTCTTACCACTGAACCGCACGTGTTTCAATGATAGGAAAACAAGAAAAGGAGTTCCAAAGGAGAAATAACAACAACAATAACAAATAAAGTGAAAAGAATAGAAGAATAGAAAGAACAACGCGTACCTGGCTAACACCTTCAGGCGCCGACGTCTGCGCTGAAGGAGCACGCAGCATGGACAGTTGAGAAATCTGGCGGGGTGGGGTTGGTAGATCTGGAAAACTTATTAACTTAATTAAAATGAATATGAGGTTTGAAAGCGACTTGGACTCGAGCACGGCGAACAAGAGTTCACTGTGAATCACATTTGATGAATCACATATGAATAATTACAAACCGAAAAAATATGGTACAATCAACATCAGAACACTGGACACCAGGCAATTCGACAAAAACGTATCGAGATGCCGAAGCGGATCACTGGACGAATTCCAACTGCAGTAGAAGAATTATTTACTAGGAACTTTACTTGTTTACTTGAAAAGCACCAGAGAAAGAAAACTTTAGCAGAAGCAGTGGTGGCACCGGAAGTACTGCAAATAGTATGTTGTTTTAATTACTCATTTGATAATTTCAAGAAGGAAAGGTCTGGATAACTCTGGATCATTACAGACCAACAACTTAAAAAAACATGCGACTGAAGAGAAAACTAGGACAAACTGACTAACAAGTGACAAACAAAACAATAAACGGTTTGGTTTGATAGAGTGAGCTAAACAGTGACAAGGAGGCCATAGATGAAGTATAAAATAAAAAAAAAACAAAATAAGTAAAATATGATATGATAAATAGTAAATTTTAGATAATGAGTGTCTCTTGATCAAAGCTAGAAAGAACAAAAGGAATCCTGAAAATACCCCGTCCTGGAAGAGCGATAACACCCCAATGCGGCGCTTAATTACTTCTCCACGAAATTATTATCACTCTGGCGATCCGATCAGTGATCAAAAAGCTGCCGATTAAACAGAAAGAAATAAACCAGCTCAGGGTACAAATTAACCCCTCAGTGTGCCGGAGGTATGAAAAAGCAATCCAGAATACGTGGGGGCTCATAAATTCCGCACCATCGAAGCCAGAAATCGTACCTGCCAACAAGACAAGCATAAATTAGCCGGAAAACCACACTTTACCCATCTTCATAAGAGAATAGGGCATTCGTTCACCTATGGGAAAAAATAACCCATACCACTAGAGTGGTTCAGGTGGAACATGACCACAAACAATTATAGTTAGCCGATGTAGAGAACGAAACCGCGAAGGAGAAGAATCACTAACCAAAAATAGTTTCCTCTTATTATTAAGTGCTTTTGACCGAACGCTGCGGTTCATACCGTGATCACAGCTATCTGGTAGGATTTAGATTTTGGCCTAAATACATGTGAAACGATAAAATAGAAATTCACCCCATTTGAAAAAAAACAATTTACGCAATCGGAAGATAACCCAGCTTTGAACGCAATGAATGAAAAAAATCATAAAAGAATGAGCGAATGTCATTCCGATTCCGTTGTGAAGAACCAGACAAAATAGAAAAAATGAACGGTAAAATCATACAAAGGCCATTCCGAAGGAACAATGATCGAACTCCGGCGCAGAGTCCAGTGAAATAAAGGACACGTGAGATACTCGCTGAAGTGGAAAACCGATACATTAGCAAACACGGAAGAACATCGCGCCGAAAACCCAGTAAGGGTAGGTGGAGGCCAGGTGAAAACACTGGATCGGTTGAGGAGATGGTGATAACCAATGTCATCCTGGGTAAAGGTTAAGGTAAAAATAAATTGGTCGGCGTTGGTCTGTCCCTAAAGGATCATCATGGACAATAAAGGAAATCATTCCGATCAATAAATTAAAATGAATGGCTGCAAATCTGCCCAGTCTTCGGCTTTTGCCTAGGTTTTTGACTGTTTTGGCTGCTTAGCTATTTGAATTCTTTTTTTTGAATTATAGCACGGTGGCTTATAGCTTCTATAATATATTGATCTTCGCTTTATAATTGGGGCGTATATATCTTGATAAATAAATAAATATATAAATAACATCTAGTTGAATGTCACAGAGATCAACGACAAATGTTTGGAGGAAGATGCTAGATCGGGGCGATCGCTCCGATCGCCCCGGGGAAAGACATGCCTTGATGTTAAACTAGTGACAGGTATGCCATCTAGTGGACAACTCCGATTGCTGCTGGTACTTTTACACTCGGCAACGAGACTAAAGAATCAGCAGGCAGTGCCAGTGTCGGATGCGAACGGGATACCCAGGGCATGTTACACCATTAAATAAACCAATCGGAAAAAGCGGATAGAGAAAAAAGCAGCGGAAAACTCCAAAAAGAATCAGGTATCAATGACGAATGCAGGCAGGATACCCAGGAAATGTTCCAGCGACCAGGCACCTTGAAAAAACTAATCAAAGGAAAACTATGAAAAAACTCCAACTCAATGGGTGGCCGGAAACGTTTTTGCAGGAGCGGGCTGTGGGTTTGATTGATTGCACTGCGGCTTGAAAAAAAGGTCATAAATCAGCTAGAGATATTGTACTGATAGTGTACTTTGTGTTAATCAAAATGTAGTGTTTGGTTAGATTTCTAGATTAATATCAATTTCAAAAAAATCAAAAAAAGCGACATTGTCGAAATGCCCGCCTAGTAGAAGATGTTCAATTCCCAGGATTACATCTAGTTTGAAATCTACCCCTTAATATCACCACGAGTACGACCGATGCACCCATGGGTAAGAAAGCAAACCATTGCGATCAACAAATTACACCCATTCGAAAAGCCTTACAGTAACCAGGAATACGAATAACACAAAGCAGTAAAATAAACGTAACGAACAGCAGCTAAAGGCTTCAATACCGAAGAGCCTCACCGCTTGTCGTACCTCTCGATCCTTAGACGGACTTGAAAAGGTTTGCGAATAGCTGTTTGCCAGCAGCTGGAAAGCTCAAAAAACCTGAACTAAATACCCTATGAAGTTCAAATAAGTATGACCAAGGGGAGAGTGATTATTGGCGCCATTTATGAGTTTTCAGCGCCTTCGTCATCCGAAGTGATTCGAACGTTTACGACCATTAGTACGCTCGCCCACGCGCGTAAAAACGCTCCACCTATTTCTAGCACCTCATTCCTCTGAGAGAATACGTGAAAACGAGAAAAATGAGAATAAGAAACAAAAAATAAAAATTTTAGTTTTATTGCCACTTTTCTGCGGATACTACTATGCTATACTAGGTTTATCGCAAAAATCGCATCTCGGGCGGGAATCGAACCCGCGTCTCAATCTATCCGGGCTATGTACTAACCACTGTGCTACTGAGAAGAAAAAATCCGCTTTTATGGCTGGAGCGCCATAATGCGGCATAATGAAGTAAAAATACATTAAATTTTCAAAGCAAAAGAAGCGTACCTTTCTTGTCAGCCTTATTTATTTACATTTATTTCTACGTCACCAACAGGAGACGTCAACAATTATATAAACGAAGGACACAGCGAACAGTTAATGACATAATAATCGTAAAAATCGTGAAACCCGCTAAAGTGAAAATCGACCAGAACGATTTAATCCACTTTGTGAATTCTTTATACCTTCATTGATGTTTTTAATCACATTGTAATTGTTAGCGTGTTACTCTCGTTTGGTTGCCGGTATCGGAAATAAACCATTAAATTCCCGGATTCAAGTGATAAAATGATCGGAATAATGAAACGTGAAATCATGAGATTTGGCCATAAAAAAGGACTTAAAGCGAAGAAACCGGTTTTTTCACAGATGAGTTTACGATGGCGATCCGTTGACGAAGGTCCGGATGGTTCGAGGGAACGTAGTGCAAGTGAGACCAGAAAAAATAACACGAACTTTCGCAAGTCTCTAAATGGGCTTTTCGTCGTATCCATTAGCGACACCGCACCAGCGAAGCCCATTTCGAATACGGTTTTTTTTTCTGCTAAAAGCAGACATTGAAACATTGCCTGAGGGAAACATTTCCTATGGGCAGGAAACAAAAATGAAATAGCTCTTGCTACCCTAGAGAACTTGCCATAGGTAAGTCTCATGGGTAAAGAGCTGCCTTGGAACAAAAAGTGAAACTGAACTATAGATATACATATAGACTTGAAACTTGATCCCAACACTACAGGTCGGATTCAATGAAAAGGTTGAAACCGAGCACTTGAAATAAAGAAAGGAATTTTGTGAACAGGCGGGAAAGCTCTTGTGTAACAACAAATGACATTTTCTGGAAAAACGGCTACTTTCAGCTCTATCAGTTCAATCTAAAAGACATGTTCCTTTCAACAGAGGACTACGAAAAAGAGGCGACTCAAAAATTTAAAAAAGTCGTTTTTGGATGTAATATAAGAAACACTAGAACCATTCATTCTTCAACACCGATAGCAAGAAAGGGCTCCACAGAAACCCATTCAAAAGCAATATGAACTGCTGATTCCAGAAATTGTGGCGGAGAAAGTGAGTTAATCTGATAATCATTGAATGGACGGAATTATCAAAAAATAATTGAATAGAATAATTGAAGAGGAATAGTACTGAAAATGAAAATGTGGCTTCTAACGAGCAATGTCTAAAACATCTAGAATGCTGGTCTCAAAATTTTATGGGGATAAAATGGCAAATAGCATAACAATGGCATAACATATTGGTTTGTTAACATAAAGAGAACATATTGATCGTTTTACACGTATATGCTACAATGGCTAATATAACAAAGAATTGGCTATATAAAAACAAACAGAATAGAAGAAAAAATTCGATAACAATTGAAAAAGTTGATACAGAGATCAAATCCCATAGGAACCCACCTAGAAACTAAACTTTGAGTCGAAACTGATGAATGAAAAAGGAACAAATCGTGAGCAGGCGTTTTTATAGATTTTTGTACATTCTGAAATAACAAGCCTGTCAGCGAAAATATTTTCCACCGAAGAAATCCTCACATATACTATATTTGAAGGATACAATGCCTTAAATACAAAACAGAATAGGAAACTCACCACAAATGGTGGTTTAAGAAAACTATTCATAACGAGTGATTCAAGACGTTTCCGTGAGCTGTTACATTTTCATTTGAATTCAGATTAATTCATTAAACCCTAATTTTTGGACAATTATGTTCCTGGTTACGGCAGTTAAATTAAAGTTCATTGTTGGCACGTTTATGGCAAATTTGAGTAATATATCAATGTTAAGTATGACTAATTCGTGTAAAATAAATAAATGTTATCGTAGATGAATGATAGATTATGGATATAATTCTACAATTCAAAAACTCTCAGAAATCCTTTCAGTTATCTAAAAAAATAACATCATCTGAGTCCTCCCAGATGTAGAATGTTGGAAGATAGATGATGAAAAATAAATAGATATAACCAATTGGTAAACGATTGGGTAAAAGAGCTGAAAACGAGAACGGAACGGAACGGTGAGGAAAATATTTTCTAAATATCACGGCCGACCGGCGAACACCCGGCGACCGATCGATTCCCCGACGGGGTGAATTCAGACCATCACCAAGGTGAGAGCGACGGGGGTGAGCAGGTGAGCGCGGCACAGGCAGCGTTTTTTCGACGGGACCACTGTAATTAGGGATTCAAAAGGCCGTTCAGGTGGGGGCGGGAAGGTAACGAGGGTAAACCCCACCCCGAACACCTCACCCCGGCGGTCGATCGATCGCGACGACGGCCACCACGACCGCCAACCGGATGGATGGATGGCCTCCTTCAAGAGGAGGAGCACCACCGCAGCCTCGGTCGCTCGGTCGACACCGTTCCGCACCGGTTAAGATTACCCAGACACTGCACTTACCCTGCCCTTTTTACTATACCCAACCTGACCGCTCAGCTGCAGACCTTACTCCCATCTGAACCGCTGAAAACCAAGTCGAAGAAGCCTTGATAAATACAAATTTTGTCAATAACCACTTATTCACGATTATCGCTTATCAAAGCCAAATGTTAAGAAGGTGATTCGTAATAATTTATTAGCTTTAGGAGTAAAAAGCCATGTGCGTAGGAGAAATAGGGACAGTTGGAACACTGTGAACTTACAGCTCTCCACAGTCCAACAATTTTTTATAACCAATTCTTTATGGGTCCTAAGCGAAAGAAAAAAATTTCCCTGACCGTATTTTTCAAAGCTCGTTCAAATTGCATCTCGAGAATGGAGTAATTTAAAGGTAAAAGACAAAGGTAAAGGTGTCGGCGTTGATCAGTCCCCGAAGGACGCGCCGCGCATTCGTGTTCAATTCAGAATCGTAGAGGCATGGGAAATGCGTATTTGGCCTATACAATAACTTGCGCGGGCCAGCCGCTATACCTAGTCAGTGTCTTTACCATCCCAGACAAGTCTGATACCAATTTACCACGCCGGGATCGAGCGCTCAACTGTGCGGGTGACAGTAACGCCTCTTACCACTGCACCACGCGGCCCAATGGGATCGCGATTAAACAGCAAGGGTGTCTCCACGCGCCGCGACCGCAGCGCGTGGGGTTGGGCCACGCATCTGTGGCGGTCCAAGCGACGACGTGCCCTGGACTACCTCGTGTTAAGTGGGCTGTGGGTGCAGCAAGAGGAGAATATTGTCAAATACGTACTTTTTCACAGAAACCTGTTCATATTGATGTTAGGGTACGGGAAATTCGAAAATGCTAAAATGCAGGTGGTGATTCTACGTGATTATTATATATTATGATAATGATTCTTGAATAAATTCAATGAATACGTTGCTTTGCGTAACAAATGACCCCAAAAATGCATGTCATTGATATCATAAATCATCATAAAAAAAGCAACGTTATAATCGTGATCAGCTTGTAAAACAACATTTCCGGACAAAGTTTGAGCCGAATCTGAGATTTGGACCCGACCACCCTTGTGGATGATATGAGTGATCCACGGCTGAATTTCGGAAGACAGAGACCAGATTGTTGATCAGCGCCCCAAATAGCCCCCATAAATGAGACATTAGATCCGTGATTCGAATTTTGAATGACCTAAAAAATGGTAAAACGAAGGCCAGATTGTTGATCAGCGCCCCAAATAGCCTTCATAAAGGAGACATTAGATCCGTGATCCGAGTTTTAAATAACCTTATTACATAGCGACGCTCCGCTAAAAGCCGGCTTTTAGATGATCTCACGGAATAAGCCGGACTCGGCGATTGTTTTTGAGCTCTAAACGGAAACCTAGAGGAAAGTTCCACATAATTTTTATTCATTTGAAATCAAAAATCTGTTTGTCGGAAGAAGTATGTCAATGCTGAGCTGATGAAAATTTAATAAGAACACATGCAGTCCATGGAAGGTTTCCTCGAGAAATTGACACCGTGGTTCTGTCGCGTTTCCAAACTTCCTTTCAAACCTATCTTCAAACCTATATGTAAAAGCCTCCTTCGACCATTGGAATGCAATACCTGGAATACCTACGAGGTAGTCCAGGACATGTCGTCGCTTGGACCGCCACAGATGCGTGGCCCAACCCCACGCGCTGCGGTCGCGGCGCGTGGAGACACCCTTGCTGTGTAATTTAAAATTTTAAAATACACACTAAGAACAATTGGAACAATTAGACCTCTTTCGAAATTTCTAGAAGTGCAACACTTCCACTCGTTGTACCCCTCAACCCACATAGCAAAAAAAACAGAACAGCAATAAATCCATGGCGACTAGACAAGAAAATGAAAGAAAAGAAGAAAAGAAAAGAGCCGACGCAGTACATGGATTGTTGATAAGTTGATAACATGATCACTACGTACCAAACACCGTACTCGACGCCAAGGCAACTTGAAGATTTTAAATAATAGGATTAAATAGTGCCAAACGTAGAGGAATTATTGGTTTTTGAAAAGTAGTAGAAATGGGAGGAGCTACAATACCAAGATTTGTTGTTTTTGACCTAAAAAAGCTAGAGAGCGTTGACCTAGTCTTGTTCATAATAAAAATATAAATAAAAATATAAACCGCAAATCTATATATCAGATAAAAAGATTATATAATAACTTCCTGCTTTTCAGGCATGACATGGAGGTGGTCAGTGCTGAACCATACCAAATATGGGCGGGTATAAGCTGACCCTTGACAATGGGGAAGATACCAGTCGAGTTACCTGAAAGTACCCGGTTTTCGAGAGGTTCCAACACCCCACAAGTGTGAAAGGACCATGAATACCAGTTGCCAGAGAGGTGAGAAGGTAACCGGCTGAACTAGACGGCATTTATCAATCTGAGTGGATGGGTTGTTGGAGAGAGAAAAACCGAAGGTAGCTGAAGGGTGTTCGGAACATAACGAGACCCTGAAAGCCCCAAAAAGTGCTGCTTCTAGTGCTCTTGTCATGACGAATGACTATTCGTAATGTGGTCGTAGTTGTTCGCACTATTCACACTATACACCACAACAAACGATAGAGAACCAGGTTTGAGGTTACCCGTCACCACCACTTCATAGATGCTGAACTCAAGTATTTAAAAGAAAAAGTGTGACGATAGCAAAACGGACGGCAATCAAGGAGACAGTCATACCACTTTTTTTCACGTTTAAAATTCCATCAAATTCATTTAAAACTTCATTTTAGGGTACCAATTCGCCCAACTGCCTGGACGGCACTCAGGCGGTGGAGTGGAAATAGGTGAACGTGATGCCAAATGGAAAGGGAATGCATGGTGCATTCCACATAAACTAGCTTATGCTGACAGCTATTCTTCTACTATTTGCTGTGAATTAGCGAGATATCTCGTAAACATAACAAACAAATAAATATGAGAAAAGCAGGTAAAAAAGTCAGAAACACACATAAGTAACACAAATAAATGATGTTATCTTCGCTTTTTTACAAAAACAAAATTTGAGTGCTCTAGGACTTAATTCCTGAGGCTTTTCTCTGGTGGACGACAAAAACTGCACTTTCAAGCCATCTTCTTCGACAAGCCACCTCGAATGAGGTCCATCAATCATATGCACAGATCTAGGCGAAAATTCGAAAATAAAAAGAAAAATTAATAGAAAAGTGTTATTTTATTTATTTAGAGTGTCAGTGGGTGTTCATCAGGCCAAAAATCGCTTGTTACGAGAGCACACTGTGTAGATATTCATTTTTATGCAAACAGATCGCGTCTGTGTGAAAATTTGAACAGCTGAGTTGAACAAGAATGATGCCACCGATGGTGAAATCCAAACAAAATCCTTTGTGAAAGAGTTTATGAATGTTTCTGGCCTATTTTTGAAAGAAACAGAACACGAAATTCCAAAATCAACAAAGCCTTTCAAAAAGAACAAGGAAACCCTTGATCTATTGAGCTGAACATTCAAAGAAAAGCAAACTGAGCCGTGGAGACTCAGTGAGTTTAATTAATTTGATTTTGATTCAGTTAACGGTATGATAAGAGGGGTAAAGGTAAAGGGTTTTACTAACAATACACAGGTAAGGCAGCCATACAGGTAAGGCTTACCTTTAATATTTTTCGCACTATTTCTACATGGTTTTCCCTTGATTGCTGTTGAGTTCCAAGAAAACCATAATTCTTCTTCTAATTATCGTATAGTATTATAGACCAAAACGGAAACTTGTGGGCTACTACTACCTTAGTTACTGATAGTTCATTTGTTTTCTTTTTTAATTTCTATTTTCATTTTCATCTGGAGCGATTTTCCTTCAACTTTGGAAGAGAACCCCTAAGAGACAAGATACTAGCGCTGGCGAGATCTTAATTAGTGCCTGAGGCGTTAAGTAATTAGGCAAGCCTGCAATTACCTGATGGGTTCATTGTGGTATGGGTGCGATCTGCAATCAGCCATTACCCATTGGGGTAATTTTTACCTTTCTAGCATACCGCCACAACAATTATAGCCTGGTTGATGGACGGGCGAATCACTATCAGAGATCAGCCGTGACGCATATATAAACAGACATGGTCTGTCGGTCGACAAATAGAAATGACGATGTATTTGGTGTAACAGCCGGTGTTCAACGATTTTTCATTAAATTCTGAAAAGCGATGTGAGAGAAAAATCGATGACAGGATGAAATTTAACCTGCTTAGTCACTAAAAACTACGGAAAATACTGGACTGAAAGGCGAATTTACGAGGAAAGTTAGAAAATCGCATCATATTAGGAAAATATAGGTACCACCACACTAACCAATCAGCAGCGTCTCTTACTACTACACCATCTACACTCTGCAGAAAAAAAAACAATTTCATATTCTACTTATGGTAATACATAATTATATAAAACGTGCATAATAATTTGTAAAATATAACATGCATTGATGAGCAGTCGAGACAGAAATTTCAAACCTAGGTGATAAATCGGTTCTTAGCATTATTCTACAAATCGATATTCAATAAAAATTTTTGGAGTAGTTTAAGGAGGAAAATATGGTAAATAATAAATTTCATTTTGAGCGAAGTGCAAGTCCGTAATTGTGCATTTCCGCGTCGATTTGGAAGCTTTGGTGAATTCCGCCAGGTTTAGAATTACGTTTTCAATAACGAAATAAAATAGATAAAGTGAATAAAGAAATAAAATAAATGAAGAAATAAAATGGATAAAGAATAAAGAAATATATTTCTAAGCCTGGTTCGCAATTCGTCAAAGCTTCTGAATGTTATGTATACATAAGAAATTAAATTGGAGGAAAATACAGAATCATTACACATTTGGATGAAAGAATGATCAAGATAGGTTCGTTAAAGCGTAGCTCGTGGAAGAACAGAGAAGTCAGGACTATAGAAATCGTTTTTTAAGAGAGAGAGAGAGAGAGAGAGAGAGAGAGAGAGAGAGAGAGAGAGAAAATGGACCTCCCTTCATCCGTTCTATAAATTCCCTGACGACTGAAGTACGTTTGAAGTCATCTATTGGATAATTAAAAATTAGAGAGTGAAGCTTGCAACAAACAGGTAACCGCAGGTATCTCGACTAGATCCAGTCGGTTGATCTTCTTTCGATCGGCACTTTTGTAAAATTGCGAAGGGCTAATTGTCTCACTTTCTGGAGTAAAATGGGTAAAGAATAGACTAAAAGACTCCGATTTCAATCAAAAAATGGGAAGTAAAATTAATAAAATAGACTTATAAGAAGAGGATCATCGTGGTATTTAGACGATGAAAAAGTTGAAGGACTAGAAGGACCTCTGTTCATTGGTGAACTCGTTGGTGATCTGCAAGATGAGCAAAAAGGTGAGTGGCTCCAAATTAGATTGTTTTTTGCAACATTTGATGGGAAATCAGGCCACTTGGCAGTTCTCCACCACCCTCCCCCTCTCCCACCGATCAATTTTGACAAAACAAGTAACACGCCATTTTGTGTCTTTAAATAACCGCCTCATGTACAGTACCGGACGCGCCGCAACGATAAAACGGCGGCAGCAGCGCCTCGGAGCGCCGAAACCCGCCGTTTTCAAATAACTTCTTTAAAATTGGGTTATTTGCAAAAATAAGTGTATATTCGAGCTTAGTAGGTTGAGCTCTATCCCTCCATATACCATTTTCCCAAATTCGTGAAGCTTGTTTTCAATCGATTTTTTGACCCCTCGATTTTCGGATCCCGTTGCCGCTTCGGTCCCTCGCTTGGTGGCTCACCACCGACTAGGCTCCGCCCTCTCGTCGCCGCATATAAATATGCGACGCTCGTTGCACCGACTAGGCTCCGCCCCCTTCTCGCCTCCTATAAACAGGCGGCGCGTCTTTTGCTAACGTCCCAAGCTGGGAGTAGGGGACCCCACGGGGTGGCTCGAAGGGGCTACCACGTGTGGCCCCCCGTTGGGCATGGGGCGCAAATGAACTGCGGTTGGCTCTGACCGGGTCACCACGCGTGGACACCGGAACGGCGCATTTCGGCGCTCCGGAGCGCCGCTACCGCCGCTTTACCGTTGCGGCGCGTCCGGTACTGTAGAATAACAAGAGAAATCCCTACATACATCTATACCTTTTACCACTGCATTCTAGGTTAGAATAACCGTAGCTCCACTTAAAAAACTGGAATTCTAGAGACATTTCTTGAAAACAAGCTCTTGTACTCGGTAGTTTTCAAAGCCTAGATTCATGAACGGACGAGCGGTCTCCGAAACCCCGTCGGCAATATATCCGCTCGATACCGTCGAGGTCTTCCAAACTCTGCCTCATAGCAAGTTGTTATACGATAAGCCCCGGCGCCCATTCACGAATCTCGGTTTGCGCGTCGTTCAGGGTATATCTCGGGGTTTATCGGGGTTTACCAATGATGAATTTGGGCCCAGGAAGGGTGTCGAGCATTCCCGGCATACGTGTAAGTGGAGCGTTTATGCTACGCTAACGCAGTAGAAAGGCTGTCAAAAGGGGAAAAAAGAAAAGTCGGAAGGGTTCAATTCTACTCTACCGGACCATGTTAGTTGGTGACTCCAATATTCATAATGACCTGACGTTTCAACTCTTCATCGTCCTGAAAAGAACGCCTAAAAAGTGGCTCGAAATGCATGATCTTCGATCTATCCGGCTAAAAGCCGAATTCTCTAGCATTTTTGACGAGGAAAATGGTAAATCGTAAGGTGTTAACAAATATTATTAGGGTGAGCTAAAGGTTCGTGTGCATTTCAGATTTTGACTTCCTTTACTCACAACTCTATAGAAACAAACAATCAGCAATAAAGACAGTACGATTAACCACAATTCTTTAACGAATCACGATGAGTTCTGCGCAATCGCGATGACCCTAATTGATTATTTATTTATTTATTTATTTATTTCAAAATCCAACACAGAACAAATAACCAGTAAAAATCATTAGCGGAACCACTGCTGGACGTTAGAAACTAAAGAACAAGGTAGAACTAATTGCACGCACTAGGAGGACCAGATTCTCGTAGTCACTTAGGATCCACCGGAATACCATTTGACATAAGACGAGGAGAAACAACTCTAAAAACTTGTTGACAAGAAGCCTGAGCCTGATTATTTCACTGTTTTTCTCGAGTATAAATAAAGGAAGTCGGAATCTGAAATGCAAACTTTTGACATAAGGTAAAAGAAAAATTGCAGAAAGTAAGCTAAAAAGAGAAAGAAAAGTAATTCCTGACAAGATGTTAAATCCACAGTAGATATCCAGTAGACAATAATTGCAGCTGCTTGACGGCAGAGTACAACGAAGCCTCTTGTCATCTCTTGTAAGTCCTGTAGTTGAGGCTGGCATCAAAACGGCGAGGAGAAACAGTTCTAAGCGGGCTAAAAACTTGCTGACAAGGAGCCTGAGCCTGATTATTTAACTGCTTTTCTCGAGTATGAATAAAGTAAGTCAGAATCTGAAACGCACACGAACTTTGTGGCCATCCTAGTAGGTCCGCTTACTAACGCCGTCCGGGAATGGCAGCAGAAAACAAGTGCAAGATAATGTCGAGGCTTCTTGAAAAGAGAATCTGGGGTCGGTTGTGTGATCGGGATAGGATCAGGATCAATGGATGACAGCGAGAATCTAATCTGTTCGTAAGCGGACAGGAACAAGAAGAGAACGTCGGGACAGTGGACATACGTCAGGGCGAGATTGATATGTGATGGCCGAGGCGAGAAACGGCCGCGCCGATTCAGATCAGCACCCATCGGGCGAAATGTCCTAATTCGTCACCGTTCGCGTCGTCCGATCCGAAAACGAGAACGATCGTTCGAATGAATGAACGAAGGCGACGATAATCATGCATAGGAATGGCAGTCGGGTCGTCGTTGAGCATCGGTCGCGTATGTGCTTAACACCGACGGAGACACTGAAAGCGGAGAGATCGTGCACTCGATGGAGACCGCACGGCGCATCCGCAAGGTCAGCCGCGGAATGTGTGAGTGTGCTGGTCGGTGGAGGAGGTGACACGAGAGAAGACGAAGGGCGAGCGAAGCACTTCCCCACCGTCGACCATCACCGAAAGTGGACGGACAGCTGAAAAACGGTCGTGGGACGAAGCGGTGCCGGCTGCAAAAGAAAAACAAAGCCCCGACTGGTCCCACCCCTCTCCCTTCTACCATTCCAGTATGGTAGGATTTTCATGGCATTACGACCTTGTTTCAAATAGTTATTTATTTATTAATTGTTACGCCATAAGACGCGCAGGAGCAAATAGACAATAATCGACAGTAACGAAAAGAAAAGATGCAATCAAAAAGAAAAGACAGTGCGACAGAACCTGAATCAAAACACTAAAACAGAAAGCAAAGAAACAGAATTCTCTAAAGGATGCATTGAACGTCCGCAGCTCCAAAACAGACAACCACACAGAAAATAAAACTCAAAAGCAAGCACCAGCGGCCGAGTAAAGGGAAGCCAACAATTCTGGCAGAACCTGATATTGGATAGCTATAAAAGAAAAACATCAAATTATTCAAAAAAAGAAAAAGCAGGTAAATAAATTCTTCAGATGCTATGCAGATGATCCAAAGCATCTAATATAAAATTACACAAATACGTCCAGGGGCCAACGAAGCCGCATGTGCCAGACGAAGTCCTATGAATGCGGCGTGTTTT
This sequence comes from Nippostrongylus brasiliensis, assembly GCA_030553155.1. Lineage (NCBI taxonomy): Eukaryota > Metazoa > Nematoda > Chromadorea > Rhabditida > Heligmosomidae > Nippostrongylus > Nippostrongylus brasiliensis. The sequence goes on along the minus strand of CP130736.1, from coordinate 5,494,490 downwards.
GAATATTTCTTCACAGCACTAATTAATTTTTTTTCGGAGTCAGTTTCGTGTGTGATTAGTAATTTGGTTTTGATGTCTCCTTTTGTTCAATACTGACAAAAAGATTAAGATTAAAATAAAGACCTCAAGGATCAGGCATGGAGCAGAGGTGAGAGGCGCCACTGACACCAGCACGTTCGAGCGATCGATCTCCGCCTGGATTAGCCAAGCGTTCTATCCCTCCGGGGTCCGGTAAATTGGGACCAGACTTGTCTGGAAGATAAAGACACTTACTTGGTTTAGCGGCTTGCCCCCTAACGTCATTTCATAGGCTCTGAGTGGAACACGAATGCGGTGGCGCATCCTTTAGGCCCTTGTTATACGTTCGCTCACCCCCCAGCGTAACTCGTCCATTCAGTATCAGACACCGTGGGGCCAGACACGTTTGTACGAGTTATCATGGTGACGCTGGCGTGGTGAACTCGTACAAACGTGTCTGGCCCCACGGTGTCTGATACTGAATGGACGAGTTACGCTGGGGGGTGAGCGAACGTATAACAAGGGCCTTAAGGATTGATCAACACCGATACCTTAACCTTCACCTAAGGAAACTAGGCACTTCAGTTGCCTCCTGTTTCTTCCTTTTTACTCTTCTCAATTTCAATGTTGATTTCGTCCTCGTTTTCATTCAATTTCCCTAGAATGTTTTATCGTTGACGCCGACATCAAACTAGAATGAGTGTGAGACCTGGTACGAGGACGGGTATAACTCTTTCCGGCTAGCTGAACTTTTGACGTTCTAATTGCTAGGAGCGGCCAAAAGGGGCGCCATCCCATCACGGAACTCGGCGTTTTCTGCTGTCAGTGCAGCGATTCTTCTTTCACAGAATTTCGCTCCAGTTGTCATAGAACACCAAAAGGTAGAAATAAAAGGTAACATGGCTGCCTTGGACCAATTCCCTAGGGTTACTCAACCCACTTGCTTTCCACTCGGAATCGTAGAGGTATGATGAATGCGAGCTTGATCTACACAACGATTTACAGAAGACTGACACCACACTAATTCAGTGTCTTTACCTTTTCAAACTAGCCCGGTACAAATTTACACGACCCCGGAGTAATGGAAGGCTTGGTTAGTCCGGGCGAGGATTGATCGCTCGACCTGGCAGGTGTACTAGAAACCCTTTGAAAACGATTTCGTTGGAATTCTACCTCTGACGGAGTTTTTAAGTAAAAAGGTTGATTTAAAGCCCGAATTCAAAGCTTAGAAGAAATTTGAAGCCGGATTTGATACGAATGCCCACTAGGGAAATGACGAGACAAAGAAAAAGGGAAAGCCCTCCACGTAAATCGACAATTCGTACCTGATGGGAGCGGAATGGGACGTATGTAGGTGTATGTTCATTACATGAGTGTTAAGAAAAATGAAACTGAATATGAAAAGCGTATGGCAACTATATGAAAGTAAAAAAAAACTAGAAAAGCTAGAAAAACTAATTGGTGTTGCTCCAAAAACTGCAGAAAATAACAAGCAAACCGGAATGACATGAATGACATTCGGGTAGGTACTAAATAGGTCTTAATGAGCGAGCAAATGAGTGAGCTCTTCGGACAGACCTGAAAAAGTGCGAACTTTTGCTTCTCGCGATCCGCTTTACACAGTGGGAAGCTGCCCTCTCACCTTTCCTCTGGAAATGAATCGCAACAAGTCGCCATTTAGTGCAGATTGATGATCCTGAGCCACTAGAAGTACATTTAACCCCGAGCAAACATCTTTTGGCGGTGTTTTCGAATATGCCGTGGGTAAAAATCAAGTTTCTCACCCTCGAAGCGTTCAGAAATTCTAAAAGTTAAGAATTACAGGCAAATGTTCTTTGATCTTGCCGAAGTTATTAGCTAAATGAGGATGACCTGGTTATATCATCCGTTTTGATTACAGCTCGACTAAACTTTCACGCTTTCTCAACCAATTCGTACGGTCTTTTTGAAAAGAGAAAGTCAACCTTCAGTTCGATATATAAAATTATATATCGATGGATTAATTTAACCCAGAAAATTAAGTAGTATTTGGTCCTTTTCAGTTGCCACTGTTATTTATTTATTTATTATATGCGTACAGGGACGCGCCATAAGCATTAAACAAGCAAAACAGTAACATGAGTGAGCGTCGTATGATAAATGTGACCAGTCAGAGAACAAGAGTTGTGAGTTAACGAAAAAGAAGAAAAAAATTTATTTGCTTTGATAAAATTTATTTGAGTTATTTGCTCCTATTTGCAATTTCTTGGATAACCAAAGATTCTGTTATTTAGGCAAGCCGTGTCATTTGATATTCTAAGAATTGAATTTTTTGTTGTTTGTTACAACACAAGATAACTTGTGTAATAAATATACATATACTAAAATCCAAAACCACACCTCTTTGAGTTTACTTATTGCTCATCCAGAGACACTGAAACAAACATTGTCATTCGTAGGCAACACACTCGTCAAACCATCAAGCAAGAAGCAATATTTATCCATTCGGCATTTATCTTTATTGAGAAGTTCGATGTAAGAAAATGTTAAGGGAACAGCTGTTCAAGCAACCATGGTAAAATTTACGAAAACAATAAACTCTAAGAAAAATTTACAGGGTGGACAAGAAACTTCTGATTAATTACACCAAATGCTGATGCACCAAACGGTGGCAGACGAAGAACATTGACAATAAGTTGGTCATCGATGGATTGATCTCCTCGAGCTGCAACTAGGATAGGTAAAGGTAAGGGTAAAGGTAAATGTAAAAATAAAGGCTTCCGTAGCTTTTCTTTGCACTGCACGACACTGGTCACGAGGACAACTAAACATAAAATGGAATTTTCGCTAGTGCAGCTCGATACAGTAATGGTGGTGCTAGGATCATTGCAAAAATCGTGACTCACATTTGATTCGAACTCGCGTCACCGGCCTCGAACTGCAGATTTTTCTTGGTCTTCTGCATTACAGCTAATGTAGGGAGGTAATCCTTGGCGAAATCTTCCCCATCTGTGATTGATTTGTGATAAAGTTCCAAAGACTTCTATCTGACGGTGATGACCCATCACTTCCAGCTCCGATTAATTTATTAGCTTCGTGAGAAGAACGCAAATTAAAGTTGCCGTTATTTTACAAAGAAATTCGCTTGAAGAAATAAAGGGGAAATTCATTATTTGAAGAAATCCAAGGAAATAAAGAATTCGAAGAAATTCATATGTCATTGTCATTTTTTAGAGAAAAATATACGAAACAATAGGTAGGCAGAGTTGGGATACGCTAGCCCAATCAATGAGGTGTTTTTTTATGATAATGGTGACAATCCAGAATTAAAATACTACTGACAACGGACACTGGGCGACATGTCTGGCCGTGGGCGCTTCCATTTCTCACTGCTGGCTCCCTCGGGTATTATCCAAGCCCGCAAAACACGGATTGGCCGTCAATTAGCCTAGCTTTGAAGACAGAAACAGAGGGAGGACAGCAAAGGGCTTAAAGAAGGTGCTAGGGATTCGTAAATAATCGTCTAATGGTATGGTTAGTGATGGCATAATGGTTAGTATATAATAATAGCATAACGGTTAGTGCACAGCACCGGATAGGTTGAGACGCGGGTTCGAATCCCGCCTGAGATGCGATTTTTGCGATGAACCTAGCACCACCATTACAACATCTGATAGGGAGGACATTTTCTTGTACTTTTGCAGCAATATTCCTTCGAGGGGATAATCTCACTTGCACATAGAACTGCTCACTTGGACTTCTTCGGAAAGCGAGATAGCTAATTTTCACCATTTACAAGTGTGATCTAAGAAAAATCGTAAGGCCGCATAGGAAGTGCTGTTGATAATCATTAATTAGTGATGATCAGTTACTAAGTATATAGAAATCTTAGTCTATGTGGTGGTAAAATATTTTTCCAAATTTCTTATGTTGTTAGTATTTTTATACTATGAGTTTCTTATCTAGGATCGTTCTGTTTCTTCTAACTAATGCATTGATTCTTCAAAGCACTTCTATGATAGGGGTAAATAAATGAATAAAAAAATAAATAAATAAAATAAATAAATAAATAAATAGGTTTAGGTGTAGCGGTCGATGTTTATCAGTCGTGTGAGAACACACCATGCATTCATCTTCTACACAGGATCGCAGTTTGTAGCTTGTTGAAGGCACACTTGGATTATGCAACGACCTGGAGGGGTTATAAGGTTGCCCATTATGACGTGAACTAGTTCAGGTATACCAAGCTCTTTAGCTGCTGATTCGAATAAAAATACGACTCTGCAACCACTTTGGAAGCAAACTAAAAGCGCCACAAAACTATTTATTTAGTTATCTATTTATTTTATTACGCCATAATAGGGCGCGCCAAGTGCAGTGGTTAGTAACTAACAGACCATGCCAAATTCAAATATATAAAAATATATGAAATATAAAAAATGAATATATAAAAAACAATGAGACATCGGAAACAAATGTAGTAGACAGATCCTCTAATCATTACCTATCGCTGACAGGACTTGGTGAGAGACTTTTCACTGAAAGTCTTTTTCCGACCAGCACTGTTAAGTAGAGCGTAGTGAACGGTGATGAGTGTTGCCAATTAACCCAATTTTGATCGATGACCTTCTTTTGCGAATGTTCGATCTGAAAGCGAAGATTTATTGGATTGTCGTACAAAAGCCAAAACTTGTTTGCGATTCATCACCTATGCAATGGTTACATTTGTACTTTCCGTTTGTTTTTACTACTTTGGATGAACCCAACAGCCAAGCGAAATCCAACAGGGATCAAGTTTGTCGACGATGACCTGCGCTACCGCTCCTCCAACATTTTAATCTATAGGTAAGCAATTTTTCGATGATCCTAGTATGATCTTCAACATCTCCTTGTAGTGTACCCAACGCTGAAAGGTAAAGGTAAGGTAAGGGTGTCGCCGTTGATCAGTCCAGTGAGGACGCGCCGTGCACTCACCTTCCATTCAGGATCGTAAAGGCATGATGAATACGTATTTGGCCTATACAATGACTTACGGAGGCCAGCCGCTATACCAGGTCAGTGTTTTTACCTTCACAGAGAAGTCTGGTACCAATTTACCCGACCACGCGGGATGGAAGGCTTGGTTAGCTAGGGAAGGGATTGATCGCTCGACCGTGCCGATGTCAGTAGCGTCTCTTGCCACTGCATCACGCGGGTTATATTGAAAAAGCGCAGTAACTAAGCTAGAAACTTACGACAATAGTACACGGAACAATTTAAAAATGCTCGTAATCGGACGTTCTGACGTTCCGTTCGGCTCACCTCCGTCGGTGGCGATTCGACGAGAAAACCAGTTCCGCGAGACGAAAATCGGTGAATTACGCGGCCAACTCAGGTGGTCGTCGTCGATGTCTTCATGCGATTCGTATTCGTCCACTATGTACTGTTCGTTCAGTTGAATGCCCAACGATTGACCATATTCACCACCTACGAAGCCGAAGATGTCGGCCTAGCACCCACCGAACATCCACAGTGCAGAGCGTGGACGCTATGGTGGAAAACGCAGGTTCGATGATTGCAGTACTGTTGGTTAAAATTTTTTCCATTTCAATAACCCCATATGATGTCATTTGGTTAACGAGAACACGGACTAACCTTGTTCATTTTCGTTGAACGATGATTACAAACTTTATAGCCACTTATTCACATTCTTATTCATTCATTCAAGGGACCATTTCCTATATTTACTTTCATCTCTCTCGTTTTCCCATATTCCCTATGCACCTCAATTCAGTTCGTTGTTTACTCATTCCGAAGTCTACATTTTCATTGATCGTTACTGAATTAGTACATTGCTGCATTTACTATTACTATATGGCATTTGCTATATTTTCTTAACGATAGGGGTAAGGGGTGCTAATGCCACCCGCACAGCGGAACGATCACTCCACGCCCAGACTAACCAAGCCTTACATCCCTCTGGGGTCGGGTTAATTGGTACCAGACTGGTCTGGGAAGGTGAAGGCATTGATTTGGTATAGCGGCTGGCCCCCGCAGGTCATTGTATAGACCAAGTGCGCACTCATGCAGTCTCTACGACTCTGAATGCAAAGCAAATGCATGGCGCGTCCTGAAGGGATTAATCAATAGCGATTTGTTCGCCATCGGTTTTAATTACATCCTTGGTTATGGTTTAATTTTATTTGCGGGAAGCTAACTATTAGTTTTCATGAAAAGAGTACAAGCGAATGGTGATTTCATCAACCTCGGGTAAATTGGTGCCAAATTTATCTAGGAAGGTGACGGTGTGCGGTTAGCCCACATGTCATTAGATTGGCCAAATACTAATTCACAAGACGTCTACGATTCTGAGTGAAATGTCGGATGCATGGCGCATCCTAGAGAGACTGGTCAATGCTGGGCAGTCTACCCTTCACCTTTTTTTTGGTATAAATTTACCATTTCAGAACACGGTTGTCGATCTTACCGTGGAGGATTTCGATCTGCTGGCCTACAGACGTCATTCGGTGCTCATTTCCAACGAAGCCGACGCGGTCAAGTATCACCTTCCGGTGGAGATTCTGAAGAACTTTACGGTGGATGCTTTTTTTATTTATTTATTCATTTATTTATTTACTCGAATTATCCACGTAAGTCCATTCCAAATATCTCACAGAAGAAAAAGGGATCAATGTTACCGACTACCAAGCAAAAAATCAGAATAGGGAGATCAAGTTATTAAATTATTATCAGTGACAGAGCTCCTTTTTACTGTTACTAATACCACTTAATCTGATAACTTATTGTTTTTTTTCCGTATCTGAACAGCATGTTGTTTAACTGGGACATTTTTCTTATTCAATAGCACGTTTATGTTTACAGATGTAACGATAGATAAATAAATAAGTTAATTAAATTGAAAGGTGACTTTAGATTATATAAGTCATGTAAAATTTGACTCTAGGAAAATATGCTGTAATTATTGCGCTAGGATCACCGCAAAAATCGGGGTTCAGCCGGGATTCGAACCCGCGTCACGGGGCTATCCGGTGCATCGTTATGTTCTTCTAGTGATCTTACAAGTATATAGTAACCCGCAAAAACGTGGTAATGAAGCTAGAATTTTACATCATAAACTCTTCAATTTCAAAGCGCTCCCTACAGGAAGATATTTTTCATGATTTTTTATAAAAGTTTTTTTTTCAAATAGGATTTTTTATTATTTATTTGTTTGTTTATTACGATGTTCAAGGATGTGTACGTCAACTTCGAGAACGTTTGCCATCTCCATCCACGAGTGCTACGAATCGCCAGCTCGGCGGCTGCCCGACGGTTCCACCTTGACACCGAAGCCACTTGCAAAAAGAATGCCGAGAACAAGGAATCGATGCCGTTGTGGGCTATTTTCTCTAATTTCTATGAATTTATTTAATTATTTTTATTTATTTACCTCTTAGCAATATTAGTAAAGGTCCATCCTCTCTTAGTGAAGGTAAAGCTATCGGTGTTGATCAGTTCTATAAGGACACGCCGCGCATTCGTGTTTCGTTCAGAATCGCAGAGGCATGGTAAATGCGTATTTGGTCTACACAACTACCTGCACAGCCAGTCGCAATATTAAGTCAGTGTCTTCATGTTCTAAAAGGAAATCTGGTACAAATTTACCCGACCCCGGAAGGATAGACGGCTTGGTTAATCAGGGCCGCGATCCATCGCTCGATCGTGCGGGTGTTAGTAGCATTTCTTGCAGCTGCACCTCGCGGGCCCAGTAATATTGGAAGTATTATTTACGTATTCTGTTTTAAATTGATCTACTAATTATCTATCATCTATTTACCTAGCAGCATTTATTTATTTGTTTATTTATTTATTCATTTATTTATTTATCTATTTGTTTATATACACTTTAAATTTCTATTTTGAACTGACCTATTTATTAATTATCATCTATTTATCTAGCAGCATTTATTTATTTATTTATTTATCTTTCTTTATTCATTTATTTCGTCCAACGGGCTGCTTATGAGAAAAAGCATTAAAACATATACGATATTCAGCTTATTAGACGGTATTTGATTGTAAATGTTTATAAACACCAAGATTTGACCATTACGGTTGTAGTTATTTTCAGCTTACAATCAGCAGCATTTTTTACAGATAAATCATGAAAAATCATTTGAAACTAGTGCAAAGTTCTCGGATGAAATTTATTAATCGAGGCTCGCAAATAAGTGAGAAAAGGCGCTACTTTCAACTGTATGGTCGAGCGATCGATCCCCGCCAGGGCTAACCAAGTTTCTCATTCCTCAGGATCGGCAAAATTGGCATCAGGCTTGCCTGGGAAGGTAAAGGCACTGTCCTGGTATAGCGGCTGGTCACCTAGAGTCTTTGCATAAGCCAAATGACTTCCACATGCTATTACGATTCTGAATTGAAGATGAGCGCACGGCGCATCCTTAAGGGATTGATCAACTTTGGTATCTTTAACTTTTCACTTCATTTTTAACTTTAACTCATTGACTTTATACTTTTTTCAGCAACGAGACGCAAACAGAGGGTACTGCTGCGACAACAGTGGACCCCGATACAGTTCTGTCCTCCAAATAATATTTAAAATTTATTTTTCATTTCATAGCTTATTTTTTACCCTCCAGGAGGACGAGTTCATCGTGCACGTGAGAAACGCTACCGAGAATGCAGACGGTTCGTATGGGCTTGACGACGCACTTTTCAAAAATCACGAATCCGTGGCAATCTCCATTACGAAGCTGTGTTTCGGCGGCGGTGTCGACGACGAGTCTGAGGGATTACAGTACTACATAGGTGGGTGGGTTACTGTAGACGATTGAACAAAAGAACCATAAAAGCCTGCTCCCAGAAAAACAAAACAGGCAATTCGTGGTAAAAAGGCCCGAGATCTATGTTTTTCAGAAAAATTCGGCACACCAGCGTTCAATTTAAGCACCCTAGGCGTGCCAGTAGAAGAACTAATGGCGCCGGTGAACAATCCGGATCATCTCGATAAAATACTCAGGTAAACATGAAACTTTCTCAAAGTTCAAGTATGCTATGCTTTTTATTGATTATTGTAATGAGATAGATTGAAAGGTAATGTAAGCCATAAAGAAGATAAATAACCGCCGACTGAAATTGTTGGGAACCGTGCCGGAGGCAAATTAAACTGTATCTGCTCAGAACTCTCCTTAATCGTTCTATTTATTTTAATTTTTCCCTTAATCGTTCTATTTATTTTAAATAGAAGGCAGCGATCTAATTTAGAATGACGGGATCCATCTTCCGGTTAACAAAATGTTCAAAAATTACAAAATTTCAGGTTGGAGGGAACGCTTCTAGAGCTAGACGGAGAGGTGAGATAATGAGGTTGACCTCATTATTCTGCTCTCCTTAATTACAGCCTGTGGCAACGTTTAACTAAATAGTAACTGAAATGTTACATTAGAAGTTGATGGTGTAACGGATCATCGCAAAAATCGCGTCTGAGGCGGGATTCGGACCCACGTTTCGGTACCTATAATTATTAGGTTGGTGCAAAAGTTCTTCGACGTTTGCGACTTCTTGAATTTGGAAAGGATTTTTGCTCTGATTTCGGCTCCAGTCAAAAAATGTTATAAGGAAGAGAAGAGCATGGCTATTAACGGTTCCTACTTCAAATCACCCTTTGCTATTGTTCAGATATTATAAAATAAACTGTTTTGTATCCCAAATGTCCGAGAACTTTTGCACCAACCTAATATAACGTCTTCTAGTGTGCTTAGTAGTGACATGCAAAAGCGCGGTAATATAAAGCTGGAATTTCATGAGAATAGTAAAAGGCTACATTTCCTCAATCAAATCAGGATAGGATGATTGATACTGAAAATGATAAAGATCAATTCCGATATCAAACATCTTAAACCCATCGAAGACTCAGGACGGAATGTTGCAGACGTTTCGACTCGGAAGATGTCGCCTCTCAACGGCCATTTCCGTCGACCCGTCTGATTCCGTTCCTGGAGCGGATAGAGTACGATTCAAGGTAGGCCCCCAGATTTTGGAATTTTAGAATTTTCTTCTGATTTGAAACTCTATTTTTCTCCCTTTTTGATTCTTCTATCAGAAGATTTAGAACTCCCCCAGTGCTATTTGTCGGCGACAAGGTCATCGTCAAGATCGGTTTGCAGATTCAAGCGATGAGCAATTTCGAATTGTCAACCATGGTGAGTTTCTGGCTCTCTGAGACCCTCTGAAGGCTCTATCGATCCATTCGTCGCTGTTATATTTTAATTTATTATTTATTCGTTTCAGGACTACGACGTGGACACCTGGCTGCGGATGGCATGGTACGATCCTCGCCTGAGGCACGATTCAAGTCGACCAATCCTGGTGAACGAGTTCACCTTCCTGAAAAGGATCTGGAGGCCGGATCCGATTTTCACGAACGCCAAGGCGGCCACGTTTCACAAGGTGAACAACACCAAATCTTTGATTATTTTTCTCTCTTGGGCGCGCACGGTACAGTGGTAAGAGGCGCTACCGACACTCGCACGGTCGAGGGATTGATCCCCTCCCTAGCTAACCAAGCCTTCCATCACCAGCGGTAGAGTAAATTTGTAGCAGACTTGTCTGGCAAGGTGAAGACACTGACTGATATAGCGGCTGGTCCCCGCAAGTCATTGTAAAGGCCAAATACGGATTCTCCATGGATGTACGATTCTGAGTGGGAGACGGGTGCGCGGCGCATCCTTAGGGCACTGATTTTTCAACGCCGACTCTTTTACCTTTACCTCTACCATTATGAATGAATAAAAAATCACAAATCGTGTTCCTTTCAGGTGACCTACCTCAACTTTTACATGTACATTTTCCCCGGTGGAGAAGTCTTTTTGGACATGCGAGTCTACTTGAAACCGACCGCGGCCGAGATCGTTCTATGCAAGTATCCACATGACAATCCGGCTTGTTCACTGAAAATCAGTTCACGTGAGCTCCAAATTATTGATTTTTATTTATCACTAATTCCCTACACTTTCTTTACCATTGCACAGATCATGCTTTTCTGATTCGAGCCATAACTCTTATAGTGAATAAGAATAATGCCGAAGAGAGTTACGGTAGGGGAACGGTAAAAACGGTTGGTTCAATTTATACTGCGTTTTGTGCGTTTTGGCGGATATTTACTGAGGGTACCGTAGCGGCTATACATTTAAAAATGCTATGTGAAAAATTTGAGTTGAAAATACTAAATAATAAATAAGGCAAGGATCGATTCTTAGTAGATTGCTGATGACTTATACCTGATTTGGGTGAATTTGGTTTTTCTCTGTTGTGTATGCTTTTTCTTACAAAATTCTTCTTTTCCAGCAAGGGTAAGATATTGATTTAACCCACTGGGTAACGAACGCCAGGAAAGGAAAAGGTAAAACATAGATAAAAGGTAAAAGTGTCGGCGTCGATCAGTCCCTTGAGGACGCGCCACGCCTTCGTGTTCCATTCAGAATCGTAGTGGTACGGTGAATGCATGTTTAGCCCATACGATGACTTGTGGGGCCAGCCCCTATACCGAGGCAGTGTATTTACTTTCTTAGATGAGTCTGGTACCAATTTAACCGACCCCGGAGGGATGAAAAGCTTGATTAAACCGGTCTGGGATCGATCGTTCCACCGTGCGAGTGTCAATAACGCCTTTTACCTCAGAATCCATGCGCCCATGAACGAAAATGATTCGGTATAATTTTACCCTATTTAGTTGGTTTTACCACGGACGCCGTGGAATTCCAGTGGTTCTCCAGTCTAGCCGATGCCATACAGCTCAACAGAGACCTGGAAATACCCGAACTTTCGCTGCAACACGTTAGCGCTGGGACCTGTGACGGATCACGGAAGTCAGGTAAGTGCTTACCTATCCACATACCTACCTATATACCCGCCTAGCTTTTAGGAACGGCTGTGGAAATGAAAAGTTCTCAATTTAGGCAACTACTCATGCCTGATGGCTAGGTTCTTTCTACACAGAGAACTCGGTTTCCACATCGCTCAAACCTATATACCAACCACGATATGCGTCGTTTTTTCGTGGATCAGTGTGTGGTTACCAGAGGAGTTTGTTGAAGGTATATGGATCCAGGGTAGCAACTTCAGCGTAAGATTTTACCACAAGCTGAATTTCATCCTATCTAGGTCGGATCTTCGTCTCGTTGACGGTGTTTCTTACGCTCAGCGCTGAGAGCAACTCGGCCAAGGAAGAACTTCCAAAAGTGTCGTATATCAAGGTGAATTTCGTTTTTTGTATTTTTTATTGATCGATCGATTTTATTGGTTAGGTTCTCAGCTGACTGACAGAAAGTAGTATGCAGTAGAAAAGGAGGTTTAGAAGTTTTTAGCAGTTAGAATTATTAAGCAAAAATCGAGATTGTTTGTAGAATACTCTACTAATTCCAACTTCCGACGTCCTGGTACAGTGGTAAAATGCGCTTCTGACGCCTGCACGGTCGAGCGATCGATCCCAGCCGGGTTAAGCAAGCCTTGAATCCCTCCGGGTTTGGGTAAATTGATACCAGACTTGTCCGGGAAGGTAAAGACACTGATTTGTTATAGCGGCTTGCCCCCGCAAGTCATTGTATTGATCAAATACGCATTCACCCTGTTTCTACGATTCTGAATTGAACACGAATGCATGGCGCATCCTTGGGGAACTGATAAATGCCGACAACTTCATTTTTACCTCTCTTACCTAGGCAATCGACATTTGGTTTGGATTCACGTCGGTGTTCGTGTTCGTCACAATGATGCAAGCACTGACCGTCATCACCTTGGAGCATTACAGCACTAAAATTGTGAGTAACTTAACCCCCTAGTACTCAACCCATCAGGGTTAAAATATACCGTTCAGAGGAAAAAGTGCGAAACTAACGTCGGCGAATACAGCAAATACAAAGTGATGTTTCTTATGTTGCGCAGTCGCTACTATCATCGCCTGGCACGAAATTTCGACGAGTTCTGCAAGGTATGTTCATTACCAGGGTTTGGTTAAAACTTTTTGTTCCTGGGTTGTTCATGTTATGTATGTTCATTACCAGGGTTTGGTTAAAACTTTTTGTTCCTGGGTTACATGTCTTCACTGTTTTATACTTGGAGAAACCATAATTCAAAAACGGACCTAAATTAAATAATCTAAGGAAGAAGAAAATAAAGAATTAAAGTTACTTCCGGCTGTCACTAACGAAGAAGTAACGGCATTATTTCAGGTGATGTATCCGGTTACCTTTATCCTCTTCTTAATGATCTACTACTTCGTCATAATTCAAGGAAACGAGGACAAATGTCTGCGTAATTCTGCTTGATTTTTTCTGTTAGAACTGATTGATGTAAAAAAATTTGCTGACATGGATAAAAAATGTTTAACAGTTTGGCCGAAATTGTGTAAAAGTCTCAAGAAGTTCGAAGCCCAAGAAAATTTTTGGCTTGCTATATTTCGTGTTTCGCGATTACATGAGTCTCGTGATTGGAATAAATCGACCAGAGACAAGAGACAAGAAGGAGAGGAGAAAGGAGAAGAAGGAGAAGAAGAAGAAAGGATATGCAGCTAAGCAAGCCTTACATCCCCCGTGGTTGGGTAAACCGATACCAGACTTGTTTGCAAAGGTAAATGCCCTGACTTTATTAAGCGGTCATTGTATAGGCCGAACGCGAAGGGAAGACGAATGCGTGGCGCGGACTTAGAGGATTAATCAACACGGTTACCTTCACCTTTTATCTTTACCTGTATGTTTTTCAACGATCTACAGAAGCTCGAGGTCACAAGAAGTATTCAAAATCTCAGCCGCATAAGTATGAGAAGAAGGATGAGAAGAAAGAGGAGAAAGTCGACAATCAGGGTATAATCATCAAATCATGCATTGTCTGGGAATAGAAATAAATATTTCGGTTGCAGCGTTGGACCTAAGCAGGTACCAACATAGGTGGGCTGGTGGAGGAGGAATGCCAAGACTAGTCGAATGGGTGGGAGCGACATATTAGAGATCAGGCCCACCCGTGAGATCAGAAAGGGCGCTGTGAAAAAATGTTCAAAAAATTATCGGAAACCAACTCGTTCGCTCTCCATTCAGAATCATAAAGGCATGGTACAAGCCCTGTACTAAGTCACCGTCTTTAAGTTACAAGAAAGGCCTGATACCAGTTTACCCGACCGCGGAGGGATGAAAGGCCTTGTCAACCCAGGCGAGGATCGATCGCTTCACCATGTCAATGGAAGTGTTACCCTCAGAAGGAGCAAAGTATACAATCGAAGCTATTTTGTAACGGAATGACTGGAGAAAGCCTCACCTCGCTTGAGAAACCTCAAAAGACGAGGCTACTTCCCCATTACTCACAGAAATACATGGCCGAGAACCCGGACAACAAACAAGCCTGGTACCAATTTACCCCCGAGGCATGGAAGGGTTGGTGATTCCGTGTGAGGATCGATCGCTCGACCGCGCCGGTGTCAACAGCAGTTCCTACCACTATACCACGTCTGCCTACAAAGCTGCCTTCAAAGAATCGGTTGATAGGAAAATAATCTTAGCATGTTCCACGTCCGGCTCACGATGAATCTTGGCATTGTGGCCAATGTGGAATGTGTGGTACTTGAAGCCAAAAACCAAGATTGATATTACAGTTTATTCGGGCTAACGTTTCGGCGTCCTCGCCTTCTTCAGAGCCTGGAACAAGTCGAGTTCAACCTGAGAAACTACACACTCAACGCCGCATTAAATTCTCAGGAAAAAATAAGAGAAAACTGAATGACCATCGAGCAAATGAAAAAGGGGGTCAGAAAAGGCTAACCTTTTTATAAGTGGACTAGTGAGGTTCACTACACACCCATAGCTGGTAGGATACGTGGGTGACTGAGAATTTAATGCGGCGTTGAGTGTGTAGTTTCTCAGGTTGAACTCGACCTGTTCCAGGCTCTGAAGAAGGCGAGGACGCCAAAACGTTAGCCCGAATAAACTGTAATATCAATCTTGGCTTTTGGCCTCAAGTACCAGACTTTCCACAATCTAACCATGCTCTAACTATATGTTTGGGAATGTCATAATTTTTTGAAATGCGGCCGGATCGTCCAATTCAAGATCTTACCAGAAACACATCACAGAGAGCTGTCCTATAACAATACCGTGAAATAGGAACTTTTATGCTATCGCCCCGAAGTACGCGCCGTGCTCATGTTTTCCATTCCTAATCATAGAGGCGTCCCTATAGCGTAATTGGCCGATGTAATGACTTGAGTGGACTAGCCCATACCGAGTCGGTTCCTTTGCTCTCCCAGCCGAACCTGGTACCAATTTTCCCACCAAGTTCGGATGGCAGACTTACCCTCAGGCGAGGATCGATCGCCAAGCACAAAAAATAAAAAGAATTAACTCAAATAAATGTAAACGCTTTTGCGTCGATTATGGGCAAAAAATCTGTTTGCGTATAAAATTGTCCTTGTCCGAAATTTCGAAAACGGACTGACGAAGTTTCATTGATAATTAATTTTTTGAGCTAATGATAAGCCCGATCGGTGGAGTCAGAGCGTTTAGCAGGTGTCGATTCTTCTTATAGCGGCACCGTGAAATTGAAATTTTTTGGTATCAAGGAAAAAGGGTGAAACGGTTCAATAAGTCTTAGGCCCTTGTTATACATTCGCTCGCGGTGAGCGTCAGCGGCTTGCGAGCGGTGATCGCGTGCGCCGCTAACCTCAGACGCTGAGCACGCGACCCACGCACGCACGCGCCCGAAGCATACAGAGCAGTGCGCGAGGTGATCGACCCACCCCCAGCGAAAGGGTCAATCGCAGTGCAATGCGCAGCGACTAGAGCGTGGAAGGTACGCGAGCGTGTGCATAACAGCCCGTGAGCGTCACCACGCCAGCGTCACCGTGATAACTCGTACAAACATGTCTGGCCCCACGGTGTCTGATACTGAATGGACGAGTTACGCTGGGGGGTGAGCGAAGGTATAACAAGGGCCTTAGACATTGAAATGGTGAAACGGTCGACCATGGAGTCGTTGATCAGTCCACTAAAGACGCGCCATGCTTTTGTCTTGCAGTCAGAATTGTAGAGAAATGGTCATCGCTCAATTGTCCCTCACAAAGATTTGCAGGGGTTACTGACGTACAAACCAGCGTCTTCACCTGCCAGAAGTGTCTGATATCAAACTTGTCACCAGGGGTGTGCGGAAGTTCCGTTTCCGTGTTCCGAATTGCGGTTTCCGGCCGTTTTTGGTCCTTCCGTTCCGTTTCGTGTTCCGCTTTGTTTTTGGGCGAAACACGGAATTGGAAGAAGAAATCGAAGACCTCCACTGTGCAAGCTAACAAAATTTAGACCAAAGTTATTGTGCTGACGTCGATGCGTTCAATTCGAATTCTGGTAGAATGAAACCAATGCAGCGAAGTACTCTCCCCTCCCCTCCTAACAAGGAGGGTCGTTGAGGCTATGCCAAGCTTTGGCGATGCAATTTCTGTGGGATGTAGGGCTCCTCATCAGATATCCAAAAGTGTGAAAAATTTTTTCGGAATCGCATTCCATGGTACTGAAAAAGGTCTGCGAAAGCGAGGAAGTGCATCTCATCATAGCGCTCATCTCGCCGTAGAAAAGTGCTGGGTGGCCCAGTGGTAACGCAGAGGACTGTCGCTCAGGGGGTCATGGGTTTGTATCCTGCAAGCTTGTTTTTGTTTTGCTTCAATCGCATTGATGCCAAATCGTGCTCATTTTGCGATTTTGTTATGGAGGTGGAGGAAAATCATGTTTGGAGCTGCGGAAAGCGCACAAATTTTAGTAAATGGCAGCATTAATATAGGTAGCTATACGCTGTAGCTCACCTTAAACGGCCGCAAATTCAGAAACTAATGTTAGATTCGTGATCAGCGACCCAAATAACCCCCACATACAAAGTTTGAACGAAATCGGGAATTTGACCTAGGCACCTCGCTTACCCACCCTTACCATAGCAAGCGCTCACCAGCCCAAACACAACCGAACCCACCATTAGATACCCTCCCCTGTTGCAAATCACGAAATTAGTGTTAGGTTAGTGACCAGCGCCTCAAATAGTCTCACTAGCAAAGTTTGGGCGAAATGGGTGACCATGACGTCTTGAGCCTCATGTCAGGTGTCGGTAGAGTTGCCCAAGGTTGAGTCTCTGATGAATTACTGGTCATATTATGCCAGATGAGCAGCACTTCCTCGTTTTCGCAAGCCTTTTTCAGTACCGTGGAATACGATTCCGAAAAAAATTTTCACATTTTTGGATATCCGATCAGGAACCCTACATCCCGTAGAAATTGCATCGCCAAAGCTTGGCATCACTTCGACGACCCTCCTTGTAAGAAAACTTGCAATGAAGTATTTGTCCACATCGTAGGAATGCCAGAGATCGTCTTCTTCTGCTGGTTTCATTATAAACGATCTTAGAGAAAGCCTTTCTCCCCAAAATCATGGACAAACTGCTGTTTCTCCGTCATAACATGCTCGTTTTAGGCTTTTAATTCTATTTTGAGAGCAATCTTGTCTATCACGCCAAAAAGTGCCCTTCTCTACGTACTTGTCTTCGGCTTATAATGAAGTTTATAAAGATGAATTTCCACCGTCTACCTTGAAGCTATCATCAAATGTTGAACGCCTTAACCAAAATAATAGACATTTCCAGTGGAATCAAAACGAGCACTCCATGGGTACCTTTAGAAACAGAAATGAAAACTTTTTGTGGTCCAGTTTTGACTAAAATTCCAGTAATTCAGTTATTCTTGCACTATTTCCGGCTTCCGTGTTCCGCATTCCGGTTTCCGGCCGTTTTTGACCATTTCCGTCCGTCTTCCGCCTTCCGCTTTTTTGAAAAAAATTTCCGCACATCCCTGCTTATGACCCAGAGAGGACGGAAGCGCAAAGCTCCTCAGTCAAGGATTACTCGCTAAATACACAAATAATCAAAACTTAGATAAATATAAATGAGTACTCGTTGACTGTGCAAAAACACCGTGTTTCCGCACTCGACCGTTTACTGTTCGCCACTTAAACGTATCAAAGATTATTTCCTGCCTGGTGAAAGCGTGGTCTCTCTCATTAATTCAGAGTTACTGTGAGCGCCATCGAGTTTAAAGAGAGCAGAGAGTACGGGGAGGATTATGTGGTGCGTATAAAAAAATCACTGGCTTCCCTGTCAATTTTCCCCACCGGCCGTATCCTTCTGATATTACGTAGCAACTAACCCGACTTATTTACCCAGCACATTCTAGTAACCTACCATTAGTTGATGATTTTACTGAATTTAAAAAAGAAGCCATCCCCCTTCCCGGTGCAGAACATGAGAATTGTCTGAAACGTCTGAAAAGATCTGAAACGTTGTTCGCTTTGGCTTTCACCAGCACGGATAGGAGATCGATCCTCGCCCTGACCAACTAAGCCTTCCTTCTCTCCAGAATTGGACAAATCGGTACCAGACTTGTGTGGGAAGGTGAAGACACCAACTTGGTATAGCGGTTGGCCCCCCACACGCCATTGCATAGCCCGAATCCGCACTCGCATTCAGCATGCCTCAACGATTTTGGCTGGGAAACCGCTACACGGCGCGTCCGACTGCTTTACCTTTCCATTGGTCTTGTAGTCATCCTATCATTAAGGGTTTTATAATTGATACAAATACATCCAGTGATGCAAACCAAAAAGCTAGCCATTGCTATCTTGTGCCTGCTGTTCGTCGACTTTGCTGCCGGCTTATCTGCCAAAGCAAGAGAATCCCTTACTCGGGTAGGTAGTTTCATTAATTTCCGATGAATTCGCAGTTTACGTCGCCTCATATTTCTAGGCCAATCCTGGCATCGACCTCGAAGCGAGACGTGAGAGACTGAAGCATATTGGCGAATTGATTGCAGCAAAAATTGCGAAAAATGCTACGGTACAAGGAGCGACTGTTGAAAACAGTCCTTCAGTGACTTTGGAGATTGTAAGCTGCCTTGAATCACTGCACTCCACTAGCCACTATCCAAAATTTTATACCGGCACCAAAAGTTAGTCTAAATGCCCTAGATTACTCTATTTGTTCAGAGTAATTCATCGACAAGTGACCCAAGTGAACCCGGCATCGAAGAGATCAACGCCAGAGAAGGCGTCGCTGATTATCTATTCAACGGTGATATCAACCTATCAGAGTAGGTTTAGTGCTTTTACCCTAACAAATGACCCCCATCTATATCCTTAAAGTTTTTCAAAAAAATCAATAGCTAAATTGACATTAATCGTAGGGGAAGGTTCCACCCGACATCCATGCTCCTAAAACAAGTGTGGTAAATGAAGAACACTCAAAATAGCGGTCAATATCACAATACATCTTTTTGTATTTCATTTTTGTTTTTCTTCCACATTTTTGCATACTTTTTGACTACTATCTCATTCTCTTGAATAGGTGCTTTTTCTCTCTATGATCGCCTACAAAACTGTGCACGAGATACTCGTAGCTCGTGTAACAAATGTATTAGATTGGTAAGAAAGTTTGTGCCGTTTTTTTTCCAAGCGACCGTTATAAGCGTGCCATGGAAGCTCTTGGAGGGGTTGATGTGGCAGTCGAAAGAGAATTATTCGTTCTTTCAGATAGTGCTTTAGCTCTCTGTCAAATTATAAATAATATAAGTAATAGTAACAATGTCAAATAATATAAAAACCACGAAGAACTATGCGCTGGTAGTCTACAATCAGCCCATCGCTGTTGGTGCAATGGCCAATGGAGCCAGCTGATCAGTCACGACTGATATTGATTGACTCCCATCACCAGGGGTGGCTAGAAATGGCCAGGGCCTAGACTCATGACGGGTATCGGCACTATAGACCCGCGAAGAAACTCCACAATGAAATAGGACCTATCGAATTATGCTTTGACGGCCGCTAACCCATAACAGCCGTGATCACTGCCGTTGCATTGCTTCACGTCGGGTATCGCAAGCCCGTCGGGTGTAACGAATGCGATTGCTCGGGGATATGCCTCGTTTATTTCGCCCGGAGTGTTATATGTACACCCCAAATTTCCGTTCATGAATTTGCGCCCAGGTGTTACCAATCCAGTCAGGCCAAGCCACAGGCTATAATTATAAATTATTTGAATTATAGTTATAATTAAAATAATTATAACTATAATTATTGCGACACGGTTGAGCTTGTTAATTCTCCGCTTTGGTGAGGTCAAGGAATCTTCTTCTCGAAAAATAGACCAATTTTTCGGCTGTGAAAATGAAACGGTGAGAAAAGTCTACCCTGACGCTTGTCGAAACTGAGAGAATGCGATACCTGAATTTGCACTTTTACGCTACAAAAAACTGGTAATTCTGAAAAGACGTAGTTTAGGGAACAACTGATGGAGATCGAGGATAGCTTGGCAAATCGTACATCGTCTCGTCGCAAACGACAAATGAGCACCGCTTACGCCAAATGGACCAACAAACATCTTTACTATTCGTTCGATTCTAGCGTTTGTAAGGTTTTCAAATCACTTTTCGCCGTTTACTCACTAAGAATATCGGAAGCTCATCATGAGTTGTACATAGTTTAACCTCGAGATGTTTGAAAAAAAACTTCGAAAAAACGAGAAAGATGTGGCTACAGTGCCGTCAGCATCGGCCAAAAAGCGCGGCCGACGGCAGATTTATCTGTCGTTCCCGCGTCTTCGGAAGAACTGTCTCACATAATTCTTTCATCCGAAAAGCGCACATCGCCATCAGCTAACAGCTAACGAGGTCGACCTCATTAAACATTCTGCTTAATTGCAGCCGGTAACTACACATGCCGTTGTACTTCAACAAAAAGTATTGTGAACATATAGAATGTGGTATTTATTTGACGCTCATTGATAAGGAAGTTACCTCAATAAGAGTTGGGATCTATGTGAAAGCCCATTGTTACTAAATCATGCAATGATGCTGAGGTTAGTATTAGGTTGGTGCAAAAGTCTTGCAACACTTTTGCAACATTCTTCAAAATAACAGCGATTTATTCAAACGAAATCTCAGTCAACGGTATAATCACCATTCAGATCTATGACTCTTCCCCATCTTTGGGGCAACTTCTCAATTCCTCTCCGCCAGAACTCTGGGAGCTGTGACGGAAAAAAATTGGCCGACCTCCATTTCCAGTTCGTCTCGGTTGTCGAATTCCATATCTCGAAGGTGTTGCTCTAAGGACCTGAATAAGTGATAATCTGAAAGAGCAAGGTCTGGAGAATAAGGTGGGTGCGATAGAACTTCCCAGCCTAAATCCTGAATTTTCTTACGAGTTGCTCTTGCGACATGAGGACGAGCGTTGTCATTCAAAAGGTAGACTTTTCCCTTTCAGGGCGTTTTTCTCGCATGACGGGAAATTCTACCGCACCTACCGTACTCTCCTCACCTTGCTGCTTTAGATTATCACTTATTCAGGTCCTTAGAGCAACACCTTCGAGATATGGAATTCGACAACCGAGACGAACTGGAAATGGAGGTCGGCCAATTTTTTTTCGTCACAGCTGCCGGAGTTCTGGAGGAGAGGAATTGAGAAGTTGCCCGAAAGATGGGGAAGAGTCATATATATGAATGGTGATTATGTCGTTGACTGAGATTTCGTTTGAATAAATTGCTGTTATTTTGAAAAGTGTTGCAAGACTTTTGCACCAACCTATTAATAGACCAGATACAGTAACCTATGGGTAATTCGTGTAGGGGAAGTTAAGGTTCCTGTGTTGTGATGAGGGAAGGTTTTTGATGAAGCAACACTACCGAATCTCTTCCTTCTGCTTACCCTGAACACCTCATGAGAATATTAGAATATTATTAAAAGTATATTTAAAAATCTGTCCACTATTATCGCCTCGAAAACTTAAGTTGCAAAACAATATTTCAGCCGGGCGAATGAAGAGCATCGTGAGGACGTCGCTGGCTTACCTAAAGGCTAGAACCTGCATCGACTTTACAGAAAACGCAGCGGCTGCGAATCGAGTGCAGGTGTTCACTGGTTCCGGCTGCTGGTCGGCCATTGGAATGCAAGGCGGTGTTCAGGATCTCTCATTGGGAAACGGATGTGATGTGGTAAGTTATTGATCCGGTCAAAGTAAAGGTAATGGTAAAGGGGTGAGTCCCCTAACGATGCGCCACGCATTCGTATTTTACTCAGAATCCTACAGGCATGGTGAGTGCGTATTTGGCCCATACAATGCTTGCGGGGGCCAGCCGCTGTACCAAGTCCGTGCCTCCAACTTCCCGACAAGTCTGGTATAAATTTACCCCACCCCTAAGTGATGGGAAGCTTGGTTTGCCTGGGCGGGGATAGATCGCTCGATTATGAGAATCAGTAGCGTCTATTGCCTGCTCTGTTCTACCTTTCTTTCCCGATTGTGTCTTTCTTTTTTTCTAAAGTGTATCAGTCATAATCTTTCCTCTTTCCCTCTACATAAATTACTAACTCGCTGAGCTTTGTTTTGTTTTAATTTATTAGGTTGGAAACTAATTTCGTGGACTGTTTTACAGTCTTTATTTCTAGCAAACACAACTTGCTTGAATGTTCACCTGTTTCGTTGCTCTTTCGACCGTTTAATTGTGCATATGAAGTAGTTTTCAAAACCATCCATCTACCCTGTTACTTTTATTTGCTGGGAAAGTTTTTCCACATGAAATGAAAACATCCAAAAGCAGCGTTTTTCAAGGCGTTCTTCATGAGTACCTGTTTAGCCGCTAGGTTACCGAAGCGTTACAATTTTTGTGTGCAGAATCTGGGGATGATGCCCTGATACGATCGATGGTACTCAAGAATATCAAGAGATTTTGAGCAAGCACTTCCAAACGAAAGGAAAAGTGCACTTTGGATTACCTACGGAGCTCGGTCGGAAGGCCGCAATTGATTCCCCCGAATAAAAAAAAACCCCAGAGCTCAACGACGCCTATGTTGACACTAAGAGTCAAGTGATAAAATAGCTCAAATGAAAAGGTTGTGCACTAATTTGGTTTTTCTGTAAAATCGGCCTCCAGGTCCTTTCCGATTTGACCCATCGCGGACGATGGTAGGGCGGAGGGCGGAGGGCGGAGGGGGATGAGGGCCGCTGCAGATCCTCAAATCCACCTCCTTACAGGAAGCTGATGATCTAAGTTCGAAGGTTCTGTAAAGGTGTCATCCTCCGAGAATTGATCGATGATAGTCTCAGTATTCGTCTAAAGCCCTCGAACACTACTGTTTTTAGCCTGACTGTGTGTAGGTGTAGGTCAAAATGCACCCATGAAAATAATTCCCTTCAAAAATCTCAGCATTTCATAGGAAGTTGAATGGGGCAGCAACTTGAGATTGGGAAACTACCTGTTCGTTTTGATGGTTCATATGTCATTCGGGTAACGTTTCTCTTTATTTGGTAACTAACACTTTTGTTGAAGGCGAGTGTGAATCCACGAACTTCGTTTCCAACCTAATAATTTCATTTTTTTCTCGATTGGATTTTCCCTGCTCTTTTTACCACTAACCATTTTTAGCACGTCTATGAAAAGACGTAAAATGAATAAAAAATAAATAATAAAGAGGTTTATAGATAGGCCTGGCTACCCACGAGTTTATGCACGCTCTCGGAGCATGGCACATGCATATGAGATATGATCGAGATAAATATCTTATCGTCGATACAACTAATGTAGCGGTAAGTATTCATGCTGTTTCCTGTGTAAATTTTTTGCCCGCTCTGATGATTAGAAGAAAATCTTAGAAAAAAATCTTAGAAAATCTAGAATCTTAGAAAATCTAGAAAAGCAGTGAATATAACAAAAGAGCCCATGCTTCCAGGATTGATACTATTTCAGCCAGGTGTTGTTGGCAATTTCGAAAAAGTCACTGACATCGAATCTGTAAACTATACTCCATACGAATACGGCAGCGACATGCATTACGCAGCAAATTTGTGAGTGTCATGCTTCACTTCTGTCCTTGAAGAGCTTCAAATATGCTGTTCAAATTTGATTTAAAACATAATGCAGTAGATAGAATCGATATTAAAGTAATACAAACTCTTAGTATTTTTCATCCTGTTTCACCTTTTAGCCCTATACAGGATAAGAAATAACTAAGATCATTACTATGATTAAATAATGAACATAATAAGGAAGTAATGTAGCAGTAGAGTAACACTCCCTTAGGATCATCAGTAGGGCTGGAAGTGTAATCATGGGAGGGGAGGGGGTGTTTGTACGGGTATTTATACACTATGGAGATGAAGCATTAGGGCGTATGCGTGTATACGTTGAAATTGACCTCTAATGATTATTTAGATCTAGTAGTTCTTAGACTAAGACATGGAAGTTCTTAAACTTATATAAGTTATTATACTTATGCTAGATGAATTTGTTTTTGATTATACATGAGAATATTGCTTTGTGTATAATGGTTTTATCATACTCAGAATTATGTAGTGTAGTAATAAATTTTCTTAAATTATCAAAAAAAAATCATTATATTCACTACATTTTTAGCTATTCTGATTATTTCTGAATATATAATAGCTATTTTAACTGTACTGCTTATATGGGAGTCACCATGAGTGAATCTAGCCACCTTAAAATGGAAATAATCTGTTTTATTGTAAAGCTTCGTTATTATTTTATTTCGATTAAATATGAAAGTATAAGTTGAAGTGTTGAAAATTTTTGCTGTGATTCAGTTCAGGGTACACGTAACCGGTGTAATTATCTAGGGCGAGATAATAGACCTCAGGAACTCGTCATCACAGAGAGGTCAAAGAACGCTCAAATCAATTTTAAAATTTTCAAAATTTCCAAGTGTCTCGTGGAGCACAGCCTAGCTATTCCGATTCTGACCATGTATTTTATATCTGGAATGGTTCGGTTTGGAAGGAGTTATGGCAAAACGGCAGACGGTGTCTTACTTTACTTTACTTTATTGAGACATGAAACGCTTTCATTCACGTAAAAAAATAAAAAAAAAACAGAAAATCTTGAACTGAACAGAAACACAACTGGTGGCCCTTATTGGGTGGTATTAAATGTATGTGAACGATATATCAAGGATTTAAAACAGCAGACATAACATGAGAGAAGTTAAAGGAAACTGAAAGACCCTGCAACGGCATGAGGTGAAGACAGGCTAAAACGTGGAAAAGATGAGGAAGGTTACCAGAGTTAATAGAGGTTATAGTCAATGGTCGAGATACTTGCTGAAACTCTTAGTAGACATCTGCAGAATACCGTCCTTAAGGAATGGACGGAGAAGCCGAAGAGTTCTGTAGGAGAAGAAATCCGCTCTGATCTGAGTTTCATTCGTCGCCGACAGTGTTTTGGCGGAAAATTTGCGACGGTACTGTAGTGATGAGCCTAGGGATATTACCGTTCTTCAAAGTTAGCCTTTTCATTAACGTCTCTCCTTAGATATAGCAACAGACCTAGTTATTCTTGCCCTGTGTAGAGCTAAATGATGATGCTGGATGTAACAATTAAACATAAATAATATACTAATATCAATCTACCAAATGCATCGAGTTAATTGAAGGTTCACATCGTCTGGTTACTCGCTGATTCCGAAGACGATTGGCAGATACCTCCAGACGGAAGGCACTCGCTTTGTCTCTTTCTATGACGTCAAAATGCTTAACTACCACTATCGGTGTCATGGTGAATGCAAGAAAAGAATTTATCAAGTTTATCAGATCAATGGGTATCAAATCAAAGACAAATCGATTTTCTCAGGGGTTCTTGGCCATAATCAGGTACGCGATGGGCGAAAACGTTATGAACAATTTATGAATCATTCAGTCATGAACAAACAAAACAGAAACGACAAATTTCCGTTTGAGGTCCAAGAGGTCCGAAAACTATGAACCCGCGGGGTACAACGGTAAGATGTGCTACTGACACTTGCATGGTCGAGCGATCGATCCGGCGCGAGCTAACCAAGTCTCCCGTCCCTCCGGGGTTGGGTAAATTGGTTCCGGACTTGTCTGGGAAGGCAAAGAGACTGACTTAGTATAGCGGTTGCTCTCCGCAAGCCACAGTATCGGCCAAACACGCATTCTCAATGCTTCTACGATTCTGAATGGAACACGAATGCGTGGCGCGTCCTTAGGGGACTGGCCAACGTCGACACCCTTACCTTTACCTTTTTACCTTTACAGCAACATATATAGGACATCTTTCTTCATTATAGTGCGAAGTTTCATGTTTGAACACTTTAGTAGAGCACCCGTGTCGAACCTCACTGAAGGCACGCCGTTGGAGCTGTATAGGGGCTTGCATACTCGACGACGCGACGTCGAGCATTCTCGTCCAACGCGGTGCCGTCGTACAATGAAGTGTGTGGACCGTAGAGTACACGGCACCGCTTGGTCGAGAATGCTCGTCCAAGCGTTTTTTGCTCAAGTGCACTTATAACGGGGAATTCGACGCGCAAACTGCTCGTCGTCGAGTCTGCAAGCCCCTTATAACTTAGGGCCCTTACAGACCAGGCCCCTGCAGACTCGTCGACGCGACGACGAGCATTCTCGTCCAACGCAGTGCCGTCGTGCAATACAGTGTGTTGACTGTAGAGTACACGGCACCGCTTGGACGAGAATGCTCGTCGTCGCGTGTTTTGCTCAAGTGCACTTATAACGGGGAATTCGACGCGCAAACTGCTCGTCGACGAGCAGTTTGCGCGTCGAATTCCCCGTTATAAGTGCACTTGAGCAAAACACGCGACGACGAGCATTCTCGTCCAAGCGGTGCCGTGTACTCTACAGTCAACACACTGTATTGCACGACGGCACTGCGTTGGACGAGAATGCTCGTCGTCGCGTCGACGAGTCTGCAGGGGCCTGGTCTGTAAGGGCCCTAAGTTATAAGGGGCTTGCAGACTCGACGATCGTCGAGTCTGCAGGGGCCTACCCGACGACACGACGACGAGCATTCTCGTCCAACGCAGCCGACGCGCGCGTTGCAACGCGGTATCGATTAGAGCAATGCGGCCGCCGCAAACGTCGCGTTGGACGAGAATGCTCGTCGTCGTGTGTTTCGCTCAATTCGTGTGTTTCGCCACCAAATTGCACGTCGTCGGGTCTGTAAGAGCCCTTATTGTTTGGCTTTAAAATTTATTGGGTTTCTAATGAAATCAAGTGGACGTCAAAAGGGAAGAGCTCTAGCTATGCTGCTGAAATGTTATTAAAGAAGAAATGCAGAAGCTTCTGCGGAACTCTACTGGCGCTGTAAGAAAATATTCAATTGGAAAGTTTACAACCTAACCGAACTTTTTTTAATATGAACAAATTCGAGTCTGATTTCATTGTAATCAGATAAAACTCGTACCTATATAGGTGTCTGCGGTGCTGGCTCTGCGGCTTGTGTGAACGGTGGATATCCAAATCCAAGGAACTGTGCCATTTGCATTTGTCCCGGCGGTTATGGTGGAACTCTGTGTAATCAAAGGGTGAGTCGAATTAAGAATGAAAAAAAAAACAAACCACAAAAATTGGAAATTGATGTAACATCGAGCGGGTCTCATGTTAAATACGCCTGTCGGTGCTATAGAGGGTTGAGGGATGCAGTCGTAGATGGACATTACTGTCGACGACCCCCACGTCCCCCTCACCGCGCCCCCTCATGGGGTCAGGGTGAGCCCCACCTTTTGTACTCACTGTATCTTCTTGCACCCACCAATAAACGGCGATACTTTCATTGTGCTCTGCTCTTGTTTGGTCTGGTTCAGAATCCACTGAACCACCATAAACTATCACAGTTCTCAACTCTTTCATTTGGGCATATTAAGAACCACAGTCTCGCGCCACATTGAGGCCGCATTTTTTTCACAGAAACCTGTCCAAGTTGATGCTCGAATATAGAAAACGTAGGAAGACACACTTTCAAGTAATGTAACCTCTTAAAAGGGTCTTCGAACGAAAAGTGCCATGCTTCTACTGGCTGCACCGCCAACCCAAGCCCCACTCAACTTGTCACGCACACCGGATAATCATCTCTGAATAACGAGCATACGATATTGTAGTCTCTCGGCTGTTCTGTATCACTTGTCGTCCCGTTGATCATCGATTTGCTCGAGCGGGCGCCAGTAACGTCTCCATTTGTCCCTGTCGCGTGCCATGGTAGACCAGTGGGTCCTGCTCGCTCGAGGAACACGAAGAGCATCGAATCGATCGTTCAGGGATTTGACGAAGAAGTCCGACCAGCGCAAAGGTGATGGGCGCCCTTCACCCAACCGTGCGATGGGCGCCCTTCGCCCGGCCGGGGCTCGGAATGAACGGACGAGTAGAGGGTCCGCCTGTACCGCGGTGTAGCAGCAATTTAGCAATGGAGCGCTGAAGCGCCTCGAGTGGAAATAATATTTTACATTTTCCTTTTAACTGCCTTTGCTGTCGATGTAGGTGCTAAACTCTTCGCCCTTTGCATGGTTTCGTAATTGCCATGTGTTCGCGTTTAATCTCTCACATTGTTTTCCGACGAGATGAACCAAGTAACATTACTGCCGTCACATTCAAAGGAGACTCCAGATGAAATTAGTTTCCAAGTCCCATACCCCAGGGAAATTGTAAAATACCTAGACAAATTCGTCATAAGTCAAGAACGAACACTCGCCGTTAAAAAATTCTTCATTCAAGGCGCATAACTCGTCCGTTCATTCCGAGCCCCCCATCGCCCGGCCGGGTGAAGGGCACCCATCACCCGGCCGGTAAAGACGAGCATACGGCCCCTGATCTTCGACAACTTGGCCCATGCGACTGCGTCTCTGATCTTCGATTGTTGACGTAGCTCAGAGCTCCGTATGCCGTCTCTCGACTGGATGAAGCGCGTCACTCCGAGCATCCTTCTCTCTACACTTCGTTGTGCGACGCAGATCGCATGTTCCTCCTGCTTGCACAACGCCCAGGACTCTGAAGCGTACATCAACGCAGAAAGAACCGTAGAGTCGAAGAGATGGGCGCGGAGTCGGGCGTTCTTCGTCTTCCTCGGCTGTTCTAGACTTGGGAAAATATGTTGGAGACAAATAATGTTAAATAGAAACGCGACGACAAGCGGATCCACTTGGACTGTTGGGCTTTCTACAAAAAGACGAACGTCACGATGACAGTGGATCGTATTTGCTTGACTTCTTGGAAACGCCATGCCATGCACAACGAAAAGTGACATTCAGATATATTATTATCGGATGGAAGATGCTGGGAGAATTTTTTTATTCCACAACGTTTTATCCCGATCAGTTGCGGGGTACGTCTTTCATGATAGTCGCTCCGTCTTCTTTCTCCTTGGTGCTGTTCCCGCTTCGTTGAGGTTACCACAATGCCATCTTGTCTCAGTCTTGAGCTCCTTGTGGGGTGGCCATATCGTCCTCGATCGCAGGTTCTTGAGCGCCACTTCCTTCCATGCGACCATCGATCCGTCTTGTGATCGTGATAGTTTTCCTCCATCAGCCGACCTGTCACACGGGCCTGACGCTGGTACCGACACCCTTTTTAGCTATTTCTGAGCTAGGCAAGTGTTTCTGCCTGGGGCCGGATTGAAACCTGATCATTGAGATCTTGAGCCTAAGCTCTTAACCTCTCGGCCATTCCGCCCCATGCTGGGAGAATAAATAGGAATAAGGAATTATATAATTGAAAACTGACGCGGAAAGATCATCAAACAGTCGTCGAAGAGAAACAGCAGAGAACAAGAACAACCGGTAATCGATCTTCACCGATCGCCTATCAGATCACAACTGCCGGCTGATATTGTGCGGATAGAAATTTCCTAGATTGAGGTTTGCTCAACAATGGTCAAAAACGAACTTTTATATTTCAGCCAGCCGGCTGTGGTGAGACACTAGTGGCTACCACTGCTTGGAAGACGAAAACCTTTACATTTGGCACACCAAATGTGAAAACATTACGCGACCAGTTCATGTTGTGTAATCACTGGGTAAAGGTAGGTTCAACTTTTATGTAACATTTCAATAGCGAAGAAAAAAGAAATGAAGATGAAAAGAGAAAAGGGAGGAGAAAATTTCAACAAATCTAGGCGCCTGCCGGCAAAAAAGTCCAAATACGCGTGACAGCGTTGAAAGGCGTGGCATGCGGAGTCGGATGCCGATCGAATTCGATCGAACCAAAATATCTACCTGACAAGAAAATAGTGAATCCCAGGTAAGAGAAATATTTCTTTTTTGATTAGGAAAGTGTAATAGAGATATATAAAAAACACTATTGCCCATCAATTTCTTTTTTGCTTCAAACTGAACATTTTATTTTATTCATTCAATTCGTATGAAATGGATCGATTTGCAATTTATTCAGAATCTGCTGCGCGAACATGTTAAACCAGATTGTCACCAGTGTTCTCAATCCGGCACCGATCGTCTCGTACAACCGAATTTCTACGTCAACATTCACTTTTCAGTATAAATATGTATAAGTGATGATAAAGTTTGGCATGCGAGGTGGCACACAGGAGATTTTCACCTACTAAGGGGCTCGTCGTACAGTGATAAGAGCAGCTACTGACACCCGCATGGTCGATCGATCCTCGCCCGGGCCAACCAAGCCTTCCATCCCTCCGGGGTCGGGTAAATTGGCACCAGACTTTTCCGAGAACGTTGAAACACTGAGTTAGTATAGCGGCTGGCCTCTTCAGGTCACTGTATAGGCCAAATACGCATTCACCAAGCCTCTACGTTTCTGAATTGAAGACGAATGCAGGACGCTTCCTTAGGGTACTGATCAACGGCGGCACCTATCGTTCTACCTTTACAAAGTAAAAAAATAAGGGCGCAATAATTAATTCAATAAAACCAGTCGCTATTCCAAGTAAGCACACAGATTGCTCAGGTTAACCAAGCCCAGAGGTCGGGTGAAATGTTAGGCTTGTCTCTTCTGGAAAGTTGAAGACACTGAAGTGGACAGTTGCGGGGATTTAGGAACACTAGGTATAACTATAAGTATAACTTTAAAGTATGACCTTCTCTTGAGCTTGTTTACTTTGCAACTAAAACTAAAAAACTAAAAAGCTAAAACTGTCACTTACTTGGATAAACCTAACAGTTAAGCTTGCCTGAACGAGCGACGAAAGGTGGGTGGCCGCCTTCTGTGTTGATTTGTTACCGGTCGTTCCCATCACTGATTTATCAACACTTTCTCGAACCTGAAATGTGGGTAATTAAGCTGGAAAGATTACAATAACAATGATAACGATCATCGATGAAACTCTGTAGGCGATACGAATAGCAATAAAAGAGAAAATATAAATGATAAAAAATTGGAGGCAGAAAACGGGAAAGACAACACCACGGTACCAAAGCATTGTGAGAGTAGCGATGAGCAGAATCGATAATGATTAAGATTGTTGACCTTCAGGTCAGCAAACCTCTCATTTTGGATCATTTGTTAGTTGTTTATTTTTATCTTCATGTCAGTATTGAACAAAAGAAGACAACAAAACCAAGCGGACCTCATGCGGTAAACACAGGAAACGTTGTATACGATCAATGGTTTGAAACACTGCTTTCGCCTTCTGAGGTCGTTAGGTAGAGCGTTTTTTATTTACTCACTTATTTATTTGTTTGTTTGTTTATTTAAATGTACCAAAGTGCGCGCAGCTCAGAAAACAAATGGGGACCACGTGTAGAATTATTATCTGCTTATAATGTGGTTTTATGTGATAATTATATTGAAAAAACAGCGGTTAGTTGTCGTTGTCGCTGGCTTCGCCCAACTCCCGCTCTAATCAATCAAAAGATTGAGTTAATGACCGCCAACAGCTCGTCCTAATGAGAATAAAAGAGCCCTCAGTTATACCATTTAGTCACAGTATTTTCTTAAATTTATGTTGTTTTTTTTTGCAAAATATGGAGAGTGAATCTTACTTAATTGACCATTCAATTGAGTTTCACATGTGACTGAGCGATCGCTAATATCTATATGTTGTATTGTAACCAAATCGAACTGAAAACCAACGGTAGAAAGTGTTAATATAGGTCCTAGATTTCATGAGAAATAGCGATAAAGCAATTTTCCAGGTACTCTTTTGCACGGACAAGTCACAGACGACGGTGGTTCTATGCTTGGAGATTCAGTTTCACCCACACAGTTAAGCGATCGATCCTCGCCAGCGCCAAGCAAGCCTTCCTTCCCTAAGGGCTCGTTTAGACGCCGCGCGACGAAAATGCAAAATCGAAGCGCAATCAATAGTTAACGTCATTGATCGAATTTGCACCTTTGAGTTAGTGGCGCAGTCCGGTGGCGCCGCGAATAGCAGCCTTCTAAAAGCCCGAAGGATCAGTAAGCTTGCTATACGAGGCGCCAGCGGACTGCGCCACTAATGCAAATAGCAAATTCGATCAATGACGTTAATTATTGATTGCGCTTCAATTTTGCATTTTCGTCGCGCAGCGTCTAAACGAGCCGTAAAGGTCGTACAAATTGGTACCGGAGCTGCCTGGGAAGGAAAATACACGGTCTCGGTTGAGCGGCAGGCCCTCAGAAGTCATTCTAAATACATACAGGGTGGCGAATAAATACGTGCGCCGCGAAAAGTGTTATAACTTCCTTTTTTTCCAACGAATATCAAAACAAATATGATCATATATAGGAGTAGGACATAACATTCAATAATTAAGCAAAGTTTTCAGAGTAGCTGCCATGAGCTTTGATATCTGCTATCATTCCTTCATTTATCGCATAGGTGGTGCGCCGCAAGTACCCCTTGTCTATGCTGCTCCATATTTCGAAAAAGGCTCGTCCAAATTTGACAAATTTCTTGTTGTAGACTCCTAAGATATTCCTCCAAAACATATTCTACGGCGAGCTAAAACGGATTCAAGACCGTGCTATTCGAAGGCCGTAAAACTTTCGTCGGAGAAGAGCTGATTTCGGTCAAAAGAAGCGCAATTTTATTGTTGCTCCATGAAGCAAAGCGCAACTTCGTTGAGAGAACTATTTGGCACGTTTCTGTTTCTCCAGCACTGTGGCCTTCCTGTGAATGCAATACTGACAGAGCTTAGCATGATTTAATGCCTTTTTTATCGATAAAATCAAAGCAGTCCTGCCTAGAGCACCGAAACTGTTCTAAAACATCAAGAATTCAGGAAACACATTTTTGCAGCAGTTCTTTGATTTTAATTGCACGGGAGGGTTGGGCTAGTGAGATGGTGGCGATTGTGAAAATTTCTAGGCACCTCATCGGTGAAAATTTTACCCTAAAGCAATAGGACGCCCTTGCTGCGGCGCACCCAGACAAAATGCCGCAATTTCTTGCAATTTTTATTCCAATTTTTCTCCTCTTGATAGGTGAGGACTTGTACCTTCCAGATATGATAACTACAAAGCCCATCCTCTTCTTCAGTTATGAATTGAACCAATTTGCAAAAAAGGTGGAGCTGATTGGACATCTTATTCCAGCTAACATCATCATGTCGGTCCGTCCTCCTCTTAATAATCCCATGCCCCAGTAGTGTGTTCACCGTCCGCTTCTGTTACCTTCATGGATTGGGTGGAGTATGTCCTCCCAACATTCACAGCTTGTCAGTCTTCCACGCGTTTCTTTGAGGAACTCCGAGCCTCGAAAGAATCAGCGAGCCCGCCACGCCGCTCTGAGCTTCCTGCGCAATTGCGTTATAGTTTGAATAGTTCCTCGCTACAGTTTGAAGAACAAATCTCACCCATACAGAACGATTAAGAAGGGTCGCGTGAATAATTTGTGAAGAAAAAGTACGCTTAAATGTTCTACGCAATTGCCAAAATCGAACCGAATTTTACGCGCACGTATTTATTCGCCACCCTGTATATCACGGTATAAAAAAGCCGTTAAAAATCATTTTCAAAAATTTTACAGCATACAGCTTACCTAAAATGCACCTCGCGTAGATCTACAGGCGACATAGTCCACTAATACTATGGAAATCCCTTATGGCGCCGATTGGACTGAAGTTCAAATCACGTCTAGTCGCCGGAGGGGTTAATCCCGTCTGGTTCGACGGTTTACTCGCTGTGATCTTTGTGTTCAGTGCATTTATGATGGCTGTCTGCCTATTAAACAGCATTACCGTAACGGCGCCAAATTTTTGTCGAAAACGCAAAGAATACTAATATAATTACATTTTAGGGTGTAATAACCTTACAGCAGTCTCTCAGCTATCGCACGTTGCTGACTACACTTTTGAGACTTACCTTCTCTGGTAGCAAATCACTTTTTCAATTTTGGTACAAACTGAAAATGCTTCTTTGGCCTAGATAATGACTTGCGGATGCCAGCCTCTATACCAAGTCAGCCTTCACCGTCCCAGACAACTCTGATACCCATTTACCCAACCTCGGAGGGGGGGGGGAAGCTTGGTTAGCGTCGGGTGAGGTCCGATCACCACACCGTGCAAGTGTCAACAACGTCTCCTACCTATGCACAACGCGCGCACTTATGCCACGCCATACAATACTATAAATGGACTGAAATATATTGGATACTGTATTTTACAACTTACTGTAGAAAATGGCCGACCAACTTTCACTGCGGTAAATCTACACTATACCACAAGCGAATGGACTAAAGTTCGAAACATGTCTGTGACAGACATCGAACATGTGCTAGAGGATTAAATGCTTAATCGCCCGGTGATCTTCGCGTTCCATCGGCTGACGTTCACGGCTGTCTACTATACAGTAACATTTAATGATTACTAGATTATTTATCGTATGAGCAAAGAATGCGAATAGGATTACGCTTGGCCGCATAAAAACTAGCTGGACGTTCGCAGAAACTATACTTTGTTGTTTACAACACGACTGGTCTTCTCCATTTTCATAGCTTTTCTTTTGAAAAGTTTCAAGAGTCCACTACTTCAGTGATTATACCCAACACTACAAGATGAAAGCCAAAAATTTGATGTCGGCTGTAATCGCCTTCGTGTGTCTTGTGGAGATCATCGTCAGTCTGACTCCTGCAGCCAGAGAGTCACTCACCAAGGTAAGATCCTTTCAAATTTCTTCTAGCACAACTTTTTTCTTGAAAATTGCTATGGTTAAATCAATAACTATGTAGGAATAACTAACTGTACTTACTCACCCATGAGAGAAGTTTTTATTTTGCTTTTAGACAAGAATCGTTTCTAATTTTTGCCATATTTTCAGGCTATCCCAGGAGTTGATCTCGAAGCGCTACGTGAGAGATTGCGACGTATCGGTGAAAGTTCTCTCCCGGCTATAAACGACACGGCACCAGCTCCAGAAGGTGCTCAAAGTAGCCCAACAGCAAATTTGGATTCGGTGAGTCTCTTTGCTAAATATTATTTGAGCTATAATAATAATTTAATCGATATCAACTTTAAGCCGATAGACGTGCCACTATCTACAGACCATGAAGTTCACATCACATACATAGGTAAAAGGGTAAAGGTGTCGGTGTTGATCAGTCCCCTAAGGACGCACCGTCAATTTTTGAAAGTTGTAAGCTGACAATGGCCCCATAACATGACCTAAAATCCTCAGAACCACAGTAAGAAATACGCGGACTCTTGTGAGCCAAGTATGGAAATACCAGCGAGGTTTGAAAGGACGATAGAATAGAGAGCCGAATGAATGGGGAATCTCTCAAAAAGCTGACAAATTAGAATAAAGCAGGAGGAGCATTCAAAAGGACCAACCGACCACCCCGTAGCAAAATGGAAGGACGACAAAGAAGTCGATGAACCGGCGGACGATGGCGGATCACGGACCGTAGGACGGCTTGTGGCTAAACTCTAGTGAGAAACGGAAGGCTACAGTTGTAAAATTTACTTCACTGCTTTCTACCGAAGAGACAGCTTTACTATGACCTTATTAACCCAATCAAACCTTCACTACTTGCTCTATTACGTAGTAAATCGAAAAAATCGCAATATTCGTTCAGATCAACACACCGTCAACCGACTCAAGTGAGCCGGGCATTGAAACAATCAATGTGAACGAGGGCGTGGCGGACTACCTGTTCCAGGGAGACATCATCCTTTCAGAGTAGGCTATTTTTCTGCAGATTTTTGATAATCGAAGGAAGTTTCTCGATGATTAGTGAGCTAGGAAGTGGTCGGATATCGTTTTCCCGTTGAAGGCCCACAAAACCACCCTCTAACAGCAGAATGTCATCAATTTGTTTTACTAAAGTAGTTCCAGTCGAAAACTATCATTCAGAGCGCAACTGAAGGAGATTGAAGAACGTTCGGGAGCTCAGAATTCTACTCGTCGCAAGCGACAATGGGCCAATTCCCTCGAAGCGAGATGGACGAACAATCATCTCTTCTATTCGTTCGCGGCTGGCGTTCGTGAGTCTGACTTCGTATTTATTAGGTTTTTCCGAATCGAAGTCTTCCATTTTTTTCGAGATGATGATGACATTTTTTGACCAACATACCGTTTATTTTCGTTCACATATTGCTGTTGATGGCACATTAACTCAGTATGTACAATTGATAACGATATTCTGTTCACATTTGTAAATGCGGAATCGATCTAAACGGATCGTTATCCAGAAGTTGCCTGAGATCCTCAGTTTAGTTTCAGTGCCTGTCACAAATATTTATCTATTAAAGCCGAGTTGCATGAAGTGGCCTTTTCTAGTGGGTTACATACAGTAGCGGTCAAAAAGATATGTCACTTTTCATTTTTATAAGCAAGTAGCTCAAATCGAGAAGAATCTGGTACCATTCGATAGTGCTGACGGTTCTGTCCTAAAATATGTCGAAACATACCGTTGTTACGAATTCTGTATTTTTTAAAAATATTTTATAGTGATTTTCATATGCTATTTCCAACTGAAATATCTCAAAAATCGCCGAACGAAGGATCAATCTGAGATGAACTTCTGATAGAGAATAGTCTAGTTATTATAATGTGATACAAACATTTGATTCAGATCGCCGTTCAATTATAGATTTTTCGAAGCAAACATTTTGGTGGTGAAAAACTGGTCAAATTTTAGGACCATGTTCCAAACAAAATTCTATATCTTTCTAACTACGTAACAAAATTACACCAAATTTAAGTATGTGATAGAGAATACTTCTCTCTTGAAAAGTATTGTTTCTGTTTCCTAGCTCTTCTCTTAGTTTGTAAGAAAATTGCTTTTAAAGTTGAGATTGCGTAAACTGCTATATTCAAAAAATTTAAGGAGGAATCGACTCCATTTTTTCTCAGTTGATAGTACATTTATGGTACTCTTGATACTGTATGTATGCTATAATAAATCAAGGTTCTTCATAAAAATATTTCGCTTTGACTAACACACGCTGTGGTCGCCGTCACTATCAGGATATTGTACGGGGGCGGGCAAAGGCGCCCACAGCATGTGTTAGTGAAAGCGAAATATTTTTATGAAGAACCTTGATTTATTATAGCATACATACAGTATCAAGAGTACCATAAATGTACTATCAACTGAGAAAAAATGGAGTCGATTCCTCCTGAAATTTTTTGAATATAGCAGTTTACGCAATCTCAACTTTAAAAGCAATTTTCTTACAAACTAGGAGAAGAGCTAGGAAACAGAAACAATACTTTTCAAGAGAGAAGTATTCTCTATCACATACTTAAATTTGGTGTAATTTTGTTACGTAGTTAGAAAGATATAGAATTTTGTTTGGAACGTGGTCCTAAAATTTGACCAGTTTTTCACCACCAAAATGTTTGCTTCGAAAAATCTATAATTGAACGGCGATCTGAATCAAATGTTTGTATCACATTATAATAACTAGACTATTCTCTATCAGAAGTTCATCTCAGATTGATCCTTCATTCGGCGATTTTTGAGATATTTCCGTTGGAAATAGCATATGAAAATCACTATAAAATATTTTTAAAAAATACAGAATTCGTAACAACGGTATGTTTCGACATATTTTAGGATAGAACCGTCAGCACTATCGAATGGTACCAGAATCTTCTCGATTTGAGCTACTTGCTTATAAAAATGAAAAGTGACATATCTTTTTGACCGCTACTGTATAACGGAGTCACCGTGACGAAGAGACACACACAAATACCCAAAACCCCTTGACCTATACCTTTATATGAGGCGGAAATCCATTTCTCTGTTGCATTGCCACGACATTGTCACAATCTTTCTAGGCTTCAATCTCTAAGGGCAGCAGTCTTCCTTACTGTACCCATAGATATCGGTTGCTTAAACGTGGTTGCCGCAAGGAATGGAGAGTGGCGTGGCATGAAAAGCTGGTTACAACACCGTGACAATGCCCTAAATCGTCAACATCAGTGCTTCCTGAGATCAGTATTTTGCCGAGATTGACGACGTTCCTCATCAAAGGATCTGTCTTCATTCCTGCAGGACTAGTGGAACGTGCCCTGAAGGGAACTGTTTCCCAAACTGATAATCAAACTGATAATTTCAGCTGCCAAAACGAAGAGCATCGTTAAGCAGTCGTTGGCCTACCTCCAAGCTCGATCTTGCCTGACGTTCACAGAAGACGCAACGGCCCCGAATCGAGTGGAGGTCTTCATTGGTGCAGGTTGTTTTTCGAAGCTCGGCATGGAGGGCGGAGTGCAACAACTGTCCCTAGGAAAAGGATGTGAAGTGGTAAGTGGCTATGTTATAGTAGAGCTATGACACTAAGCTATAAGGCTACTTCCTTGGCTTTTTTGAAAAAAAATCCTCCAGAAATTTCTCACAGATTGGCTTGGCTACGCACGAGTTCATTCATGCACTTGGTTCGCGCCATATGCATGGAAGATTCGATCGCGACGACTATATCACCGTCGATACGACTAATGTACTTGTGAGTACTTGAGTGTAAGGCTTACAGTGTAATCAAAAAGTCTTTCGGTCTATCAGGACGCGTGTGGTACAGTGGTAAGAGCAGCTATTGACGCGCGCATGGTCGAGCGATGGATCCCCGCACGAGTTAACCTTCCCTACGCGATCCGTTAAATAAGTACCAGACTTGCCTGGGAAGGTATGTAAAGACCCTGTCTTGGTATAGCAGCTGCCCTCCCCCCGCAAGTCATTGTATAGGCCAAATACGCATTCATCATGCCTCTACGATTCGGAATGGGAGACGAATGCGAGGCGCATCCTCAGGTCGAATTGGCCCAACTACTCAAAATTTAGGGTACTAAAATAGATTTCGAGATAGAAAATAACTTAGCTGGTTAGTTAGACAACAAAAATGGATGAATAACAGGAATTTGAAAAACGGATACCCTTGGATATGAATTCTAAGTCACTCGAAAGAAAAGTTGTTTTTTTTAGCCGGACAAGGTCGGTCAATTCGGCAAATCTGGTGACCTCGTCACGATAAACCTCACTCCATACGAGTACGGAAGTGTGATGCATTACGGCGCAAATACGTAAGTAGCGCTAACAGTTTATTTTTTAAGAATATTTCTACTCATGTTCTATTGTGAACGTCAGCAGATTGTTTTCAGATTCACAACGAAGGGCTACTCATTGAAACCGAAGATCGGGAGGTACCTACAGACCGAAGGATCGCGTTATGTGACTTTCTACGATGTCAAAATGCTGAACATTTACTACAAATGCCCCTGTAGGTGCACCGATTAACAAAAAACGTTCTCTAATTCATATTTAAAATAACTTAATACTCATTGAGGGTGAAAGGTATTTGCTTGGGGAATAAATTACAGTACCAGATGCGCCGCAAAGATAAAGCGGCGGTAGCGGCGTTCCGGAGCGACGAAATCCGCCGTTTTTTAGTAACGTCTTTAAAATTGATTTATTCGCAAAAATAAGTACATATTCGAGTTCAGCAGCCTTGAGCTCTATCCCACCATACACACTTTTCCCAAATTCGTGAAAATTGCTTTCATTCGATTTTTTGACCCCTCAATTTTCGGATCCAGTTGCCGCTTCGGTCCCTCGCTTGGTGACTCACCACCTACTGTGCTCCGCCATCTGCTCGCTGACTATAAATATGCGGCGTTTTTTTTTCCTAGCGTCCCAAGCTAGAAATAGGGGTCCCCACGGGTGACTCGAAGGAGCTACCACGCGGGGCCCCCCGCCGGGCATGAAGCGCAAATAAACTGCGGTTGACTCCGCCCGGGCCACCACGCGTGGACACCGAAACCGCGCACTTTGGCGCTACGGAGCGCCGCTACCGCCGTTTTATCGTTGCGGTGCGTCCGGTACTGTACGTCCTGTGTTTTCTTTTTGTTCCAGAACGTAAAATAGTGGTTCTATAGCTGCAGTGGAAGGGGGTAAAGGTAGCACCAATTAAATGACGACGTTACAATAGATCGGTATTTAAAAGCAGAAATTCATAAGTAGTCCTCCATTCTGAATGACTCCAAAAAGAAGGAAGGAGAAGGAATATGAATAACGAAGGAAGCTCGAAGAATATTTAGCAGTAGTATGTAGTGTAGTGTAAAGATGAACAGTAAACGGGCGACGTTGATCGATCCTCTAAGGATGTGTCATGCGTTCGTCATTCATTCTGAGCAACAGAGGAATGCTGAATACGTACTTATCTTATGCAATGATTGGTCGGGATCGGACGCTGTACAACAAACTTCCTTTACAGACGTCTGCGGTGGAAATGGTGCCGAATGCAAGAACGGCGGATACCCAAACCCGAAGAATTGTGCCGTGTGTGTTTGTCCCGGTGGCTATGGAGGAGCCCTGTGTGATCAACGGGTTGGTATCCATCTTTCTATTTTTCTGCGGCTATTTACCTTCCAATATTTCAGCCCGCCGGATGTGGAGAAACACTGGTTGCCAAAGCCGCTTGGACCACGAAGACGTTCACCTTCGGCACTCCTGCAGTAAAAGACATACGCGACAACTTTATGCTGTGCAACCACTGGATCTCGGTCAATTGAAAACACTTCCTTGGATTTGTTTAATCCTTCAATATAAAGCAGAAAACATTGATTCTAGGGACCAATCAATAAGAAGATCCAAATTCGCGTAACGGCGTTGAAAGGAGTGCAATGTGGTATCGGATGTAGAACGAACTCCATCGAACCGAAGTATTTCGAAGATCCAGGAGTGACGAATCCTAAGTAAGCCAATTTGCACTTCTCAGCCCATGTTGCTGAATACCTTTGCACAATTTAGAATATGCTGTGCTAACATGCTGAACCAGATCGTCACCAGTGCTCTTAATCCGGCTCCGATCGTCTCATACAACAGGATTTTCACGTCAACGTTCACTTTCCAGTATAGATGGGTATAAGTGTACCATCACCCGATTCAATAAATATTCGTGCAATGTCTCCTTTTGAATGGAAGATTTTCTGAGCAGAGTCAGAAGAATTCATACGGTGAAAGATAGTAAGGACTCATAGGATGAAACGTTCGCATGGACTGAATTTGAATTTCGTTAGTTGGAATGTCACCTTGGCATGGTTCGTTGAAACTTGGCTCCTGGAGGGTCCTCAGGACCTGATATGGAACAGCCAGACCCATGAGAGGCCCTCAAGGTCTCAAATGGAAGAATTAATCCGATGGAAGCTCCCACACTCTCCATTGCCGGTCGACCACCCACTTCGTTCGACATGAGTGACGACAACAGCGCGCAGTTCGCTCGACTGCAATAGCCGTTGCCTTGCTGTAAGGATACGGCAGTGCTATCACCGATAACCGCCCTCCATTCACAGCCGAGTTGACTGCTGAGTAGTATGAAACCATTCCAATATCTAGGTACAGTACCGGACGCGCCGCAACGAAAAAACGGCGGCAGCGGCGCTTCGGAGCGCCGAATACCGCCGTTTCGGCGTCCAAACGGGGTGACCCGGCGGAGTCAGCCGCATTTCATTTGCGCCGCACGCCCAACGGGCCCCGCGCGGTAGCTTCTTCGAGTCACCCCGTGGAGACTTCTACTATTAGCTTGGGACGCTAGTAAAAGACGCGCCTTAGACAAAACTCTGCACAGCCGCTGCGAAGACGACACAGACAAGTGTTCTTCTTCGTATCTTCGTAACATCATCTACTAAACATGTCTGTAGGAAACGTGGAGTTTCCACCGTGGGAGGTCCTGTGAGAAATTGAAGTCACTTAGAGAGGTAGCCGGAAATGGTGTACTCGTTGGGGGGAGCCCAATAAAATTTGTCTGTTGGAAGCATGGAGTTTTCACAGTGGGTGGTCCTGTGACAAATATGAGTTGCTTTGTGAATCACACAGAAAGAATTCTTCTTTATTCTTCCTTTTTTCAGAAAACATCTTGATCGAAATTCTTCTTTTTTCAAACAATATCTCGATCAAGCAAGTCTATTCACTTTCATAGTGGAAAGGATATAATAGTAATGGTAAAACAATGGAATTATAGTAGAACAATAGCAAAAAACATGATTCGAGCGCATTTCGTGATCTTAGCTAAACGTCATCAATAGTAATGTAATAATTTGAGCATAAACAGAACTACCTGGTGATAGTATTACGGGCCTTTTTGACAGAGAAACTTAACAGTCTTCGTTAAGACTGACAATCTACTATACCATTTAGCTTTATCTAAAGTCACCAAGAAGTAAAGCATACCAGTAAAAGACACTTGTGAAACTGCACAGTACAATAAAGTTTAAAGTACTAAGCACTGAATACTACTAAATATTATAATAGCCTCGGGCAATCGATACGGCAAACGCTGCCGAGCAATCGATAGGGCGAAATAGTCGGCCAGCAAGCGCCGCGCATTTATAGGCGGCGAGGAGGGGCGGAGCCTAGACGGCGGTGAGTCACCAAGCGAGTGACCGAAGCGGCAACCGGATCCGCAAATCGAAAGGTCAAAAAAATTGACTGAAAACAAGTTTCACGAATATGGGAAAAGTGCGTATGGTGGGATAGAGCTCAAGCTATTGAAATCGAATATGTCCTTATTCTTGCAAATGAATGAATTTTAAAGAAGTTATTAAAAAATGGCGGGTTTCGGCGCTCTGAGGCGCCGCTGCCGCCGTTTTATCGTTGCGGCGCGCCCAGTACTGTAAGTAACATTATCTTAAATATAGCTTATCAGAGTCCTAGATGGAAGGCTAGATCCATGGGAAGCTCCCAAGGGCCTGATATGGAACAACAGGTGGGTGGCCCGCTAGCCATTGATGGCGATAGCTAGGCGCCACTGGATGCTATCAGTGATAATCAGCGATGCATAGGCTCCTTTTCTCCGCTCTAAGAGACCCACAGATGGATCATAGGATTCCTCGGATGTTATAGGGACCCATGTATTGTTATAGACACCCATATTAGGTTATGTGGGCCTAACTCAGGTTCATTAAGACTAGAGATTTTATGAAATAAAAAATTACCCTATTCAAGAGATTTACAGCTTCACGTCCTAGAAAATTGGATTTCTGAAAAAGGATCAAGCTCTTCAGGTTCAAGCCCAA
This sequence comes from Nippostrongylus brasiliensis, assembly GCA_030553155.1. Taxonomy (NCBI): domain Eukaryota; kingdom Metazoa; phylum Nematoda; class Chromadorea; order Rhabditida; family Heligmosomidae; genus Nippostrongylus; species Nippostrongylus brasiliensis. The sequence goes on along the minus strand of CP130736.1, from coordinate 5,451,221 downwards.
CAAAACTCCCGACTGGTTTATCCTTCTACACATAGGCCCTGATGACCCCTAATCAGGTGAGTTTTTTCATTTCAAGTGTAGCCCAACGAACGTGTCAGTGGGTTAGCTCTTCCAGTTGAGGTCCTTGGTGCGAGGCCAACGAGGAAATTTCTTCATATCCGACTCTAAGAAACTTTATTTCAGAAAATGTTCCTTACCTACCTAACCTTACCTAGATACTGAAATGGTTTCATACTGCTAAGTTGACTTTGATGGGAGGTGCGGTTCAGGCCGACATTCCCGGCGTAATTGCCAGCCGACCGATTAACAATGGCTGTAGTAGCGTCACCAATGTCGAATGGGGTGGGTGGTCGACCGGCAATGGAGAGTGTAGAAGCTTCCATCCAATTCTTCCATTCAAGACCCTGAGGGCTTATCATGGGTCTAGCTGTTTCATATCAGGTCCTGAGGACCATCCATCTTCCGAATGCCAAGGTGGCCTTCCAACCAACGAAATTCAAATCTGATCCTTGCGGACGTTTCATCCGATGAGACCTTCCAACTCACTCTCTCACTACCTTTCACGGTATGCCTAGAAAATCATTCATTCTAAAGGAGACATTGCAGACATTGCATCAATATTTATCGCATCGGGTGATGGTACACTTATACCCATCTATACTGGAAAGTGAACGTCGACGTGGAAATTCTATTGTAAGAGACGATCGGCGCCGGATTAAGAGCACTGGTGACGATCTGGTTCAGCATGTTAGCACAGCATATTCTAAATTGTTGGTAAATATTCGCTAAATCAGTTTTATTTCACAGCAATAATCCGGTTTTTCGAAATGTTGCCCTACCTGGGATTTACCACCATCTGATCTTCGAAGTACTTGGGCTCGATGGAGTTCGTTCTGCATCCGATACCACATTGTACTCCTTTCAACGCCGTTACGCGAATTTGGATCTTCTTGTTGGCTGGTCCCTAGAAATAAAGTTCTCCGGCTTATATTGACGGAATATACTAATTCGAGGAACCGTTTCCAACTGACCGAGATCCAGTGGTTGCACAACATGAAATTGTCGCGAAGTGTTTTCACATTAGGAGTGCCGAAGGTGAACGTCTTCGTGGCCCATGCGGCTTTGGCAACCAGTGTCTCACCACATCCAGCTGGCTGGAACATTCAATTATAATTTTGTAGGCTTCAGAGGGGACCAGATCTTCACGAGAGACCCACCCTCTGATCGCAGAGAGCCCCTCCATAACCGCCAGGACAAACGCACACATTGCAATTCTTGGGATTCGGGAATCCCCCGTTCTTGCACTTGGTGGTAGTACCAGCGCAGACAGCTGGAATTGACCACATTGATGCCTGACCAAAATTTTAAAAAATAAATAAATTTTTAAAAAAATTCAAGAATTCAAAAATAAATTAAACAAAAATCAAATATCTGTTTTGAGGAAACAAAGAAAACATGCTCCCTCTCGTACCCTCGCATTTGTAGTAAAGATTCAGCATCTTGATGTCGTAGAAGGACACAAAGCGTGATCCCTCAGTCTGGAGGTATCTTCCGATCTTCGGTTTCAGTGAGTAGCCTTTCGTTGTGAACCTTGAAACGTAGTTTCACAGTAACTGGGAATATTTCATACCGAACCCAGTTTAATATACCCCTTACTAGAGCTGTTACTCACGTGTTTGCCCCGTAATGCATCACACTTCCGTACTCGTACGGAGTGAGGTTTATCGTGACGAGATCACCGGATTTACCGAATTGACCGACCTTGTCCGGCTAAAAAATTTTGTTCCGAGATTATTCATCTATTTATTTATTCATTCATGCGTTAATATGAGGCACCTGTGCACTAAAAGTAAAACAAACAACAACATTATCAAAGTTAACCGGGATAAATCTGCACTCTGAACACACAGTATGGAAAAAAGTTCCACGGTATAGAAATCGGAAAGAGTTTTGTAATCGGTAACCTCGCAAGTATGTCAGGAGGGACACTCCGCCGGCGATTTGATTAAAGAGCTTTTTCCCAACTCCGGAGGGATGGAAAGTTAGAGAGTTGCTCAGAATTCATATTCAAGGGTAACCGGTTTTCGAATTTCTGTTATGCATCCGTTTTTGTCGTCTAACTAGCCACCTGAGTTTTTGTTTTTTTTTAGTTTGTGTTCCTTAGTGTTTCCTTGTTTGTATGTCCTACTAACCACTTTTAAATAAACATCGTATCAAATAAATAGATATAGAAGTACTCACAGCTACGTTGGTAATATCGACGGTTATATGGTCGTCACGGTCGTACCTTCCATGCATGTGCAATGATCCAAGTGCATGGATGAATTCATGGGTGGCCAGGCCAATCTGAAATATTCTTTGCTGTTTTCTTGGAAAAAGGGCATGAAGGTGGCTTCGTATCTCAGATGGGTAAGAGTTGTGGTATATTTGCGGTCATGAAAGTAAAAGGGAAAGGGATCAGCGTTGATCCGCTCATTAATGTTCCATTCAGAAACGCAGGAACATGATCGTATTTGGCATAGGCAACGACTTCTGGGTCCAAATTCATGAATGAAAATTTGGCGGATATAACACTCCGAGCGAAAAGAAACCCGGTCTACCTCCCAATATTCGCATTCATGACAATCGGGTTTGCGATACCGAGTATAGCGCGTAGCAGAGCAACTGCAAGACTACAAGACCAATTTGGCATTTGAGCGCTCGTGACACGCTCTTCCTGCTGCGGGCCGCTCGATGCCACTCAGCGCCAGCGTGATGGAATAGACCTGCGATATCCTCCAAATATCCCTCTTCATGAATGCGAATACGAGCGCTGACCGGGGTTTATTCTCGAGTATATAGCGCCAACACCTGTTATGAATCTATTAATAGGCCCTGGGTCCAGCCGCTATACCAGGTCAACGTCTTTACCATTCCAGACGAGTCGGATACCAATATACAAAACCCGAAGGGAGGGAAAGCTTGGTTATCCCAGGCGAGGATTGATCGATCGACTGCGTGGGTATCAGTACAGCCTCCTACTATAGTACCATCCTTATTGAACTTACCGTCTTTCTAGGGTGATCATTGTAACGATACAAATGTCAAGAACTTCAACGATCTCCAAGTTGTTCTACCATGGAATTGAAGCTACTTTGCTCACAATCGTCGAACAAAGCGACTCCTTTCTTTTTTTATCGAATTTCCTTCATTTCTGTCGTCAACCCTACGACCAAACATGTGTTTGGTGGCTAGTACATATAGGAGAACTCTTATTGTTAGTTCCTACAGTGAGCCAATAAAAAAAAGGTAACTTACAACATCACACCCTGGACCCAGCGAAAGAGACTGTACTCCTCCTTGCATACCGAGCTTCGAATGGCAGCCGGTACCACTGAAAACCTCCACTCGATCCGTCGCAGTCGCGTCCTCGGAGAAGCTTAGACATGATCGAGCTTGCAGGTAAGCCACCGACTGCTTGACAATGTTCTTCACTCTGGCAGCTGAAAACACAGGAAATTACTTTACTTCATTGAGACGCGACACTAAGGCCAAACACACTTGCTAATTGAAGAAGACAACTTGAAACACAATTCTTCTGAATTAGAAGGGTATGTATAACAAAATAGTGATAAAAGAAAAGGAACAAAAAACAGAAGCAGCAAAGACAATAGGATGAAAGGATAATGAACAATGGGAGCTAGAAGTTCGATGTAAGTGGCTGTTACAGTCGGTGGTCAAGAAACTTTCTGAAACGATCCGTGGACACTTGTAGAGCCCCTTCCTTGACAAAGGGAAGGAACAACCGCAATGTTCTGAGGGTGAAGAAGTTTACTCTGATCCGACTTTTCGCTACCGAATCGGAGAGTCTACCTTACTCCCTCCACTCCCACCACCATACCTAGCCTTAGTTTCATCAGGTGTAAATTGGAAGAAGGCGAGGTCAACCCTAGCGATATTTTTAGGAATCTTGAATACCATAATGATGTTATTTAAAGTCCTTCTCGTCTTAAGTGAGGACTGCACAAGACACTTCCAGCTGAAACTAGCTGAAAGATTGTTATTCTTATGAAATTCAGTGAAGCCTGTACCTTGAGGAATCCAATGAAATTCTTTCTCAGTCGTGGAGTACATGATTTCAAAGAATTTAATGAGAGAACAAGATCTGCAATACTTACTGACGGAAGCGGCGAACGAGTAGAAAAGATGATTGTTAGTCCATCTGGCCGTAGATGAATTGGCCCATTGTCGCTTGCGACGAGTCGTGTTTCGTAGTCCAACATTTTCCTCCAACTCTTTCAGTTGAGCCCTAAATCACATCTATGAATTGCTAGAACAGATGTGTGGTAGATGTGGTAGTCCAATTTCTCCTCGCCTCAAGCACTTTTTATATCTTACAAGGGAAGCTTGTGAGCGATCGGTGACGATTCGTAACGAAACCCATATGAGCGTGTAGGGCTTTGCACGAGGAATGCAACCGAGTATGCCTGCCAGCACGACGAGGTGGCCGAGTGGATAAAACTGTGGACTCAAGATCTGATGGGCGTGGTTCGGTCGCTCCGGACGGGACGAGTATTACCAACAGAGTACGCAAGGTGGACCAAATCTACTATGTTCGTGGCCCATACTTACCGTAACGAACTCAAATCCATCCCAAATTGAGAAACTAATGTCAGATTCGTGATCAGCGTCCCGAATAACCCCCGTAGACAATGTTCGGGCTAAATCGGTGATTTTGACCTAACCAGCCTTACTAGTGTCAAGTGAGTAGTTGTATGAAGGTCCACATGCCAAGAACATTCTTTGTTCTATTGTTCCACTTTTTCGACTCTAAAGAACAGAGACTCTATTTTGGATGAGTTTCTTTTCATATTCATCAAGGAAATTTCCTTGGGCAGCTGACAAATCCACAATTCAGAAATCTGACATCTGCTTTTCCCGTTATGTCTGACGTGCGCTTGCTAGGGTTCGTAGTCAAAGTAGAGTGATTGGGTCGAAACCACCGATTGAGCCTAAACTTCGTGTACGGGGGTTATTCGGGACGCTGATAACGAATCTGACATTAGTTTCTGAATCTGGTATGGATTTGGGTTGGTTACGGTAAGTATGGGCCGCGAACGTAGTAGATTTGGTCCTCCGTGCGTACTCTGTTGGTCATACTCGTCCCAAGCGCGATTCTATCTCTAAACTGCGGCAAAATTGCAAAAGGAGCGTAATTTGGAATCTAGCGCATGAAGGCAAAACAGAATTCATCCGGAGGGACTGAACCCCGCCCATCAGATTTCGAGTCCACAGCACCATCCACTCGGCCACCTCGTCGTGCTGGTCATTATACTCGGCCCGGTACTCCCGCTGGTGGGGAGCCTACATGTGCGGCAGTGCAAATTTCGCCAGCCCTTTTCAGATCAACCAGATGACGACGGCACCTGGTGAACACATCGTTGCATTCCTCGTGCAAAGCCCAACACGCTCATATGGGTTTCGTCATGAATCGTCACCGATCGCTCACAAGCTTCCCTTGTTAGTACATTTTCCGATTCCAAACACCTGGGCCCAGATTCATGAACGGACGAGCGGTCTCCGAAACCGCGGCGCAGCCAGAACCAGACGTCAGAGTCGATAAGAGATTGTGTTCAACATAGGGAGGTTAGGATAAGTAGACTAAGGTGGGCGCCGTTCGCGCTATATCTCGCATTTATCGATGGTTTATCAATGATGAATCAGGACCCTAGATACTCATAGGCGCGCCTAAGTGCTCGTCGACGACGCTCTCCGACGATTTTTAGCGTCGCGGAAAGTCACCTTAAGGCTAGTTGGAACCAAACAAACCGACTGATGACCTTCTCTAGCCAACCCATGGATGATGAGTCGACAGGTCGCAAGAACCAACGGATCGATTTGAGATGGTGCTGATCGGCTGGCGTCCCCTCCATGGGGTGACTGCAGACGACCATCAGACGGTTTGGCCCACTGGCTCTGCCATAGGGATGAACATAATTGGCGGTTGGAGAGACTTACTCTCAATTACAACAAGTGACAATGGATTTCCTCAGTAAATTGAAGTTCCTAGGAACTGCTAATCTTTCAATGCAACCCATCCTCTAATTTCTTAGTGAAGGTAAAGCTGTTGGCGTTGATCAGTCCCCTAAGGACGCGCCATGCATTCGTCTCCCTCTCAGAATCGTAGAGTCACGGTGAGTGCGTATTTGGCCTATACAATATCTTGCAGGGTTATATTACCGAGTCAGTGTCTTCACCTTCTCAGACAACCCAGGTACCAATTCACTCGACTTGGAGAGATGGATGGTTAGTTAGCCCCAACCGGGATCGATCGCTCGACCGTGCCAATTGCAGTAGGGCTTTTAACCGCTGCACCACGTCAGGCCTCAGTTTATGGAAAGGGGCAAAAGGGAAAAGGCAAATAACAAACGTGCAACGAGCTCACTCCGAGAGGGACATATCTCCCTGGAATAGATAGTCTGCCACGCCTTCCTTCGCATTGATTTCTTCAATGCCCGGTTCACTTGAGTCAGTTGGCGTAGTGACGATCTGAAGAAGTGGTGTTGTTTTCAGTGCCCATTTTCCAAGTTCCGATTCAGTGATATCATGACTAGGTGTTTTAGATGCTCTAGTAGTCATTCTAACGTGAGGATCCAACTAACTATGTGTGTTTATTAACTCTAGGGTCCTGCAAGGATTGGCTGTTACCGTACTCCCTGTGATTTCATTATTTCATCAGTTCCTCGCCGTCTTTTGCTGCATGTTTTTGTCCTTTGTTTTATTTGTTATTATAAATGTTTTATATATGTTTCCTACTATTCGTTAGTTCATTTGGCGGCCTGCAGGCCTCTGAATGACTGGTTATATAATATGTATTAGGTTGGTAAGAAAGTTCCCGCCGTTTTTTTCAAACGACTGCTGTAAGTTTAGTTCGAAAGCTTTTGCAGAGTTTAACACAGCATTCGAAAGAGAATTATTTGCTCTTTCGAGCTGTGTACTTGTAACTTGTGATAACTCTGAATGTCATTGTTTTTTGGTTAGTAAAGTAAAAAGCGATAATGTGGAAAAATAACCTCATCGACAGCGATTTTTTTCCGCTCAGTTTAGAAGGCATAAATAAAACTTGATATGCTATTCGATAGACGATGATTTTCTCTATTAGAAGGTATGTCAATTATTTTTATTTGTCTCGAAAATTACAAAGTTTGGAACCGCTGAAGTCCGACCTTCGGGTGGCAAGAATAATTTTCCGATGGCGCTCCTGGTTTTCTTGTCTGCGCTCAAGTTGACTTCTGTGGAGTTTTCTATACAGAATTTTTCGCTCTATCACATGATATGTTTATTTTCAAACAATGATCGATTTTAAAAGATTTTCACGAGAAGGGCGTCTTGAAGTTTCTCGGCAGAGCAAACCTCCAGTTTCAATCTTTTCCCCAAATCTCATACAGCATTCGAAAGAGGACGATGCTCTCTACAAGATGGTTTATAAAGTGTTTTGAACCTTCCTTGTTTTCATTGTTTTTTAGGCCGTCAAATTGAACCTAAATCGCAGGCGGGGCGCGTGGGGCTCGTGCGGCGCGACGTCGAATCGTCCAAGAGTGCGGATTTAGGTCCACTTTGACGACCTAAAAAATAAGAAAACCAGGAAGGTTTGAAACACTATATAGACCATCTTGTAGAGAGCATCGTACTCTTTCGAATGCTGTATGAGATTAGGTGAAAAGATTGAAACTGGAGGTTCGCTCTGCCAAGAAACTTCAAGACGCCCTTCTCGTGAAAATCTTTTAAAATCTATCATTGTTTGAAAATAAACATATCATGTGATAGAGCGAAAAATTCTGTATAGAAAACTCCACAGAAGTCAACTTGAGCGCACACAAGAAAACCAGGAGCGCCATCGGAAAATTATTCTTGCCTTCCGAAGGTCGGACTTCAGTGGTTCAAAACTTTGTAATTTTCGAGACAAATAAAAACAAATGATATACCATCTAATAGACAAAATCATCGCCTTTCAAACGGTCTCGAAATCAAGTTTCATTTATGCCTTTGAAATTGAGCAGAAAAAAATCGCTGTCGATGAGGTTTGTTTTTTCACTTTTTTGCTTTCCACTTTACCAGCCATAAAAACAATGACATTCAAAGTTATTACGAATTTCAAATATCCTGCTCGAAGGTACAGACAATTCTCTTTCTAATGCTGTGTCACGCTCTGCAAAACCTTTCGAATTGAGCTTACAGCAGTCGTTTGAAAAAACGGCGGGAACTTTCTTACCAACCTAATAGCTTAACTGTCGTCAAACGACTCACCACGTCCAAGTTCTCTGTGGGACTGTTTTCAGCTTTTGCTGGTGCGGTATCGGTTTTAGCCGGGAGTGACTGCTCACCGATTCGCCTTAGCCTCTCACGTAGCGCTTCCAAGTCGTATCCTGGGTTGTCCTACAATTTGGAATTTACTTACCTTTAGCTTTGAAAAACTAAAAACAAAAGGAATAGAATGTCTCACACGTGTAAGCGATTCTTTCGCCGCAGGTGACAGACTGACAGCGACCTCCACAAGAAGTGTTAGAGTGATTGTGACGTAAATCATATTTTTGGTTTTCATCTCGGAAGATTGAGTCTTCAACTGAAAAGAATAAAGTGCTAAACTGCTGAAACTCCATAGAAAAAGAGATCTATGAAGATGGAGAACATCAGTGTCAAAGGTGCAAACAGTGAGTTCAAGCGAGTTTTTATGCGCCAGAACGTAACCCCACTCGCATTCTTTGCTCATTTGATGGGAAATCTCGTAATGCTTTCATAGTACTGTATAATAGACAGACGAACGCAAAGATCACACGGCTATTAAGCACTTAATCCTCTAGCCAGACATGTTCCGATCATCAGTCCGCCCGGCTGTAGAATGATACAGATTTGCCTGCACTGATAGTTGGGCGACTATATTTATTTATTTATTTGTTTATTTATTCACACCTACCATAGACGTGCTTAAAAACAAATGCAATAGTTGAGAGAAACAGAGCGATCCTAGACAACAAACTCATGGTATAAAAACACCAAGAACGCAAGGAATATGGGAAAATATTTTATCACTACACAGACCAAGACTACTATATGCTTAGTAACTGATCATCATTAATTTACGACTATCAACAACACTTTCTCATAAATAGGCGAGACTTGAAAGATTCTCAGGTCATGTCGAATTTCCTTAACTTAATTGCGTCAAATTAACGCTCCCATAAGTGATTATTCCTTTAGACCCAACCCATGCGGATTTTTATTTAATGCATTATCATGTTTCTGAACTGCATCTATTATGCATCGACTCACCATATATAAAGTAAACAATCTATTATGTACCAAACTATTATTAATTCTGAACACACGCCGGAACATCCCATTGTTAATTCAATTTTCTAGGACGTTTCTATGCAATTCAAGCATGACGTTATCTTTATATCATTTGTTGGGAATGGATTTGAGTACAGATTAACCCAAGAGCTACAGTACCGTCGGTATATTTCCGCCAAAACGCGATATAAACGATACAAATCGTTTTTCTCGTTTACACGATATAGCTCACTTTAGAATCCTTGTATTGAATAAAAAACACATTGCAGCAATCAGAAGAATGTCACTTCGTTGTCAGCCATATCTCAAATTTTATTCCGCCCCTTTATTGAACGTTGACTTTTCTCAGACTTGTTATATACTAAAAGAATCACCTCAGCTTTCTTTTTTTCAGATATGGTATTCTTTTTTGACGTCACGTAGTTACGTAAGTGTTAAAATATAAATCTAAGATCGAACTTAATTAGAAGTATCCACAGGATGTAATTAGTGAGCACGGCCTATCGATTGACTTTGTGTGGTCGTCGCTTGATGAGGTCAAGGAATACTCACGAAACCCAAAATTTTAAATTTTGGGTACGCTCCCTTCACCATTGGGTAGATCACGCTCTTCTTGTTCCGACCATGTGTTTTTTATTCAATACAAATGACTCTAAAGCGATTTATGGCTAGTGATCAGTAAGAACGATCTATATCGTTTATAACGGGAAAAATATACCGACGGTACTGTATTTGCACTACAAAATTACCCTTTTGACCGTGTCCATCAATGAAATCTGCTACTGAAGGATAATAAGTAAAGGAGCGAAAACGAATCGTCGAAGTCGAATCATAAAGGAATCAAAGTGATATTCTCTACCGGGTCAACAAACGTCTGGACTGAACCGATTATGGTGCGGAGATTCTGGATATCGTCTCGATCTCCGGACGAAAAAACGATAAACATGATTAAAATGTCTGGGGAAAGCCAGAGATCACTAAAGTCCATTCTGCAACCAGTAACGATAATTCATAGGTTTTCAACACAGTCGCAGTTTTCAATTCCGATATTTACACTTTTAGTAAGGTCCTAAAATACTGTAAGAAATCGGAACTTCGGGAAAAATCGGATCAAAATTCCTTCCTTTATATTATACATGACGAATTCCAGACTCCTCTAAACAATAATACTCCTCTAAACTCCTCTAAACAATAATAATTTGTTTAAGGTGACCTATAGTTGCAGTGCCAACGGGACAAACCGTCTGGTGGCCGTAAGAGCTCGTTTAGACGCCGCGCGGCGAAAATGCAAAATCGAGGCGCAATCAATGATTAATGTCATTGATCGAGCGCAGTCCGGTGGCGCCCCTTACAAGCAAAAAAAATTAGGCATATAATCACTTAGGGAAGAAATTAAACGAAAAAAGTGAATTTTTTTCAAAATATCCTTTAATCTGCAATAGCAGCCTTCTAAAAAAACCCGAACGACCAGTAGGTTTGCCTATACGAGGTGCCACCGGACTGCGCCACTAATGCAAAGGCGCAAATTCGATGAATGACGCTAATTATTGATTGCGCTTCAATTTTTGCATTTTTGCCGCGCGGCGTCTAAACGAGCCCTAAGCGATCGGTTAACTCCAGCAAGTATCTGCTCCTCACAACTAGATATTTATTAATGAACATAGTACGACACTCAAGACTGTAAGTAGATGGATGGAGAAGAACGTCCCAGAAGCTTCATTATTACAGAAATCGGTGTTGCAGCAGCACCTCGTCACATTGACTGATTGAAAAGAGACGCATCCCTCAGTCTGTAACATTTTAGCATCGAAACAACAATAGGATGAAATTAAGAATAAAAAAATAAAAATCAGTTTTTTGTTTGTTGTTGTTTTTTCTTCACGTGCGGAAACATACGTGTCTACAATAAATAAATAAATAAATTTGGAGCACAACGTTTCACAATTGAAGCACTCACCTTACAAGAAAGATCCACCAAAGGTTTTGTTGCATTGATGAACGATCCCACAAAACCATTCGATTCACAATTTCCGAAAAGTCCATTAACCGAGAGCAGTGAAGAGTTGAAATTCACGTCCAGGCTGCAAGAAAATTGGTCGTGGGATTTTTTTTATTTTTCATGGTACATAAAAGTTGCCTAGGCTGTAGGCTGTAGATTTATGAAGCACATTGCAGTTCCAGCTTTACATACATAGAGATAAAGTGCTGCTCAGAATTTATAGTAGGAAGGCGATTTAGTCAAGGACTCCAAGGCCATGAAATTGGAGGAAAAAAACTTGGAGGCCAAAAATCGTCAGGCCAAAAACATTTAGGCCGCCCAGAAAATTTTCCTACCAGAATTTTTGACCGTAACTCGAAAACTGGATGGTAGGTCACAGAATATTCTTTGACCAATCGATCGCAAATTTCTTGGTTGATCGCCGTAATTTTTTGGCCATTGTCAGGAGTCCCGTCAAGCCTAAAGATTTTTTGAAATTTTTGCTCCATCAGTGACGCTGACTATCGAAAAAATCAATAACGCTTGAAACGTGTCGAGTCTAATGGAGCAACCCATTTGACTAGAAGAACTCAATGATTGAGAAACGTGGCGAAAAACACGCAAAGTAGATAAAAGCCAACTTCATGCACCATTGTATGCCCGCGGGGCATTTGAGATCGTTGACGAAATTGAACGAAGTTCCGTTAGCATTGCCGATGATTATATCCTTGCATTTCAGAGCATACGTCGTACTCAGGATAAAGAGAGACGATATCACACGCATCCTGAGGAGATCAACTTTCAAAAATCAATATAATTTTTTATTTATTTTATTTTATTTTTTAAATTTCAAATGAATATTAAACTATTACTGTTATTGAATTAATTATTTATTATTTAATATTTTATTTATTTCATGTATTTTTATATATTTCATATATTTTAACTATTTATCCTCGCTTTGGCAACTAGGCAGTCATCTTCGCAGGTGCTGTGTGGCTAGATATGGCTTTTGCTCATCGAAAATATATCACTGACAATAATTGTGGATATCTCCTTTGATTACTGGTTCATCCTGATGAAGATCCTAAAGACACTGTCACGTTAATGACAATTGGGTACTAGTGTTTGGTTACTAAATACTATTGCACATCCATTTAGATGTAAGCATAAATAAATAAGTAAATAAACAAATAAACAACTAAAGATGATAAACAAAAACACAAAAGTTGTGAAAAGTTCGAAGCAAATTAATGAGGAAATGAATATATAGTTCCGCTAGCGCTTGAATTGCTCCAGAAGGCAATCAATAAATGACAGTCAACGAAATGTAGACAAAACATAATGAAAACCCAAAGGAGAGGAAAAATACCTTCGATTTGAGCCCAACTGCGTCTCCACAATGCAGTGTGCATCAGTAAAGTCATCGCCAGGTGCTGATCAATGTCCTTATCAACTGGGCACGAACCACAATCGTCCTGATGTGCTACGTGCCCGTGGTAACTTTTGAAGCAAAATTTTTTTTTGATGAAAATATCAAATATTGGCAAAAATCCACATCCTAAAAAAGATCCAGTTTGATTCATGTTTCTGTCAAATTCAGCTCTGCAAAAGCAGAGCATCGAAAGTTTCCAGAAATCAAGGCAGTCAACAGCAAAAATAATATGGTTCACCCGGAAGTCGACCACTTCCGGGTGATCTGAATAAGTCCGATCGACGATTCTGTGGCAACCGCTGTGAAGACTATAAAACAGGTGCTCTTTCTCGCTGAATTCCAGCGCTGCCTAACCAATCTTTTCACAGTTCGCTAACAAAATAATTTCAGATAAACCTCCATTCTTAAGCATACAAAGTCGAGCTTGAAATCGTGACAGGATGTTTTTCCTCGCAGTGAGTTGATCTATTCGTGACTCTATGTACATATTCATACATGAATACAAGGTGGGATTCTGCAAAACCGTAGTTGAACAATATTTGAAAACTTCGCCCTCCAATGACAGGTTTTTCATTAGTTATAAAGCCCATTTATGCCCAGCAGAAATGAAGGACGCTGAAGGAGCTGTTCATGACCGCTGGGCTTTTCCCTTAGACGTTTAGATCTTGAACCTTACCCTAAAGCGACCTTTCGATCACATTGGGGTCTAAATTAACCTTAGAACGCTGCCAAATGTTGTGCTATAGCTACAGAATGTCTAAAACTTTGCCCCATATTCGATCATTAAAGGCTAATCCAAAGTTAGCGCCAGCGGCGCCGCGGCCCTATCCTTAACGTTTGCCGCCTTGCCGCTGCCTCCGACTCTGAATGGGCCTTGAAGCACTGTTCTGCTGCCGACTATAAGTTACCCGTTATGCCTATCTATTTGGCTTCCGTTGTTATTTGAAATTGAATAAGGTGTTTTTTTTCAAATTTTGGTTTATTTGCTTGAGATTTATGCGTTTCTATTATAGTGCCTCTTGATGCTTAGTGCCGATGCCAACGGGCACGCTGTTGATGACGCTGTAGCTCCATCGAGTGCCGATAATGAAACAATGATTGCTGGTCCAGTTGATCCAAGTTAGTACGACCTGATCACTACTGATTAGTTATCCGCCGATCAGGGGAAACTTTAAGTGAGAAAAACAATTATAAAAGATAGTGTGCCTAAAGTCAAACACGGGATTGATTCTTCTTGTGTTACCTGTTCAATGTTCTAAATTGGTTCTAAATTGGTACATATAGTAAATAAATAAATGAATAAATAAATAAATAAATAAATAAATAAGCATTAACCAAAATTTATTTAGTCGAAACAGCACATTTCAGTCGCTCCGATATCCTGTGCCAATATACGTTGCCGTGGCGGCTATAAATGTGTGATGGTGGAACCGGCTAACTGCTATGGTTGTAGACTTCGGCCACGTTGTGTACAAACCCGTAAGCATTCTATCTTTCGGATTTCAATATCTTCTGACGGTCATCTATTTTCATTTATTTTTATTTGGCTTATTTGTGAATACACACACAGTTTGCCAGCACTATTCAAATGGAAGAGGGTCAAAAAAAAAAAACAATTGCTGTAATTCGGGATGTAACAAACTAAGAACAATATCAATCAATTTTTAAAGCAAATAAGAGAAAATGAGAAACAAAGAAAAAGGGATCTTTGTGCTTCATCCATCCTGGCAGACGAATAGAAACCGAATTTCTAAAATATCTACATACATATGTATGTACCAGAACTGAAAGCCTGAGGGAAACGGAGGACCACACCAGCAGTTCCTTATCGATATCATCACTCTGATCATTTCCTTTTTGAGAATTGAAATGCATTTCGCGTTTTAAACATTCAATTACAACTCGTACAGAAGTTCGAGCGTTGATTCAAAATCTATCACTTCAGAATGCGATACCACGTGCAGATGCAACAAATTCCAATACTGTGTTCTGGTGTCCACCGATTGGTGAGTTCTTCTTTGCCTTTCTTATTTTACGAATAATTTTTATTCCTATATTTTCAGCTGTCCAGTACCGAGCTGCCGCTACAGATTTGAAATTGCGGATCCTGTGGATCGTGAGCCAATGACAAGCTAATTATACTGATTTACAAATGAATAAAGAGCAAACATTACGCTGCATGGCAGTATTGTCGAACATCTTTGGTTTCAACAAATCGTTCAAATATTTGATCTAGAAAATCATTAATCCTAAGAGCCTATCATTGTCACTAAGGGACGCTCGCTTGTGGTGTCAGTCAGCTTGGTCCAAGCTGGGCTCGAGCTTGAGGTTTGTAAATCGAAGGGGGGTCGTAATGTATGGTCATCTGAGGGGGTCGTACTAGGGCTTGACCTCATGGAAGAACAATCTATAGAATCAGGTTCGAGGAAGAATTATGAAATAAATAACAAAAAAGAAGTGACAGTACATATTTTGTAAATAAATAAAAATTGAACAAAAAATAAACGGAATGAAGAAAGAACAGCAAAAATTCAGTTCCGCTTTGGCATCCAAGTGAATCTGCTTTCAGAAGCCAAAGGCAGGAGCGAAATTCCATGCTGTCTCTGCGTCATCTGACATGAATAACTTGATGTGGACCAAATGACACTTTGGAACTTGTAGAAACCTAAGCAGAGCGAAACTATCAATTTTCATGAAGGTGGGAGGAGGGTCGTACCATCACCGTCCTGGAAGTGGAGTTCGTGAATTTTGTGCAAGGATCGAATCACGTCATCGATTAATAGACCACGGACTCATGAAGCAAGCAGAGGAGTCGTAGTGGAACAAGCCATAATATATTTTTGACCCCAGAATTTGAAGCTCTATTGGTCGGGTTCATTCGACAATGTTCATTTTCCAGTGAAAATTAGGATTAACACTTCCGATGCGGCTAACAGCCTCAAGGAGTTTACTCTGAAAAAAAAAGAATGACAAATTTTCTGATGAATTCCATGCAATCCAGATTAGGGGATATTGTTACCGGCTAGAATCTGATTGGTACACATAAATGAACGGAAAACGTCTTGGAGATCTCTACGTACCCAACTTAAGCGAGTTGATGAACAGTTCGAATTACCGTTAAATGAAATATTCACTTAATTGCTCTAGCCTCAAATGATGTCATGTTAACTCATATGTTCTATTTTTTTTCATTTTTCATAACGTACGCCATAAAATATTTCTTTCTTAACTTACGCCATAAAATATTAATGTAAACACGAAAAGTGAAGGAGACAGCAAAAACTAGGAATATGCTCCAAAAAGTAAACAAACAAACCAATACAGGAACTGTCATTTATGATATCACTATTGATATCTACACGTGGACTATAGCCAGGGCGCCTTCACTTTCATATTTTTGTTGATATAATTAATAAAATCATGTTCATGATCTATTAATCAAAATCCAACCGGCTGGCGGGCTACGTTTTCTAGCTCTTCTTCGATTGACAATGCTGTTCATACAGAAACCTGTAATACGAACTTATTTTCGACATTGCCGCAGCAAATCCCGCAAGAGATCATTAGTCGATAACAATGATCAATTCATTTTTCAGCTCCAAGCTGGAGGCGTACAATTATTACCGCGGTTCTCCTTACATTTCGAGATGGATTACTTCAATATTTGTTACACTTTCAAGGTATTACTTCAATATTTATTACACTTTCAAGGTATGTGTAGCGCAATATCAATAACTGCAACTCAAACGCTGTTAGTGTTAATGTCGATACTCGTTACAAGGAAAGGATGGCAGCATAAGTAAGCGAACTTTAACTTAAAGTAACAAGGCAGTAACAAACTGATACTGGCACATTTCAGCGGTCGATTCCGGATAATGAAGCCTTCCATCACTCTGGAGTCGGATAGGTTGGTGCCAGATTTGTCTGGAAAGGTGGTCGATGACAAAATACATAGTCGGTGTTCTTAAGCCGAGCTACTCTGTAGCGTACTGCGGCTGTCGAACACCATGGAACGGTAACTTGATTTGAATAAATTCGTGTTTTTATCGGAAAACACATAGTAAATGAGAAAAGGAAGTAGGCATAATAAATGGTCAGAACTGCCAGCAGCAAAAAACACGGTCGGCGGAAGTCGATCACTTCCCTTCGATTTGAATAAGTCTGGTCGACGATTCTATAGCAGCTATAGATTCAACTACTGAGGCTATAAAAGAACAGGCTGCATGGTTTCCTCACTGGCTTTACTGGCTCTTAGTTCCGTTCAATACACATATTTTTGAAGGCGTTTTTTTCTCTAAGTAAATCATATTTTCAGTTAAATCAACATTTGTGAGGCCTTGGAGACGAAATGTTTCCACTTCTGGTAAGTGTACTCGTGAACATAAGACATGAATTGCTTCTCCGATGGAAGAGCTCCTAGTAGTGAAATTTGGTGATAATGAAATATGCAGGTAAAAAGATCGGCGTAGATCACAACCCTAGGAACGCGCCGTGCACTCGCCTTCCATTCAGAATCGTAGAGGCATTGTGAATGCGTATTTGGGCTATACAGTGGCTTTCGGAAGTTAGCCGCTGTACCAAGTCAGTGCCTTCACCGTCCCAGACGAACTTGGTACCAATTTGCCCTACCCCAGAAGGATGGAAAGCTTAGTTAGCCCGGCCGGGGGTCGACCGCTCGACTGGCCTGAAGTAGCGCCTCTTACCAATGCATCACGTGCACCATTGTTACGGTAATGGTCAACAACGGGCACTTTTTATTTTTCAAAATTTTTCCATAAATAAGCAATTTTCATTTACAGAGCATGCTGATGATTGCTGGTGCCTGCGGGCATGCTGTTGATGACGCTTCCCCTTCGATTGTCGATAATGCCACAATGGTGGAATTTCCAACTGATCCAGGTGACATGTGTACCTTTTAATTAGTATATCGTGATGATTATAGGCTCGAATTTCGATTCAATATCGATTTTTGTCAGAGATACATATTTGTAGCTACGAACAATCAGCTCTATCGCCTTAGCAGTTACTCAATTTTTTTCTATGCGAAATGCATAGAGGACGAAGATTTAATGGAGAAAAACAAGTCAGAAAAAAAGAAAAATAACGAAAAAACAAGCTCATAGGCTGATGTCCTACATGCACCAGGACAATGGTTCTATAATATAAGCAACAATACATACAGTACACTTAACTTAGAGTCGTTTTATAGTTATCTTCATATCCTGTGCTAACATTCGTTGCCGCGACGGTTACAAATGTGTGATGACGGAACCAGCCGACTGCGTTGGCTGCAGAGCTCGACCCCAATGTGTACAGAATCGTAAGTTTATATAATCTACCCCGGAGGGATAGAAAGCTTCATTAGCACGGACGGGATCGAACACTCGACCGTACGGGTGTCAGTAGTGCCTCCTGTCAGTGTACCACGCGCGCCCTACAGTACCGGACGCGCCGCAATGATAAAACGGCGGCAGCGGCGCCTCGGAGCGCCGAAATCCGCCGTTTTTGAATAACTTCTTTAAAATTCGTTTGTTTGCAAAAATAAGTATAGATTCGAGCTCAGCAGCTTGAGCTCTATCCCTCCATATGCATTTTTCTCAAATTCGTGAAACTTGTTTTTAGTCGATTTTTTTGACCCCTCGATTTTCAGATCCCGTTGCTGCTTCGGTCCCTCGCTGGGTGTCTCACCACCGATTTGGCCCTCTCCTCGCCGACTATATATAAGCCGCCCTCTTTGCACCGACTAGGCTCCGCCTCCTCCTCGCCGCTTATAAATATGCGGCGCGCCTTTTCCTTGCGTCCCAAGCTAAGAGCAGGGGGCTCCACGAGGTGGCTCTAGGGGGCTACACCGCGGACCCGCCGTTCGGCATGGGATGCAAATGAACTGTGGTTGACTCCTCCCGGGTCACCACGCGTGGACACCGAAACGGCCCATTTCGGCGCTCCGGAGCGCTGCTACCGCCGCTTTATCGTTGCGGCGCGTCCGGTACTGTAGTTTCTAAGGAACTGCTGGTTATTTTTTCATTCTGTCACTTTCACAGAATTCTTCTAAATAAGAAATTTCTTCAAACGACTTTTATATGGTGGTAATCGGAGTAACGGTAACGGCGTCGGGAGGTTTTGACCTAGCAAAATTGATAAGGGCACGGTGTTCTTATCAGGTAGTCTTGAAAACAATCGATACAATTGAATAGAAAACATTTGATGGCTTACTACCGGATCTCCTTTTGATAGATGACTGTTGGACAGGAATACGCTCTTTCCACTCACTTATTGACCATAATCTCGTTTTAGCCTTTATTCGCAGTTTCCGAGGTCAATTAGAATGTTCAAAATCCTATTTTGAACTTCCGAACGTCTCCAAAAGCATTGGATTTTAAAAACAACCTAAACTGTTTAGAATGCGACACCACATGCATCTGCAGCAGACTTCAAAACTGCGTTCTTGTTGCGACCGACTGGTGATTTTTCACTCTCCTTCTGATTATTTATTTATTTATTTATTTATTTATTCTACGTATTGAACCGACCTTCACTCTCCTAACTGGTCTAACATCACAATTTCAGCTGTCCAGTACCAGCTTGTCGATCGATGTTCACCATAATGCCGGGAACCATACGAACCATTCGATTCACCATCGATCCACCAAGAGAGACAAGAATTCCCCGTCCGGGAGAACCTGTGGAACAGCCGATGTGAAGCTGATTACAAGAATTCACATCTGAATAAAAAACAATTATTTATCAGTGTTGTTGTTGCAAAATTTTGCACAGTATTCATGACAGGTGTTTTTTTTTACATAAAAGAAATGCAAAGGAAGAGTGCAGCGATCGGGGCTCGGCCTAAACTTACCCCAGCTACTGCATGCAACTTAGCCATTGAATGGCTTGAGATAATTGCTTAAGGTCGTAAGGAGGGAATATTACCTAAAAAATAGGTCCAAAAGGCTCGAAATGGAGGAACTAACCCATGATGGACCCTCAGGGCTTCGAATGAAGGATTTAGCTCATTTGGAAGCCTCCCAAAGGGCCTGAAATCAAAGAATTAGCCCTAAGGGTTCCAAGTGGAAGAATTTACACCCTCCTTGGACGGTTGTCCGCTGACGCAGGTCTCGATCGCGCTGCAGCTACTGTAAATCGGTCGGCTGGCGATTACGCCGTGAATGTCAGCCTAAACCGCCCATCCAATCACAGCGACGGAAGGACGATAGATGGAGCCTCGTGTCACAGAATGGCTCCTAAGAGACCATAAGAGACCACTGGGGTGACCGCCAACAAGATGGGCAGACTCCTTTGCAAAGTCTTTCAGAAAACGGATTCCTCCTCACTGGATGCAAGTTGCCAGAGATCGAGCGGCCTGAAAGAGTTGTGGTCCCGCTGAGAAGATCTCCAGCTGAAGAAAGGACCATCAAAGTATCAAAGTAAGTAAGTGTTCGTTTGATGGTGGGATTGTAGCTGATACTATTGACCTTAATGAGCTCGAGTAAATCCATTTCACATAATTTAAGCTACCAGTTCTCTAGATGGTGGTCTCACTTTGCAGTCCCTCATCTCCTGCCCCCTTTGGCACTACCGTACCATTCTATTAAACTTGATTTGTAAGAAAAACACTTCACAAACGTCTATCCGCAAGAGTATGTCCATCCGAAACCATGTACGTCTGGAGCTCTGCAACTGTGTTCATAATATAGTAGCAATACAAATGAGAAGTAACACAGACATCAGAACTGAGCATAACAGCAGACATCAAAAAACACGATTACAAGTAGAAAACTTTCGTGGGATTTGAATAAATTCGGTCGACGATTCTGCCTGTTGCAGCAACAGCGGACGCTATAAAAGAGCTTACCAAGCATTCAGTAGATTTCAGTGCTGCTCAATTCTTCGTTGAAATTTCTGTTTATAAGAACTTAAGACACCCCACTTCCAGGCAAAGCGACATACACGACAAGATCATACACGAGATGCAGTTTATCACGGTGTGTGGTATTTATTTCAGAATTTGTGCCTTTAAGATGTGCCCCATAGGAACGACCCGTTGGAGGAAAAAGCAAGGTAGCTAGCTTTGATCAGCTTCCTAAGAACGCGCCACGCATTACTGTTCAATTCAGAATCGTAGAGGCATGGCGAATGCGTGTTTGGCTTATACAATGACTTGCGAGGGTTTAGTCGATCCGGAGGGATGGAACGCTTGCTTAGCCCTGGAGAGAATCGACCGCTCGATCAGGCGGGTGGAAGTGGCGCCCCTTACGACTGCGCCATGCTCCCCTTTCATTTTGCTAATTTTTAATAATATAAACGTATTTTTAGTGCATACTACTACTGAGTGTCAGTTCGACTGCTATTGAGATCGACAACGGTACGATGGAAATAGCTCCGGTTGATCCAGGTGGGTGGGACCATTTCAAGCCCTTTCAGAACTCACCGCGCCTTTCATAGACAAAATAATAATTTAAACAATTCGTTTATTTAAATATTGAAGCTATTCTTCCATCGTGCTCTACGATTCTCTGCCGCCAAGGCTACAAATCCGTGATGGCAGAGCCAGCTAACTGCTTTGGTTGCATTACACGGCCTCAGTGTGTTCAACAACGTGAGTTCTGGGGTACCTTTTTTCAGCACTTTAGCATAACTCTTTGAAATTTTTTTGTAAAAAATCAAGTACATATAGTTCAGAACAGAATAATTTACCCAAGACTCCAATGGGCGTCGCTAGATTGTTAAGCTCTCCAAATCGAAGGTTTTAACCTCTCAAACTCCGGGCCAACAGCCATCTATCAACTCAGAAAATCGATATTTTGAAAATTTTCCAGGTGTGGATAATTTATAGACCAAACGATAAAGCTCGGGCACCTGCACTTCACAATATGTCTCCTTTCACGAATAGTTAACATTTGAGGTATTATAGTTATCCAAAAAGCCGCTATGGAACGCTCCTAAGCAGCTTTTTCGGGAAGTGATCAAAAGACATGTCCGGTAGTGCACAACCAATCTATATAATAAGCAAACCAAATCAATTTTGATGTATGTTTATCTATAATTTGCCACTTCAGAATGCGACACTACGTGCTTCTGTAGCCGCTTTCAGAAGTGTGTCCTAGTGGCGACCGACTGGTGAGTTCTCATCCAATTCTGGGCACTTTTCTCTCCCTTTCTCCTTTCGATTTATTCATTACTACTTTTGCTCTCCCTATGATTCAGAATCAAACTTTCAGCTGTCCAGTTCCGTCCTGCAGATCCATGATCACCTTGAAGCCGCCAACCATCCGAACAATTCGATTCACGCTCGAACCACCAATGGAGACAATAGTTCCCGGCCCGGGTGACCCTGTGGAACAGCCGATGTGAAGCTGGTCGATACGCATTCACAAATGAATTTTGAATGAATTCAATCTTCAAATTTTTTTAAAAATTCACCTATCAGTTTAAATATCAGCTTAGAAATCAGTTGACGGGACTGCGAATTTGTAGCGAATCACAAAGTGGAGCAAATGAGAAGTCTAATCAGTGGAAACGATCCCTCGATGGATAGAAACATGGATTTTACCTATTAGTCGTCGCTCCAGCCCTTACATCTTATACGTACATGAGTGACGTCACATTATCGATTATCGATTTTTGGTGAGGCACCTAATCTGATAATCATAATTTCTCACTACTGAACGTTTGTAAGCACTCAAAAATTACAGAATACAAAGTTGTAATTCATTTATCTGTAGCACTTCATTTAGATAATAAAATACAATAACATGTATTTGAAATATCCGAGCAAATATAAAAAAAAATATTTGAAATTCAAAAACCTAAAGGTCCTTTGTGATAGAGATCTACAATAGAGTCAAGTAAGTGCACCAAAGTCCTCAACCCTTTCCCCGCTCAAAAAAGTGTGGTATCGAAGTGGGTTTGCAGTATAGCTCAAAATAAATTCGAATCAATAAAATTTCCAAGTAATACCTAATTCTCTACCATTAAAAATGCCAAAATTCGCTGAAGATTCGTATTTTATATCCGGGGATACCTAAATGATTGTCTAAAGGTATCAATATTTACTCCTTTGCTATGAAGCACCAAGGCGCTTGAGTTTATTGGCCAGAATTCCGGACGAACCTCGGAACGATTGACCTGTTCAGCAGGCGAATTTGAAGATTTTTATGAGAAGGATACCCAGTTGGTTTCGATATGAAATTAGACCATTTCCTGCTGTTTGTTTTCCAATCCACCAACCTGGTTAAGGTTTTATTTCAAAGATTTCCTGTACAGATCTGGGTAGGAAGGAAAAGCTTCAGTGCAAACCTTTCAACGGACGACGCCTCGCTATCAAAGATGAATCGATGATGATGTTGATTTTCGCTCGGTCGCCGTCCGACGATAGTTTTTTCGACGGTCTCAGCAAGCTTCTCTAAAGTTCTTCCAGCGTCGCTCAAATGTCTCCATCTAGCATTTACTGTATTTGGCTCTCCCTCTAGACGAATACGAACGGAAAACCGTATAAACCTTTCTCATCGTTTGTCTTTTGGAAGATTCAATTTTTTCCCAAGTTCTAGAAACCTGATAAAGTTAGGTGACTTTGAAGGTGCTGTATCACCACTGATTGATTTCAAAGTATATCTAACTGCAGCCCAATTGTTTGACGATTTTTGGGCTGCAAACGAGCCATGTCCGGCGAAGCTATGCCACAGAATAGTAGCAAATTTGTCGAAATTCTTGCTTTGACAGTTCCATTTCTATCCGGCAAACGTTACCGTGACGGGGTCTGTTTGAAAAAGCAACTACACTGTAAAGGAGAGCTCAAAATAAGCTCTGTAATAGCATATAGCAACGTTATGTCTCAATGCACTGTTTTGAGTAAAACTGCCGTCCTAAAAATAAAGGGTGAAACTTGCATTAATATCCGAACAACCTAATAATTGGGTCCTCAGGCATTAACGATCGATCATTAACGATCCGTCATTGTGGCAAATATCCCGCCTCTTGAAGTTGGCCATCATCAAGTGTTCCGATGGCAATGTAAAAATAAGGCGGCTTGACGAAAGATCTCATCCGAAAACCCGAAGCAGCGGCGTAACTTTGAACTAAAAAGCGTTGTAGTAAGTGTATTCTGACTAAGGAGCATTATGCTCCGTCGAAATCCGTCCACGTGATCTAAAAGAATCGCACGTAATGAGCAATTTAGTTGAATGGTTACTGTAGGTCCGATGGAAATCTACAGTACCGGACATGTGTTTTGATCACTTCCCGGAAAAGCCGAATGGAAGCGTTCCAAACCGGCTCTTTTCAATAACTTTGCTGAAACTCAATTATTTGTGAAAGAAAATATACTCATATTTGAGCTCAGCAGCTCGAGCTCTATCGACTGGTATTCAAAGATCGGTACAAATGGCCCTTTTTGCCGACCCCTCAAATCTCGCTGAGCTCAAATACATGCACATTCTTACAGATCATTGAGCTTCAACAAAGTCACTGAAAAAAAGCCGCTTTGGATTGCTCCTAAGCGGCTTTTTCGGTAAGTGATCAAGACACATGTCCGGTTCCCACCACACACTTTTATGTGAATTGAGGTAAACTCAAGTGAGTAAAGGTGTGTTCAATTCAGAATGGTGGAGGCTTGGTGAATGCGCGTTTGTCCAATACAATGACTTGCGGAGTCCAGCCGCTATACCAAGTCAGTGTTTTTACCTTCTCAGAAAAGTATGGTACCAATTTGACGGTACCCCGAAGGGATAAAAGGCTTGGTAGGCTCGGGCGAAGATCGATCGACAGTGCGGGTGTCAGTAGCGCCTCTTACCACTGCACCACGCCCGCACCCAAACTCGAGCGAGTATGTCAGCCTATATCCACGTAGCCTCGTCACCTTGAAAGGACTTTGGCCAAAGACTGGGAAGGGGAATATAATTCTGCACTGAAAGCATTAAAGTAGGTGTGCACTTCTTGAGAAGGACTATGCTACAATCGAGGCTTTAAAGTTCGTGTAGGGATCGTATATTGTGAGTAATTGCATTGAAATTAGGGGCGCGAGTGGTGCAATGGTAAGAGGCCTACTGACATTCTCATGGTAGTGCGATCGATCCCCGTTTGGGCTAACCAAGCCTTCCGCCTCCGGGTCGGGTAAATTGGTACCAGACTTGTCTGGGAAGGTGTAGGCACTGCCTTGAACAGCGGCTGGTCCCCGTGGGTTACTAACGTATGGTAGGCCCCAAACGTATTCGCCATGCCTCTGCGTCCACTACCTCATCATTACTGGTTATGTTTAAAAAGGAAAAGGGGTTCCCAGTACAAAGGTTCACACTTTTCCCTATAATAACTCGTCGCCGACGCTCCGCTACAACAGGCTCCTTCCATGAACCTTCTCCGAGAGATAACGAAGTGAATCATGACGTTCTCCCGCTCCTTTTCGAATGTTCTTTGTCATCCTCGACTCCGATGCAGCTGCAAAGACGTCTCGATGGGAACCTCGATGGAGTTCAATGGCCGGTGTTCGTTTGAGCTTGAGAAATGCCTTCCTTGAATAGACTCCATAGGGTGTCCGGAAGGTTGTAAAGCTGGAGATTACCTGGGCCCAGATTCATCATTGCTAAACCCCTGATAAGCCTGGGATAGCCCGAACGGCGCCCAACTTTGCCTATTTCTCTTATCGTTAGACTTCCCATGTTAAACTCAGTCTCTCATCGACTCTGCCGTCTGGTTCTGGCTGCGCCGCGGTTTCGGAGACCACTCGTCCGTTCATGAATCTGAGCGCTGGTTACTTTACCTACGCGTTTGTGCTGTCTCTTCTCTTGGTGGTAGGGTGAAGCCGTTTGGTAGCGGATTGTTAAGAACTAACAACAATAATAATATGAACCAACATTCTATTTTATTCTAATTTTTTAGTTGAAATTAAGCACAGTACTATTGTTTAGTACTATTCATGAGTTTCATTTGGCATACCTAACAGTGTAAATAAAATAAAAATAAAATAAAAAAAATAGCCACGGGCAGCTAGTTTTCACCCTCAATCAGCGGGTTAGCCGATTGTGTCTGGGTTTAAGTTTCTCTGGCTCTTCCAGGTCCTATAAAAAGGGGCTATAAACTGTAGAATACTTCTTTACACCATTATTGATCTATAGCTGATCGGTCGGTATCACTCTACCCCTCTCAAGTCGATCGATATCCGCTGCAGATCACGCGTTGCGGTTCGGTTATCGATCTCGGAGGGACGGGCAGAGGGCGGGTGCGCACTGCCATTCACAGAGCTCCTCGACCGTAGCTCCCAGCGGCCCTTTCGTCTACTCTTCGGCTTTTTAGATTTCTGCCTTTTATCTGATTGATCTGATGGCAAGAATCGATTGATCAGCTTCTACTGTTGTTCATCTGGCTCGTCGATTCACCAGCTGTTTCTCGGAGCGACTTTTTGTAGGTTTCGAGGTTTCTTATGTCTGTAATCACCTCAACTAGGATCTTGTCCTACTCATGGTGGCAATCGATAATTTGCTTTTATCCTCAACTTTTCCAATTTCAATGATCAATTTGATCGAGAAAAGTCGCTTTTGTTGGGATTTCATTCAGGGTATT
The DNA here is from genome assembly GCA_030553155.1 of Nippostrongylus brasiliensis. Classification (NCBI taxonomy): domain Eukaryota; kingdom Metazoa; phylum Nematoda; class Chromadorea; order Rhabditida; family Heligmosomidae; genus Nippostrongylus; species Nippostrongylus brasiliensis. The sequence continues at coordinate 5,424,930 of CP130736.1, read as the reverse complement.
TGAGGTGCGGGTTCTCAGTTGATATCCATTTTTGGTCCTTCGCCCGAAATCTGGCTGTACTTCGAACTGGTATGATCAGGTTGAAATCACCTATTTTATCCAAATCTCGTCTAGAAATGTTACCCAAGGCACTGAGTACCTATCAGTTACGATGAGATGGGCATGGTGGTTTCTCAATTAGTAGCAGTGGATTTCGAAATATCTTGCACTTTGGTCCGCAGACGCAAGACTGTACCGGCCAGTGCTTGTCCACAGACTAGTATGGGCTATAAGTTATACAGGAAACAGTTAAAGACGCTTAGGAATCAAAGGAGTTCCGGGAATACGATTCGACTATTTGGCACTGTTTGACGGTGGTTTCGGGCTTCTCAACTTACTTTCGAACCCGTAGACGCGGGGTCTTTCGACTATTCCGAACGGATTCATGAACGGACGAGCGGTCTCCGAAACCGCGGCGCAGCCAGAACCAGACGGCAAAGTCGATGAGAGATTGTGTTTAACATAGGAAGTTTAGAATAAGTAGGCAAAGGTGCGCGCCGTTCGGGGTTTATCGAGGGTGATCAATTATGAATCTGGGCCCTGGTGTATAGACAGAGCGTCAACAAACTCGGGTCCATCTACTCAAAAGATCACCACGAACGGGTGTGGGAAACGGTGCTACGTAGGCTGGAGGGTGCAGGCGGTGAAAAGACTTTCGATGCTGTATTTATTTAAGGGGTAAAGGTAAAGTTGTCGGCGTTGATTAGTCTTCTAAGGACGCGTCATGCTTTAGTGTTCCACTCAGAATCGTAGAGGCGTATTTGGTTACCAAGTCAGCTTCTTTACCTTCCCGACAGGTCTGGCACCATCTTACCCGCCCCCGGATGTTATGGAAGGCTGGGTCAGCCCGCGCCGGGAACGATCGCTCGACAGTGCGGGTGTCAGTAGCTCCTCCACTGCACCACGTGGGCCCTAAGCATGCATATTTAACAATTAGACCTCTTTAGAGCATTGTAGAGCACCAGGTAATACACCATTTATTCAAGTGTATTCGTGGTTATCCGGAATTCAAAAGAGAACACTCATATAGCATGTCACTATTGGACTTGGGTAATGATAATAATAGTCAAAGAAAATATCAGATAAACTAAAAGGTTGACACGTAACAATTTGATCCCTTCATGAGGTTACGCTGAAAAAATTTTGAAAATTAAAAAAGTGAAAAAAATCAAATACAAAAAGCCATGGGTACATGAGAAGGAGGGGCAGTCGAAGCACTATAAATTCTGTTCAACAGGGCGTAGATTCATGACGGGTATCTGCGCTACAGACCTGCGATTAAACCCCGGTCGACGCGCGTATTCGCATTCGTGAACGCACCGCGGAGTTTATTTGGGGGATATGGTGGGTCTATTACACCCCGCTGGCGCGACAAGGCATCGAACGGTGTGAAATCCGGTTGTGATGAATGCGAATATTGGTGGTCATAGTCCGGGTTTATTTCACCGGGAGTGCTATGTACCTTAAATGTTCGTTCATGAATTTGGGCCCAGGTCTACTGGAAAATTTGTCGCAACTGACCTGATATCTTCATTTGTACTGGTTGCACCCTCAACCTTCATAGCACCATGATTCGGCTTGAATTTCGGCTCGATCAAAGGCGGGTGTCAGTGCCTATGGAGCCAATCAGCGACGATTTACTTAGTGACAACCGCCCTTGAGGCGAAAATAGTTAAGACTGATGTATTGCAGGGGTTCATCGAAAGCCAAACGTCAGCATAGCCCCAGGTGACTTCGGGTCAATTGCGACCAGTTTTCCAGGGCCCAGATTCATCATTGGTAACCCCCCCCCCCGATAAACCCCGAGAAATACCCCGAACGGCGCGCACCTTTGTTTACTTTTCCTAAACTTCCCATGTTAAACGCAATCTCTCGTCGACTCTGCCGCCTGGTTCTGGCTGCGCCGCGGTTTCGGAGACCGCTCGTACGTTCATGAATCTGGGCCCAGTAGATCAATCGCACAAACGCGCTCCACAGGCAATTTTTGACCTGACACGTTTTGACACGTTTCTGTCGTTGCGCTGCGGTCGCGCAGCGTCAGCGGGACTCTCGGCGGACCGCTTGGCATTTCTGTTCCTCTACGGCTTCAGGGATAGCGTCCGTTAGGTTCCAATTCCGCAACTTTTTGTTTACGGACGGTTATTTTTGTGGTAGGTTAAGACAACACCTTGAAATAGTGGTTTCAGCTCTTTAGAATAAGCTTTCAAACTGAACAGCTGCTTATTTTTACACTTATGTAGTGCTCTTCTAGCGGCGTTTTCTTTTTGTAAGCTGGGTTTCAGGAAGGAAGCTTGAAAACCACAATGTGTTAACTGCGATGGAGTGGAACGGGACGTTTTTCATTCCCGCCGCTCCTTTCGCCCGATTGGCAATGGGGCAGCGCGGTGTAATTGAAGCGCAAATGCGCCAGCTTTCAAAATGCCGCTCAATGTGTTTCCACACCATACGGAAAGAAATCTTCTGACAGTTGTCAGATTTCAAGGAAATCAGTGTTTTCTAAATTTCTAGCCGAGTAATTTATACTACCGCCGTTAGAGTGTTGGTTTGCTGTAGTTGTGACGATTACACAGAAACCACCTTTGTGGAAACTTTTACTGGAACATTGGTGTCTTAGCAGCTTTCGAAAAGCTGTTTGGATGCACCCAGTAGAAGTGTACCTATTTTATTTGTGGAGTCCTGACAGAGTTGAAATTGATCTAAAATTAATTTTTCAAACTCTCCTTATCCTTACACCAATCTGAACAATTTTCGGCACTATTCCACTTGTTGGACACCAGTCATAAAAGCTTTTTCCTTCGTCGGATTTCGTCAAATTTGGTAACAGGGGGTAATCTGGGGCGCTGTTCACGAACCTGGTGTCCATTTTCCACCATGGTGGTCGGGGACCAACCACGACGCTACTTGGGTGGTACAGTTAAGATCACCGATTTTGCTGAAACTTTGCATAGGGGGGGGGGTTATTTGGGGTCCTGAACACGATGGTGCAGTCTAATTTCCAGATGGCGGCCAAATACGGTAGTTATCGGTGAGCCTCACCAGGTAGGGTCGGTAGGTCCTCACCTATAACTACCTTATTCGGCGGCCATTTGGAAAACGGACTTCACCATCGTGTTCAAGACACCAGAGAACCCCCATAGACAAAGTTTCAGCAGAATCGGTAATCCTAACTGGACCACCCAAGTTTTCGATTTGGGTGGTCTCCGACCACCATGGTGAAAGATGGACACCAGATTCGTGATCAGGGCCGCAGATTACCCCTCGGTACCAAATTAGGGCGAAATCTGACGAAGGAAAAATTTTTTATGACTGGTGTCCAACAAGTGGAATAGTGCCCAATTTTCTTAAGAAAAAAAGCGTACTCAAAAACTTTTTTCCCGTGCTTCACCCTCATCCACATAACCCACAGCCTTAGAATTGGTAGCGTGGTTATTTCAGCTCGACCTGATTACACTCTAATGCCATTGTTTGGTTACCACGGAATCGGCTCATCAACAGTTGTTTTTCTGCCCTCTCCATTCTTTGTTGTCGCCTATCTAACTGTTTATGTCTTTTAGGAGTCTCCAAGTTCTCTCTGCTTGGAACGTCGGCATGATTTTATAATTAGTGTCGCTACAAACCTCGTTTTTCTCACAGCAGCATGCCAGAGTCTATGTCTTGTTTTACCTATTGGAAAATGCTTTGAATATAGGTCCCGACATGCCAGTGCAGTAGATCTACGACTGCTGGAAAGGTCACGATACCAGACATCAGTCATTGACCCGTGCGCAATTGTCCTGCTGTTTCGTTGTAAACCGGCATTAAACAGCTGTTTGCGGCGCTGCAGGCTTACTGAGTAAACTTAAACTGCGCGAGGTTAAGGTAAAGGACCAGGGTAATTATGACTGACCTTTTTTTTGGCGTGGATCGCATTTTCGCGCGCTTGCGTCCTCCCTGCATCTTCGAGTGTCTCTATAAATCCGACGACACCACTCATAACTTTCCTCTTACTCTCAAGCGTATGCGTAGCGTATTATCATTATTTTTCAAATTTGATCGTATTTTCTGATAGTCTGTTCGTGGTAGGTGCACTACCCATTCATTGCTCACGTCTCTTTCATCTTGGCGGGTTTGTTGTTGAATTGTCAACTTTATTTTCGTTTTGATTTTTTAGAAATTGTTGTTGTCCACATTTCTAGCCAGCGATGGCGACCTCAGGAGGCGGTGATGCCGGCAAAGCAAGTGGGTGCTTTATTGTCATTTCTTTAGTTAGTTGTTTTAGTAGTGTAGTAACAGCTTGGTCAATTTTTCTCCTTTCAGCTATTTCGAAAAAGGATGTGTTGGCTGAAGCTGAGGCGAAGTTGGCGGCGTTGGAGGTGAATATTTTTTCCACAATCTCTAGTTGGGTGTCGTTGAACGTTCTGTGATTTCAAAACTGTCAGTTGCTTCGATTTCCTGGAGAAGACGACTTTTTACAGCTCGAACCCGCCCAGCCAATCATGGCGAAAAATAAGAAAGCCGGGACCATTGGAGGTCCGATATTGATTCAGACCAACGCGTTTGGCGTAGAGCTAAGTCAACCAATGTCTTTTTGGAGATACGATGTGGTGATCTATGCGGAAATAAAGAGCGGGAAGAAACTGGTGTACTTCACGAAGAAAGGCCGTGACGAGTGAGTGATTTTTATGGGTGTTACGTTGCTTGGGGGTGCGGTGTGTTTATCAATATTGCATCAACTCCAAGCTGATCAACATGTTATCATTGTCATATCTTTCATTCTCTTATTTTGGTGATGTGAACAGTTGTGTAGAGTTCACATGCCAAACATGATTAATCTGACCTAGTTGATCGTGAATATTGGAAGATATGACAGTGGGCTTTCCATCTATGGTTTGAACCCAGTTTGCTTTGATTGGCTTTCATAGAGGTTAATATTGAGTGGATTGTTCTGAAATTTCAGTTTTGTTATCATGAATCGCAACTTCAAATGCAAATTGATCTTCGATGCTGTTGTGAGAACAAATAGCGATTTCTTTGATGAACCCGGTCAACTGTGGTATGATGGACAAAGTATTCTGTATTCAGGAAAGGATCTCTTCAAAAACCGCGAACTGGTAATTTTTTGTTGTTTGTTGCAGAAGTGTGACCATGAGTGTTCATTTTGTCCTTCGATTTTATTGTCCCATCAGTGTTTTTTCAAGGACGTGCGTAATCGATCTGTAGATCATTTCAGACTAAGCGATAAAATGGATAATGGTGTTGACGAATTTCGTTTTAGAAACCTCTGAAGTTGCAAATCTCCGGCCGTGACTGTAAACACGATTCACTTTCAGTGATTGAGTGGATCACGTTTGAGATCGCTCCTGTAAAAGTCAATTACTGCGTGAGTTTAATGAATTCGTCTAGAGGAAAAGTCCAAAAGTTCAACTTTAAAAGTTTTTCTGAGAACTCTGCTCAAGGTGACACTGAGTAAATCGACGTTGGAAGAGAAAACCGCCAACCTGGATCTCGATCAGAATGATCGTTCGATCGTACAGCTTATGGAATTGGTCTTCAACCAAGTGGCTGTTATGAATCCGTGAGTAAAATTCTGTATGATAATGTTTATCGGCGCCATAAACGCACCCCATTCCAGGCAAGAACATGCCGTGTTTGAAGGAGGGAAGGTGTTCATGTCTCATCCATGGATATTCGGCTTCCACGAAAAGGACTGTCCTGATGTTGGAAATGGAGCGAGATTGTACCCAGGAACACAGAAAAGCGTGCGCTTTATCGAGGGGCCCGGAGGTCGCGGGTACAACAACCCGGCTCTTATCGTTGATGGTTAGTCAGCTGAAGGTATCGACATTTTTCAAATCTTAAATCCTAAGTTAAAATTTCTAGCGAAAAAGTCAGCCTTCCACGAAGAAATACCTCTGATCGAAAAAGCAAAACTTATTCTGAACGATAATATGCAGGACAAGCTTTCTAGGATTGCACTAGAAAGGCTCAACACCGGCATGAGAGGTGAGCATTTTCCATCTCAAGTGCTCTTTTACAAAAACTGAAAGGGCTTCGATTTATCTTACTGGAATGACTTCCAAGGTTTTTTCATAGTTTCGTTATTACCACTCTCAGAAATTGACTCATCAGTGTCACTCACAGTCCTTATTCTCATTCTCTACTTCTTTCCTAGCTGGTGCCACCGAGGCCTTAGGTTCGGCTAAACCTTTCCGTCAGTAGTCGATAGGCATTGGGATGTTTTGTCTACATTGAATTTCAAGTACCTTTTTGAATATTTAGGATTGTTCTTCTTCACAAAGCACATGGGTCATGAGTGCGACCATCAGATAGCAGGCATTGAAGTCCACACTGCTGAGGATACTAAGTAACATTTCTATTTAATTTTTTTCAGAAAGAATGCTGATCATTGCGCGTTCCAATAACCTATTTTCAGATTTGAACATAACGGAAAAATAATTTCTGTGGTGGACTATTTTTACGATAAATACGGCATTGAACTGAGGTGAGTGACCGTTACATTGTGTTTTTGCGGATCTACCGAAACCATTTCAAGCTTCTCAGATATCCACACGCACCACTCGTGAAAGTGCGCGAGCGCGGTCGAACCAACAACTATCCGATGGAGTTGGGATGGCTGAGACCAATGCAGAGAGTCAACATCTCGCAGCAGTCACCCGACCAACTACAGAGGACGACAAGGGTAACTTATCCACCCTGCAATAGTTCCTTTTCATGGCTTCTCTCAAAATATCAGGGTCGTTTCACATCAATTCTGTTGTCCAATTCTCGAAATTTTTCAATATAGTGGTTTGCTCATTCACAGCACTCTAGCCCCAATTTCACTTTCAGAGCTGTGCGGTACCCCCAGGTGAACGTCAGGACAATATCGCTAAAGGTGCTCGAGCTCTGAAAATCTTTGGCTCTGACGACAATGACTTCATAACAAATGCCGGATTGTACATCTACAAGAATCCTCTCCAGGTACCAGAATTACCAGTTTTATCTAAGGATTGCTACTTGGTGGCTTTTCGTTTTCGAGTTCATAAGAGCTCTGTTTTTGCCAAAACTATTAGTCGTTGTTGGGCATTCTTATACTCCATCCTTCTAAGCTTTACCATTCAGGTGCCTGGAAGAGTTCTTCCGCCTCCAAAGTTGCGGTATCGCGAGGACACTGTGGGAGTCAGAGATGGAAAATGGAGGTGATACTCGTTAACGTTTCCGCAATGTCTCTTCTCGCTAAAGGAGTTTTAGAACACCGCGTGGACATCTACTGATTCCTGCAGAGTGTGACGTTTGGGCTGTTTACGGATTGATCGCTAATCAGGATGAGAAGATCGTCAACAGACTCCTAATGTAGGTTTAGCTGAACATACTGAGTGTCACAACAATTCCGAAATGTGTTTTCCAGAAATTTCGCGGAAATGTTCTATAAAGAGGCTGGAGTTCGTGGCATAAAACTTCCGCATCCTGCTGAAATTGCGGTAAATATTTCATATGTGGTTTGCGTAATGTTTGATTATTCGTTTGAAACGAACGACACTTACACTGGAAAAGGTGGCATTAGTCCCTGTTTTCTTAATATCAATCCTATTTACATTTCCTTCTTCAATGTTCTTACATTGTTTTCAAGGTACGGGTCGATGAAGATCAGCTGGGAGATACCCTGAAGAGGGCAGCTCAGCATAAGTGCAAATACTGCCTTATTGTCACCGCAGATAGCATCAAGACGGCTCACAGTTTGTTATTTATCAACCAAATTCAATCCTATTAAATCAGTATTTCAAATATATTGCGCTACAGAGAGAATCAAGCTTTGGGAAAGAGAGTTCGAAATGGTGACTCAAGACGTCAAGCTTTCGAATGTGCAAAAGGTGTGTTTTCTGATTTACTGTACTTCATCGCATGTTTTTACGATGTTTTGCAGATTGTGAATGATAGGCGAGTCGTTACAATGGAGAACATTTTGTTGAAAGCTAATTTAAAACTTGGAGGATTGAACTATGAACTGGAGTTGAATGGAATGTTCGCAAACGAAAATGTGAAGTGCGTTCAACTGCCTCTAACCTTTCTACAATTCAATTTTTCATTTAATAGCTCACAATGTTGCAGGAACTGGATCCGCCCAGGACGTCTCTTCCTGGGGATTGGAGTAAGCCACGCGCCGCCCTCTAGACACGGTGATGGGGACAAATCAACACCATCTGTTATTGGTGTGAGTAGCTAAGTGAAAGTTGGACTGAACTCGACATAGCAGAGTTGGGAGGTGTATTTCTCAATTGCAGTATGCGGCAAACTTCAAAACAAATCCTTATGACTTTGTCGGAGATTATCTTTTCCAAAGTTCAAGGCGAGAAGAGGTACGGTGAAAATTCTTTCCATCATGACTTAATGGGATTTTTTAAACATCCTTTCTATATGGTACCCTTAAACCAGAGATCTTTCAGACCGTGACGACTGTATCGGATGTCGTGAATAATGTCTTCCCCAAATTTGCAGAGTACCATGATAATAAGTTTCCCAGAGATCTCATAATTTATCGCAGTGGTCTTTCTGAAGGCTCTTTCAGCACGGTTTGTCATTTTTAAAAGTAGTCTACAAGTTCTTCATCTTATTGTTGTGACTTCTTCCAGGTTATCACTCATGAAATTCCACTTCTTCGAGGAGCCTTAGCCCAGTTAGGAGCCAAAAATGTCAAGATCGTATTTATCGTTGCTCAAAAGGAACACAATGTTCGCCTCATGCTGGATCGAGTGCGTCGTTCTATATCAGTTTTTGATTATTTTACAATTTCATGAATTTATTATTCAGGTATTCGAGAAATTCAGCCTAGTCAGATACATTTGCAGATCGATCGCGCTCGCAAACCCACCGACCAGAACATTCCGCCAGGCGTTGTCGTAGACACAGAGCTTACACATCCCTCTTTCAAGGAGTTCTACCTCAATTCGCATATCACATTACAGGTACACTGACTTTGTATGTTTTGAAATTTGCTTTATTCTTGTCTCACTTCATTTTTAGGGATCTGCACGCACTCCTCGTTACACTGTTCTCGTGGACGACCTTGATTTGGATATGGATGAACTCGAAGGGATGACATATGTGCTCACGTATGATCATCAGATTGTCAATCTACCAACATCTCTTCCAACACCACTCTATGTGGCTAATCGCTATGCGGAGCGTGGGCGCAACACTTATACTGCTCATTTGTGAGTTTTAGACTTGTCTCGTTGCTACGTTTATTTCAGTACTTTTGAATAGAACCATAGAACCGAGAGCGCGTATATTGAATCGTACCCACTTCCTGCTATTCGATAAACTTTCTCCACAAAGCTCCCCGTTCAGAATTTCTGGATCCGGCTCCTCCGATTCTGGAGCATCGATCGACTACGGTCGCCTGGCACATCAACTCTCCTACAACTACACAAAGCTGAGCAACATCCGGGTAAACGCCTGAGCGACGATCGTGCTCCGACAGTTGCCATTCACTTACGTACTCGCGGACGACCTACTTTAAAATATTACCGGTTGAGTCTTTTATGATTGAAATTTTGTTTTTAATATATGCGTTGCATCGTGCATGTTGATGTTCCGCTGATTTTACTGGACTATTTTTGAGTAATTAAATCTCATCGTACTAGGAGCCTTGCCTACTTGCCTATTTTGTGTATGTTCTCGATTTACTGTAATTCGTTTTCTATTAGCTCGTTAAAGAGGCACGTTCTGTTCTGTTGAAGTTCTGTTCTTTTGCAGCCTTGCCATGATATTCCACATTACAGTTGAATGAGCTAACTAGATGAAGCACTCCGTAAGGGTATAGCTGATGATTTGATCATTAGTACCGAAACCACTCGTCGTGTGTCTCACAGTTGATCATTTATTATGCTCTTTCGACGTTCGGATTATCAGGCTTCGTTTTGTTGTTTGAAGTTTTTCTGTTTTGTTTTGTTGTTCTCGGTGCTCACTTCGATAATTTCTCGAATGTCCGTTTTTCTTGTAAATACGTGTTGTTGGAGTTAAACGGTATTCTCACCATTTACGGTTGTAGTTTTGATTTTTTGACGCATTTTTAGAATGTTTCGTATCTGCCGTAGACCATGTTTTGGAATCATTGAAGTTTCCGTCCGCTGAGTAATATGGTGAATTTGTCGAATGAAGGAGAGCTCTGGACTTGGAAACACTGTATCAATTTCAAATTAAAAAGGATTCTAGAAAATGCATTGATAGACACCTATTGATTTCTGGTAGTTTCTTTATAATCGAAAGGGAGTGAGGGAGAGGCTGGTTGTTCCCAGAACAGAATTGAGGAATACGGCATCAGTCGTTAGAAAATCTGGAGCTTTATGAAGCATCCCCACCCTAATCCGACAATATGATAAATTGCTCACTTTTTGAGTATCCGTATTGAAGTGCTTTTCAGGAATGCAAAATGAGAATGAAATGAAGCTAGCGCCTGAGGAGTTTCCTTGTTCCTCTGTTCTCAGAGAAAAAAAACGAAAAAAATTGAAAGAAACCTAACCAAGCGGAGTGAGAGCAGTCTCATTTTCAAACGCTCGTGTAGGCAACTCATCAAGCTTCATTCATTGGGCGCCTCAGCTCCCCACTTCTGCTTTTCCCATGAGTAGAGCAATTGTAAAAGTGTCTATCAATTTGAGGTTTATCAATCTTTTCTCAGACGTATTGTTGGTCCTTATATGCCAACCAAAAGACGGTTCCTCACCACTTTCAACAGAACTTCCATCTATCAAGACTAATTGTAGTACTGGTTACGAATGCGACATTCGTTTCTGAAACGCTGTCCGATTAGGTTACACTAGGTATACGTATTCGGGAACAGATCAGATCAAGATCACCCATATATATATCAAACTTCAGATCACCCACATAAATCAAACACATACATATATCAAACTTCGTGATTACGGCCACTGCACCCCTACACATCGGGTATCTATCACCCGATCGTGATGAATTTCAATTTTCGGGTGATATTCAGAGTTTACTTTGCTAGTAGCGTGATATACCCCGATTTCTTCATGAATCTGGATCCAGTAGAGGTTGCGAGGCTTTCACCAGCTACACACATCAACAGCATGCCAACCAGAAAATTCGAGAACTTGTGGGTGCTGAGAGGACATAGCTGCTTGTTGTTCGTTTCTAACGCATACTCCATCACTCACGGAATTTTCGTTTCTTCGGACCTTCCATTAGCTGAAGTAAGTGAATAAATAAACTGCATACGAATATCGATCGACTTTGATAGGTTACGGCTCCACTCTTCTCCCTTACCAGAGCAGTGTACCCCTGTCGACAGTTAAGATTGGTCAGAATCCCTCAGACAATCTCACAGACACAAAACTCGAATGTGGGCAATATTTCATTCGGCTTCTCTTCTCTCATGTTCCTTCCCTCTTCTATCTTTTCCCCGGTTCCTAAAGTCACGTAAATAGCTCGCTATTGAATAAATTGGTAAATAATTAATAAAAGCAATATGAATAGAAGTAGGAAGTGGCTGGGTATAGTTGTCGAAGAACTGGTTTACCTGGTCAATATAGGTATTTGGCAGCTCTTCCCCTGCCGCGCACCGTGGGCAATCGGACGAGTTGTCCGGGTGCCCGCATTACGAAAGCATCATCGATTACGGGACATCTCGTTCACCATATTTTCCTCCGCGCGCGAGCGGCTAGAGCCAGGTGGGGAGAGTACCCTCTGCGTCCTCGTGGCGAGCGCTGGCTGCCATAATGTGATTAGAAGGGAGAAAGAACTGCGATGTAGTTTTGTCCGGAGTTACTTGGAGTATTATTTTACCATGTGTTTTCCATATTTATAAGGGTATTTTTTCATATTAGAAACAACAACACAACAATTAAAAAAAATAACAATGTGCCTGGAGCACTATTCTACTATGTGTTTCCCATATTTATAAGGGTGTTTTTTGGAACAAGTAGATGTTTTGTCTTAATTTATTCAAAAAATGTAATTTAATTAGTGTAATGACATGAATACAGGGTGGCAAAAAAATTACGTGCGCTATAAAAAGTGTTCATAATTCATCTTTCTTAAGACGATTGCTCGAATAAATTTATACGCTTCACATTTCTGCCTCAAGATTTTTCAGAGACACTACAGCTTCTTTGGTGATCTCTTCTTCATAGATTTTCGCATTGCTTTTCTCCTTTCTATCGACAGAAATAAAAGTCTTGCCTGAAGCACTGAAATCGCCTGAAACCATTAACTTTATTGGACATCAGAATCTCACTGTGGTTTTTCGATTGCAGTAATTCAATGGAGTTACGTTAAAAAGATTGAGGGTGATCTTTAAGTGTTAAGCCACGTTGACAGTAAAAAAAATTCAATTCAATGGAGTTACGTTAAAAAGATTGAGGGTGATCTTCAAGTGTTAAGCCACGTTGACAGTAAAAAAAATTCAATTCAATGGAGTTACGTTAAAAAGATTGAGGGTGATCTTTAAGTGTTAAGCCACGTTGACAGTAAAAAAAATTCTCATCGAAACAGAGGTTGCCCTCATTGCGGCCTTATTGCGGTGCACCTTGTAAAATTCCCACAATTTCTTTCGATTCTTCAAATTTTCCTTCGAAAAACCGATAGTGAGCATCAAACAAATACTTTAGAAGGAAAAAAGCATGCAGAAAGATACTGAACAACTGTTAGAAATTAGTCGAATGCAGCGCGCACCTAATTTTTTGCCACCCTGTATATGTATGTAAAACTTAAATGTATGAGTAGAAAGGCGTAAGTAGAGGTATGTTAGAATTTAAGTGCAAATGTATGGGTTGAGGTATGAAAACTTCAAAAGAATGAGTAGAAAGGTGTGGTTTGAGATATGAAAAGCGTAGGTGAAGGACTACAAAAGAATGAAGGTTCAAGCAGATCCCTCCAGAGTTGAATCCATAACAGTTCAAAGTCATCACTGAAAACTTTGAACTGTTTCGCTCCGGACGTGTCAACCCCTTTCAAGCCCTTAAAGTCTTTCTTGAAATCCTCAGCGATGTTTTCTTGGCTATTTCTTGTTTCTCCTATGTACTTGGAGCACTGTAGCAGTCTCGTTCACCGTCAGACACCAGCAGCGGATGAGTAACCCGACGACGAGAGTGGAATGAGGACCGAAGATAGACAAAGAGGGTAGTAGGCGGCGACGGCGGCACCTAGAGCAGTGGTAGGGGGAAGAGGGTGCGAGACGGCGTGCAAAAAACCGCGCGGTTGCGCTGGCTTGGTGTGTCGTGAACGAGATGTCCGTCAACGAGCATCATCCGCTTTTTTGTTTAATGCTCCGTGTATTTGAGTAAATGAGCTCATTTATTGTTTGATAATAGGTGGAGGTTTTTAAATATTGTATCCTTATCATTAAGACCATATCGCCTTGAATTTCTGGGAAGGATATGTCACTCGTCTGTGTGTTCCAGTTTCTCTTATCTGGAAATCCCTCTCCGGTCCTGTTTCGCCTATTCATCTCGGATTGGGCACTATCATTATCGGAATGATAACCGTAACGAGGTGTATCGTGTCTCTAGAAAGTAGAAGTTCCGGAAGGTCATTTCCATTGACCATCATTTGCGAAGTGGTAGGAAGTGAGTGTACAAGGTAACAAGCTTTCTGAAGCTTCTTTCCTATAGTTGTTTGTCTGGTTTCACGTGGGAATACAGTCGATCGTTGTCATGTTTTTGGGATTCGCAGGTAAGGAGTGCGATTTATAGTTCATGGATTTGAGTTCACTGTCAATTAAGGTTACAGAAAAGAAGGCGACCTACCCACTACTGCTTTAGCAATATGAAAGAATATTATTGTTCGGTTTTGTTTAAAACTTGATTGTTCTAATCAAGAAGTTAAAGTAAAGAACACTGCAGTTGATAAGTAGTCGTCCAGGACTCCAGCGGTTGGCTAATTTGGACGAGAAAGTCTTCTCATCTTCGGATTCGATTATTCCGAAAGGCGGCTCGGCTGAATATCCATATTTGTTCAGTGGTCAATGTGTTAGCTTTCAGTGATCGATTCCTCTATTCGTTCAAAAAAAAAACATCATTTCACTCCAGGATCGACTTTCTATGAACCTCGGCGTGTCTTTACCTCCAATATTCAAATTTTGGTGCTAAGTGCGTCGGAAGTGGGACGTGTTTGTCTGCAACATTGCGTCGACTCTGGTGGTTAAAAAGTTAACGTTGTCATATATATCTTTGTTTCATTGTGCTGGTGTGAATAACTGTGTAGAGTTCACATGCCAAACATCACTAAAAGTACCGGGTTGATAGTAAATAGCGGCTGATATGACGATGATAACAAGTTATAGTTGACGCAATGTTGCAGACCAATCCGCTGCACCCCCCCCCCCTAATCCACATAGCCCCCAATTTTTTCCGTCATTTCATCTCGCTCTTGATGTACTCTTGTGCTAGTATTGACTGCGGCAAAGTTCCTGGTATCTTTTTGCGCCGGAAATTGTATTCTTTCCCGTCATTTTCACTCTTAATATGTCTTGTTTTAGCTTAATGGCTGACATGGAAGTTGAACACCCATCCGTTGCAACACAAAACGGTATACATTTATTTTATCCTTTTATTCGTTGCTTTTCACCATTTTTATAGCGTGTCTCTATTCCTGTGACCTATTTAGGGAACAATCATGATCACGGAGCTGAATTTATGGTAGAGTTGCCACCGTCTGCCTCACCTGCACAACCGGCAGCAGCGCCCCCTCAAGCGGCACCGACTGCTCCGTCTGGAAATGCTGAAGTATTTGTTGCTATGCCTGTTCTTCAACAGCATGGAGAGGTGAGTTTTAATTTGGCTACAAGTGACGTCAATTTTATAGTTTCATCATTTACATGTAGGTATTCGTCGGACCCGGATCGAAACGAGAAGCACAAATGTTGGGTTTGGGTTTAACGAAGCTGAGCTCGAGAAGGAAGGATGACTTGCATCTTGCCAAGCGTTACGCCATGGACGTCTCAATTAAGCAGATCATGCTTCGGCAGCAAAAGGCCCATCATGAAAATGTAACGTTATTTTTTATTCTATTTGATTTTCACTCTTAATAATCTTTATTTTCAGCAACAAAAGCAAGCTATGTACGCACAAGCGCTGTCTCTTATGGCTCGCGTCTATATTGGTTCAATTTCGTTCGAGGTCCGAGAGGAGATGATCAAAAAAGCGTTCGAAGTTTATGGTCCGATCAAGAGTATCAACATGAGTTGGGATCCAACTACTGGGGTGAGAAAGAACCGGGATTGTTCTCTCAGTCGCGTTCCTGTGGCTTTGATATTAGTTGTGAATTTCCCGTCTGGAAATGACCAACAATATTTCAGCATCACAAAGGATTCGCGTTTTTGGAATTCGACGTTCCTGAGGCGGCACTTCTTGCTCAGGAATCAATGAATGGCCAACTGATGGGCGGGAGAAATCTAAAGGTACGCTATACCGTGCACTTCCTAAAATTCGTGTGTTTGGGGCTCCAATTTAACTTCCTCCGTCGACGCCCACGTTGCACTCTTTTAGGTTTTTTATTAGATAGAAAATAAGGTGCGAACTACTAGTAGATTTTGTCATTGAGAATTCCTGCTGGTACACTATCTCGTAACGTGGTGTGGGATATAGCGAAACTTGGGTTAAAAATAAAAATGTTGCTTTGTGGCACTTGAGCTTGGCCGTAATACTGCTATTGGGAGATTGTTGTAAAGTGATACATCTAATGATCTCAGAAATAATTTTAAAATAAGGTTCGTTCCGCCACGACATCAGACGTTAAGGTTGGCCGACCGTCGAACATGCCACAGGCGCAGCCAATCATTGAGATGGTTCAGCAGGACGCGAAAAAATATCACAGGTGAGGCGACAGTCTCCATTTTCCAATCACCCAATTTGCATATTACAGTTCTTCCTCCTCACGAATACCAATCGTTACTTTTTAGGCATTACGTTTTCGTATTCGACCCAACGACATCATCTGCGTTTAATTTATGCACCCCATCAATTGTGTCTAACTAAACAACATGTATTCAGATAATAACCCAGTTCGTACGAAGCGTATAGCTAGCTTTTCTACTGGAATAATTTGTCGTTTCCTTGCGTGTCAATCGGAATTAAGAATTATCTCGCTTTTTATTTTACAGAAGCTGTTAAAATAAGGCCATCGTCTCAGTGGAAGACACGCTCTGCGCCACACTGTTTTTCCTAGTAGCGTCACTCAGTGTTTGCAGTATTCTGTTCTAAAATCAACACACTGAAAACCGATCAATAATGTGTTTACAATTACAGAGTTTACGTGTCTTCAGTACACCCCGACCTCTCCGAGAGCGACTTGAAAAGCGTATTCGAAGCGTTCGGTGAAGTGGTCAAGTGTCAACTAGCTCGTCAAAGTGCGACTGGAAAGGGAAGCCATCGGTTCGTTTATATTCCACTTTCTCTGCTACTTCGCTTATTACGGGAATTGCTTTAGGGAAATCATTGTTGTTTCAGAGGCTTTGGCTATATCGAGTTCAACAACGCAGCGGCAATGAACGAAGCAATCGCAGGAATGAATATGTTTGACCTTGGTGGTCAATTTTTAAGGGTTTGTTTGCAACTTTGGCGACATTTAGCTTCTGCGTATTGAATTCAATGTCTTCATCTATTCGTCTTTTTTTGAGAAACTCTTTTTAGGTTGGTCGATGCATCACTCCTCCCGAGGCGCTCACTTATTTATCACCACAGACACAAACGGCACTGCCTACCGCGGCTGCTCAGGCGGCTGCAGCTGTAACCGCAAAAGTGATGGCCGCGGAAGCTTCTGGGGTAAGCTCTCCATTTCTGCTATCTACATCATCGGTTTTGCAAACTACTAGCTTCCTTTGTACATCTTGAAGCCTTGAAGTTTCTAGTTCCTGTATTTCTAATTTCTTTTGTAGGTCGAGTGGTATGGGCTAAAACTTGTGTGTTCAGTAATTTAAGGGAAGAAGCTTTCGTCCAAATGTCTCTATTTTTTAGGCAGGAAAAGCAAATCAAGGATCAGGATCGAACTCCCCGAGGCCGATGAGCCCCGCTCGTGTGGCGTCACCGTCTTTGCCTGCTCCTGCCATGGTTTCTCCAATTGTTGCAGGCGTATCTCCACCTGTTGTAGTTACTCCGACTTTGGCGCCTCCAACCTTAGCCGCTCCTCCTCCACCTGTTGCCGTGGCGAAACCTCAGCTGTATGCGGTAAGTCATGAAGTGTCTCTAGACCGTGTGTTTTAACGTTTTGTATCACTGAATTAGGAATTATTAACGTTATTTACGTGGTTTCAACCGCTTCCACGTCATCTCTGTAGAATATCTCTTCATTTTTTAGCCACCTCCGATTACCCAAGTGCCACCGGTTACTGCTTATCCCACCGGTTACGGTGTCCCGCCACCACCGCCTTCCAACGGCTATCCTGTAGCTCCACCTGTCAGTGTTGTAAGTTTTCAGGCACTTCGCCCGTCAAATATTTTTTATATTCATTTATTGTTATAGCCTCCTGTCCCGCCTCCATCGGTTCATAGAGGATTTGGAGGATTCGTTCAACCACCTGCCCCCGTACAAGGAGTTCCACCACCTGGAAGTCTTCCTGCTGCGGTACCACCTCCATCACAGATTACGCCAATGATGCCGCCACCACCTCCTCCTGCTCAACCAGCTGCTCCCAAAGGAGAGCGGTCTTTCGAGGAGAAGGTATGTTTAGTATACCAATATAATCTAGTTAAAAATGTAAGATTTTTCTCGTCTGAATGTCATAATTTAGTCCTATGTCGATATAGTTTCCTTAACTGTAATACTACAACTTTTAGATGGAGCGAATTCTGGAGAGAACTAAAGCTAAGCAGGACGCAAAACTATCCCAACCTGTGACGTTTGGAGCATTAGATCCTTTGTTTGCTCCCAAGGATCCTTTAGCAGGCTCAGACGAACAGTCAGGAGGTACTCAACACCTCTTTCTCGTTTAATCTGTTTAGTATAGATATGGTAATTGATCTTGAACTGGTTAAGATATGCTCGCCATTACCGGAAAATCCAATCAAGATGTGCAGAGTATGGCCCTGGCACTAATTGGAGATAACGCTGTTGCACTGAAAGGACAAAAGGTATTGGCTTTTTTTTCAAGTTTGTTGTGGTGAATCTGGCACTATTCCACTTGTTAGACACCAGCACTCGATTTTTTTTCAGTCGTCGAAATTCGCTGAAACTTTGCACAGGGGGTAACTGAGGGCGCTGGTCACGAATCTGCTGCCCGTTTTCTATGCGGGTGGTCTCGGACCACCCAAATCGCTACTTGGGTGGTCCAGTCAGGATCACCAATTCCGCTGATCTTTGCCTATGGGCGTTATTTGGGGTCCAGAACACGAATCTGCTGTCCTTTTTTCACGTGGGGGGTCTCGGACCACCCAAATCGCTACTTGGGTGGTCCAGTCAGAATCACCGATTTTGCTGAAGCTTTGTCTATGGGGGTTTTCTGGTGTCCTGGACACGATGGTGAAGTCCGTCCTTCGAATGGCGGCTGAATACGGCAGTTATAGGTAAGTACCTACTGCCCTTACCCGGTGAGATTCAACTATAACTGCCGTATTCGGCCGCCATTTGAAAAACGGACTTCACCATCGTGTTCAGGACACCAGGGAACCCCCATGGACGAAGTTTCAGCGAAATCGGTGATCCTGACTGGACCACCCAAGTAGCGATTTGGGTGGTCCGAGGCCACCCACGTGAAAAACGGACAGCAGATTCATGATCAGCGCCCCCAATTACCCCCATAGGCGAAGTTTCAGCGAATTTCTGGAGAAAAAATTTCTGGCTGAAAAAAATCGAGTGCTGGTGTCCAACAAGTGGAATAGTGCCGTGAATCTTGCTAAATCTTCGTGTAATGCTCTAATTCTTTTATTTTCCATCTTTGGAATTGTTATCGTTTTTAACTAGATGTACACTAATACAAGATTTCAAGGTGCCCGGTCAACCCGATCCAAATGAACCACAGAAGAAGAAGAAACGCGTTGTGGAAGCGAAGAAAATCCAACCAAAAGTTAGTTTTCTTTTCCTTAAAATGTTATAACTTTGTTATTAGGGGAGTATGATGCTTTGTCGTGGTTTGTTTGTAATATTTATTAGCTTATTGTTTGTTTGTACATTTTTTATATGTCGTGAGCTTTTCAGCTTAACACCGCTCAAGCCCTGGCAGCCGCTGCAAAGGCTGGAGAGCTCTCCGACGCTGTTATCAATGAGCAAATGAATAGTGAAGATGCAACCTTAGCTTCCCAAGAGGGCTTGGCCATAAGGTTGGTGCTCATTTTCCTTTCTTGCACCAGTTGTTCGTTTCTGTAGTGATTAGTATCATTAATTAGCCTTTTTTCAGAGGCAATGATGCTCGACATCTGCTCATGGCAAAACTGATGAGAACGAATCGGTCAACGGTTCTCGTTTTGCGGAACATGGTTCGTGTGTACAGTCATTTTTTCGGTATTTATGGAGGAACAAGCCATAACTAGTCTCCACTGCGTTACTATTTCATTACAAGTAACTGAAATTAAGAAAAAAGCATTGCCTTTCTCATCTTCAGTTAGTTTATTCTGGACATTCTGGACATTTATTTAGTTTATATTCTGGACATTCTGAACTTCTATAGTTAGTTTAATTGGTCATGGGTCCATCCTGAAGCAGTCTATGGTCCTATTCATGAAATTAGGAGTTTTTCTACTCATTTTACTACTAGCCTATCAAGAGTTTCAAGCATTCCGTTTTTCAAGCTGGAATTGACTATCAATATTCCTTGACTTAACAAAGACTGGTGTACTTCAGGTCAACCCGCAGGACATCGATGAATACCTGGAGGAAGAAATCAAAGAGGAGTGTTCCAAATATGGAGAAGTACAAGAGGTTAGCGTCTTCATTTAAACGTACAATAGTTTTTGGCATCACCCTCATTATGTCTTGTTTCAGGTGGTCATAGCAAACGATCAAAGTGCCGGTGTTGTGAAAATCTTCGTCCGATTTTCAGATCCCAAACAGGTGAGTCATAGTTGTTTTCTTTTCAACTCATAGAGAATCGGGTTTTTCTTTTGCAGGTTGACACCGCACGAGCAGCGCTTGACAAGCGGTTCTTCAGTGGAAACACTGTCTCAGCCGAAATTTACGATCAAGCCATGTTCGACCATAACGATCTCAGTGGATAGGCGGCACTTTGTTGTTGACCGTTGGGTAAATGTGTTTCAATTGTTAATTAGTTTGTTGTTATTTTTCCCTTGTGAATTAGCTGGTGTGTTTTCTGAGTGGTTTCATCATATGTCTTAGGTTGTGTGTCTTTAACATACTTTCTAACATGTCCACGAATTGGCATGAATCATCTTGTAAAGTTTAATGTGATGATATATCAATGTTGGTCAAATACCTGGTTGATTGCTTTTACCTTGATTGTATCCGTCGAGTTTTTATTTCTGTGTACCATCAAGCTAAGTAATTTTTTCCGTCATACACGTGTTCGTATTCTTTTCCTGGGTACCACACTATCTGCACCGTATAAATAAAGAGCTAAGTTCAACTCCGTTGAAGCCTGTGGAAGTTGAGGAATCATAAGTGACTCCGTAGATTTTTCGGAAAACACTGTGCTCGGCCCACGTGCAGCCGTTGCGCTCACCTTTTTTTTCCTTGAAAAGGAGAGTGCGAAAATTGGGAGGAAATGGTCGTGCTGAATCCATTTCCATCAGTGGAGGTGGCAGAGTGGCGGGCGTTGATCAGTCACCCTGGGGCTAAATTCATGATGGGTATCTGCACAATATACCCGAGAATAAACCCCGGCCGGCGCGATTATTCGCATTCATGAACGCGCCGCGGAGTGCAATAGACCGGCGATACCCCCCCCCCAAATAAGCTCCGCGGCGCGTTCATGGATGCGAATAATTGCGCCGAACGGGGTGTGTTTTCAAGTATATTGTACCGATACCCGTAATGAATTTAGGCCCTAAGTGCTTGATAGCTCAAGGCCCACTCAAATCAATGTGCATATTTGTCTGATAAGGTGACTTGTGGAGGCCAGCAGCTGTTCGCAATAGCGTTTTGAACCTCCCGGAAAAATAGTGCCGGTTAACCTTACCCGACCGTGGGGAGATGGAAGGCTTGGCTTATTTGTAACCATTAGTGAGGCCCTACTTGTAACTTGCCTATTTTCAGGTTATTTAGACAAGGCGTGAGAGCCGGAATAACCGGTTGTGTTGCTCCACGCACTTGTAAAAGGAGGAGAGAGGCTAGTAGATGTAATGGGCCTGGGAGAGCTGATGGGTCTAATCGTTCTACATCGTCAAGGGAGTAGAGGGACTAATGGATGGAGAAAGATTAGTGGAAAAGCCCATCAGTCCCCTTAGACTTGGTCTTCCTTCCTAGCATGACTTGGCTGTTCATGGGATGAGGGTTCGACTCTAGCCCTATCCATGATTTTTTGCGTATTTTTTTCCGCTCAACCTAAACATCCACTGACTAGATGATTGTCTCGAAGTGAAACAGAGCAAACAAGACTTGCTGCGCGAAGATCGAAGGTCATTCGAGTCGTGTTTATCATGTGGTGTCCAGCCATCTGCTTAGCTGTCCGCATCGATCTATTCTCCTTCTCATGGCCTTTCTCTGTGTCACGTCTCTCTGTCTCCCAACCACTCCGTCCCTCCGATACCCTACAATTCCCACCACCCATACACTATAATTCTAGTCGATTTTTTTTTCCAGCCGCTGCACACAGGTCTAATAAACTAGTTCCCGGCCGGTAGCTGGTGCACGACGAAAGCGGAGCGCATTACACCGCCAGTCGGTAGTTTGCTTTCCGTTATACTTTTGTACAAAACGACTTTTTAGTATAGTATTTCCTTAGTTAGTTACCTTTTATGTCGTTTTACGCTGTACCATTCCTGTTGGGGCCTTTTTTAGCCTTTTTTCGCTTGCTTTCAAAGTGGGCGGGGTTGTTTTGACTCTACGCATGACCTGGCCTCGGCCGGCCGACGATAACGCCCACCTCGGCAATCACATGTCTCACTCTCATCTTGAACATGCTCCCGTGATATCTTTCTGGGAACTTCTGTTAAACTTCAATTGTTTTTATTTCCGAAGAAATCAAGTTTCACAAGAGGCCTTGTTTCTATGCCCTGTTCCAGGGTTATTCTTTACATATCTTCATTCTGTCTAGTGCGAAAAGATGAAGAGATTAATAGAAAACTTTATAATTTGCTTCACTTTTATACTTATCAAAGTTGTTGTCGGTGAACGTGCCCCTGATGTGATGTCTTTCTGGGGACTTCTGCTAAACCTTAACTGTTTTCATTTCGGAGGAAGTTAAGTTTCACAAGAGGTCTTGGTTTCTAGGTCCTATTCCAGGTTTATTCTTTACATATCTTTATCCTGTGCAACTTGGTAATTTGCTTCACTCTTATACTTATTAAAGTTGTTGCTCGCTGCTCACGTCGCTTTTTAAGGGACACACTCTTTTTCCTTTATATCTAGTTTCTTTATCAGGTTTAGGTTCTGCAGCATTCTAAGACCTAGAAGCGCTGGAAACAATCCACTTGACCTTTCATCCTGTCCTTTCAGACCCCTGGACTTTAATTGGCTTGAGCAGCTTTAAGTTGAAGGGGATTAGGATCTATGAGGAAGCTTAGTTTTTAGGCCCAGTCCAAATTCAGAGTGCACTTTAGAGTTGCAGAGAGGCCCACGCTCTTTATTGGATTCAGTTTTTCTTATCGCATGCTAGATTTGCAATTTGCTGAGACATAGAAGAAGCATAGAGGAGCTGAGAACTTCTCCGGGATACATTGCGATGGGCAGAAATTTCTGATAATCTCTACAAACACTGCACAGACTTCCAAAATTTCTCTCTCAATATCATTATTATCATTTTACACCTCTTACCAGGGAATGCCGCCAACCTCCCATGGAACTTTGAATTGAGACCTATATCAATCGATAGATCTCGGAACACTGATTACAGATCTGTAGATCAAATTTGCAAAATGGGTCTCCTAAGCGATTTCTGGCTTGCGAAACCCTGCGTTGGGCGCGGTGTTGCGTAATGAGAAGGGCCGCTAGCACTGCCGGCAGCTGCGGCTGTGGCGCAGAGGTTGAGGTCTCGCCTCGCAGTGGTGGGGTCGTGGGTTCGGTCCCCCGTGGTGGCATTATTTTTGCATATGTTAGTTATAGTCCGTGCGGACCATAGGACGAGATCGAACTCGTTTTTAACACTTTTTCCAGCGAACGACTGATGGTGACTTTCACATAAGTCTCCTAGGTTACTTGAAGTTGGGAACGCATTTCAGCAAACACATTGTAATGGCGTGAGAAAACACAAATATTTACTCCTTCCTTCTAAACTTGTCCTAACCTTCATCAGCATTGATGGAACAACGCAAAAAAATGTGTAAAACAAACATACTGTTCACAAACTGCACATCTTATGCAGGCTGTCTCCATACAACCATTCATAAAGCACTCAACCGTACTAAAGTCGAATAAATAATCACCAGGGGTGACAAACGAACCAGGATGATCATCGACATATCCTGCCTTGTACCATGAATACTTCAAAAATTTGGAAAATCTAGGGGCGCAAA
Organism: Nippostrongylus brasiliensis; assembly: GCA_030553155.1. Lineage (NCBI taxonomy): Eukaryota > Metazoa > Nematoda > Chromadorea > Rhabditida > Heligmosomidae > Nippostrongylus > Nippostrongylus brasiliensis. Next base: position 5,401,330 of record CP130736.1, on the reverse strand, counting down.
ACATCCGATAGACTTGTGATATAACCTTCAATATGTTGTCCCTCTGTGTCATATTAAATTGCACATTGTTCACCATGCGGCAAACCTTGCGGCAATCTTCCTCTCTTCGCGTGTAGCTGCTCTGCTATCTTCAGCTGATCCAAATTCGGAGAGCAGAATAGAAACCACCTTTGCTGGAGACAAGGGCATAACGAATGAGTAAAAATCAATAACACGTCGAAGCCTTCAAATTTGATCTACCACTGCAGGCATTTGACCTACTTGCTAGAATTGCAGTGAGAGCGCTTGCTAGAGTTAGATTCAGATTTGAGTAGTTGTGTTTGCGAACAGCATGTTTGCTTTTCTGTATTGTTTCTTCAGTGTTGAAGATCGTTAGAACTGTAGTTAAGAGAGTAAATTTCCGTATTCAAGTGACGTTGCAGACTTATGTGAAAGTCACCATCAGTCGTTCACTGGAAAAAGTGTTAAAAACGAGTTCGATCTCGTCCTATGGTCCGCACGGACTATAACTAACATATGCAAAAATAATGCCACCACGGGGGACCGAACCCACGACCCCACCACTGCGAGGCGAGACCTCAACCTCTGCGCCACAGCCGCAGCTGCCAGCAGGGCTAGCGGCCCTTCTCATTACGCAACACCGCGCCCAACGCAGGGTTTCGCAAGCCAGAACTCGCTTAGGAGACCCATTTTGCAAATTTGATCTACAGATCTGTAATCAGTGTTCCGAGATCTATCGATTGATATAGGTCTCAATTCAAAGTTCCATGGGAGGTTGGCGGCATTCCCTGGTTAGTTGGTTTCTATGTGGTTAGAACCACATAGAAAAGGTAATCACCTGCAGCGGCTGGTTTTGAACGCGATCGTTGTATTTTCACTACCCTTCCATTTGATTGTTTTTAATTTTTTGAACATCGCTATTGTTTTACTAACACACTTTTCTTGTTTTAGAACATAATCATATATAAGGTAGTGAAGATATATACATGAAGAAATGAATCAATGGGAGACTTTTTGTCATAGAATTGCTTTTAGTATCATCCTCACTCTAGTAGACTCTGAAAGAGTGTCTAGTGGAGATAATTCACCGAGGAGGAATAATATTTTTTATTTCGGAAAGGGGCCATAATATCGGGATATACAGCTGCGAGACATCTGCGTGACTTCAACGGAACAGATGTAAGCTTTTAAGCCTTTTTCTTGAGAACATAACGGCAGGCGAAACCATTCTCTTGTCGGCGCATATGATTGTGGACAATTGCCTATTTCATTTTTGATGAATATGTCGTTTCAAAAGGAATAACAATGCGCATATTTCAAGGTTTTTTGGGAGTCGTGGCGTGGACGATGGCTTAATCGTGTGAGCGAATAGCTCCATAGACGACGTGTCTGTCCGTATTATTGGCATTGACTGTCGGAGCCGCCGAATGCCGTCTTCTTTTTTCTTTTGTAAATAGAAAACTGGTTTGTAATGTTCTTAGCCTCGACCATTAACAGTATAACAACCAATCTAAAACAGGAAAAACGTTCTTGTTTCCACAGTTTCTCTTATCTAACGTTTTATAGTTTCGTCGCCTAGCTAAGAGGGTAGTGTTATGGAAGCAAGTGTTACAATTAGGACAGCCTGGCGGGTTCTTTTCAATCGAATTCACAATTTACAAATGACAGACAACCTCGCGATGTTTTATCTCTCCTTGTGAAGCCGTTCAACCCTCGAATGCTCCAATATGTGAAAAATTTGCCTTCTTCATTCATTTCGTAGCGAGCATATACAAACGCAATTTTCCTCGTATAGGTCGAGTCAGGGAAAGGCCAAAGATGTGAGCGAGTTCAGGGAGATCTTATGCGTCAGGACTTCGATTGATTGATTGTTTATTACATGTAATTGGGACATAACATAAAAAACCAAACTGACAACACGAAGCACAAAACCAAATAAATAAGCACAAATAACGGGTCTAATAAACACAGATGGAAGAAGCCAAGAAGAGTAAAAAGAAAAAGGAATACTCCTTTGAACACCATTGTGAGATCCCTTCACTTACGTTCACTTAAGTTGGGAGCCCGAAAATTTTTGCTCTAACAATGCTACTGGGTACCTACCCGAGTATAGGTTACACCATGACACCTTATCATTAGCTTTTGAACACTTTTTAACAATGTGATATCCTTCATTTTAGTAGCATTTTTCCAAACTGTTGTTTCAAATTCAGCTATCGATCGCACATGGGATTTGTATGCTCGCAGATACCTTTGGCGGCCTTTAGAACGCCAAAATTGATCTCCACTGGAGATGTTTTCCGGAAAAGTAATTCTCTAACCATTCATCACGTCTTACTAACATCACTGACGAGTCTGGAAAGGGTAAGGAGGTTATCTTCCTTCGAATGCGTTTTAATCTTGTGTACAGAATATTTTGTCAAAATGCTAGAGTAGGTGGTTTATGCGGAGGGGGTGGGGTAACACATCGGGTAACCAACCACGAATTACATTCAGGCCCCTAAAGACGATAAAGGCAAAAGGCAAAGGCATAGTAACATCATAATATTTACACGTCCCTTACCAAGATTGAGTCCGTGGGGTTAGAGATATCTCCAGTCATCCTTCAATTTCTGATAATGAGTAAAATTCTTTTGCGAAGCTAATGGGCTATTCTACTATCTCGTCCGGAGCGATACAACCAGTGATTGATCGGAGCCGAGTGCTTGCAGTGTGCATGCAATGACGTCCAGAGTTTTTTGAATTGACAGCCACGAGAGATTCTGCGTGAGATGTCAGAATAGTGGCGGCAGCCATTGGAGCGCTGCTCAAATGAAATCCTGCTGCTTTCGCCGCACTTCTGAACGTTCGTCAGGTGTACGTTTCGTTTCATCTACATTTACTGCTCTGTCCACCTTTCGTTTTCCTTTCGGTTTCGTCAATTTCTTTCGTTTTTCCGTTTCGTTCTACTTATTTCGTTGTTTCGTTGTGTTCTGCTCAATATAGGCTGTTCTGCTTGTGTGTGCGGGAATCACCGACAAATTCCTCTGCATTCTAAGTTCTAACTGGTATTGCAGATGACGACGGCAGTATCTGGTTGTAAATTTTGCGACATAGCGAACTACAAACGGGATCTTCATCTCAGAGAGTCGGACAAAGTACGATAAGTTTTTCTCATTCGTTTTTCAGCCATTTGGTTTTCTATTTGTTGCCATCGTTATTTGTCTTAACATTGGTGTGAATCATGAGGTACTGTAAAGTCACGTTAGACTAATATAGTGACATTATATGCAATTAGAACTATCAGCCGTCATAGTTAATTTGCTCCACTCAGCCATTCTGCCGTTAATGAGATTGACATTGAAGTGGCACGAGGTTCGTTCTAAGGCACTACTCCACTTGTTGGACACCAGTCATAAAAATTTTTCCTTCGTCAGATTTCGCCCAAATTTGGTACCGGGAGGTAATCTGGGGCGCTGTTCACGAATCTGGTGTCCATTTTTCACCATGGTGGTCGGGGACCACCCATATCGAAAACTTGGGTGGTCCAGCAAGGATCACCGATTTCGATGAAACTTTGCATAGGGGGTTATTTGGGGTCCTGAACACGATGGTGCAGTCCGTTTTCCAGATGGCGGCCGAATACGGTAGTTATAGGTGAGCCTCACCAGGTAGGGTCGGTATGTACTAACCTATAACTACCTTATTCGGCGGCCATTTGGAAAACGGACTTCACCATCGTGTTCAGGATACCAAAGAACCCCCATGGACAAAGTTTCAGCAGAATCGGTGATCCTAGCTGGATCACCCAAGTTTTCGATATGGGTGGTCTCCGACCACCAGGTGAAAATCGGACTGCACTATCGTGTTAACTACATTATATTGTAACTACATTATACAGTAACTACATTATATTAGAATAGCTGGCTAGAAGTTTTGCTTTATAGATTTTTCTCCAAGATGACTTCTATTTCGAGTGATTTGAAATTTGACTTTATTGGGATATTATGAAACTTACTGTGAACGATTTTTTTCGTTGGTTTTACTAGCGGGCTCAGTCTACCTGAAAATCTATGTCTAATCACTAAATCAAGCGATAAAAGTTCTTGACATGCCTAATCGAACCAATAAATCACAAATGAAAAACAATTAGAACGCGGCTTGTTCGTCCCTGTTCTCCACGCTCTAGAAATTCGTAATATCCTGTTGAACCACGGACCTCTTCTATCTTGTGGTTGTGAAAGTTCTAGGACATGTTTGTACTCAAGTAATTACTAGGAAAGACCTGTAGTTGTAACAATTACTAACCCACATTAGTTACTGTTTTGTTGGCCACAAAGATGCGAAACCCGATGTTCTGTCAAATCAATCGTTCGTCATTGTAAAAACACGGTGCGTATGTTTTCACTGCAAAACATGCGCAGCTACGTAAACAAAACGATGGCTAGGCTCTTACAATAACAATTCGGAAAAGATTTTGAGGCTCAGAACGAAACTGTAGGATTTATTCGCGGGTGAGAATTATAGAGATGCATTTTGCTGCTACATGTGTCCTTGTCTGTTTTTGATTAGTGATTTGTTGGTTTGGCTATGTGTGTCGGGGAACTTTTGTAAGGTTGTTTCGCCTTTTCACAATTGTGCTGCGATTTCGGATAGCTTCGTGGTTAATCCAACATCGTCTTCTTGGAAATGTTTAATACGACTCAGTTGTTCTTACACAAACTCTTTCCTTTCTCTCACTTCATCTTTATTACGAGTGCATTACTGCCTCCTACAATTAGTCTAGTGCTTCTCTTGGACTCTGAGTGCTCTTTACAGACTCTGAGTGCTACTACGTCAGTCCCAATTTGGCATTAATCTGTAGCGTGAATCACCGACAAATTTTTAATTGCATAGCGTAATGGGGTGCCGAGCTCGTGGAGGTCATGCAAATATCGGAAAATCGTCCAAATTCGCCATGTTTTGATTGTCTGTTTGCCCATCGCACAGTGACAGACCGTAATTGCCGTGTTCAGCACATTAAAAAAACCTTGATGGGGACCGGAACTATAATTCTATTTGGGGAGACGATTGATAGACCCATTCTTTGCTCTTCAATTCACCTCCGAGAGATGAAATAGCGTACTAGGAATTGGTGGTATACGTTGTTTAATCAGTCGATTCGACTTGAACGCAATCACAAAATTTATTGATGTCCGATACTGATACAATACCAGCCTTTTTCAGTGTGTTGTCATTCGAGACATTAAACCGAAAACGCCTCATCATTTTCTTGCCGTCAGTAAAGCACACATCAACAAGCCGACTGATTTAACAGCTGCCGACATTCCACTATGTAGGTTTTTCTTCGATTTTACCAGATTCATCCCGACTGATTCGAAACTCTTACTAGTTATACTTACATCCAAACTCATATCGATGAATTGAATCAGGTCTTTCTGTAGTTGCATTTGTGACAATGGAAGATGAATTGAGATTTTGGTGTATCTAGTCATCGTTTTTGTAGTTCATTTCCTTGTTGATCGCCTGAATAGTCCATTTGATAAATATATAAGTAATAGTAATCTTTATATGGTGCGAATCAAGGTTTTTACTGCAGTGATGGACATGGAAAAGACCGGTCGAGAATTCTTGCGAGCGAAAAGTCAACCACCTGCACATGCACATTCTTTACCCAATCAGCGAGGTAAGTTTAGACCGTCGATCCTCGACAAAAACGTTTATTTGACACATTGACGACAATACGACCCACCCGTGGGTCGTACGTTGTCTGCCGTATGGGAAAAGACCGGTCGAGAATTCTTGCGAGCGGAACTGAAGGCTAAAGGTGAAGCGGACACAGTGGAGGATATGCTTCGTGTTGGATTCCATTGGCCACCGCTCATTTCCGTCAACCACCTGCATATGCACATTCTTTACCCAATCAGCGAGGTAAGTTTAGGCCGTCGATTCTCGGCACAAAGATTTATTTAACACATTGACGACAATACGACCCACCCGTGGGTCGTACGTTGTCTGCCGTATGGGACAATACGACCTACCGGTGGGTCGTACTCTTTCGAAGTGTCGTTTTCTCCGACTTTTGACAAACTCCCATTTTTTTGTAACGAGCGTATTACAAATATCCCAAAGGTGCTGCAGACATCGTGGTTCAATAAAATATTTTTTCCAAAGCACATTTATTCGCATTGAAAACAAAACTACTTCGGCACTAATCGAGGGATTCCTTGCTAGGATTCCCTCTAGGAAACTTTTAATGGCCAACCGTTGTCAAACGTAGGATTCCCTCTAGGAAACTTTTAATGGCCAACCGTTGTCAAACGTCATCTCTAGGGGTTGTCGAGGTCGCCAAATACGATGGTGATGTCCGTTTTCCGAATCACGGCCGAAAACGAGCCACGTCGTAAACAAAGGTGGTCCGATTCAATCAATGCCACCGATTTGATCTATGCTGCGTTGAAATGCGACCATTAAGGTTATCGAGAGCGCTGAACGCAATGGCGATGCCCATTTATATGGTACGGAAACGTACCACATTGAAAACACCATTTCCTGGGATAATTTGACCTATCCGTGGGGCGTTTTTGCAGCGGGCAAAACGCGCGTTGGTCCCACACGCGCGAAAACGGAAAATAGGCGCTGTCGTCAATGTGTCAATGCTTTTCCAACCGGAACAGATGCTGTAGAATTTAGTGTTGTGAAATCACCCCTTTTATTATGAGGTGTTGACTCCTACATAGTTTATAGTTATTGTACATCAGTAGCCGAGACGTGTTTATTTCCCCATTATATTTTCCACGGTAGCGTTTTCTCATCACACCTTCAAACTCTGCCTCGCCCTCCTCATGAATGACCCATAATTTTGTCCGTGAAAAACCAGAGATCTATGTATTCCGGAGATTACCTCATTATCGATGCTGCTTTAGCTGGGCTTCTTCTCACGGCATCTCACCTTCCGACCTGGGAAGGTTTTCCGGACGACGAGCGAGGTTATAGATGAGCTGAGGAAGGACGCGAAAATTCCTGATCCACTCCACGGTGAGTCCAGTTAGTTGGTTTCTTAGGTTTATTTTTATCCTTAGTTTTTGTCTGGAATCAGGGGTAAATTTTTCCGTTTTTCAGATAACCCAGCAAGACACGACGAGATGGAAACCCTCCCTGCCCATGCAGTTGCAAACTAAGCCCAATCCCTACCAGCACGTAATCTTTCCACTATAAAACGGTTAATATGAGATTGGAGCACCTCTTTGTTCATACATATATGGTTTATTTGTGTTGTTGTAAATATTTTGAAGTGAAAATCACATTTTCGAATATGTATCTGTAAAGCTCATGAATTCGTCATCCGATTTACCCAACAGTTCACCGTAATTTCGGCCATCTCCGGTATAATTTCGAATCGGATGTGAAATTTGGGTAAGAAGGATGATGAGCTTAGGTCTCATGAACAGATAGTAAAAGTAACAGGAATTTGCTAGCCGCTCAAAGCTGATTTTGGGCTTGTGTGTTGGCACTTGTCATGTCAAGATTATTCACCTCAACACGCCGCTTTCGTTCAGCTTGTATCCTGAAAGTCTGGTGCCTGTATGAGTGATTATTTAACCACGAATAAATATAAAGCACCTCTTTACAATCTATATAGTTTAGTATTCGAAATGGGAAGCGAACAGCCAGGTTTTAACCATTTTTTACTACTGCTTGGTCTAGTTTTCATCATCAGGATAAGAGATCGTGATGGTGGGGCACCAGTGCTTACCTGATCCCCTGAAGCGATGGATACACAGTAAACCGTACCAACAACAGGTAAATGGGTATGTTGTTGTGTCCTAACTGTTTATAGAGTTTAGCAACTGGAAAACACTGCCTATGTTATGTTCCCATATGTTTTGGAGGCAACGCTATTACTGGTTTGTTGCGTTTCGTGACCCATTTGCAGTATTTGTTAGACTGCAAATGAGAAAAAATTGTTGTTAATTAGGCTATGATTCGTCCCAGGTGTCTAGATGTACCTAACACGCCGCACCAGACACGAAATGAACGGATCTGGATATAATTCCTGTCCGGCTAACAGTAGAAGGCCGGATTCGAATCCGGGCCCAAATTCATGACGGGTATCGGCACAATATACCCGAGAATAAACCCCAGTCGGCGCGATTATTCGCATTCATGAACGCGCCGCGGAGTGCATTTGGGGGGTATCGCGGGTCTATTACACTCCGCGGCGCGTTCATGAATGCGAATAATGGCGTCGAGCGGGGTTTGTTCTCGGGTATATTGTGCGGATACCCGACATGAATTTGGGCCCTGGAGGTATGAATGAACTCTGCTAACTTTACTAACAGCATGGTAAAATGACTGTGGTTAACTTTGGGTGTCATGAAGCACTTGAAGAAATCGATCTGCCAACCAGGCCCTAGAGATCATATATACAGGAACATAACGATAGTTTCTTTTATTGACTTTTGTATATCTCAACAACAATAACAACGATGACAACAGGAGACGTCTACAACAAGAAATGTGACAACTTCTGAACAAGCTGAAAACGATACCAAGATTATTGAGGTTTGCGTCCACTCTGTCGAAGAAGATAATTTCGTAGACTTTTCTGTTGATCTCGGAACGATCGTTGCCGATTCTTTCCGCGGACCTTGGCTTTGATCATGTTGAACACTTTTTTCTTCGCCAATTCTCGATTTGTTCTGCCCACGTGGGATCCCTAAAATGAGAAATTAGTTGTTGGTCACGAAATACGGTAAAAATTTGGTAAACACCCACAGTCTTCTTTGGTCGTCCGAACTTCTGATTTTCATCGTGGCCTTCTTTGATATCTGCCAAACGCTCCTCTTTCGACTGCTTGCGTTTCTTGTGGAATTGTTCGATATCCTTTAGCCGAGGTAAGCCGTCTCCGTCTCCACGTCTGAAAAACAGAACCTTTAAATTGAAAGTCTGCTATGTTTCTTTTATAAATGTGAACTAGAAACTACCTTTCCATCCGCTCTCCCAGTTCTTCAATCAATCGCACATCATCATTCTTCCTGTTATTTCCCAGCTGCTTCTTCAACCGTTTCTCACCTATCAGCTTCTTTTTGAGTTGGTAGACTCTGATTTGTTTGAATTCTTCCTAAAAAATCAAACTCCCATTAAAAGGCCAAGAATGATCAAAGTAGTGATTAAATGTAGTTTCCAGTACCTGTGTCAATATCCGATTTGAACTAATCAATTCTGCTTTCTTCTTAAGATCTATCTCGTCATTTTCGGTAACTTGAGAAACTGATCCAGCATCTTCATGTGACATCTGAACAGGAGAATTTATTTAAATTTTGACTAGAAGGAGAAACAAAAGAATCTGAGAGCAAGCTCTTACATTGACATCATCGTCAGCCCCTTCGTCGTTACTTTCCTGGAAACAGCATTTATAAAAGGAAAAAGTATGACAGCATACTATAGTTCATGAAAAATAGTCTTCAAGATATCGATACTCGACAATTTTATTTTGCACGGAATCAGAGAGAATAAGCTATAGATTTTGCATGAAAACTGATTAAAAATAGTAGGTTCTACACCTTCTTATTCGGCACTGCTAGCGCACCACTTTTTAAGAACGAGTTTTCCAAATTTGATGAGGACAGTCGATGCGAAAAAGTTCACCATAAAAAAAGTTTCAAGTTTTACAGTTGGACGCTCTAATTTTATGGAGGAGTCTTGCTTTCATTAAAATGACGCATCGACGAAATCTCATAGACGTGGGCGAAAGGTTTCGACGATCTGTCATCAAAACAATATTCCAATTTTGCCATTCGTGCACACTTGCCGATGCAATTTCGCGCGCATAATTTCATCCAAAGAGCCATTCAACGAGATAATGAGGAAAGCGGAAGCGATCAAGATGCATGGGCAACAGCAATTACTCTTGAGTGATATGAACCATGATATGTTTCTCCAAAATTAATACCAAAAGAAAGACGTTCATTTTCTCGTAACAATAAAGGTAGAGCAGTCTTGCCGACGCTCATATCTATTCAATTCACTCACATATAACGAATAGATGATGAATAAATAACTTGCAAAGTTTACCTCTTCTTCCTCGTCCCCATCATCTGTTTCCCAACCTTCATCATCGTCGTCATCCTCTTCCTCCTCCTCATCTTCCTCATCGTCATCACCTTCTCCTCCATTGGGAGCACGTCTTTTTGTGGGTGGTTCATCGTCGGAATCAACTTCATCGGTGTCTATGTCTGTAGGAGACTGCGATAATCCTTTAAAATCGGGAGATAGAGACTAATTTTTCTCTCACCGCTTATTTCAACGGAACTATCGCTATCATCATCTCCATCGACTTCCATTTCGCCATTTTCCTCATGCTGTTCTTCCAGAACTTCAGCGCCGGGCACAAACTCAGCAACGGCTGGTTTTGCAAATCCGACAAATCTAGAGAAGATAATTTTGAAGAACTTCAGCTCGTACTCGCTGCAGGTAAATATTCCTGTCTTTATTTGAGACTTTATCTTGGGCTCGTGAGTTATGAACATTCTAGAGTTTGTACCTATTTCTGCCGATCAGCCGTCTGGCGCGGCTATGATCACATTGAATGGATGAAAAATTCTCCTATTATCATGTAAGATAACGTACTCTCTTTCATCATCGCCATCGGTCGGTCGTCCGCGATCCCTTCTGGCCAGCAACTTCGGATTGACAGCGCGGAATAGAGTGATGAGAGCTCGAGCCGCCATCGACACATTTTTGTTTTTGTAGGTTTTGTACTATAAATACTACAACTAATATCAGAAATATATTTGGAGATGCTAGGTTATTCGCAAAACGCTGACATCGGACGGGAATTGAACCCGCGTCTTTCTGTTTCCGGCAGACTGCACTGTGCTACCTATGTACGTTGCGACCCCCTAGCATCTTTCTTAAGCCCGATCGGACTGTTGCTATTAGAAATGCTGGCGAAGTAATGCTAGATGCACCTCAGCCAAATCCCTCAGCAACTCCTCGGTGGCAGCGAATGGGCAGTTGGCAAATATCTCACGGATTGCATTGATGCCTACAGTTATGGCTTCAGGAGAATTCCTGAAAATTCGTTCCTCAAACTCCACCATCAGCTCTAAGAAAATAAAAAGGAATGAAAATGATGAAATATGTCCGCTAATTCTTGGAAATATTCTTCAACGAGAACTCCAAAGAGCTGTTATCAAACACAGAAAGACGTTCAATGAACTTTTCAGTAGAGAATATGAGCTCTAGAAGATTACAAATCTATAATTCCTACCTATCTGTGACAAAATTGTTGGCGATCGTGCGAACCAGCTGTTCGACAGTATCCGGAGGCACCATCTCGTGACAAGCTTGCGCCGCATACAGTAAAATCCTGGTTACCTATAAGCGGGTTTATTCTGACCAACCACAGATTCACTATAAATGAAAAACTCACGTCTCTCTGTTTTGGTTGCAGATAGCGATGGAGATAGGAATAGAAGCTCAAGATATGCAATCGATGCACACCAATAACACGAGCACACAGGGCAATGCGGAAAAGTCGAACCTACAAAAACTCCATGAAATATAACAGGAAAAAATACAAGAAAAATCAAACCAAAAAAGACAGACCTCGTACTTGTCGATCTTCTTACCCTCCAGCATACGGAATAACTTATCGGCGAACTCTTGTGGGTCGTACAATGACTGGATGGCCAGCAAGTTACACTCCTTGCTTCTACCTTCTGAAGAAAGAAAGTTACAAAACATAAATGGATATACAAAAGGTCACTACACAACCTTTCTTGGCCTTCTTCTTCTTGCTTATGGCCCTTTTGGACCGCTCAAGATCTTTGGCTCGTTTTCTGGTCTTTTTCGCATGGCGGAAGGCACTCATTACCTAAAAAAAACAAGTAAAACTAGTGAACAAAAACATAAAAAAGCAACTATATCTTTACCTCTTTTATAGTTTTAGTTTCCTCCTCTTCCTCACTTTCATCACTGTCGTCTTCTTCGCCGTCTTCATCTTTCTTCGAACCCAGGAAGAATTTCATTGCTGTTACCTGAAAATTTGACAATTTGACCTCTAGACTCCTTTTTCTCTATTTGTTATAGTGCATGTTAGTGGATACGGATACAGCGCCGTCTTGTGCAAAACAATGAAAAAAGAAGAGAAAAGAAAAGGAATAAGCAGTAAAGAAAGCAAAAAGGGCTGAACCTGGAGTTTTGGAGCTTTGTGAAAGCATGTTTCCGCGATCACATTTGCACACTTCGCCTCCCGCCAATAACGCCTTCGAAATGCGTCTATACAAATAAGCTGAGCTGCTCTAGCAACAATTGCACGAGAGTCCTGAAAGGCAAAGATCCTTCACAATGAGCAAAATACCACAAAAATACTTCTCTGCAACAGTTAAAAGCTGATTTCGCTGGCTAATATGCTAAAGCAAAATTCGATTTCATAGTGAAAACGAACCTTCAATTTGGCAAAGCAGAAGTTTTGGATCTTTCCCAGAACTTTCATATTTTTCTTCTGATTGTACAATCTCTTGAGAAGCGATGAAATGGAACCCATGATAAATTTCCTGAAACAGTAAGCATATCAGTTGTCTGCAACGGTGATCTTAACGCCATACCTGAGATGTTTGTCTTCGAGCTTCACCAATTCGAAAAATATGTCCATAAATTCCAAAGAATCGATGAGATTCTGATTACGTATTAAAACAAGCGCTTTACAAAAAGACATTCGCACCTGAAACTTCCAAATTCAACGTTCGGCAATAAACTTTTGGCTGAAAAAGAAAACCCACGTGCGGGTCTAGACCAGCTCCTTGCTCGCGGAGCACGCTTATCAGGTTGTTAGAGAACTCTTTCGCTTGCTCTGAAAACTCACACTTGGAGAAACTCGTATCGCTATTTGAGAAAATCATCTTGCAGTAAGACCTACCTGGATAGTATTTAGCGAGGCCTGACAAGAACGTCACTGATTCGAGTAGTGGCTGCAGTTCCATTTTATGTTGATGTGGCTGTAGATGAAGCAACCGCATGGTGTGGAGATAGTGCTCGAACTGCTCCATAAATTCCTGAAGTTGAACGGTAGCTGAAGAAGTTTTAAACAGAAATGCTCCAGCAGAATTCAGCCTTTTCTTAACTGACAACGGACCTAGTAGCTTATCTACTACTACATTTGGCAAAATCACAATTTATGTTGTTTTTGAATTAGGTGAGTAAACGAATAACCAAAATTGCACCGGTAATTTTAAACTTTATTTCAAAGAAATTCTATTGAGAACAAACCTCCCGGTAGGATTCTGGATCTTTTCGAATGATTTCCATCATAAGCCCCAAATTCCGCTCACACATTGAGTAGCGGCTGTTCTTTTGAACAGCTGTAGCAGCCGCCATTGTTACCTGTTAGGAAAACCATCAAGAGCATGAAGGATCGCAAAGATTTGTAGAAAAAGAGGAAACAGGTATCAATTCAGAAGTTGAACTTTAAAGAGGTACAAGAATTTTCGACAAGATTAAGTGTAAAAACCTCCTTAAATCTCTGGAAACTCATGGGTTGGACACTGACTAGATGAAACTAAGTGCAAAAACGAGGCAGTACAGAATAAGGCGGAAAAATGCAACAAACTAGTGTTTGTGTTAGGCATTTTATCGTCCATTTAATGCTCAACAAAAACATGTTTTAAAACAGTGCTCCAACAACGTCATAAGAGCACTTGCAACCCTCGTACTACTGGAAAATGTATCCAGGAAAATTCGACAAATCTAGAGAAAAAAATCAATTCGAAAATCTTATCATGGTGAGTAGTGGGCAGATTCCGCGCTCCAATCAGAAAGAAGTTTTCCGCGGACGAGTTATCTGGGGCCGTATGCTCGTCTCACCCGAGATAGCTGGGGATGGGGAAGGGCTCCCCGCGCGCCGCCTCCTCCTCCTACGTTTGTGTACTATCTCGGGTGGAGGGCACCAGCGGGGACTCCTCCACTCGTCTCACCCGAGATTGCTGGGGGATGGGGCAAGGGGTGGAGCCAGCTAGTATGATTGGAGCCGGCCCGTGTTTGATGTGCTCTTACTGGCTGGCTCCTCCCCTTCCCCCATCCCCCAGAAATCACGGGTGAGACGAGCATACGGCCCCATACGGCCCCTGCGGACTTGGACCTACTGGAGCGTAAGATTCACACAGAGCGCATTTACCGATGGGCATTGAAGATGTCCTGTGCGAATATGAGCCGTTCCTGGCTCTTCTGGGGATTGTTGATGGTGGACGATTCTCATAGATTCGGAGATGGGCAAGATCTCCACAAGTGGACCTTCTTTTGGTTAAGTCACAGACGACTGAGTTGGACCATCCTATTAGTTTTTCCGACAAAAAACTGCGGATACGTCACTGCATAGTGGGGATTTCTCCCTGAACAAGTGAGGATTCAGCCGTTCATATGAAATTAAAATGCGACTCTAACAAATGACCACTAAATCTTTATTAAATTGATTTGAGATACGCTGTTGGTCTCAAGATTTGTTAACCTGGGAACTGATCAAAGATCACTTGAATATCGGAATGGTAACGGAGTTTACGCCCCCTCTGTCTCCGCCGATGGCAATATCTTCGTATGTCCCATCGACAGTCTGAAAAGACAACATCTTCAGTGTAGCTGGTAGCCGTCGGCTCAGGGGCACGATGAATATCAATATTTTATTCGCATTTTTGACATCTGAATAATCTATTGCTTTTTTAACAGGCATAGATTTTTGGTAATGGAATGATATCAGTAAACTGAAAACCTTCGGTCCATAAGCTTGAGTTGAACTCTTGCCAAGAGGGGGCCCTATGTGTTTCCTGTCTAACGGTGTCATTTGCAGTAAGAAATAGTGACAAGGGCGCGCGACACACTGCTAAGAGTTGCGAATAATACCCGAGCGGTCAAGCGATCGATTTTCGCCGGGGCTATCCAAATCATCCATCCCTCCGGGATCCGAGAAATTGCTACCAGACTTGTCCGGGAAGGCGATCATTCTGACTTATATCACAACTCACTGCACAGGCTAAACACGCATTCACCATACTTCTGCGAGTCTAAACCGACGACAGATGCATGGATGGATGGATGGATGAATGGATGAATGGATGAATGGATGGATGGATGTCAATTCATTTTTCAAATGATTGGTGGTGGTGGCGGTTGGTGGTGGTTTCATCATTGCTTATCGCCGAGATCATTTTAAAAATCACCATTTATGATAATGCACTTACACTTCGAAAGAGGAATATAATTGCAGGTCGACCCACATTACTCACTGCGCATCGGGGATGACGTGGCTTGGGGATCATATCATCCACGTCATCCCCAGGGTTAGGCCCTTGTTACACATTCGCTCGCGGTGAGCGTCTGCGACTTGCGAGTGGTGATCGCGTGCGCCGCTAACCTCAGACGCTGAGCACGCGACGCACGCACGCACGCGCCCGAAGCATACAGAGCAATGCGCGAGGTGATCGACCCACCCCCAGCGAAAGGGTCAATCGCAGTGCAATGCGCAGCGACTAGAGCGTGGAAGGTACGCGAGCGTGTGCATAACAGCCCGTGAGCGTCACCACGCCAGCGTCACCATGATAACTCGTACAAACGTGTCTGGCCCCACGGTGCCTGATACTGAATGGACGAGATACGCTGGGGTGTGAGCGAACGTATAACAAGGGCCTTACAAGGAGAGCCTTTCTGGATGTGCCGAGCTTTCGTGATGCAATTTTTACAGGATGTAGGGTCCTTTGTAGGTACTCGAAAACCATACTTCATTTTTCCTCTAGGCACCTCTGTGATGGGAAAACGGCTTCCGAAAAAATGGAAGGCGAGCACATCACACAGTCAATATCCACCGTAACTTACCTTAAACGGACGCAAATTCAAAAACTAATGTTAGATTCGTGATCAGCGACCCAAATAACTCCCACATACGATGTTTGGTCCAAATCGGTTATTTTGGCCCAGGCACCTTACTCACTCACCCTTACCATAGCTAGCGCTCACCAGTCAGAGCTCAACAAACGAGAATAAAAATCATGATCAGCAGTTTAGGTGAGACTTTCAAGCAGTTCCTGGGACGAAGACAGTGGATGCTGAAGAATTTATGACAGCTAGAGTCTGAATGGTGACAAATTATTACCAGTGGTTCATTAGAGGCTGAACCTTGGGCAACTCTACCGACACCTGACACGAGGCTCGAGACATCATGGTCACCCATTTCGGCCAAACTTCGCATGTGGGGGTTATTTGGGTTGCTGATCACGAATCTGACGTTAGTTTTAGAGTATTCATGTGCATTTACGGTATCTACGGTGATTTAATGACGTGCAGGTCCGGTCCATAGGAAAGTAACTCATACAAGCGCAGGAATACGTGCTATTTACTTACAAAAAAGCATAATCCCCGTAGAAATTGCATCCAGTGATTATGCAAGCACATAATAACGATAGCCGAATAAGTGCAAAAAGAACCGCCATATACGGGATCGAACTCACAAACCCCGCATGAGAGGCCGCATCGTTACCGCTGCGCCAAGTGAGCACGTTCTCTTGGACACGGCGGTCCCTAATGAGCCCGCACGGTCTGAGTGATGTGTTCGCCTTCAATTTTTTTGGCAGCCGTTTTCCCCAATACAGAGGTGCCTAGAGGAAAAATGAAGTATGGTTTTCGAGTACCTACAAGGGACCCTACATCCTGTAAAAGTTGCATCACGAAAGGTTGGCACACCCAGAAAGGCTCTCCTTGTTAGACGAGCATGCGCCAGAGAATATAATTGCAGGTCGACCCATATTACTCACTGCGCGTCATGTTAGGCGCTTACGCATCTTTTTTTTCATTTTTTGAGCGTATCATATGATAAACAACTACTGGTGACCACTACGTATCATATCACCACTACTGGTTCGCCCACCCTGGATTTCCTCTCCTAGCCCGACCGCGTGGCGAAGCCACGCGGTCTCGGTCACTCCTCTCTGTGCTCACTATTTCGTCGTGAGTAATTTGGGTCGATCTGTAATTGTTGTCGTGTCACTTCGAATACCCTATATTGTTTTCCGAGGTCAGTCTTATTTCATTTGAAATGGATTCAGCTAAAGGGGGCGGTGTATAAGTGAGTGAAGTGGGATAAGTTAGGAAAGTAAGTGAAAACTCGGTGAAGATGCTGAAAGTGCGTTAAAACTTGGAACGCTGTCGAAATTCCAATTGACCGGAGTGTGGCTTAACTCGGCAAGCAGTATAGATTTATGCATTTATTATTTTACTAGGCGAAGCTTGACAACAGACGTTTGGAGGCCGATAGGCCGACGATAGGCTGGTATGGTGATATAGCCAACACCTACCTCATTTTCTCCACCCTGACCTCTCTTCGTAATTGCTGATTGCCGTATTAACGTTTGTTTCCTGCCTTGTCGTTTTCGAAATTCGTCTCGTGACACTCGTCTTCTGCCTCCTGCGCCTACTCCACCTTCGTTCCGGTTGATCGTACTTGGACTGTTTCGACTTTGTCGACTGCGTCGATCTCGACTTAGTTTCTGCCGTGAAGCACCTGACGCCGACTCCCGGCTTTTACTGTCCGACGAGGTTCTTCCCACTTCAAGTCCGCCTCCCCTCCTTTCTGCGGAGAATTTTGGTTTCTCTGCTGAGTTATTTTCAGTACCTGAAATCTGGCAAAAGTAACGTTAGAAACGATTTGATCGCCTGGTGCAGTGGTAAGAGACGCTACTGATTTCCGCACGGCCGAGCGATCGATCCCCGCCCAGGTTAACTAAGCATTCCACCCTTCAGAGGTAGGGTAAATTGGTACCTGGTTTGTCTGTAAAGGACTTACAATTAGACCTGGTATAGCGGCTAGCCCCGCAAGTCACTGTACAGGACAAATGCGCATTCACCGTGCCTCTACGATTCTGAGTGGAGCACGAATGCGTGGCACGTCCTTGATATTGATCCGACCATTTTAGTGTGGGTTATCAGTTTACATAGGGTCTGATTATTCTTTCAGCAACAAAACGTCGTCATTTCAAAAAATTTCCTCTAAATTATATTTTTTGACAATGTTAACGCTTGCACTAGCCTGGTTCTTTTCTCAGGTGGCAACAAATGATAATCACTTTTGAAAGAAAAGTTGTGGTGATGTAGTAAAGTATTGTGATCATAGCATCCTGAAAAAGATACTGTGTGGCTTCTTCCAGGCAGGAGTACATTAGGGCTCCTGTTCACTGCTACGGAATTGATCGGAAACTCCGTTTAAACGATTGCAAAAAAGTTCAGCCGCACCTTCAAATACCGATAGTCTCCCATAGGTCGAGTGTCTAAATGAAACCTACTCATTGTCTACTTAAGAGAAACAAGAAACGATAATGATATTCAGTAGCCTGTTTTGTTTCTTTGATAAACGTAAAAATGAAGCGGTCGGTGCTGATCAGTACCCCGAGGACACGCCACGCACTCGTCTTCCAATCAGAATAGCAGAGGCATAGTGAATGCGAATTTGGCCTATACAAGACATGAGGGGCCCAACGGCTGTTTTGTCAGTCTCTTCATCTCAGGGCCCGTGTGGTGCAGTGGTAAGAGGCGCTACTGACACCCGCGCGGTCAAGCGATCGATCCCGGACCGAGCTAAGCAAGCCTTCGCTCCGGGTCGGGTAAATAGGCACCGACTTTTCTGGGAAGGTAAAAACAGTGACTTGGTATAGCGGATGGCCCCTGCAAGTTGTTGTACAGGCCAAATACGCATTCACCATGCCTCTACGATTCTGAATTGAACACGAATGCGTGGCGCGTTCATCGGGGACTGATCAACGCCGACACCTTTACCATTACCTCCATCTTCCCAGACAAGTCTAGTACCAATTAATCCAACCTCATAGAAATAGAAAGCTTGACTAGCCATGGGTGGGATCGATCGCTTGATCGTGTACGGATGGATGTAGTGCCTCTTACCCTTATGCCACACCAAGAAAATGGATTGTGATTGTTTAATCGATAGAACGATGAAAGTATGATCTCTGTTTTGCAGTGGATAAGGAATGCCAGTGATCGGTGACGTGCAGTTTTGTTATTTTCATTTCAGTGGTCGGTGGTTGCTGTACATAGCTGTTAAGAGGAAACCAGCTGCTATAGCTGTGTGGGAATTCGATTTTCTTGAAACTTCGCCAACATTGATTAATTACAATGGGGAATCTAATGTCTAAACAACCTTCAGATGAGCCGGTACGTAATTTTTATTTCTTCAATTGAAATTCTCTCAGGTTTCAAAGTCTTCGATGAGCATACGCTCAGTAGATTACGCAGGGGAAGATAAAGATACCAGCGTTGATCAGCCTCTAAGAAAGCGCCGTGCACTCAACTTCCATTCAAAATCGTAGAGGCACGGTGAATATGTATTTGGCCAACAAAATCACTTGCGGGTACCAGCCGCTATAAAAAGTCAATATTTTCACCTTCCGAGACAAGTCTGGTAGCAATTTACCCGACCCCGAGAGATGGAAGACTTGGTTAGCCTGGGCGAGGGTCGATCACTCGACCCCGCGCGTGTCAGTAGCGCCTCTTACCACTGTACCACGCGCGCCCTAGGTTATCTAGTAATCCTACAAAATCTACGGCAGACCTTTGATGAGGTGGGTACTGCAATTACCAATGGTCTCTGCTTAGTTCATATCGTCGAACCGGGACTGGTAGCGGCCAGGGTTTCATGATTATCAATCGTTATCAGTGGAATCACTTTCAATATAGTTATCAATATCTGCTGTAAGAAGTAGTTATGAAAGTACATGTACCTCTTTTTAATGTGAATACTAGCCAAAAACGTTTCAGAAAACAATTGCAGAAGCCAAAGCTGAGATCACCGAAGTGCTTACGAAAATCAAAGTATGCTCGGGGGCATTCTCAAATTTTACTGAAAAACGAGAAATTTAAAATATGCTGATCTTGGTTTCAGGAACACTATGATGCAATACTTCAAATGCGATTACAAGACCGTAATAAATGGAAGGAATTCAATAAAATTGTTGAAGAGCTTGAGGTGGTGGTGAGTCAGCAGATCATATCGATTTTAAAAGATAATAGCAAAAATGAAGTGCCAATATCATCTTCCTCCGTCCTTTCCTCCCTTTTGTTGTTCATGTAGGGTTATATGAGGTAATTCTATGGGGATTTTGAGTTGAGAAAAGCTTCATCTTCCGAAGATACTTCTGGAAAGTCGCTTTCAGAAAGCCAGAGCCTTAAAGGAGGAGAAGCGGCGACAACGAGACAAAGAACGTGCCGCGGAAAAGGCACTTTTTGAACAAAGTCGGTGCTCAATCTTTCCCAGAAAATATAGGATTTTCCAACTTCACAATTGATATCTCTACATATAAAACCTGAATAATCAATAGCTACCTTTGCTGTTTCAATCTGGTGGAAATACAGTATCGGACGCGCCGCAACGATAAAACGCCGGTAGCGGCGCCTCGAAGCGCCGAAATCCGCCGTTCTTTAATAACTTCTTTGATATAGGTTCATTTGCAAAAATAAGTATATATTCGAGCTTAGCAGCTTGAGCTCTATCCCTCCATATACACTTTTCCCAAATTCGTAGAACTTGTTTCAAGTCGATTTTTTTGACCCCTCGATTTTCCGATCCCGTTGCCGCTTCGGTCATTCGGTTGGTGACTCAACACCGACTAGGCTCCGCCCCTCCTCATCGCCTATAATTATGCGGCGGGCCTTTTCCTAGCGTCCAAAACTAGGAGTCGAGGGCCCCACGGGGTGGCTCGAAGGAGCCATCACGCGTGGCCCCCGTTGGGCATGGACGGCAAATGAACTGCGATTGACTTCGCACGGATCACCACGCGTGGACACCGGGACGGCGTATTTCGGCGCTCCCGAGCGCCATTTCCGCCGTTTTATCGTTACGGCGCGTCCGGTACTGTAGGTACGTTACTGGTCATTTTGGTCAGTAGTGGAATGTCCTTGACCTCAGCAACGAGTGATTGAGCAAGTTCTTATCCGTTGTTTCTGCAGAGAATTTCGCCAGTACTCCGAAAGTCCGGCCAGTCGAGCAAAAGGAACCGCCCAAGGAAGCTGGGTAAGTTAACCGCCTGATGTGAAAGTTAATTAAACATTCAATAGACCAGCCATTCAGGGGCCTGCAGGCCGCAAAATGAATTAATGAATAGTAGGAAACATATATAAAACATTTATAATAACAAATAAAACAAAGAATAAAAAGTATACAGCAAAAGACGGGGAGGAACTGATGAAACACGTCACTTGGAGTACGGTACCGGGCGATCGCGGCGGGACCCAAGAGTTGACAAACAGACATCGTGGTTTCGCTTAATTATCAGTGAGATATTGAATTTCCAGAAAAGCACCTGCGTTTGATGCCGCACCGAATCCGGCGAACCCGATTAAATCCGAACTGGCTCCAGCTTCAGCCAGAGATTCGTCCATTCGATCCAAAAAGCATAGCGGGACTCCGTCAACTGGTCAGACGACTGAGAGAGATTCGACCATCATATCCGGAAGGCCTGCTCGGACAACATCGACTGGTCAGACCACCGAGAGAGATTCGACGATATCTGGAGAAGGGCCTAAGGCAAGGACTCGTAAGAGCTCTGGCAATGCTCAGGCAGCTGTGAGAGAGTCGTCCGCGGCTCCAGATAGCACTGGACAGACCGCGGCCAGAGATGAATCCTGCAATTCGTCCACCTTGAAGGGTAGCGATCCTCGGCCAGCCGTCAAGCAAAAATCACGCGCTGCTCAACTCGCTCAAAGAGACTCGTCCGTAGTTGTGGGTTACATTTCTCACTATGATTTTACTCACGGCGCAGTGGTTTGGGGGCGCCACGTCCACCCATTCGATTGAGTGATCGATCCTCGCCCGGGCTAACTGAGCCTTCCATACCTCCAGGGTCGGGTAAATTGGTACCAGAGTTGTCCGAAAAGTGAAGACACTGTTTTGGTATGGCGGATGGCCCCACAAGTCAATGTATAGACTAATTCCTCTACGATTCTGAACGAAAGACGAGTTCGTGGCGCAACCATAGCTGTCGTTGCTTCTGTGGAGGCTCCTGATTGTTACGAGATACCAATCACCATCTTCCGCTGAACATTGTGGTGGCCATAGGTCTTACAATTAGTTTACCCCGTCCTTGTGTACCTTAGCAGCCTGATTGAAAGGTGCAGTAAGCCATAGTGATTGATCATATCAATCGATCATATCCACACCGTGATTAGTGATAGATACCCCCATTCAAAATTCGCGCCACCCTCCGAGCTCCACTTAGATGTCGGCACGAAATTTGAATTGTTGCTTCCATGGCCATGGCTTGACGCACCTCTTAATCAGGGTCCAGATTCATCATTGGTAAACCTCCAATAAACCCCGTGATATATTCCCGAACGGCGCGACAAGCCGAGATTCGTGAACGCGCGTGGGGGTCTAACTGGGGTTTATCGCGGGTCTGTCACATCTGACGATAAGTAAAGGTTTGGGAGACCTCGACGGCATCGAGTGTCGAGCGTGTTAATCGCCGACTGGGTTTCGGAGACCGCTCGTCTGTTTATGAATCTAGGTCTAGGTGAACGATTCTAGTATAGCAATCTAAAGGGGTCCTAGATCTCAGAAAAAAGTCACTATGACTCTAGCGAAACTATGAGAGCTCAGAAACAAAAATCTACGCCCTTACAAAAGAATAGTGTTTTCCTCATAAAAATTATTCAATAGGACTTTGAAGAGGAATACGTCTACACTAGCTCTCGAGAAGCTGTTCGGTTGTTATCAGGGGTGTGCGGATAAAAAAATTTTCGCGACCCGGATAACGGTGCGGATAACGGAATAGCCAAAATCGACCGGATAACGGATAACGGATAACGGATAAAAAGTTTCGAGGCTAAACCTCTTATCAAACTCGACTATCACGTTGTATAACTCGATAAATGTTTATTTGACCCACAAAATTCACGCATTGAAATCCAAATTCTAATAGAAGTGAAGTGACATTTTTGTTTAAATTTAGTAGGAAAATTTTTAATTTTTGAATTTAAAAATTAATTAACTTAAATTATTATTAAAATTCAAATCATCTATTAATTTAAATTGGATTTCAAATTTTTTAAGTTTAGTAAAAAAAATCGATTTTTATCCGTTATCCGGCCGAAAAAAACCGGATAACGGTGCGGATAACGGATAAGCCAAAAAAACCCCGGAAACCGGATAACGGATAACGGATAACGGATAATCCGCACACCCCTGGTTGTTATGTCGCTTCGTCAAATACCGGTGTAATTACCTGAGGATATACCTGGAGAGCTAATTAGTGCTAAGGGTGACTATGCAGTCCTCAAGCAGTCTATTAGCGGCGCCTTCGGGGACGAAACCGTCTATAAGCCGTTTGCCACCTGTTTCCCTTCAATTTTACCTCTAGGGTGTATATAAACCGCTCACTGCATTGCCTTGGAGTGCACCTTCTATTGCCCTTTCTTGCCTGTACAGGGTATAGAGGCGAAACAGGCGCCTTTTTCCTTGCCAATTCTCTATAATATACACATATTTCGGTACTTTTCCTCTTAATGCCCAATTATCATATCACACCCAAGCTTATCATATCATGCTCATAGCTTAATGCACATCCTTGAAGCGGTCTTATCATATCATGCTCGAGCCCTAATCAATTTATTATCAAGCTGTTAAACAAAATCAACGATATATCTAAGCTAGAAAACAGCTTCATACGATAACCTCTGAAACATCTCTCTTTTGAAAAACTCATTCTTGCGAGAAAAGAACGGCTTTTTCTTCCATATCAGGCTGATCAAACAGGCTGCACACGACCATGGGTGGATGCGAAGTGGTATGATATCGAATAGCACGATATGATAAGACCGCTACAAGGGTGTACATTAAGATACGAGCATGATATGATACGGTTGGGCATGATATGATAATTGGGCATTAAGAGGAAAAGTACCCACATTCCTTGTTTCCATACATCTCTTATTTATCTGCACACCTGCCGTCAATGTATGCTGACTGAAAACGGTAGGAAGGCGTTGTTGGGAAGCCCTCAGGGCTCGAACGGGGAGAATCTAACAGATGGGAGACTCAGGACCTAAATGGAGAGATCATTCCTATGAAAGGTCCTTTGTTTTCCGTTACCGATCTATTGCTGCGGAAAGATGGCAGGCTTAGTTAGTCAGAATGAGGATCGAACGCTCGAGTGCCCCTGCGTCACTAGCACCTGTTACCACTGCACCACGCATGGCCTAGAAATTTTGAAATGTAATTGTCCTATTGAAATTATGCTCAAAGAAGGTGAGAGTTCTAGTATTGGAGAGGAGGTTGCTGCTGTTTGTAAGCTTTCCTTTTATAAAACTTAGGTACTCACCGGCCAAACGGCTCAAGCTATGCCACTGGGTGATTTGGAAAAGACGCAAGACATGGGTCAGGTCGGTTGTAAACAGTTAAAATGGGTGGGAGCCGTAGTTCTCATTCTAAAACATCAAAATTCTTTTCAGAGTGATCTCAAATTTGATGAGAAGGCGGGAAGAGATCAGAGAAGTGCAACCTCTAAAGCGAGACCCGCCGACGACGAGATGGTTATTCATATGGACCTGCCTGATGTACATATCTTCTGCGGAGCGAATTGATTTTGATTTGATTTTTTTTTGAAATTTTGTCTCTAGACACCTGAAAAGGAGCGAACACCGGAAACTAGAACGCCAAGAGCATCGCAGTTCCGCGATGGGTTCTACAAGGCCAAAGTTGTTAATGTGCCGATCGTGGTCTACGAATCAGAGGTAAACAGTTGCTCAACTACTTGCGTGGAAAAAAACGAAATTTTCGAAAGATTGACTAGTTCTATGCGTTTTCAGAGCCAAAGTGAGCGCTCGTCTCCGAAGGTGAGTGAGCGACTGGAAATTTTTATTCTTGTATTATTGTAGGATATTTTCATCAGTTTTGAAATGAAAATATTAGCTTTTTTTTCAGAAGAACAATGACAATGAAAAGCCTGACGGTTTAAAAAAGCCTCGAAAAAAGCCATCGGATCCGCTTCTGATTTCGTACGATATGGCCGACGAGAAGTATCGATATCATTGAATAAATATGGCAATCGGTGTTTTTAAGCGTGCAATCAATCATTGGAAAATTTAAATTTCTTCCGCTCGCGACGCTTCTGATCAACACCACAAAGATTTTTTCATGAGCTGGAGTTTGTGATGGCATCCTTCAATTCTACATCAAAAAATACATGCGTAACATACCGAGGGACCGAAGCGGCAACGGGACCGAAAAACGACGGGATAAAATCGACTGAAAAGAAGTTTCACGAATTAGGGAAAGTTGTATATGGATAGATAGATTTCGAGCTGCTGAGCTCAAATATGTACTTAATTTTGCAAATAAATTAATTTTAGAGAATTTATCAAAAAACGGCGGTTCCGGCGCTCCGATGCGCCGCTTCCGCAGGTTTGTCGTTGCGGCGCGTCCGGTACTCTACATATGTTACAACCGCACTCCGGCTTTCTCTACTCTTAAAGGCAAAGTGGTCGGGGCCGATCAGTCCCTTACAAAGCCACATACATAATTCCTTCGGTAATTCCTGCGGAACTCCTAAGAGGACCTGAATTTTCCGCTGCTAAGTATAAACGATGACAACTTCACCAGATCTTAACCGAAAGCAATATATTGTTGTTGTTTGTAGTTTTATTCGCTCGATTTGTTCTATAGTTCCTTATTTGTAGCCTCATTTTTGTTGTTTCATATTTTATTTTGGATTTTCTTTTTCATCAGTGTCATCTCTATATTTGCATTGCTAGTATATATTACTTGTTGCATATATTTGTTGTAAACGTACGTTGTAAAAAATGGAAAATGAATTATGCCATTTACATTTTGAAAATTGTTGAGAGTGTCCTTTTTGATTCGAAAAACGTCCATTTTGGATTGAAAAGCGTGCTTTTCGATTTAGAAATCGTCAATATTGGTTTTAAAAACGTCCATTTTGGTTCAAAAAGTGTCCATTTCAAAATGAAAATAGTATAATTTGTTTAGCATGGTGAGCAGTCTACTATCACTCTAGTGATCATTTTATAAAACTTTTTTTTTACCACGGTAAATTCACTTTAAGGCTGCTGTTAGGGCTATGTTTCTGCCTTCCTTTTGTGTAAATGAGTTTTTGGTAGATAAATAGAAATAAAATAAATAAGAAAATAAGTGGGTATTTGACAAACAGATAAATGAATGGACCGTCTTCATTCTTCATATCAGCAAATCTGCTAGAGCGCCGCAGTTTAACGCGGGATTATCACAGCTTAGCACAGCAGCCGACTAGAGAAAAAGTGCCGGAAGAAGCGACATATTGATCAGTCTTCGCTAACACCTTAACACCATAAAAAATGACACAAAATGTGGTTGATTTATCACCCTGACTCCCAGCTAGGCGTTCATTGATCCACTGGGCAAGCGGGTGAAAAGTGCTGCCGTAATATCGACGGTGGAATGATCGGCTCCGGTCAAATCATTCATTCCGTCGTGTTTTTTCCTTTTGTTTCTTCAGCTTGACGGCAAAAATTTTACCTTTCTCGGTCTCGGTAGGAAGGGCTTTTCTTCCCGTTCTCCTCCTTTTTTCTGGGTAAATAATTCGCTTTCCATCGTTTCTGACCAGTTTTTGAAGCGTCGACGACATGGCGCGATCGAGATCAACCAGTGGGCTAGGTGTGGCTACCTGGGCCCCACACCTTTCGGGGGCCTGTCAGTCGGATAGGATGCGTCGTGCAAGCCGGTTGGTTCTCCAAGGCTCCGGAATCGTTCATTTTCTGCTCTTTCCATCTTTTCTTCCCGTCTCTCTCGTCTTTTTTCTCGTCCTTTTCGTCGCACTTTCTCCAACGGCAACGGCAGCCTGTGCGACTTCAACTGTCATTGACGGTATCGATCCTGTCAGGCGCCGTCCGTACGATTCCCCGCCGTTGTTTGGGAATTCCTGATCACTCGCGAAAACATTCCGAAGCATTCCGATTCCTCTTCTGCCGTTTTCTAGTGCTTCTCCAAGCCATTCTGTTGGTTGACTGGTGTTTGAGCTCTCCTACTCTGCTTCTTTGTCCAACGATTCCTACTGACAAGTTGGTAGCTCTCCAGGTAGGTAGGTACACAGACCTTGTCCCATAGACCCTAGCTGCAAGAAGTGAATTTTAGTCCTCTGCTGAGGATGCGGCGATAGATTTAGCAACATGCAAGTTGTCAGGTCACTATGTCAGTTTTTTTCCGCTGAAAATTCAAAATATTAGGGTGATTCAAAGTCCGTATGCATTTCAGATTCTGAATTCCTTTATTCATAACTCAAAAAATAAATAAATGACCAATAAGGTTCTCATGGTTTCGTTGCCGGATGGTCGACAATGAACTGCTATTAACAATGATAACCCTATTGGTCATTTATTTGTTTTACTTGAGTTATGAATAAAGGAAGTCAAGATCTCAAATACACACGAGCTTTTGAGTCACCTTTGCAGTTTTTGTCAGGGCTCTTACCCTGTTCTTGTCGACTAGTCCCCTTACCAGTAAGGTGACTCCGCAGAACTCATCCCCGTGGGGAGCAGTTGGGAGCAATTCTTAGTCAAAGAAGATCCCCCTGTGGTGGAGATAGGTTCATTGCAAAAATGGTGGCTTAGCCGGGATCCGAACTCGTGCCTCAGGGTAGTTAGTCACTGAAAAGAGTATTTACTCTAATTTCAGGTATCTATCTAATAGTTTTCGCGCTAAAACCTCGTTGTATCACCATCACCGTTGGCTATCTGGTGAAACTGCCGTGATAGAATTGGCAACCACTTGTCCTGGGTCCTCTTGGTAAATCTCATAGTCTGGCAATGGTCCTTGAAATTCCCCAGGTTCTCCCTTCTCGAAACCTCGGCATGATGATAAACTTTTCAAATGCTTCTGTGCCAGACGAGGTTAATAAGGTGGAACAAATTTTATTATGGCCTGACGTTTCGACCCTTTCGTCGTCTCCAGAGGCCTAAAAATTGGCTCGAAATTTCTTGACCATATAGAACTACCCGGCCAAACGTCTCATCCTCCCTAGCATTTTTGACCAACTTGCAAAATCCTCCCACGAAACCGCAGAACCAATGAAATCAACGACTTACCCGCGATCCACCGCTAGAGCGTTGCTGACGTTGCTGAAGAGGACGAAAGGGTCGAAACGTTAGTCCATATCAAGGCACAGAAGCAATCGAAAAGGTCCTTGAAATATTTAAATCCAAATCTCGTACTTCTCAAAAACTTTTTCCGAGAGGGCCGCGCTAGACTTGACAAAAAGGCAGCAATCAGTCACTCTGATAGTTCTTTTCGCTTTAGAATCAGTCCAGTTTTGAGAAGAAGAACATTTTCACGTCATCTCGTTCGTAGCGCTTTTCTGGCAGCTTTAATCTCCTGAAAAGACCTCTTATTCAGGACCTCCTGGTCCCATGTTGAGCAAAAGTCCGGTTGTGGAATCTTTCTGTGGAGTCAAGAGTCAGAGGGGAAACAACCATCTTCAGGAAACTCGTCGGATAAGCAAAGAGCTGTTTTTTGACTTATTTAGTATCGCTGTAGTGGCTCTCAAACCTTTCAAACTATTACGTCCACTAACAGGTGATCAAATCCGAGAAAAAGCTGTCATGATGCTACAAAATTCCTATGCTGCTTCGCCGAACGAGGTTAGTATGGTGGATCTATTTTGGCCTAGCGTTTCGACTAGAACGTCGCCTCAGGGCCTAAAAATGGCTGTCATGGCTACATAGCTATTGAATACGGTACATCCCCTCTATCAAATCTACCTGTGCGATGAACAAAATGAATAGCGCTAGGCTGTGCCAGTTAGCACAAAATAGTTCGTTGCTAGATAGCCGAATAGGGTACGTTTTTTCGTAACCACGATGAATACAGCTCGTTATCACATTGCAAACGATTTCGAAGAAACGCCTATTAAATATCAGCTGGCAATTGTCTATTCGTTGCCTTCTATAAAAGGCTACAGTTTCCCATAAAACGTCACTTTCGTGCATTCCATCTGTAAAGGCAAGTTTTCAGTCTATTCCCTCGGGTCTTCTCGTGAATTTCCAACACCAATCATTTATTCAAAGTGTTCTCATACAATTGCGATGTGTTTCTCGTAGGTAACTGATGAAGGTTTCTCACCGAAAATTATTGTAATTCTGTATTTATCAGAATATGATGTTGTAACGGTGGTAATGAAATCGCAAGTGGTCGTCTCAGTAGCGCAGTGGTTGGTGCAGAGCCCGGATAGGTTGAAGCGCGGGTTCGATTCCTGCCTATGATGCGAGTTTCGCGATGAACCTAGCACCACCATTACAGTATCATATTCTTATAATAGTAACCCGTAAAAAGCGATTATAAAACTAGAATTTCTATTTATTAGCTTTAACCTCTTGAGGAGACACGTCATCCAGGACCTCTGGTCCCAAGTTTGGCAAAGGTCTGATTGTGGGAAATTACTGTAATTCAGTTTATATCCTATGTATTCTAAATTTCAGCGGTAACTTTAGACTATTAGCAGTTTGTTCGAAAAAAGAACAAACTGCTAAGATTCAGCGCGAACGGCCGTATGATCGTCGGTTTTTCTCGAGTGGTCTAGACAGTTTTAGACGAAAGTGTTCGTGACGGCCAGCAGCCTCATCGATCACCACGTTTTGCCAGTTGGCTAGGGGGGGGGCGGTGATGGACTCGATTGGCCGGTGTTCAGGCCAGAGATCTTTCGGGGAATCAGAAAAAAAATTTAAAAAATTTGGCGATGATTTGTTAAAATGAATTACTTCTGCCGCACGAGGTTGTTAGGTGGATGAACGTTATTCAACGGGCTAACGTTTCGATCTTCCCGTCATCTTTCGAGGCCACAGTTGTCCACCTTTAAACTAAGTGCTCAACAAGTAAGTTAAACGGTTAGTAGAAAATTTTCTTTTCTCTCCGGGGAACTAAATAAACTACAAGTCAATATCTGTCCACCCAGAAACTGTAAAGCGAAAAAGGGACTAGTAAATGTAAGTGAATTCCAGTTTTATTATCGCTTTTCTGCGAGTTACTAGAAAGCAAGGGAATTATTAGAGAGTTGATCAGCCTCTCTGACTCGCTATAAGTCCCTTTACATCCGCTTGTACCCTTTCTTCCCTTAATGCTCAAATTGGTCGATCTTCCCTTACCAGCCCTCTCCTCCCACCTGAACCGAATTTCCTCTTTCCTCCCTGCAGGAGTTGGCTATGCTACAAGCTAGTAAACATAGATTTCCTTCCCCTCGTAGTCTTACTTTTGGCCTGTTATGGTCGTAAAGGGAGGATGGTGCAACGGTAGGAAGCGCTGCTACGGGCCGTATGGTCGAGAGCTCGACCCTCCTCCAAGGACTACGTCCCTCAAGGGTAGTGTAAATTTGTATCACAATTGTATGGGATTTTGGTGATCGATGAAATTCAACGTCTACAGTTCTGGGTCGGTACCATAAAATAGACTCTATTTCAAGAGCAATTACTTTTATCAATAGAAATAATTGTTTTTGAAATAGAGTCTATTCTTGAAAGTTTAGTCTAGCCTTAAAATAGAAAATAATTGCTCCTGAAATAGAAAATAGTCTATTCTATGGTAGCGACAAAGAATTGTATATTAGAAAAAATTATTTCTATTATTTCTGCGCTCCTGTCACCTCCGATCCAGTGACAAGTGAGTAGAGTGATTCAGCTGCTCTCATGTTGAAATTCTGAAATTTTTTCTGGACAGGAAACTTTCGCAACCACGAGGGTTCACCAGGACAAGTCCAGAGAGCAATTGAGTAGCGGATGTTGACTCATCGGAGGACGGGCCGGGAGCGTTCTCGCCTCGTGGAGGCCTGTTCATTTCTCATTTTTTTCCTCCGTCGTCCGCGAACGCCTCCTCTGATCGTCGGTGATCCCTGTGCAGCGTTTTGGTCCCTCTGTGTCAGAGCGTTCGCGTTCCCAGATCCCCATCTCCCGCCTGTTTCCCAAAGCGGATTGTAATGTTTTGATAGGCACCGAGCAGCCGTTCCAGTCGATATGGGCTGGCTGGGACGACGGGGGAGGACAGCCCCCTCTGGCCGCATGTGGTGGTCTTTTTTGGCCCGAACCGTCATCATCCGGCCAGAACTCCAGCCTTTCGCCCCGCCCGTCTCTTATTAGGCTTCATTAGTGCCCGACAGATTTATCGCCCCGCTCCCGGCCGACTGTTTTTCAACAGCCAATTGATGGAAAAGCGAATGTTTGGCCTATTCCCACCGCCTCGTCTGTTTTTTTCCAGCCCGCCATCTGTCATAATCGTGCTAAGCGTATTATTCGTGCTATTTGTAACAATGTTCTGTTTGCAATCAAACGCTCTCTCACTCATCACTTTCAAAGTTCATTCTCTACTCAGTTTTCATCTTCTCTTTCCAATCTGCTGAAACAAGCCTTTTGCGAAAGTTTATAGATGCTGTGGGCTTGAAGAGTTAGCCTCGAACTTTCTGGAAAAAAGACAAGCCTTCAACTGCTTCTACAGGTTCGAAGTGCCTGCAGATTGTCCTTAAATTGTATAAAATTGCTGATAAATTTTGCTTCAAATTCGAATTCTTTTCAATTTCAAATTTTGCTTGTGGTTTCCTCATTTTCTGTTATTTCAGCAGTCCCTTATCTTATCAGAGTATCTCTCAGGAATTTCTGGGGTATTGTGTAATGAACGCTGTGTTGCAGTCCCAACATGATGGCTATGCTAATCACGTTAGAAGGGAAGACTGCGTAGGTTGCAGATTAGGTTGCTCCCGTTCTTTTGCTTGCAGCTATTTTAGGCCCTTTTTTGGTGTAAATCTAAACGTATCCTGCTGGGCTCAGCAACTCAGTCAATGGTTCTTGATCCAGCTCGTTTGCCTATACCCAGATTCATGAACGGACGAGCGGTCTCCGAAACCGCTGCCCAGCCAGAACTAGACGGCAGAGTCGATGAGAGATTGCGTTTATCATAGGAGATTTAGGATAAGTAGACAAAGATGGGCGCCGTTCGAGCTATATATCGCGGTTTATCGGGGGTTTACCAATGATGAATCTGGGCCCTGGTTTGCTGTTGGTAATAAATAAATCGAAAGAACGAGCCGAAGAGGGCGGGCTGGTGTGAGAAGATGATTAGCGAAATTAGTCAGTAAACATTAATCCATTGAAATCTGCTAATAAATAGAAATCAATAGAAATCAGTCAATGAATGGAAATCAATAGAAATCAGTCAATAAATAGAATTAATTATTCTAAAGATTTTTGAATTTACGACTATGGATTCGAAGGGGTCATGTCCCAGCTCGTGTAAGAGGCTTGAACTTGGTAAGTTTAAATGGTTTTATGTGGGTTTACAGGATTTCATGGAGGGTACATGGGGTTTCACAGGAGTTCATAGGGGTTCATAGTGGTTTACGGGAGGGTGACGGGGTTCAAAGGGGTTCATAAGGACCCATAGGGTTAATGGGGTTCATTGTTGTTCATAGTGATTTGTGGGAGTTTGACGAGATCCAAAGGGGTTCATCGGGGTTCATAGGGACCCACAGGGGTTAATCGGGGTCCATGGTGGTTCATAGTGGTTTATGGGAGTTTGACGGGGTTCAAAGGGGTTCATGGCGGTTCATAGGGGTTCATAGGAGTTTCATTGGGGGTTTCATATCTATATAAACGGGTAAATCCAAGGCGAGTTTTTCTCTCCGAACGTTTTTGGAAAAAGTTCCGAGGTTTTCCCGGCTTTGCCGTCCCCGGTCGTTGTTGTTTGCAGCGCAGACCTTTCGCCTTGCAGGATAGCACTGGGTAAGTACACACTGTGTTTGACATTCTGCTTAGGTGCACATTCTTCTTCTTTATATAAGAACTCTCATCACAGCGCTATCAATCTTCTGTCCAGGTGTCTTGTCGGTCGTCCATCAGCGGTTATCAGCAAGGTGTTTGTTGTGGCGAGACAGTGGTGCCATTGTTGAATATAAACATTGTTCTTTCACTATTAGTACCTATTCCTTCTTTTTTTTTGCTCGAAAGCCTTCTCCTTCGTCGATTCGATTGATTGTCTCGTTATCAGCTATCAGTTCTAATCTATTCTCGATTTGTTTCAGATCATGCCCATCGAGAAGGACATCCTCGGAAAATGGACGTTCGTGTCGTCGGAAAATTTCGAGGCTTACCTTAAGGAGGTATGCTTTCGATCAGAAATAAAAAGTAGTAAAAGGGAAAGAAGGATGAATGATATCCTACTTCATCTTTCCTCAGCCTAGGATGAAAAGAGGAAAGGAAAACGAGGAAAAGGCCACCTAGGTCTAAGTAGCCCACTACACTAAACCATCAAAGTTTAGTTTAGTTATATTAAACGCTTGTCAGAGGAACAAGCATGTTTAATGTTGATATTTTATTAGTCATAGTTAACACTTGTTTACCCTACTAAGGGCAGATGTGGTGCGATGGAAAGAGGAGCTGCTGACATCCGCATGGTCGAGCGATCGATCTTCCCCTGGCTAACTAGGCCTACCATCCCTCCTGGGCCCAAATTCATGAACGTAGCAGCGGTCTCCGAAACCGCGGCGTAGCCAGAGCCAGACGGCAGAGTCGATGAGAGATTGCTTTTAACATAGGAAGCTTAATATAAGTAGAGAAAGGTGCGCGCCGTTCACAAGCTATATCTCGGGGTTTATCGAGGTTTACCAATGATGAATGTGTGCCCTGGTCGGGTAATTTAGTCCCAGACTTGTCTGGGGAGGTTAAGACGCTGATTTCGTACAGCGCCTGGTCCTGGAAAATCACAGCATAGGCCGAATAAGCGTTCACCATGTCTCTACGATACTGAATGGAAGGGAGATGCGTGGCGCATCTTTATATGAGTGATCAGCATCGAACTCTTCGCTTTTGCCCTTCCCTTAAATAAAGTGTCATGTTTTTTATGAGGAGTGCCACTCGTATGCTCTGGTTCGTCGGCCTTTAATCGAGAAAAGCTCGAAGCTCGACTTTTACTAAATATTTTTTAAAATTTTTTGCTTAGAATTTTTTTAATGCTCCTAATTTTCAGGCCGGTGTTGGCATGATGACTCGTAAGGTAGCCGCCAACCTGAAGCCGACTTTGGAGTTCGTGCTCGACGGTGACACCTACCAGATGACCTCGGTGTCCACCTTTAAGACCTACGTCACCAAGTTCAAACTCGGCGAGACGTTCGACGAGAAGACCGGCGACGGACGCGATGTGAGTCATGCATAAACTATGTGGAGCTCGTGAACGTTCCCCGAGGGGTTAAGCAGTCGGCCTATTCGCCGTTATTTATTTATTTATTTATCTTCTACCTACGCTCATAGGGCGCTGCAGACATAGTTTGTAGAGAAGAATTGAACAGAAACAAAATAGATACGAAAACGAAGAAAAGGTAGAAAGCGGACAGATCGTTTATTCGTTATTCTTTCTTCAAAAATTCCAGTCGCTGATAAAAAATAGTTGTGAAAAGACAACGTGTTAGCTGGATTAAAGAATCAACAACTTTGGAAAAAATGCAATATCACAAATTTAATGCGGAGAGGCAGTAACAGATTAGAATAGAACAGTGATGCACCACTCTGTAGACGAAGCATCGAGTGCATTGTGAGGCTTGTCAGACTGATTTTAACGGATTATGGAAATTGGTACTTGTCAGACCGGGGCATACTACGGATTTCAAGGTTTTAGTTAATTAATAAGAGTTAATTTACTCAAAGCGGGCATACTACAGGTTTTAAGGTTTTAGGTAATTAATGAATAGTTTGTGTATTTACTAACCGCATGAATTTAACCAACGTGCACGTGCTGTTCTACCAAATAGTTGGAACAATTGAGCGATTCAACGTTCTATATCCGTCGACCTCAACATTTTTGTTACCCTAGTTAGGTTTAGTACGTCAACATCCTGCAAAAAGTTTCCAGGATATTTACAGAATTCATTTGAAAAGCACAAAAAGCTTTTTCTCATGTATTTTGTGGGAAAAATTATGAACTATCAAAAAATAAATAAAATAAAATAGATGGAAATGAATTAAATAAAGTTAATAAAAATAAATAAAATAAATTAAATAAATTATAAAAATTATGGGAAAATTATTAGAACTTCTGGAAAGTGATCGTATAATCAATTACAACTTCGAAATCTTCCTCCTTTGCTTGAGTCGTCAATTGTAAGGAAAGTTAGAATGGACTCCCAGAATGATCATAATCGTGCTTGGTTGATTTAATTATTCAGTTAACATTTTCTGTTCTAGTGGTACAATAACAATCTATTAGACTTGATCTATTTACAGAGTCTGTTAATTTATAGATCTTACTTGGGAAATTTATGAGAGATTGGCAGTTTAGTGGCCCAATGTAATTTCACAAATTTCGCTGAAAATTATTGCATCAATGGTGGAACATGTTCAGCCAAATTATCCTTAGTCATAATGCCGATCATACCTCATTGCTTATTCAAATGAACTTAATGAAGGGGAGAGGCTATTCAGAAAAGGAAGCGGAACCTTCCAACGGAGATGTGATGAACTGGGACGGGCAAAAGTGCTCTGGCTCAATTTTTTTAGTTTTCTATAGAGAAACCTAGCAGCTAGAAATTCTCAGAATGCGCCATGCTTTTGTCGAGCAATTCGTAATGCGCATTTGATGATTTTCCTACTCTTTCAACGCTCCAAGACAATGTTAACGTTTCAATCTTCCTTTTGGCATTATTCGGAAATGATGAGGTCCTAATTGACCCCGAGTGGGTATCGGGATAGCTTTTTCCACACTAAGCAAATTGTGTCAACCGCGTTCAATGACCCGACCTTATCTCTCGTTGAGAGGGTTTAATCTATGGCGGTCATCTGGGTTTCGTTTACCCCGCTTATCTGTCTTAACTCGGTCAATTGGACTGAAATCGGCACAGTTTCGAAAACTTCTTATTCTAGTTATGTCAAAGGGTGCGCGTGGTACAGTGGTAGAATTCGCTGTCGACACCCGCACGGTCGAGCGATCGATCCTCGTGCGAGCTACCGATCCATTTACCTTTACCTTTATAGGTGAGTCAGACGTACACGATCGAGAATGACCGTCTGGTACTGATCGAGAAGGGCAAGGGAGGCGGCTCCGATTCGCGAATTGAGCGTTACGTCGAGGGCGATAAGCTGTACATTGTAAGTGTTCCCATTTAAGTATAAAATTACTTAATATTACCGTATATTAGTAACTGTATAGTAAAAGATGAAGGTCCCTAATTAACCCTGAATTTCAGGTATGCGAATGCAACGGTGTGAAGAGCACTCGAGTCTATGAGCGAGTGAAGGAGTAGGATAGATGTCTCATTATATGTTTCATTTTTCACTTTGAAAGCGCCATTTATCAATAGCGCCTAATTTCTCTTCCGGTTATCGCATGGTTATGTTTGTTATGAATTGCTTAATAAATATTCTAAAATTGCGTTGTGGAATTCTGAAAAAAAAAACCGAAAAAGAGCGAGAGCGCGCCACGCATTCGTGTCCCATTTGAATCGTAGAAGCATGGTGAATGCCTATTTGTCCTATATTTGTTATAGTGACTTTCGGAGCCAGACACCAGGTCAGTGTGTTCCCTTTCCTAGACAAGTCCGGTAACTATTAACCCAATCCCACAGGGATGGAGAACGCGGTTGCCTTTGGCAAGGTTCGATCCCTTAGCAGTGCCGCTGTCAGTAGCGCCACTTAATGACTTTAATTCGAGAACAGTTGTACAACAACGGTTCAAACATTCACGGCCAACGCTTCCATAAATGAAATATTTATAAACATACAATGAAAAACCATTCAAATTGTGGAGATAAACGACATTTTCACATCTTTTTGAGGACATTACTAGCAATCTGTGTCTCGATATACCCAGATCGAAGCTGGTATAGGCTGATAATGCAAATCAAACCAAATTTGAACAATCAATACTGTACAATATGTGACAACAAGTAATCAATGCAAGGCGGGCACGCGTTAAAAATTTGAGTAAAAAAGATGAAAATATGATAAAAACAGCCTTGAGAATAAGAGCGCGAACACACCACACAATGGCGGAGGCAGTGGAATACGAAATGAATCACACTTGTCAAATTCCTAAAAATGGTGACATTTACAAATATGTAATGGCCCGTAAAAAGTGTTTCAAAGGATCTCTTTTTTTGGAGTCGATATAGATATCTGAAGGTCCGCTAAAGGCTAAAAAGCTTAAAAATAGCCATTATGTGGTCCCACAGTTTGAGGGAGTTCAGGTGATATTCGGAGGAGCTTGTGGAGCACTGGCCGCAATCAAAGCTTCTCCTAGAAAAAATGAATTTGAATAGAAATTCTGCAAAAATGAATCAGCCAGCCAGTTGTGGTACTTACCTATGAACAGATCTCAGATCACACGACGTCCTCATCGATGAATTTGATAGAGCTGAAACTGGCACCGAACGATTTGGCGGGTTTTTTGATGTCGTCTGTCCGGTTGGGTTTACGGCACATGAACACCATTACCACAATGGCAAGAAGTATACAGAATCCCAGCACGGCGATCGTTATGAGCTTCGATGGCAGACCGTTTTCGTCTTGAACCTGAAATGCCCGACATAGTTGTGTCCTTCGTCAGGGCTCCTTTGGACGCCGCGCGGCGAAAATGCAAAATCGAAGCGCAATCAATAATTAACGACATTGATCGAATTTGCTCCTTTGCGTTAGTGGCGCAGTACGGTGGCGCCGCGTCTAAGCAAAAGAGTTAGGCATATAATTGCATAAGGAATGAATTAAACGAAAAAAGTGAATTTTGTCAAAATATCCTTTAATAAGGAATAGCAGCCTTCTGAAAAACCGAACGACCAGTAAGTTTGCCTATATGAGGTGCCACCGGACTGCGCCACTAATGCAATGGAGCGAAATCGATCAAGGACGCTAATTATTGACTGCGCTTCAATTTTGCATTTTCGCCGCGCGGAGTCTAAACGAGCCCTTAGAGAATCTGTGTAAGTCTGTTGTTATTATACTTTACGAGTTAGACAGGTGGAGAGGTTATTGCTACCTTAACATGATTCGTGGTTAGTGACCTGGGGCCGTAAATAAACTTTCCACCTATCAACCTCGTAAGGCATATTAACAGGAGACTATCTATACATCAATGCCGAGCTTTAAAGGGGAAAGAACTTGGGAGTTGTTGCACGAATCAAGGTGAACACCAATCTTCTTGTTCGTAGCAATATTTAGGTCTATCAGGTACTGTAATAGTTTTACCAGAACGACCTAAAAATTTATATTTAGGTCGTTCTGGTAAAACTATTACAGTATCTGATAGCAAAAGAAGACCTAAGAGAACGAGAGAGTGAATATGCACCAAAAGGGAAGTCTTTACTTGGATGGGTCAAATTAGCCATTTGAATGGAATATCTGGTGAGGGTTTACTTTAATTTGTTGAAACTTCAAACAATCAAACCATTACCTCTTCATACAACACATTGTACGAAGATAATGTAACAAATATAAAGATAAAAAAGGTAAGGGTAAAGGTGTTGACGTTGATCAGTCCCAGAAGGAAGCGCCGCCGCATTCGTGTTCCATTCAAGTTGTAGAGGCATAGTGAATGCGTATTCGGCCTATACAACGACTTGCGGGGGGCCAGCCGCTATATCAAGTCACTGTCTTCGCATTACCAGACAAGTTTGGTATCAATTTACCCGACCCAGTAGAGATGGAAGGCTTGGTAAGCCTGGCCCGTGATCGATCGCTCGACCGTGCGTGTGTCAGTAGCGCCTCTTACCACTGCACCACACGGGCCTCTGTATGAAGATATTGTAACAAATATAGACATGAATAGTACCTCTGGAGCTCTCCATATGCAGACACCGCTGTTGGATACAGTCCGGAAAAATGGACAGCGGAAATCCGGACAGAGAAGCGGTGGAGTGATGGGACGGTAATTTCTAATCCTGAAATGAAGTGAATTTTTAAAAGCATTAGTTCTGAACATATGATTTTTCGGCACTATTTAAGATGTTGTACCCCACCGATATGTTGAGCGTGTAATCGCCAAAAGCCTTGCGAAATAGTGCGCGGCGGGAGGAGACGCAGGCGCTGACTCTACGCAAGACACACACTATTTAACGTGAGAAAGCTCAACATAGCGGTGGGGTACAACATCTTAAATAGTTCCGATTTTTCAATACGGTATTTTTGATTTTGAATAAGTTTGTGCCTCTATGTTCTGGTGTTCCACTAGCTGTTGCAACTTGGCACACCTATTAGCCTAGAATTAAATGAATGGTCGATGAATAAATAAACGTATTACCTAGCAAAGTGTAGAGCAGCTATTCTGGCAAACTTCGTTACTAGAAATTGCCTAGAGCAACGGGACGCAGCAAAACGTTCACTTGGTTTCAATTCAATTCAGTACAACCATGAAAGGCATTCGTTAGACAACAAGCCAGAAAAACTCGATGTTTTGAGCAGAGATATTCAGGCTACAAAGTACACAAGTATTTAAGGAGAGCATTCTTTTCAAGTCATGTTAGGGAACCCATTGCGGCTTCCCTGTGGAGGTCGATTATCTATCTAGTCGTAGAAGTGTTGATGTCATACGAAATAAAAGCAAAAATATGACACTTAAATCGACACTGGTAAAGATGAAGGTAAGCGAGTATGTGCCCGATGAAAAACGAACAGCAAAAATATACAAACCCGTCCTTTCTGCGTCGTTTGGCGTTCCGGCCTCCTGCTTGTCGATTCAAAAGTTTAAGGCCCTTGTTATACGTTCGCTCACCCCCAGCGTAACTCGTCCATTCAGTATCAGACACCGTGGGGCCAGACACGTTTGTACGAGTTATCATGATGACGCTGGCGTGGTGAACTCGTGCAAACGTGCCTGGCCCCACGGTGTCTGATACTGAATGGACGAGTTACGCTGGGGGTTGAGCGAACGTATAACAAGGGCCTAAGGGTTTAGCTAAGCGTGCATTGCTTGCTCATTAATTTGTTTGTTCTGCTGATGTTTACTGTCATCGTTTTTCTTTGGTTGTTTCTTTTTTCACGACGTGGGTCTTAAATTCACGTACATAAATAAATAAATAAATAAATAAATAAATAAATAAATAAATAAATAAATAAATAAATAAATAAATAAATAAATAAATAAATAAATAAATAAATAAATAAATAAATAAATAAATAAATAAATAAGTAAATAAATAAATAAATAAATAATAAACAAAATAAGTGAACGAATAAGAATGCAGTCTATAGTGGAAAATGGCCCACCTGTCGCTACTTTTCGTGAAGAACGAATTCCAAATTGCAATGTGTAGCAGCGACAGTCCCCGCTCCGAAAAATGGGCACAGTCGTAGCCGAGCACGCTCAGATCCATTCTGAAATTCATCCACAACTAGAAAACTATTATTATACTATAACAATTATTTGGAAGAGCCAAAATTGGTGTGCATTTCAGATTCTGACTTTCTTTGTTAATAACTCAGGAAAAACAAATAAATGACAAATAAAGTCATCATAGCTAAACATTCATTGTCAGCAATCCGGTAAAGAATTGTGCTTAACCATGATAATTCATTAGTCATTTATTTGTTTTTCTTGAGTTAGTTTTTCTTGAACAATGAAAGTCAGTACCTGAAACGCATACGAACTTTTGGGTCACCCTAGTATTATATAACTATTAAAATTTCTAATAATGGCAAGACGATCAGCTAAATTAGAGGCTAAACCTAAAACGATGGACGGAACCTACTGCTCTGGCAGATTTGTCAGCGACGATTCGCGCAGCAGAGGAAGCACTTCCACGGTGAAATACGGCCGTCGGAAGTTCTTCTGTACGATTGTTTCCATCTGAAATAATATTGAATCAAAAAAAATTAGAAATTAAAAAAACATTAAACCAGCAAAATTATGATAGGCTCAAACGAATTTTTTTCAAGGCATCAAAGTTGGTACATAAATGAAGTGAGACCAGTCTACTACGAAGAGAGCAACTTAAACGCTGGAACTGAAAATCCCGAAGAATAAAAGTGGAACGAAAAAAATTACACAACGAAGAATCATTAGATACATATTAAAATGATATGCAACATTATGCATATTGATTTATTACAATAGTACAGGGTAAATGTCAATTTGAACTTCGATTAGCGGAAAAGCAAAATCTACATATTTGGAACGACCTTAACTTACCTTATTTTGGTTGGTTGATATAGCTGTGTAGAAATAAAATCGTAAAACAGGTGCGAATTAAAAGCTCTCACACTGACCTGATCCCAAACGGAGATCGAGTTGTACTGGCTATGGGACTTCCATCTGGATAGCAGTTCATGGCATGCCTAAACAGAGCAAGTCACTGATTTTGTAGGACAAAAAGGTCTCAAAATATGTTCTATGGGAAGAACGAATCTGATACTAGACACCTACCACCACTGTACTTCAACCACAGTTACTTTCCTGCATTATTATTTTTTAATTCCTTTATAGCCGTTTTCTCTATTAAATTGATTGCTCAGTTGTGTCCGAGGTGCTTACTGAACTTTCCTTCTGAATCACTTGTCATTAGGTGTTAGATAGAGGCGCCATTTTTAAACCATCGTTGTGTTTAGTAGCCTTAGACTTGTTTGGCTCTCCATTTTGTCCAATAGCTTTCTTATCTTGACTGCCATACTGTCCATTTTCGTGACTGGATTTAAACTAAATAAAAATAAAATACTCGTTTGGTGCGGAAATGCTCAATAAAGGGACCTCGATGTGAAATTCCTGCCCTTCTCATATTGGGCTATTTGAATCGGGGTTTCTATCACAATAGCCTGCAGCACCTCTCAATCATTCACATTGACCCATATGGACCTCTATGAACCTATGTTAACCGTCCTAAACTGGGATCTATCTCGATCCACCGATTTTGTGGGTACCGGTGGCGCCTCTTACCAGTGCATCATACCCGCCCACAAGCACGAATAGAAGTAAATAGTAATGTTTGTGACTAACAATGTGCGAATGACTGGCATCTGACCAGATACCGTCTCCGGACGTTCGAACCACTACGATGAACGTCCGATGAGGAAGGAGCTTGTGCAATTCCTCAACAGCTCCAAGAACTTCCACTGCTGTCTGTCGTGATTCGGAGGCATCACCGTCCTGAATTGCTTTTTATTATAAAAAAGAATGAATGCAATCAATAAACACATTTTGCGATTTTTTATGTATAAAGGTAAGGTAAAGGTAAAGGTGTCGGCGTGGATCAGTCCCCTGAGGACGCGCCACGCATTCGTGTTCCATTCAGAATCGTAGAGGCTTGGTTAATGCGTTTTTGGCATATACATTGACCTTTTAGGGACTGCCGCCATATCAAGTTAGTGTCTTTTTAATTTTATTGGTTTAATTACCCAAGTTTAAGGATATGCTATACCTTCGCCGTCTTTTCGGAAAATGTAAGGTTAGTTTATTTTTCCTTTTCAGTCTTCTTTTGATTTTCCTATTTCATTCTTTTATGGAACCCCCTCTCGCTCACTGACGAGGCCCTGAGGGGTTTTTTCTGAATCCTTTGCTCGTCTAAGCATAAGGAACGAAACGAGCTGCCCTTTTTTACATTTTTTGGATTGTTTTTATATTTATTGATGCATTTTTTCTTTTTTACCTTTCCAAACAAGTCTGGTACCAATTAGCCCGACCCGGAAGAGATCAAATGCCTCAGGTAAAATCGAACACTCGACAGTGCGGGTGTCAGTAGCGCCTCTTACCAGTGCACCACGAGGGCTTCTATATTCTGTTTAGAAATCAATAATTTTCGTATAGTTATGCACCTGAATGGTGGCGGCGATCACAATGAGTTTCCAGACGTTTTCGTATCCCTGCAGCTGATGTATGGAGTGTGCGATGCTTCTGAAATGATTCTCGATATCTCCTCACCCACAATCAATAAGTAAATCAATAAATTAATAAATCAGCTTAACCTGCTCTGCTCGACGAGATTATCGTCACGCTCGTTACTCTGTATCACCGTCAGAGCCGGATTGAACACTCTGAGCATTTTGTCCAATGACGGCAGCTCCATCGCGTTTGATCGATGATCGCATGTGTCCAGAATACCTTAAATCGATTTTTATTGATACATTCGAATTCGATTGATTTCCATATCGATTAATTAGGCTATTTTGGATTCTCTAGGGAAGCGCTATTTTTCTCAAATTTATTCGGTAACCACAGTTGGATGTAGCCAAAGGCCTCGATAGCTCAGTTGGGAGAGCGTTAGACTGAAGATCTAAAGGTCACCAGTTCGATCCTGGTTCGGGGAAATGTTTTGTAAATAAATGGATAGCTAGGCAATGACCCCGAAACGTCCCACCGCTAAAAATAATCCGGGTCTGGGTTTGTCCTCAAATTTGTCAAGTTACTGTCGCGGCACAGACGCAGAGGCCTCGATAGCTCAGTTGGGAGAGCGTTAGACTGAAGATCTAAAGGTCACCAGTTCGATCCTGGTTCGGGGCAATGTTTTGCAAACGCCATGGACCGGTCTGATCGGATATTATCAGAAGGATTTAGAGACAATACCGCTCATAAAAACGTTCTGAACGCTCCACAACGTTTTTTAGCGTTTTTCTTTAATATTGGGTTATTTAAGAATTTGAAAATATGTGTATACTCCTTTTTTTTGACCTGACTTCGAAAATGAAGCCAGTTTTGTTTTTTGAATTACAAAGGTATGAGCGGGTTTGCATGGACGAGTTGCTTAGATTTTTTGATAACGGCCAATATCAACTGCCATTTGCCTCGGTATTGTATTAATTACCCGCCGGGTAGGTTGACCTTGGGCTGATTCCCAAGCCGTCCGTCATGGAAATAGAAATAGCCATTGAACATAATTCAAGAGGCGTCGTTGACGTGGCGGGAGACGCCGAACTCATCAGCCAGTAATTGCACCAATTTGTGAAATGGGAACGTTATTAGGGTTCTGCAGAGGAAAAAAAGGTGCCGCTTAACGACAATTGGGAAGGAACTCTGATCAGTAGCCGACAGAAAACCCAAAATAGGCTAGTAGAATTCAATTCAACCAAGATTAATTGGAGGATTTGAGCAATTTCACTAATTATTGTTCAGGTCTTGCAAGATCGGTCTCGGGCATTTTTCAATAATTAGTTAGGGCCCTTACAGACCCGACGACACGACAACGAGCATTCTCGTCCAACGCGGCCGACCGCGCGTTGCAACGCGGTATCGATTAGAGCAATGCGGCCGCCGCAAACGTCGCGTTGGACGAGAATACTCGTCGTCGTGTGTTTCGCTCAATTTCGTGCTCAACGGCTAATTCGTCGCTCAAATTGCACGTCGTCGGATCTGTAAGGGCCGTTAATTTTTGAGAAACAATTAGTTCTCCCACCTGCTTGAAGCAGCGAAAAGTTGGACTTGCAATAGGTGGTCAGATGGCCGATATCGGCATAAATCGATACCGCCGACGGATTGAGCGAATCGGTCGAATCGTCGGCATCGGTCGGCGGAAACTTTGAGCAAGAATTCAGTGGATCCACTGAAATCGGATAGTCCAGCGATTGTTCTTCTAATTGATCAGCCTGGAAGAAATCGATTGTTGCTCGTTAGTAGGAGGTGCTACTGATATAGACCCGGTCAAGGATCGATCCTAAGCCAGTCCTCCAATCCCTCCAGGGTCGGGTAAGTTGTTAACCGACTTATCTTGTGCTCCCTTTTCTTTAGGATTTCTAGCTCTAGTTATTTTACTAGTTCCTCTTTTCTCTGATTAATCTCCTTGCCTATTGTTTTGTTTATTTTGATTCTTTTTGTGTTTTTCAATCCCTTTTAGCTCTTCCTTGTTTTGGTTTGTTCTTTTGTCCTCTACTATAAGTGTTTATTCTGTTTGTTTGAAAATTTGTCTTTTTTGCCTGGGTTTTTCTACACGTCTGGAAACCCACGTGTCTGCTATAAATAAATAA
This sequence comes from Nippostrongylus brasiliensis, assembly GCA_030553155.1. NCBI lineage: Eukaryota > Metazoa > Nematoda > Chromadorea > Rhabditida > Heligmosomidae > Nippostrongylus > Nippostrongylus brasiliensis. The sequence goes on along the minus strand of CP130736.1, from coordinate 5,356,411 downwards.
ATAAGTAAATAAACAAATAAGAAGAAGAAAAATAAAAAAATTAACCTGGGAAGGTGAAGACAATGACTTAATATAGCGGCTGCCCCCCTCGAGTCAAAGTTGTATAGACCAAATACGCATTCATGCTTCTATGATTCTGAATGGAACACGAATGCATGGCGCGTCCGAAGGGACTGTTAACCTTCTTTCTTTCTCTACCTTTGTAAAAAGGTTTTCACCTTCCCAGGTTTATATATTTATTTATTTATTGTGAAAAGCGGCGGACACCAGTAAATTCAGAAATGAAGGGGCTATCTTGAGAAATACCCTAGAAGCTACAAGTTTCAAGTTTGAACAGGTGTTTTTAGAGGATTTCTGGTCGAGTTTCGTTCATCTATTAGAGAGAGAATTAGAGTAATAGAATTGTGAAGCATCTAGAATGCCCTAGAATGCCCTCAGGGTACCAAATCTTCCAACCCCCAAGGCTACTCGTTAACGAGCCTCCTCGCGTTAATAGCGGTGAAACTATCAAGTTTTTCAGTTGACGGCGGCCACCTCATGGAGATCGGCTTGATTTCGGTGACGGCGGCATTCAATTAAAGTGGTAATGAAAATTTCGCACTTAATGGATGGAATTCTATACAACTCTGCTCGACTGAACATCGACGGAGATGGGAATAGTGGTCCGAGAAAAGGACAAAGCTATTCAACGCTGAAAGTTCTTCTAACTTCTAAAATAAATAAATAATCTCTGCAGGAAAGTGACAGAAGATTTTATGTTACAATATGTTCGTCATAGAAAAGTAACAAAAAAAGAAAAAATTTAAGCAAAAATACCTGCAATGAGATCAGATGCATCCAGTGATCGTAGAACTCCTTACTGGTCGTCAACTTCTCCTCTATCCGGATCAGATCCTCAACTGATTGGCATAAATGATATGTACTGAGAAGAACCACTACTACTGCTGTCGAATACATGGTCGACATCTACCACGGACCATTCATCGCTACGTGATCGATCTGAAATCAATCGATACAACTCGATCAAAGTCGATCGCTGAGGGTGAATGTCGACGGAGAGGTTTTATGGTCGTAGTGAGCGGTGGCGGTGGTGGTCGTTGGATGTCGTAAAGCCGCGCAGCTGAGTTCATTAGTGCATTGATAAATGATGTGGAGGTAGGTGATATCGATTGGACTTCAGAACGGTAATTTTCCCTTTATCCTAATAAAAAATATTCATATTTTTCAATTCCACGCGCGTGGTACAGTGGTATGAGGCCGTACTGACACCCGAACGGTCGAGTGATCGATCTCCGCTTGTGCTGACCAAACCTTCCGTCCCTCCGCGGTCGGGTAAATTGGGGCCAGACATGCCTGGGAAGGTAAAGGCACTGTCTTGGAATGTATCGGCGAGCCCCCGCAAGTCATTGTATAGGCCAAATACGTATTCACAGGGCCTTTATGATTCTGAATGGAGGACCAGTGCGTGGCGCAACCTTTCAATTGAGGATTGATCAAACATCGATAGGTTTATCTTCATTTTTACCTTCACTTTCGATAGTAAAACTTCTAGACTTTCTTCAGCTGTAGCCATACGTTAAGGACCGGAACCAGGGCCTAAATTCATGACGGGTATCGGCACAATATACCCGAGAATAAACCCCGGTCGGCGCGATTATTCGCATTCATGAACGCGCCGCGGAGTGGAATAGACCCGCGATATCCCCCAAATAAACGCCGCGGCGCGCTCATGAATGCGAATATTCGCGCCGACCGGGGTTTATTCTCGGGTATATTGTGCCGATACCCGTCATGAATTTAGGCCCAGGTGGAATTGCAGTCCATCCCTTTGGGTAAAGGTAAACTGTGGATGTCGATCAGTCGCTAAAGGACGCGCCACGCACTTGTCTTCCATTCATTTACCTTGTAGTTCATTTGGAGCTGACACCTTTATGGGTCATTCCTAGTTCTTAACTTCTCCACCATTCCTCCTGATAATCCACAGTCAAGAACCACGAAAAATGTCGGCATATGAAAAAGGTGACGAATGAAAATTAATTATTAACGGATAATTTAGAGAGATGAGATGGCCCTCCACTCAACTATTTCTCCTGATCATGAAGGAGGAATCATTTAAAAGCAAAATATGAATATTCAAGTGTTACAAATAAGCAGCAAAATTCAAGTAACATTCGACGATAATCCACAAGAAGTTTAAATGCGCAAAGTAACGGGGTCGGTAAGGTTGAGTATAGTCTGGAAGGAGAATCCTGCCCCTCAATACTTTCTCTTTTGTTCAACAGGTGACAAGGAGGTAATCGAATCGATCGGTGAATCAGTCAACTGGATGAAGCTGAGGAGGCTCAAGCCGTCGGGTGGGAAGAAGATCGAGATGATAAGAGATATGTCTCTATCAGAAATTATTGCAAGTCTGACAGAATTACACGCCACATTAAACTGCCCCCGTGTGATGGCCGGTGGATGTTTTGTCTCGACATTACAGCATGACATCGTCAGAGCACTTCGGCTCAAGAAAATCCATGAATCATACGAGATTAGCTTACTCAAAAGAAAACAATGAAAGAAAAAACTAAGAAAATAACAAAGCATATAAACAACACCCAACTATACCCACTGCATGGTACCTACAGTAGCGGTCAAAAAATATGTCTTCACATTTTCAAGTATAGGTAGCTTAAATCGAAACCAATCTGAACATATATTTATTTTTTAATTAATACACAAAGTATCTTGTGTTGTAACAAACAACAGCAAAAAAATCCAACTCCTAGAATACCAAATGACATGTATTGCCTAAATAACAGAATCCTTTGTTATGCAGTTGGTAGTTTTGATAATTCCTCTTGGAAATATAATACATTGAAACATACCCTTGTTACAAATTTCAGATTGCGCCATGTACTCGACTAAGGCCTCGGATTTTGAACTTGATTGATAGTGCATGGGCTATAATATGCTTGCTCTACTTAGCTCGTAAACAGGCGATAACGCTGCTATGACTTACTTCTGAGGCTTTCATCCAAGCTATGATTCTTTTCGATTTGTTCACTTTTCGCTTCACAAGAGAACGTGCTTTCAGAGAATGAAGCTCTGATGAGAAAGAGGAACCGAAGTGCTCCTCAAGGGGGTAGAAACCGCTTAGTTAGATTTTCGCAAAAAGCTAAGGTTCGCTACACGCAAGTCGAATTGCTCCCTTAGTTCAAAGTTTCTGGAACGCAGAGCAGGAAGACGTTCGACATCAGCCCACTTAACAGAGTTTTCACGATTCGTGGGACGACCTTCGTAATTTTGCCCTTTTTGTGGGAAATCAGAGAGCAGGGTCAACGACGACGCGCTCATATAAAATCAAATGTTGCCTAATCAGGGTCTCGTTATGCCTCACAAACGGCTCTACACAATAAAACTTCTGGAGGACCGTTCTCGAATTCGGTGCATTCAGCGAAAGTGCGAACCGCCTATACCGGACCGCTTCCAGACCAAAAAAAAGAAAATGTTTGAGGGATTTTAAATCATTCAACTGGTGATGTGAGTGGCGTCGATCGGTTTACAAGGGATGCACCAACCACTCATCAACTACATAGAATCATAGAGACATTGTAGAACCTGAACCTCTTAGGCAAAATTTCAGTGAGATTGGTGGTCCTGAATGGAGTTTTCAGGGTGGTGGCCAGGTGCTATACTTGTTCCAAATACACTAAATAAACATCAGATTCGTGATCATCAACCAAAAGGATCCCATAGGTAAAGTTTCAGCGGAATGCTCCTGGATGGAGCTTCCAGGGTGGTGACCAAGTGTCACACTTGTACCACAGCTATCACCGGACCAACGTATGTATCGTGTACTCCGTGGCTGGTCGGTCACATTCCCAACTAAAAACGATTTGTAAAAAATATTTTCTTGTTAAGAAGGACGTGCGCCACCATGTGGCGCACGCGGTACGTTATGGATTAAGAAATATCTTTTAGTGATTTTCGTATGCTATTTTAACCGAAAATATCTCAAAAACCGCCGAGCGAATGTCCAATCAGAGATGATATTCTGGATGGTCATGGTCTATTTATTATAACAGACTACAAATGTTTTATTCAGATCCCCTATAAATCATATTTTTTTGAGCAGACATTTTGGTGCTCAAAAACTGGTCGATTTATGGGACCATGTCTCAAATAAAATTCTATATCTATGTAGCCTTTGTGAAAAATGTATTAATATCAAACTAAAATGTCCCATGGAAAAGAGTTTTTTCTTTATAAAACACCTCCTAATCCGACTGAGGATCCTATGGTAGTGTTACTCGCCTGATATAATTCCTACTAATACTTTTATTCTGTATGGAGCGACAAGGTGATCCAGGATAATAGTAACCCTTCAAATACACTGGGTATACTTCACTATCCAAGTTTTAAATTCATGAGAGCAATTACGGCGACATTGCCTCAGGGTGAATAGGTGCCAGTGGCTGAACGCAAAATAATTGCCTACTAACAAGGTTTCGTTTCGCGCCACTCGTTTGTTACCACTTCTTTAATTTTAGGTTTCAGAGCAAAATTCTAGATTCATGATCAGAAGAAAACCCTAAAATGGGAAAATTACTCAAGATGTAATTCTCGATGGCAGTCGCTATCTGCCTAGGCAATCACTGGCAGGCGTTCTATCCTAATACGCGAAAAGACGATGTTTTTTTGGAGGAATCATCAATCAATATAGATCCCTAGGACGAAGGACACGTCATAAATTTTATTTTTCCGACGGTTCTTCAGTAAACGTGATAGATTCGTCACCAGAAGGTAAACAGAAGTCAATTTTCCACTCTGGAGATCGATTCACTTTTAGCAGCAGCTATAGGGTTATCAATTGCGCTTCTTCTGATAAATTTATGAATAACAGACGAATTAATATTCGCTAGGGGGTTCGCAACGTACATCGGTAGCACAGTGGTTAGCGCAGTCTGCCGGAAATAGAAAGACGCGGGTTCAATTCCCGTCCAATGTCAGTAACCAAAATCAAATAGCATCTCCAAATATATAGGTCATTCAAATAGTTCTCGTCTATAAACCGCTAAACAAAAAAGCGGCAAATAGCAGAATAATTTCAAAAATGTTGGGTATTTCATCCCATCTGGAAAGAAGAAGGAATCGTCCAAAAATACAAACCGATGGAATTCCGTTTCGCTCTCGTACCGACCTCAGAAAAATAATCAATAAATTAATTTATATGCATATGTAGATTAATATTTTTACAGATTTATATTGACACCATAGGTATTTATATACATAGGAGAGAATTGAAGACTGTCAAACGGGAAGAGACTAACTTCAAGATGACTAGAGACGTCCTCTTGGCTGCCGAAGCAATTACTTTTTAGAAGGCAATACGTAACCGGTCTAGGGACTCTGCCATCGAGAGGAAATCATTTTGTAATCAAGGAGTAAAAGAGAGAAAGAATAAAAAGGAGAGCAGAAATGGAAACAGAAACAAATGCAGGAGAGCACCTGGTGGGCTAACAAGAAAGCCAAAAGGGCGCAATAAATCAACCCTTTTCCGAAATGGTCCATGCATACATTATACTCCATCATCCCTCTCATCAGAAAAATGAAAATTGCCCTATCAGCCCGTACCCAGAAAGGGCTACATTTACCGATGTTGAACCAAACATCTGTGCTGGTAGCAAGATCGAGGGTAAAGGGTAAAGGTAAAGGTATCGGCACTGATCAGCCCCTGAGGACGCGCCTTGCTTTCGTGTTCCATTCAGAATCGTACAAGCATGATTAATGCGTATTTGACCTGAACAATGACTTGCGAGACCTGCCGTCATACCAATTCGGTGTTTTTACCTTCCCAGACAAGTCTGATGCCAATTTACCTGACTTCGGAGGATTGAAAGGTTTGGTTAGTCAGGACGGGATCGATCGCTCCACAGCGCGGGTGAGAGTGGCGACTCTTACCACTGTGCCACGCGCTCCATTAAATGCACAATTATATAATAGAAAATCTCTCAAAAAGTTGTAAACTAGTGGAGCGAGATAAATTGAAACTGACAGCAGTGGCCACTGCGAATCGGTTGAATGGTTTTCCACCATGGTAATCGGCGCCGATGTAATCGTCGGATAATTTCCGATAGAGTAGCACATGGCTACACCGAGGGATTGTAGCTGTCAAGGTCATATCGATCGTACAGTTTTTACTTTTTTGCTTTAATTTATTTTTTTCTGAAGATTTGACCTAGGATGAATACTGACTAATGTAATAAGGAACTTATACTGTAAAAGATCCCGCGTGGTACAATGGTAAGAGGCGCTAGTGAGACCCGCACTGCAGAGCGATCGATTCCCACCCAGGATAACCGAGCCTTCCATCCCTCCGGGGTTGGGTTAATTGATACCGATCATGTCTGGGAAGGAAATGACACTCACTTGGTATAGCGGCTGGCCCTTGCAAGTCAACGTGCAGTACGAGTATTATGCATCTACGATTCTGAGTGGAAGACAAGTGCGTGGCGCGTCCTATGGGGATTGACCCCTTTACCTTTACCCTTTACCATAAAACAAATAAACGGAAAAAGAGCAAAATAATGAAAATAATGCAAAATAGTAGCAAAATAAAGGAACGAAGCTCCTTCGTCCAGATCTTGATGTCGAAACTAATCATATGAAGACTTTTTTGAGGATTCTGTTGCTACATCATAACATAAACAAAAACAGCATATTTTCTTTTTTGTTAAGTTCCTTACTCTTGATTTTACTACACGTCGAAGTGGAGGAAATAAATAAATGAGTAAATGAATAAATAAATAAATAAATAAATAAAGAAGCTATGGATGTCTAGCTGTTAAAAAAAAGCAACAAAATTCAAGAACCTTCTGAAGATTATCCACTCGAAATTGAGATTTGCATGGAAACGACCACCGGTTGGCTAAGGCTAAGTGTAGGCTGCCGGGTAAGTCCTGTCCTTCCTCACTCCATCTTTTTTCTTTTTTTCATTCAAGGTGGCGCCAGAGCTCAATCAGAGCCAAAGTTCACGCGTTGTCGAGTTGTCGAAGACCTTGAAGAGAATTGACTCGTTTTCACGTAAATGGCCTCGTTTCGTCCTGAACGACGACATTTTCTAACTGCCCAGAGTGACCGAGGCCAATCACTGGTGAGGATCTAACCGAGGAAAATATCTAAAAAAGATCTTAGAATATTTAATCAAAAATCTGAGTGGTCCAATAGTTAGGTGGTCGGACCACCTGGGAAATGATGATCACCCAATTCTGATCTGAACCTGCCGTCAATGAGAATCGATTGCCAACGACCGATCCCACTCGTCGTCGTTTCTCCTCTGGCCCTCGTCGATGTTTCCATTCTTAATGGCTTGGTCATCCAATCATTTCTTCATATCTTTCATTTCCTTGTCGTTGACAGCGACTTTATCTGTGGATTCGCCTAGAGAAGCAATGTTTTGTTGGTGAGTACACAACAGTTTGTTCAATTTCAACTTTTTTCGCGTAAGTCGTCCATTATTCTTGCTTGTGTTCCCAATTTGGGGTGTGGAGGGACAAAACCTGTACCATTATAGTTTGTGTCCTTTTATATAACATGTATATACATTACAACAAATATGATATTTAACAAATAATCAATAAAAGATCTGAGAACCCTCCACTATGGTCTGGAATATATTCCAGAAGAAACTTGATCGCTGTGGGGACCATCTAGTTTAGTTCGAAAGACGTTTCACAAAGATTCCTTGTTCCAAGAACTATTCGGTCTGCATTGAATATTGATGTAGGGCAAACCTCCATTTTTGTTTGAAAGTCATCCGTTTTGGTTTGTTCATTCATTTTCATTGAAAGTGTTCACTTCAAAATGAAAATGGTATTTATTGCATATTCTTTTATATTTTACCGTCACCTTGCCGTAGCTCTCTCTTTAATTCTAAGATTGCTTTTAATGACTAAATGGCTGGAAGTGGCTGGAATCACAAGAGTGTGATCTATCCATGGCTAAAGATAGTGCAGTGAAATTCTGGAAGTCTGTTTTATAGAAGCTCTTATTTTTATTTTCTCTAATATTTAGTCTTCTAGAAAGGCTCGAGCCACGTTTTGTGTATTCTAAATATTAGTCAAAACTGAACGACAAAATAGAAAATTTTAGTGCGCAATAATGATAATAATAGTAATAACATAAACATCATAAATCAGAAGCGGCTATTAAAAAGACGACTGGTAATGATTTAGTGGCTCTATGAGTTCAATCTCAGTCGCCAAGTTTAGTTTTCCTGTCGTAACTCTCTCCAGTATGTTTTTGTTGACTTAGAAGACGCTGCTGGAATCAGAAGAGTGCGATTTTACTAAAGAGACTCGGCTGGACTTGGAAGAATGTCATCTATTCAATGGTAAAGAAAATGTGGCGAAATTCTGAAATCATTGAACATCTTTGCAGAGAAAAGTGGAACGTGATTAGGCCAGCTGAGACTTACTAGTTGATGAGCGAACGGGATCTGGAGCTGAGGTATCCGCCACCGACACCAATTCATCAATGTCTGCCCTTCACCCGACACCAAGTAAACATGACATGTGTTTCGTTTTTTTAACTTGAGCAGTTTTTTGATGTAATTGTTTTAAAGGCGTCTATTTGTCATCTGAGAAACATGCGCTGCGCACATGGTACATTTGTAAGAGGCGCTTCTCACACCCACACAGTCGAGCGATCGCCGACCGTGTGGGTGTCCCCGCCCGGGTTGACCATGCCTTTCATCTTTCCCAGGTCGGGTAAATTGACACGACTTATCAGGGAAGGTAAAGACACTGATTTGGTATAGCGGCTGGCCTCAGCAAGTCATTGTATAGCAAGTCACCATGCCTCTGTCATGCCTCTGCGATTTTGAATGGAACACGAATGCGCGGCGCGTCCTCAGGGGACTGATCAACACCGCTGTACTTGCCCTTACCTCGCCGCTATCAGTTGCACATGGTCACGAGTGTCGTCGTTATTTCAAAATGATATTGTACAACCCATGCGTTGTGCGTGTAGTAGATATGAAATGTACAGGGTGCACCAGCTAAATCCGGACAACCGCGGCTCTATTTTTCCAGACAACTTTACAAACACAAAATACAACTCGAATCCAGAATCCTTCTGCATGTTTGTAGAGGGGTATATTAAGATTACAACTGCTCAATGTAGCCTCCGTGAGAAGCAATAATCGCCTCCTTCCTTGACCAGAAGTGCTCGCAAGCCCTCTTCAAAAAAGCTCGGTCCAAATTTGCGAATACTGCTTTAACGGTGCTTCGCAGAAATGTGACGTTAGGGTGGCTCGTCTCATTAGCAACTCTCCCAACAACGCTGAAATGATAGTAGTCCATGGGGTTCAAATTCGGGTTTTTCTGGGACCAGAACTTCTTGGACTGAAGCATGTCCAAGTTATCAGACATCCACTTTCGGACCAAATGGCTCGTGCGCCGTCATGTTGGAAGACATATGGCCTTTCTGAAGATAAAGCCACTACCCACTGTTCTACCACAGTCATTGAACTTTGGCTAACTCCCAACGCTGTCGCCAACTTTCCCTGTGATTGTCCAGGGTCTTCCAAGATCAACTCCTGAGCCCGTTCCACGACTTCTGTTCTTGAACCACGTCCTAGCGAGTTGGTTCTACTCGCCGGAACTGAAGAACCCTCTTCGGAAGCCTTGTACCTCCCCAGAACATCGTAAACCGATGATCTCGAGTATCCGAGGAATCGAATGATCTCCGCCTCTGTGCGTTCAGCGCGAACGCTTTCGATGATTGCGGCTCTTCAGTTGTACTCCGTTTTAGTGGGGAGCATTCAGACAGTTATGAGGGTATCAATATAAACTAGAGGACTTTTACTTACACTATGCCAATCGAGACCTCCGACGAAGTTACGGTACGGCGGGAGAGTTGAATTGAAATTTGTCCGGATTTAGCTGGCGCACCCTGTATGAATGTCGGATCGGGTGAGGAAGCAAAAAAGGAAAAGTAAGCGTACAGATGTTGAGATTGTAATATGGGGATGAAATTCATCGAATTATTGGGCTTAGTCCCCGAAGAAGACCAAGACGGATGATCTGACCTTGATAGACAGCAATTAGGTTCGAAAACTAACGAGGCCAATGGGAATGGATCATTTGCCTCCTCCGTCTTCCAGCTGGCCTCAACCAGTTTCGAATAGGATCAGCTTCATCAGCTCACCAGTCTTTAGCCGATGAAGAGCGTCGACCTATATTTCGGTACTTTCCTAGAGCTTGACCCGTTCCTCTAATATCATTACATCATACCGCATCATATCGTTAACATTCTATCTGCTGTTAACATTCAGACTGATCGGCTGCTGAGACCATATCATAATGTCCAGCTGTAGAGGAATCGAAGTATGATCACGAGCAACAATTGACGTTCTCTGAAGAAAGCTCCATCTGCAAGAGGAAAGAAAGTGCCCTCACAATGTAACTTGCTACATCTCCAACAAAATTCCCCCCCCCCGTGTAGTCAGCTTCATATCATGCCCAAGTGGCACTTCTTCTCTTTGGGAAGCACCCACCAAAGTCTTTCCGAATGTCTGTTCAGAAGGTTGCCCCCTACATGAAAAGCAAATCGGTTTCAAATTGGCACTACACCCTAAAAAGAAAAAATCTTCCCTTGAGCCCCATACGGCTGGGACGGTATAGGTTCACTGGGAGTACGGTAGCGGGCAATCGCGGCGGGAACTTGACAAACAGACATCGTGGTTTCGCTTATTTATTAGTAGGATATTCATATTCGACCGGATCGCAACAAAACGAGGAAACGAATGTCGGCTGCAGACATTCTATGCCTCGTTATAGATAATGTGATGATATGAGAGGAACGGATCATGTCCTAGTAAGGTACCTATGTTTCTTATTAAGGAATAGGACGACTCTTTGAGCGGTTGTCAGCTGGTAATTGTTAATCAGTAACCCGTGTCTCCACTGATAACCTGGTTATGCCAAATGTCAGCTAAGAAAACTGGAAAATCACTGTGGATGAACTTCACAACCTTTTGAAACTGCAACAAAGCTAAACAGTGCTAGAATGTGAAGCAATACCGTACAGACGGGCTGGATGTGGAGATAGCGAAGATTTTTCACACTCATCCTCTCGAAAGTACAGTGACCTTTTGCAAGCCCTCAAATTTCGATGGCTCAGTATACAACAGTTGTTTGCAAAGAACGTAAACAAACACATCTGTAGCGTAGCAGAGGTTTCACTCGAATGAGAAGTGTTCTCCGACTTTCCTAAATCTTCTTCAAAATCGGGATTACCCCTGATCCTGAGAACCGAAGATAAGAATAAGAGTCACAGATGTGAGATATGCCGCTGACTATCTCTCTATTGTTTTTTTGCGCTATTTTTTTTAGCCAAACGAATTGCACAACAGCTGCAATGATTAATGCTAGCCACGAGAACAGATAATAAAGATGCGGAATAAGCGGACCATATGGCAGAGCAGATTAATAAGGATGTCCTAGCAGGATTAATTCCTTACTAAAAGAAAAGTTCTGCTAGAAGGTGAAAGCGAATCGGCGGAAGTCGACTGAAAATGAGGTCGAGAGCGAGGAAGACTGGGCGGAAATTTGACACTAGTTTGGAAACCAGTTGGAATTTGGCTTCCATAAGTTTTGGCGAATATTTCACAGCACGTGAAGCACCCTGTTAGAAAGGATAGCAAAGGAAAGAAGGATGGATATGTAGAAAGAAAATATGGAAAAGAAGAAAAATTGGGATGATAGCTAGACAATTGTCATGTGTAGCGAAATATACTCCTTGATCGAGTTTCCAACAATCTGGCGCTGAAATGAACTCTATGCTTATCCAATTTTGTTACCATATTTTCTTAGGCATCTAGGAAGAATATTAGAGAAAAATAAAATATTGGAGAAAAAAAGGTGAAGGTAAAGGTAAAGTTCGGCCTGTCCAATCTTCTGAGGTCGCGCCACGCGTTTGCCTTCCAATCAGGCTTGTAGAGGCATGGTGAATACGTATTTGGCTTATACAATGACTTGCGGGGGCCAGTCGCTATACCAAGTCGGCGTCTTTACCATTCCAGAGAAGTCTGGTATCAATTTATCCGACCCCGGACGGATGGAAGGCATCGCTAGCCGGTGAGGGGATCGATCTCTGGACCGTGCGGGCATCGGTGGCTCCTCTTACCACTGCTCTGCGCGGCTTTCAAAATCTAGAAGTGATTGCAAAAATTCTACATGACCTGCTAGTTAGAAGAGACAGGAGAAGTGTCGCGGAGGCTATGGGTAAAGCGAATGGAATTTCATGAGTAGCGGAACCTCAAAATTTGATTTAATACCTTTTTAGATCGTATACAATTTTTGAAAAAAAGACCTCAATTTTCTAGCTAGCATGGATAAACCATTACTAGACATACATATTTTTCTTTTGTATCCATGACATTTACCATTTTCTTCCTCGGTGGATATCAGGTTGTACCCAGCTGCTACTCAGTACCAAAAAGAAAGAAAAACGATGATTTTTATTTTGAAATTAGAGATGTCTCTTTCTCTCTGCTTGAGTTACTAACGTTGTTTTAATGTAACTTAATTTTTTCTTTCAAGTTTTTCCTGCTCTTTGGACTACTAACCATTTTTAGCACGTTTGTGAAAAGACGTGACTAAGCAAATAAATAAATAAATAAATAAATAAATAAATAAATAAATAAATAAATAAATAAATAAATAAATAAATAAATAAATAAATAAATAAATAATTCTGCTATTTGCCGCTTTTTGTTTGGCGGTGCATAGACGAGAATGAGTTGATTGACTTAGATATTTGGAGATGCTAAGTTATTCGCAAAACACTGACATCGCTATCGCAAGTCTGCCGGAAACAGAAAGACGCGGGTTCAATTCCCGTCCGATGTCAGTGTTTTGCGAATAACCTAGCATCTCCAAATATCTAAATAAATAAACGTTTTGGTATATCGGTAAGGAAAAGCGATCAGATTCCATGGTTTCAGTGGGGAACGGCTTTGGTAGAAAGCGATTTCCAGCGACACGAGTCGTCTCAAAATACTATCGAGAACGAAGCGGAACAACTTTTTTTGAAAGTTTCGATACTGAGGGGTGAGGTGAGAGAGCCGTGAGCTGGCCTGAGAGCTCCGAGTGAGAGAGTCGGCCAGTAATGACCGTTTGCCGGCAGCAGCAACATAAAATGAATTTGCTCAGAGAGAAAATGAACTCCGAGGGGGGGGGGTAGCAGAAGCGGCCACTCCGCGACTGACGCCAGCCCTCGTCTAGACAATCACTAACCAGACAGAGCTAGCCAGTCAGGTGGAAAAAACCCGTCTCATCCAGGTGCACTTCTGAGAATAACGAATCGTCGGTGAGAAAAGCAACAAGCCTAGTCATTGTTCATTCAGGGAAAGAAGTAGGGCTCATTTCTTCGTTTTTCTAGAAGATTCCTAGACCGACAAGGGAATTCCTAGACCTTCCAGTCTATTAATCTTGGCATTGTGATGGAAAACGCTTCGGTTTGGAGCTAAACAAGATGTTACAGTTTTATTCTCCTGAGGGCCCTACTCGCCTTCATCGAAACCTGGAAACTTGGAATTGTGATAGGTCTTGAACTAGAACTCACAGAGTCTTCGTAAAGTCCATTTTTAGGTCGGACGATAAACCGAATAAATAACCTCTTAATGGCCTCGAGCTGCTAACATTTCCATAAAGACCATTTTTAATTTGATTTTATTCAGTTTCAATTTTATTTAACTATTAGGTTGGTGCAAAAGTCTTGCAACACTTTTGCAACATTCTTCAAAATAACAGCAATTTACTAAAACAAAATCTCAGTCAACGATATAATCATCAATCATATATATGACTCTTCCCCATCTTTCGGGCAACTTCTCAGTTCCTCTCCGCCAGAACTCTAGGAGCTGTGACGAAAAAAATTGGCCGACCTCCATTTCCAGTTCGTCTCGGTTGTCGAATTCCATATCTCGAAGGTGTTGCTCTAAGAACCTGAATAAGTGATAATCTAAAGGAGCAAGGACAGGAGAGTACGGTGGGTGCGATAGAACTTCCCAGCCTCAATCCTGAATTTTCTCACGACTCGCTCTTGCGACATAAGGACGAGCGTTGTCGTGCAAGAGGTAGACTTTTCACTTTCAGGGCGTTTATCTCGCATGACGGGAAATTCTACCCCACCAACCTAATTCTCCAGACCTTGCTCCTTTAGACTATCACTTATTCAGGTCCTTAGAGCAACACTTTCGAGATATGGAATTCGACCACCGAGATGAGCTGGAAATAGAGGTCGGCCAATTTTTTTTTCGTCACAGCTGACGGAGTTCTGGCGCAGAGGAATTGAGAAGTTGCCCGAAAGATGGGGAAGAGTCATATATATGAATGGTGATTATATCGTTGACTGAGATTTTGTTTGAATAAATTGCTGTTATTTTGAAAAGTGTTGCAAGACTTTTGCACCAACCTATTACGTCCAAGGACGAGCCAAAAATTGAAATCAAACAGAAACATCACTGTAAAAACAAACGCCAACACAAAACAGCGCAGAAACTTAACAGAGAGCACTACACAGTTGAGATTTAAGAAAAATGTTTCAACAACTCAGAGATCTTCCGATTAAATTTAGACCGCATTTACCAGAAATAAAAAAATAAATGCCCTCAAGAGCTAAAACTCCCATTGAAACTGCCTGAATTCCGAAATTCTGATATTTTTTCAAGCTAAAAGTGAGTGCAATGCACTCTAGTGATCAATGCGGGTAAACCAAAAGTGGTGGGCTTAGCTAGAATTTTTACTGTTTTGGGAGCCGAAAACACCTGCGCCGCGGGGTAATTTTCTACCCAGATGCCAGCTGTCAGAGGAAGTGGCTAATGGGAAATGCATCGTCAGTGGAATAATCGAGTTCCTTTTTTGTCTAGATTTAACCCATCAAAGGGTCACGTGTACCCTTACGATTCTACAATACGAGTGTTAAGTCAATCAGGAAAAAGGTTGGGTAAATTTTCACCGTTGGCCAAACCCAGAGGAACACCCGAATGACGTAGTCGCGTAAACATCTAACAGACGAACGTAAAAGAACTGCGGTGGAGTGCTCTGAAGTGACGAGGCGACCGTAATGGTACCTGTTTCTGATCGCTCAGGTGAGTCGCCGATGGCACTCGACCACCTCCTCGGTCTAGGAATCTTCTCCTGCCTGGGGTAAATGCGAGGGAGGAGCGGCAGGCTCACCCATCTTTATACTTAATAGCACAGAATCTCAAAATTGAGGGAATAAAAATGTTCAGCTTTCAATTCTCTACTGTCCTTCTATACCCTTATATCGGAATTCCTTCACACTAATTCATATAATTAAGTTTATTGATTTATTTATTATACGCGTAAAGTGCGCCATATCATGTCGATGAGAAAAGGTACAAATTCAGAATCAGCACAGGGTGAAAGTTACTTATTTCATTTATTTCATTGATTATTACATGGGTCAACGCCGTGTGTTTGAATAAAAAACATCCTATAATCAACAATCAAAATATAAGTAACACTGAGCAGTTTCGAACACTGCTAGTAACACCGTCGATTATAACAACTAATAGTAATCAACCCAACATCAAACCAACTAAACAGCATAAAACTTATCAAATTTTCAGTTTTCGCGTAATCAAGTAGTACCGGTCTAACGCGTTTTTGAATGCCTGAATTCCGCTCGTTAACAATTTAGACCTTCTGGTTTGTAAATAGTCAGAATATTTATTTATCGTTACACCTTTACACATGAATGTACTATTGAATAAGAAAAATGTGTTAGTTAAGCAACAAGCTATTCAGATAGAAAAAAACAACTAAAAACCTATTTTGCCAGTTTTTCCAAGAATAACAGCAGAAGGATTCCCTTCATGGCGGCAATACAAGCAAGAATGAGTAGGGCAAATGGTTTTGTTTGGAGAAAAACCATCAGAAAATTGGAGATTAATTAAAATGGGTAAACGGTGGCATCGTAAAGCCTCCAGGAATGGTGTTTCGTCTGGTTTGTAGGAAAAAATTAGGTAAACAGAAAAATTAAAACGATTCAGCGTTAACGGTCGCCATGATTCTCATGGCGTCACTGATTATTGATTTGCAGATTGATTGAAGATATCAGTATTTTTATATTCAACTGGGGCGAATGTGCTGGTCAAACGGGGTCCAGAACGGAAATGAATAGGCGATAATGTTTTTCAATGCACTCGGCCGCCACATTAATCATTTATTCACCTCTACCAGCTAAGATCGGGAACAGCTGATCGAGAACTTTGCGTGAAAGACGTATTTATTCATTTGTTTGTTTATCATCACATCGTCATTTACATACTGACACGATAAAATGATAAAATAATGATGATTATTGATAAAATAAATAAATAAATGATACCAATGTAAAAATAACCTTAGCTAAGCAGTAGTGCTGTTAAAAAATAACCACGAATTATCAGAGAATTCACTGGTAATAACATAGACGAGAAGAGCTCCCTCACTCTTTCGTTAGTGAATATTGTTTGTGGTAAAAATTTTATGTCGCTATTGTTTAGCATTGATGCATTTATACTTTGAAAATTCTGATTAGTGTTGACATGCCCCATGCCCGTGGACCCTCAAAGCTTTTTTTCATTGGACGAACACTTCGGAATTTTCGAAAACATGCCCCTGTTATACGCAAATGTGAATAGTTAGCCGTTCTGTTATAAACGACATTTGTTGAAAACAAAATTTATTCTAATATAGAGATAGAATTGTGTTATCATCGTAACAGATCAATAAAATCAATATATTCTTCTTATTTCTTCTCGGGAGGAGGTGCCGGCTTCGTCGGAGGTTGTGGAGCCTTACTTGAACTGCCGGTTGAGGACTCTATTTTCGGCTTTCCAGGAGGAGCAGCTTAAATTAACGACCATTATTGAATGAAAAGATATTTTGTCAAAAAGTACATAGTTTAAATAATATAAGCATGTAAATTTACATAGTTCGTCATAACAGAAAAGGCCGAGAGGTTAGGAGCCTGGGTCATGATCTCCATAATCAGAGTTCAATCCCGTCCCGTGCAGTAACAGCTTGCCTAGCTTAGAAATAGCTGAGCAGGGTGTCGAGAATGACGTACCCCGTGACTGATTTTGAAAAATCAATAAATAAAATAAATAAATAAAAAGTAAAAATAAATAAAATAAATAAATTATATCAAATAAATACGCTCTGGGATAGAAAATATGGAGAGTAGTTTTCTATTGAATTTTTTCCAATATTTTTAAATAGAACAAGTGCTTCAAATTCCACGCACATGAAGAGGTTTGCTGCGATTTCTGTGGCGGTGCTGCCGACTGTTGCTTGGCAGCTGAAGCGGCTGCGGTTTTCTGCTCACGTTCGAGTTTTTCGGTCACCGCTTTGGCCAAATCAGAAGCGGAAATCATCTGGGTCGGTGCGGTCTTCGGGGTTTCCATCGGCGTTCGCTCCGTACTCGGTTGCGTCTTCAGCAACGCATCCGGTGCCATAGTTAAAGTTGTAACCGGTGAACCTGTAAAAAATTCCCTGAGGCTATTTTTATTGTATTGAAGGAAAATTCATAGGGAAATCTTCTTAAATGTTTTCTTAAATGTTCACAGAACTCTTAATATCCGATTAAATTTGTGTTTGTTACTAATCCTGTTTGATTTGAGCACGCCCTCAGATGGCGTAGAAATAAATAAATAAATAAATAAAATCTGTTGAATTATTGCGAGTCACCTTTTTTGCAGTTGATTTTGATTTTTGACGTTTGAATTTTTATTATTACTGTTATTATCGTTATTTATGTTGAACAGTTACGTGTTCCATAGGTTTTTAATATTCAACTGAGTTTTGTCGACTAATAAACGACGGACAAATTTATGTAAAAAAACTCTCAACAGTTAAGGAACCGAAATTGGAGGCGCGGTGCAACCCTGAAATGTTTACGTGCTCGTTTCCAATTTTTTTTCAAAATTTCAACCATTCAAAGCTATAAAGCGATAAAATGGGAATTTATTAATTTTTATTGATCTACAGTTTCCATCAGATCTAGATTTTTTGCCACAAATTTGGACTTACCAACGTGCTCATGACTCTCTCCAATACCTTCGACGGTATGGCAAAGAGGGACTGCTGAAAGTCAAAAAATCGATAATTCGATCATCAAAATACGAAATAAATCGTAGTGTTTTCCTGTGTACTGTAGCAATTTCATACAAAACTCACGTGAAAGTGGTTCGTTCATTGGTGTAACGCACTGCAAAATGTGAAAATAGAGGAAAATAAGCATCCTAACTATGGAAATTATTCTAAAAACGGGATTCTAACAGAAAAACTGAGCATTTTTCTAGAACAAACCTTCGCTCGGTACATTTCGGGCACTTCTCTGCCTGATGCATGATAAATGGCTGGAAATTACGACACTACAGAATGTGCAATTGGTGATTTTCAGAGTCCCATAGAATACCCTGCTTTTAACGGCTCCAAAATCAATGAAAATATGACATCAAATCGACATAAATATATAGAAATAATAGAAAGAATAGCAAGAAAAACCTTGGATGATACGGGCCTGCTTGGCCTGTGCGTCAAGTCGAGGAGGCGCCACTGCGACTTTCGACACTTGTGTGGCCTCGAGGGCTAAATCGGCTGCTTTCACAGCGCTTTCCCTTTCAGACGTTTCCTGCAAATAACTTTTACTTTTGAATTTTTCTGACTTGACGCTTTTTTACACAATAAACATGGGCGCGTGTGGTTCAGTAGTAGGAGGCGCTATGCACCGACACGCGCACGATCGAGCGATCGATCCCCGCCCAGGCTAACCAAGTCTCCCATCCCTCCCAGGTCGGGTAAATTGGCACCAGACTTGTCTGGCGGGGTAAAAACAGTGGCTTAGCATATGACCCGCAAGTCATTGTACATGCCAAATACACATTCACCGTGCTTCTGCGATTCTGAATGGAGGATGAATACATGGCGCGTCCTTAGGTGACTGATCTTTAATGACAGCGCACATTTCGAAATTGGAAAATTTTCAGTATCATTTGTTAAAGTAGTTTCAGTTGTTAGTGAATCTGTGGATTATGACATGGTTCGCTTCAATTATAATCGATGCTTTTTGGGTTGGCGCGCCTCTATGCTGCGTAAAAAATAAACAAGTAAATAAATAAATAAATAAATAAATAATTAAATAAATAACTAAGTAAATACCGCTGTGGCCCGACTAGACAAGGGACCGCTGAACGACTGTGGTATGCGTTCCTCTTCATCTTCGTCACAAACTTCGAGATTACCTGAAATAAAAAATCGTTCAAGATCGCCAAATAATATTCAGTTCATGAAAAATACTTTAGGAGTTGACGTATAGATTGAAGCTCTCAATTCAGCTATGCCCTTCAGCTGAATCCACTCGGTTCTTCCTTACCTATTCTGCGGAAGCTACTAGTTATTTTAGACCACGTTCTGCCCCATTTTAAATGGAGCTACTGGATTATGCCAGTAATTATAATTAAACCAGGCTCTGGGCCCGCTTAATGCAGTGGCAAGAGGCGCTACTGAGACCCGCACTGTCACGCGATCGGTCCTCGACCGGGCTAGCGAAGCTCACCATCCTTCCGGGGTCGGGTAAGTTGGTACCAGACTTGTCTCGGGAAGGTGAAAACACTGATTTGGTATAGCGGCTCGCCCATGCATCTACAATTCTGAATGGATGGTGAATGCAAGGCGCGTCCCTAATATGCTGATCAATGCCGACACGTTTACCTTTACGTTTACCCAAAGTCTCAAAGCTAACCAGCAAGTTGAACTCGATTACGACAAAAAGGAGAGATTGGTGAATCTAATCATCCTGGTAACCGTAGAAAATTATGAGGAGAACTCACTAATTCCTTTTTCTAAATTGCTGAAATCCACGTAACACGTCCAAGCTGTCAGCCCGGCAAGAATCACTGTGATAGTCGATATCGCTATCGCGGCGGGAATCCTGAATGAACACATTCTTAGAGTCAATCGGTGAGCGGTTGATACATAGATTATTTTATTATTTACTACATCTATACCTTCTATGCTTATTTAGTATGTCTAAGTGACCAGTGAGTGGTCAATTTCTGCCGTTTTGCCTTCTCTGTAATGTGATATATGTACCTTTCTAAATTTTGGTAATTATGCTTCTTGGCTCTTCGATTTCTGCTAATTAGAGATTAAATGGCGCAAGCAGCAATTTGGAGAAAGCGAAATATTCATTTGGCTTCGTTCCTACCCTATTTATGTACTTGATTTAACCAAGATTATCCGATCTAGAGGACTCAAACAGAACACCAAAAAAACCATTTCACGTGTGACTGTTGAACATAAATAATAATAGTAATAACGATAATTTATTTCTAAAGAAAAAAAAAGTTGGCAGCATAGATGAACATACGTGAAGTGCCCCAGTATAAGAACTGTCTCTGCATGGGCATCCTGCTTGGATTTAGTTTCATTATATTCTCCCACTACCAAAACCATCAGCTGGACTGTGATAACCAAACACTGCTGCATCACACTTGATTTTCTTAGTAGAGCTACAACAAGCAGCTAAAACAGCTAAAACAAAAGGAAAAACGAGGTTGAAGCTAACCAAGCTAAATAGTTATAAGATTTACTTTCGAACTCACCAGCTACTGAATAGAAGCGAGCGTAAATGAGGCACAGCTCTCTTGCAAACTTAGGTTTGTCATATTTACTTTGATAACCTAAAAATTTGCCGGGTTTTCAATGGTGGTCGGACCACCTGCATGTGAAATGATGATCGGCTAAATTTGATCTGAACCCATCGTTAGAACGAATTGATTGCCAGCGGCGGATCCCACTCGCCGTCGTTTCTCCTCTGGCACTCGTCGATGTTTCCCTTCTTATTGGCTTGGTCATCCAGTCATTTCTCCATTTCTTTCAATCCTTTGCCGTTTCTAATGATCTTGTTCGTGAAATTTTCTGTAGAACACTTCTGTTTTATCGTTTTCTTACCGTAGTTCTCTCTTACAATATCTAACAATATTTTTAGGTGCTATGTGGGTTGGGGGGTGCAGGGTGGTGGTCTGTAATATTGCGTCGACTCTATGCTGGTTAACATGTTAAGGTGTGAACAATTCTGAAGAGTTTACATGTCAAACATGTCAAAACGACAGACACACGTAACTCTGATAACACGTTAAGGTCGACGTAAAGTTGCGGACCACCACCCTGCACCCGCAACCCACATAGCACCTATTTTTATTGAGTAAAAATGTTGAAGGGCAGTTGATATGCTCTCGTTTTTTAATTTTTCTTGCTCTGGACAAAAACCATTTACCATCAGATTCTGCTTTGTTTTCCTATTATTTAGTTGATGTTGTTGTCATTGTATAAGCGCTAATGTCTGTAATTCTACATGTGTTCCCCATTTGCTTTCTGATTTGTGCGCACTTTGATGCATTTTCAATGGAATAAAAAAATACAATAAAATAGACATGCCTGGAGTTAGAATAGCGTGATCTAACCATAGGTAAAGGAAGTGTAGTGAAATTCCGAAATTCTTGTAACACAACATTTCACATTAAAACAACGTTTATTGAACGGTTCCACAAAGATCCTTCAGAGATGGAAACACAGACAATGGGGATGAAGAGCACTTTTTAAAACAGATTCCTACATTCCCATTACCTAGAGTCTGAAGTCGCCCCAGGGCACATTTCTCAAAACCATTCACGAAATTTGTGCATCGAATGAATAAAAGAAAACGCATCAAAGCGCCAAATTAATATATAAGGAACCACTATAACCTAACTATACTATGGCTGTCGATACTTTTGAGTTCTTCGATAGCCATGGATAAGTCTAACCGATGAATTTTGAAGGAACGCCGCTCGTATAATCTCAGCTCAGACAGTTTTTTGATGGCAGTAATATAGCGGCGGGCTTTTGTCAGCTCTTCGTCGTAGTTAGAGAAGATAAACTCGTCCACGGTCTCATTGTGAAACAGCAAGCTCAACTCCTTCCTGAAAATGTCATTTGATAAAGTAAGGGTAAAGTGTCCTGCGCCGAACAGTCCCCCTAGAACACGCCATGCCCCCTTCTTCCATTCAGAATCGTAGGACACGAATTTGGCCTGTACGGTGACTTACAGGATCAACCGGCGCGCCTAGTCACTTTACTTACCTTCGCGGACAAGTCTAGTAGCAATTTACCAGACCCCGGAGGAATAAAAGGGTTGATTAGCCCGGGCCGGGATCGATCATTCGACCGTGCGGGTGTCAGTAGCGCCTCTGCACCATTTACCGCGCTCAATTGCGGATAAATATTTTCGCTTTTTAGAAAAGTCAAGGCTTGCAAAAAACTCACTCAAGTGCTCTCGCAGTTCTGTACAATGCGAATACATCACTAACTAGCTCAGGTTGAATTTGTCTCAAGTACCTAAAACAAGAGGATAAAAACAGCTGAAAATCTCGAAAAATTATTTTTATCACTATTCGTGGTGGAGGTAGGATTTTTAGAATTCAAACAGGTAGTTTCAAAGGACAAAAAGAGGAATGAGTATCGGGATGGGTTCCCCATACTCATGAATGGTATTCCCAAAGTAAACCCCTGAGTGGTGCGCAAGCCGTTATTCATCAGTGCAACTGGGGTTTATTTATACCCTCGTCAAAATGATGGCAAAACCTGAAAAGCAGATCATTGTAAAATATTTAACTTTCTCGTAGGGTGTACGATTGAAAATATCATGAAAAATTCGCTGAATAAATAAATAAATAGGCATTCAGGTGCTCAGGACATCAAATAAATAACTGCATAAATAACTGAATAAATAAATAGATAAATAAATATTTGTTTTGAATATTTGAATGAATAAATATTTGAATAAAAGAATGTATAGTTCGTTCCCGTTTTCGTATTGTACGGCACACGTTAAGTGCATGGTAAATAAATAAATAAATTAATTAATTAAAAAGATAAATAAACACCTAAATAAATGAGTAAATAGACAAATAAATAAATTAGTAAATAAATAAATAAGCAAAACTTATTCACCAGTTTTGTGAGGTATTATGCTCAACATTGTATGAACTCAGCCATCCTAGAATATGATGATTGGTTGTCAGGGACGCATTCAACCTGCTAATCGCCCAGGGCATATCTTGCTGTATCAGTTTGTAGACCGAGAAACCTGTAAAAAACTTTCAAAATAAGTATAGAAAATTTATTATTTGTCAGTGATGCCAAAATCATTTGTACCGTTGAATCCGCATGCTACGATTCCGCTTCCATCATCTCTTATTGTGCACTGCAATATTTTCTCTGTGGCTTTGAGAGCGAGTTTTTTGATTTTCTGAAAATGAAAGAGCGAAGAAAATTCAAGAAAAATCAATATTTTTAATTAAAAAAATGTAGGTAAATCGTACTATTCGGTCATATTCCGCGAATTTCGGCCGAGCACCGATTTTAGCGAATTGCACGTTGACAATCATCGATATCGTCGCGGCCGGCCAGATCTCACAAAGTCGTGCCAAGTGATCGTATCTGAAGCCACAATTCTTATATTTATTTTGATTTCTTAAATATAAATTTTAGGAAAAATAAAAGTTTGTGGAAAAGGACCCATAGTTCCTAACACATTACTGACCTTGACCAGCCAGTGATTATTACTCCTTGAAAGGTCACATTTTTTGGGCGAAGTTCCTTAAAAGCTTAGTATTTCGTGGTAGAATGAAATCGTACGTTCTCAATTATATCTGTAAAATTAGGAGACGTTTCTTTATTTTTTATTATACTACTTTATTCACTAATATCGAAATTGTGCTTGTGATAAAGTGGTAGGAGGCGCTACCTCCATCCGCACAATGGAGGGATCGATCCCCTCCCGGGTGCAGTGGCTTTCATCCATTCGAGGTCGGATAAGTTCCTACCCATCTTGTCTGGGAACGTAAGTACCCTGGCTTGGTATAGCGGCCGGCCCTCGCAAGTCATTGTATAGGGCCCATACGGATGTCCCACGCCTCTAGAATTCTGAATGGAAAACGAATGCACGGCGTGTCCTTAGGAGACTGATCAGCTTTAGCAGGGCTGCTCTCGTTGTTTTCAAATTCCTCCCTTCCTAGCAAAGATTGGAGAAACTTAGAGAAGTACTCATAACCTTTGAATGTTCGATAGTTTCCATTCAATTATTATTTATTTATTTATTACGCCACATAATGACGCGCCAATCATAAATGCAGACAATAACAAAACAAAAACACCATGCCATAACACAAAAAGTAATTAAATCAAATAGGCAAATTGGCGAAAGTTTCCTTCAAATATACTTTGCACGTTCCTAATTTCCTATATAATTTTGTCTAGTTCTCATTCTACGTCGAGTATTTTCTCTCATTGTTTTTCTGGTAGCAAAAAAGACTTGGCTCTAAAATCCTACCCGCATTCTGTCAATCCATTCCATATTATTCGCCATGTAGTGCGGCATATCCATCACATTCGCTCCAGGATGATTGGCACCTTTGAACGCCGACGATGCCCACAGGTGAGTGAATTTTTCCTGCATGTACGAAAAGTCCCAGTCTGAAAACAGAATGAATATAATAATTATTTCGGTAAAGATATATGGAATTTTAGGCAATTAAAAGCAGCTATAATGGAAAATTACATTACGCTTTCGTTTTGTTTAATTTCTACATAATCAGCGTCTGCTAGCTTCTTTTTCCCCTATTCTGAAGCTATAACCTTGCCTCTTTGGATGTATTTGGGACTGGTATTACTTGGTGATTTCTTGTTCTCTTGGCATGGTTTCACGGTATACGGGTCGTTCTAGGGCCTCAGACTTCATGTCTATCACATTTTAGTCCGCTTCGAATAATTTTTGTTCCATCTTGAAAACCAGCCCAACTCACAGGACTACATTTCATGACATGCGGTTTCGTTGGCCCTCGCCGTATATCTATATATATCTGCCGTATATCTATGTGTGAAATGAACGAAAATGAACGTGAAATCCTCTGAACTTAATTGAAAAGGTTGTGCGTTACCTAACTATTTAAGAGACCTGCATAGTCTTTCTAGATCGTTTCTTGTGTTTTGAGTTCAGGTTTTTCATTTGTTGCCTTTCTTCTTACACTGTGCTATATTTTTTGTTTTAGGCGCGTCATTTGACGTAATAAATAAATAAGTAAATAAATAAATAAATAAATAAATAAATAAATAAATAAATAAATAAATAAATAATTTGGCTACGAGCGACGTGGTGCAATGGTAAACGGCGCTATTGTCACCCGCACGTTGGGCGATTGATCCCCGCTGGGGCTAAGCAGGCCATCCCTACCTCGGTCGGGTAAATTGGTACCAGACTTGTTTGGGAAGGTAAACACACTGTCTTGGTATAGCGGCTGTCCTCCCCCCACCCCAATCCACAAATCACTGCATAGGCCAAACACGTACTCACCATGTCTCTACAATTTCGAATGGTACACGAATGCGTGACGTATCCTTAGGAAATGGAGCGACGCCAACACTTCTACCTTTAGGTTTACTAAGCATCTATAATTTTCGTTTATTGTGTGTTCTTTAGTGTCTCCACGATTGTTGTTTCACTTTTAGCACGCCTACATGCGAAGTAAGTGAATAAATAAATAAATAAATAAATAAATAAATATTTTTCATACCGCTCATTGTAACAATCCTTTCCGAATAGTCCCAGATCACTGGTTGCAAGAGGTCACGGAGTTTGAAGTCCTTTATTTCCGACACTGACATGCCCTTTAACATGTCATGCCAGGCGAGTATGCTAAAATGGGTTCAATTATTTAATTATGTGGTAATTAATCATATTGTACTTCTGACAGCGCGCGCATGGTGTGCTGGTAAGAGGCGCTACTGACACCGGCACGGTAGAGCGATCGATCGACGCCCGGACCAACCAAGCCGTCCATCCATCCGGGGTCGGGTAAATTGGTGTCAGACTTGTCTGGGAAGGTAAGGACACTGATTCGGTGCAGCGGCTGGCCCCGCATGTAATTGCGTAGGCCGAATACGCATTCACCATGCCTCTACGATTCTGAATGGAAGGCGAAGGCGTGGCGCATCCTTAGGGGACCAATCAGCGACGGCACCTTTACCTTTACCTTTTACTGGTAGAGCCTGGTAAAAGAGGCAGATAGTGAATCTCACCATATCCAGTGTCATAACGTTGAAGGTTACCAAAGCAGGTAGAACAGTCCTAGCTTAAATCCTCAATTTTGTTACCCAACATAATTTTACAATGTTAAAAAATAGCAGACAGCTACTCTCTTGCAACAACAGGACAAACACAATAACAACAAAGCTAGAAACAACGACAACCATTCAAAATCCTTCAAAAACTGCAGTCTTTAACATTTCAGAAACGTTGCTGTAGTCTTCTTTTTTTGGAGATTTTTTCGATGTTTTTTTTCAAAATATTTTGCCATTTAATCTAGATCAATATCGGAAAATTCGCTTCTAAATCTCAGTACTGTAGAAAAAATAACTCACGTAGCGTTATTTGTGATGCTTTTTGTAAATTCGGTGATATTCTTGAGATGACTGAGTGCCAGGGCATTTTTTCCGATTTTCTGAACGATGTCCAACGAGTCTTTGCATTGGCCGAACTAAAATAAATGTTATAGTCAATGGCGTACTAAAAACAGATAAAGTCCTTGGATTCCGAATGTTAATTTTTTGAAAAACAAGTTTAAGTGAAGTTCAATAAGGCTGAATAGTTTTCTACTGTTAGAATGGACGGAGGCAGCCAAGTTAGTTTATATGTCTTCCTTCGATCTTCATTACTATTAGGCACCACTAACAGAGCCCATTCTGAAGATCCGATGTCATATAATTCAATTGGCTGTATCAATAACGCTCGCAAAGAACGCGCCATGTACTAGTGTTCAATTCAGAATCGTGAAGATATGATGAATGCGTATTTGGCCTAAACAGTGACTTCCAGACTGACTAACAATGACTTTTATTATACTTTCCCAGACAAGTCTGATTCCAGTTTACCAAACCGCGGAGGGATGCAAGGCTTGGTCATCCCCGGCGGAGATGGATCGCTCGATCGTGAAGGCGTCAGCAGCGGCTCTTAGCACTGCACCACGCGCGGTTCATGCTTTCTAATAAACATTTCTTCGTTAAAAGATAGAACTTTAAACTAATGAAAACACAAATAAATTTTACCATAAATGCCTCGTCGGCGCCGATGTGAAATCGTTTCAGACCG
Source organism: Nippostrongylus brasiliensis (assembly GCA_030553155.1). Taxonomy (NCBI): domain Eukaryota; kingdom Metazoa; phylum Nematoda; class Chromadorea; order Rhabditida; family Heligmosomidae; genus Nippostrongylus; species Nippostrongylus brasiliensis. The sequence goes on along the minus strand of CP130736.1, from coordinate 5,329,159 downwards.
TACGGTTTGTGCATCTTCACGACCTGCCGAATCGCCTCCTTGGCAATTTCTGTCGCTTTTTCATTTCCAATGCAAATTACCTAAATTTGGGAGCTAAAGTTAGGTACTATCGATAATTATTGAATAATTATTTGTTGTTGTCTAATTTGTGATTATGTGGTTTGTACTTAGTTTTCCTAATTTCATCTAATTTTTAAAGATTTTTGCTTTTCCAAGTAATAACGTGTAGTTTCTACCTATCTTCCTATACCTTTGTTTGTGATCAAGTCTTTCATGGTTGTATGAATAAATAAATAAATAAATAAATAAATAAATAAATAATCTGTTAACATCACATTTCTGACAAAACTTTCACTAAATAAAACATTTAGATCAATAAATAACTAAATAATCAGAGGAGCAACTTAATTCTAATGATTTTTTGCTTTTCTAAGGAATCACGTGGAATTTCTGCCAATCTCCCAATAACTTCGTTTGTGATCAATTCCCTCGTGGTTCTATGAATAAGTAAATAAGTAAATAAATAAATAAATAAATAAATAAATAAATAAATAAATAATTCAACTGTCAGCATTACATTTCCGACAGAACTTCGAATAGATTAAACATTTAGATCAATAAATAATTTAACTATCAGGTGAGCACCTCAAGGAGAGCCTACCTTGTAGTCGTATTCGTTTATTATAATTTCACCTCATCGATCATCATCTACTCAAATTTTATTTTCATTTTTTTCACCGCATTCATCTGAAATGCACCTAATTCTATCTACAAGCTGCCCTAACCCTTAACCTAACCGCTCCATCCAGTCGTTTGTCCATTGGGTTAATCACGTACTTCGCCAGGGAAGACACATCCAGAAACCAATTACCTATACACATAGTATATGATAACAAAGGGATCCTGACAGGTAAAAAACAAACAAACCTGTGGGTAATCATCAACTCGAACAAACCTATGGGTAATCATCAACTTAAACAAACCTGTGGGTATTCATCAACCTCTCTATATTCCCTAAACTTCTCATACTTCAGCACCCATTCCATATGGCCAAACGTCTGCACAAGTGGAATCACCTCGAGGCCCAGTTGTCTGGAATGAGACTTTTCTTAGTGAACGAAAGTTTTCAAGAGAAACGGTCCAAACTGCTAAAGCGTCGTGCTGAATAAGGTGAGTTCTTCTTAGTTTTTTTCGAATCCGTTTGGAGGATGAAAAAATATACCCAGAAAATACAAAAATTTTACCATTCGGCAAGGCACTTACGTAGCCTTTTGCAGGATCACCCTAACTTCTTGCTCGGTGTACGCATGTGTACTTCGAGCTATTTCCAGCTCACCAGACCATGGGAACATATCCTCCCATTCCAGCAAAATCCCTGAAAATAGAATTTATTTTCTGAAGAAAAGGACTTTTTTAGTCACCAAAGTAGTTTTAGTTAAGAATGAATTTAGACTCTGCTCGTTATTTGAAGGGGAATAATTAATTTCCTTTTTTCAATTCATTTTATTCTACCTGAATTACCGTCTTTAAGCCCGTCTCAGTAGGTTTCTCACCAGTTTTACCGATCGTGTTGTAGTGGTAAGAGGCGCTAGTGACACCCACTTGGTCGAGCGATCGATGCTCGCCTGGGGTTAGCCAAGCCGTCGATCCCTCTAGGGTTGGGTTAATTGAGACCAGTCTTGTCTGGGAAGGAAAAGACACCGACTTGGTATAGGGGCTGACCCCACAGGATCCGATGTTTGTTATGTGTGGCTCTTACGGGTCCCGCGGCGATTGCTCGTTACCGTACTCCCAGGGACGCATTTCATCAGTTCAGCTCGCCGTCTGCCATTTGTTCATCGTTTTATTTTAAAACGTTTTTTTTATTTCAAATCTGTATTTCAGTCTATTAGTGGTTAGTTTTTGTTTTTATTTATTATGCATTTAGCAGCAGTTTGTCGGCCGGCAGGCCGCTAAATGACTGGACATCAAATTTACTTGTAGCACCTGTTTTCAGGGATTGAATTCTGAATGGAAGAGGAGTTCATGGCGCACTCTTAGGAACTGATTAGCGTCAGCCACTGTACCGTATCAATGACTGGATACCAAATTTACTTGTATCACCTGCTTTTAGAAACTGATTACTGCCAGCCCCCTCACTGCTGTGTTTATCTTATCAATGACTTGATATCAAAATTACCTGTAGCACCTGCTTTCGCTACAAGTCGTAACAAGTCGAGAAAGTATTGAAATTTCGGCGGTGCACCTTTAAGATCGAAGTGTACAATAATGTGCTCGTAGAAAGGCGTCTAAACATTACTAGATAAACGAGAAATCATGTAATCATTACCCTGCTGGGTAACGGTTACCTTGCTTATTACCACGGGTGGTGGTGACGGCAATGCTGGCATTTTCATCGACTTTTCTTGAATTTCTTTGATTGTGAGTGTGAGGGGAGCTGGATGAGTGTCCGTTGACGGTTGGTATGCTGTGACGGCAATCTGAAAAGGTGAAAAGGAGATAGATAAATAATAAAATAGATAGAAATGTTAAAGTTCCAACGATAGAAACGTACGGTTGCATAGACAGACGGCACTTTTTCTTTGTTGTCGGACATGTTGAGGAGGATCAGCATCAGTACTCCACAAGTCACCACCAGGCATATCCACAGCCGGTGGAACATGCTCTCGCGCCTCCTCCGCAGAAGTAACCTCTAAATAGCTTAAAATTGAAAACAAAACAGGTAGGTGTTGTGGTAAGAGGCGCTACTCATTTCATTTCATTTATTCAAATCCAATAGCAATTGACAACATGTAGGTGTAGGAAACAAGAAACGGAAATTGGATGTTATATGCATTTAACATCAAGGAACTGTAAAAGAAAACATAATTCAACTAATCAAACAACTACAACTCATCCTACTTCAAAGCTGAACAGCAAACCAATAACCTAACTAACTAAAAAAAACAATCAGCAACTCAACTCAAATCAAGAATTCATCCAACCTTACAGCTCTTAACCTCACCATTATACGAATTTCCCAGAAGAAGCTGTAAGTGTAAATAGTGATTGGCGAAAGGAAGCTAATGCGCAACAAGTGGAGTAGACAATGTCTATTAGTATAGATTAATTCTACTGGTATAGGAAAAATTCTACTGGTATAGGAAAAAATAGTGAAGCAGGAGGAATAATGCTGAGGGAAGAAAGCCGCCCAGATTCGATGATGAAAATCATAATAACGCCATATATTACCATAAAGGTAAAGGTAATCCCACGCATATGGTCGAGGGATCAATTCTCGCCAAGCCTACCCAGGCCCTCCATCCCTCCAGGATTGGACAAATTGGTGTCAAACCTGTCTAGGATGGTAAAAACCCTGACTAGGAGCCGCATGTCATTGTATAGGCTACGTTCGTATGCCTTTGCGATTCCGAGTGGAAGACGTGGGCATGGCTCAACCCCAATGAACTGTCAATCGTTTCGCCTTGAAGGTAGAAGTTTTACGCACTCACCATGCCGTATGAAGACGCCGGATGATATGCTTCAAACGCTATTCCTTATCTTCTATCTTATCTCCTCTGATAACGATAACCCGACAGGTAGAACTCGTTCAGTCTGGGTTTCGGGTAAAGCCCTTATCAGTGCCGCTGGTATCGATCCGTTTCCTCTACTCCATATCTTCTTCTTATCTCCAAATCCATATCTTTGCCTTATCTCCTGATAACGATAACCTAACAGGTGTAACTTGTTCGGTCTGGGTTTTGGGTAAAGCCCTTTACCGTCCTTCAGTTTTTGAATTGACGGAATCATATTTGCACATATTTCTATTTTTTATTTATAAATTAATACATATTTATTTATAGATTTATTTATTCATTTATTACACTGAAAGGCGTGCTAACTTGTGACAATTAGTGAACAACAGAACAACAGCGCACAAAATGACATGTAACTAAAAATTTAAAAAATATTCAACGTGGTTAGTAAAGTAGCTAAAAATCATACTTAAAATCCTCAGGCGACAATGCAGAACGTTTTCTGAGAAAATTGAAGTAAAATGTATGAATATAGGAAGAACTGGGAAGAAAATTCATTCAGTAAAGATTGATGATTTTTTTCGTCGTTGTTCATCAACCGTTTACTGCTATCTAGCTAATAGCTAACAGGCCTTCTTCCTAATGCACTAACTCGCCCTTTGACACCATTGGCTCATGTTCGTCTTGATTGAGGCTGGGCGTATTTCTTACCCACGGTAACTGCAGGGTTCACAGGCTTCATGTCACTTCAGTACAGTCCGCTTAGATTGCTAGTCTACCCCTTCGATGTTCAGCCCACTCAGGACCCTCCAGGGCATGAAGCTTCGTTGTTCTCTACCGTTGTAGTTGCTATTGGGATAGGCTGTGTAACGTTCTACTTCCGCCAATATTCTATTATTCGCTTGCAGTTATATTTGTTTCTTTTTTTCTTCTTTAGTTTCTCTTTATTTGACTCTTATCTAGTGTTAAGTTCTAAACTGTATGTCAAGCCCTACACTGCTCAAATAGTATCAACTAAACTACAGTGTCGTCACTGATTATGAGGACCTATCGCCTTCCACCAATCCGCTTTAAACCTCACTTGTAATGGCACGCCTGATGGCGTATTCAATAAATAATAAACTGCGTAACATAAGCCTTTTAGTAAATAGATATTTCTACCAAAATTACGTTTTGTTGAAGAAAAATTAACAACTGTTTAAATTTCCAAGGAATTCAATGGAGAAGGGTCATTTCGAATGGTGCGAAGATCAAAAACTATACAACCACAACCATTTAAAGCCTGATTCTTAAAAGCTAGGATACTTTAAGAAGTTGGCGGATTGACGAGGCTGAGCAACTCTTGGGTGAAGTTTCCAAATTTTAGTCGCTTAATTTTAAAAGGTCGACGTCCGTAGGTTCTCTTCTGCGACAATCTTGAAGAACTCTCCACCAGATAGCGAATTTTCGTCAGAATCGGATCCACATTAGAGAAGAAGAACTCGTCCACGGTGCCCTTATGGAAGAGCCGTAACAGATTGGTTCTGAAGCAGGATTCGAGTAATGATTAGGGCAATGAAAATTAAAAAAAGCAAAAAAACATCTATGCAAAATTTTCTAAGAAATCCTCTATTGCGTGCATTACTAGATGTGGTAGTACTTCGGAAATTCATCTGTTTTCATTTTTGGCCCAGTGATTACCGTAATTCAGCAGCAAGAGAGTTTTTTCGTTTTTTTTTTGTTAAAAAAGCAACTTTACTAAACACACTCACTCCAACTGCTGTAGCTGAGTGGGCACGCCTTGAATAACATTAAAAAGAACGTTTTGAACATCGTTTTCCAAATACCTAAAAGTAATTCGAGATCATTCAGCGGCTTCAGCTGGTATTCCAATTTTTTATTTATTTGATTAGGGTATTTGATAAGGGGCCGCGCAGTACAGTGGAGAGAGGCGCTGCTAACAGCCGCACGGTCGGGCTATCAATCACCGCTCGGGTTAACCAAGCCTTCTATCCCTTCGGGTCGGGTAAATTGGTACCGGACTTGTCTGGGAAGGTAAAGACACTGACTTGGTATAGTAGCTGCCCCTGCAAGTCATTGTATAGGCCAAATACGCATTCACTATACCTCTACGATTCTGGATTAAACTCGAATGCGTGGCGCGTCCCCAGGGGACTGATCAACATCGTATCCTTCACCTTTAAGTTTTCTATTGTTTGCTGTTTATTTTTAGCTACTATTTTTTACAGTTATTGCAACTGTAGATATTACAATAAATTATTGGCTAGCTAAACCTTTGAACTCCTCCGTACGAAGTAAGAGACTAATAGCGCCTTCTCTCTACTATTTTCATGGTATTTATTGTTTCTAACTATACAGCCTAAGGCGCACGTGGTGCAGTGGTAAGAGGCGCTACTGACACCGGCACCGTAGAGCGATCGATCCGCGGCCGGGCCAACCAAGCTTTCCATCCCTCCGAGGTCGGTAAACTGATCCCAGACATTTCTGAGAAGGTAAAAACACCGACTTGGTACAGCGGCTAGCCCCCGCAAGTCATTGTATAGGCCAAATGCGCATTCACCAAGTCTCTACGATTTTGAATTGAACACGTATGCGTGGCGCGTCCGCAGGGGACTGATCAACACCGAATCCTTTACCTTTACCTTTGTTTTTACAATCTACTGAAATTTTCCCCATCTTACCAATTTTGCGAAAAATTATGAGCGATATTGTACTCCGAGATCCATCCCCTGCCAGCGTTCCCCGATAGGATGCCGTCCAGCGCCTTAACGGCACCATCTAAAAAGACCTTCCACAAGTCGAACACCTCATGTCCTGAAAATGTTTTACATATTTTGACAAATAAATAATTAATTCCAGTCAGGTGAGCAGAGCTACCTTGCAGGTAACCTAGAATTTTCCAAGATTCACATGTGAGTTTACCTGGAAACTGACAGGTATTATACGGTTCTCCGTAAATACTGCATTTCATTAAACTGCCGGCGGCTTCGTAAGCTTGTTGAATGATCAGCTGAAAATATAGTTTAAAAAAGCTCACTTGAAAGTTGTTAGTGATGTATATGGGTTTGCTCTGCTCATTTTCAATTCTTCATAATTTCAGATGTTCAAAAGCTTAGGGAAATTTTGACCGATCTATCTACTACGTTTTACCTTTCTCTATCCACTCCTCTATCTTGTTTGCTTATTTTTCTTTTAGACGAATCTATCGTGTATGCTTCAGTGAAAAAGTTCCAGAGTTTTCCCTTCAGTGTAACCATGGTAAGCCTGGGTATAGGTTTACCTCCTTCCCGGTGGCGTCGAATCGTCGCTTGGAGCCCATCAGGGCGATTTGGGTATTCACGACCATTGATGGGATTCCAATCGGCAAAATCTCACAAAGTCCAGCCATGTGGTCATACCTGAATCAATCAATACTGTCACCTATATCACCTCTCGTCCCATTGATTATCGATGCTCATGCTCATGGTGTTATGAGTACGATATCATCCACAAAACGAAGATGGTGTATATGCCGGCCATCGATTTTCACTCCCATGTCGTCCCATTCTAGTGTTCGCATGATGTTCTCGAGAGAGGCGTTGAACAGCTTCGGTGATATGGTATCACCTTGGCGTACACCCATCTTCACGTTGATGCGAACGTTGTTGTAGAATGGTGTGATCACGGTCGTGAATCCGTTGAAGAGCTCACTGAGGATCTTGACGTACTGAGTGGAGACGCCTTGTTTGCACAGAGCCTCAATCACCGCTTCCGTTTCGACAGAGTCGAAGGCCTTCTTGAGATCGATGAATGTGAGGCATAACGGCGTCTTGTACTCTCGGGACACCTCAATGAGCCTGATCACGGTGTGGATATGATCGATTGTGCTGAACCCTCTTCGAAACCCGGCTTGCTCGCACGGCTGTCCTTTGTCTATCGTTCGGTCGATCCTATTCAGAATGACACGTGTGAATAACTTGTAGACTACAGACAGCAGGCAGATAGGGCGATAGTTGTCGATGTCTTGCGGATCTCCCTGTGTGAAGAGCCTGGCGAGGGTGTTGATGAGGACTGCCGGTAGGTTCTTCAGATGTTCGGGTCGGATCCTGTCGGGACCGAGAGCTGTGCGATTCTTCATCGATGATATGGCATGACGAATCTCGGAAGGGAGGGCCGCAGGGATGACATGTCCGTCGTTCGGGATTGGGTATTCGGGAAGATAGACGTGGCTATCAAAGAGATCGGAGTAGAAATCGTGGATGACCTTCTCCATAGCCCTTCTGGAGAAGGTCTTCCACGGCTCGTTCAATACTATCAGTATAGGAAATAATTTTGAACTTATCTACTTAGTTGCTTTGTAAGCAACTGAATGGGTAAATAATTTGTCTTCTTAAGCAATAAGTAACAAAGGTTTAGCCCTGTAAAATTTCCAATTTGCTCGAAAAATGCGAAAAATTAAAGATTCAGCATGTGAAGAAATAAACTTTTGAAAAAACAATCAATAAAGTATGATTTGTGGTGCGGCTCAGTAGTCGAACTGTCGGTGCCTCTATGTAGGCTTGACACAGCGGCTCGAATCCCGCCTGAGACTCGATTTTTGCCGTGGGTCCGGGATGAACAGAACAGTATCTACTCCTGCGCTAATTTCAATAAGTCTTCTAACCTAAATAAGGTTGCCTCACTTTTTCCCCGAGTTCTTGTGTTTGCACGGATGTTCTTACCTAGCTTGGGTAATGATACTCTTACCCAGCTTGTGTTAGCAATCATATGAGCGAACTAGCAAACAAAAAAGGAAGCGATCGAAATGAAAAGGTAAAAAAATTGCGAAACAATAAATCAAAGCACTATTGATACAATGAAAAAATTCCGACACGCTTACCTTGACCACCCAGTGATTATGATTCCCTCCACGTTTGGCGCCATTGGGGTTTTGTAGAGTTGCTGAAAGCTGTCAGTTTTGAATGAATATCATTATAATCGTGTTAATTAACTCCATTTCGTTAAAAAAGCCACAGACACTTACTTTTCGCCATTGGATAACTCCTAAGTTTGGTGATAGTGCTTTGTTAATATATCTGTGCTAGCTTAGTCTTTGCCAAGGTCCTAACTTCGGTTTTGAATTTGAATTCGAATTTGTTTCAGTTAGTCTGGCGTTAGTGTACTAATTGTGTTTTTATGGTGCGTCTTCGGACGTACAAAATAAAATAAAATGAAATAAAATAAACAAATCTAAAAGTAAAACTACAGAAAGGAGGAAAAATTCCTAAAAAGTTTTAAGAAAACAGGAAAACCGCCAACCCTCAGTTGATCAAGCCACTCGGCGTTGTTTTTGGCGTAATGTACAATGTTCGAATACATGGCATTCGGTGTGTTTGCACCTTTGAAGGCTGACGAAGCCCAGATGTTCTTGAAGCCGACACGATAGCTTTTAATGTCCACACCTGTATTTAAGACCTTATAGAATGTCAAAGGTAAAGTCATCGATGTCTAACAGTCTTCTATGGACGCGCCATGCATTCGTGTTCCATTCAAAATCGCAGACAGAAAGTGAATGCGTGTTTGGCCTACACAATAACTTGAGGAGACCAACTGCCATACACAGCCAGAGTCCTGACCTTCCCAGACAGTTCTGGTACGAATTTACCCAACCCTGGAGCGATGTCGGGGATCGGTCGCTCGACCGTGTGGATGTCACTAGCGCATGAAGTGTGGAAGTCGCTCATGGAATGAATTGAAAAAGAAAAATTAATGACTCTCTTCCAAATACCTGGAAGAATCTGATTGAATCTTATGGCTTGATTGGCGCGGGCAGGGATGGATCACTCGACCGTGCGGGTATCATTAGCGCCTCGTACCACTGCACCACGCGCCCTCAGTGAATGAATGCGTAACGTAATTTATCATGTGATTATTTTGACTAATCTATGTTGATTGTAACGAAAAATCATTGTTCCGTAATCTCGGGCCCGCGTGGTACAGTGGTAAGATGCGCTGCTGACACCCGCACGGTCGAGTGATCGACCCTGGCCCGGGCTAACCAAGCTTCCATCCCTCCGGGGTCAGGTAAATTGGTACCAGACTTGTCTGGGAAGGTAAAGACTGACCTGGAATAGCGGCTGGCCCCCGCAGGTCATTGTATAAGCCAAATACGCGTTCACCATACGCCTACGATTCTGAATGGAACACGAATGCGTGGCGTGCACTTAGAAGACTGACCAACACCGACACTTTTACCTTTTACCGTAGTTTCATTTGTAACTCACCGGCAACACCCTGAAGTGTCTCGGAATAGTCCCAAATCACCGGCTCCAAAATTTCGCCAGTGGTGGAATCCGTGAACTTCGTTATAGTTATGCGGTTTATCATATCATGCCATGCCAGAATTCTGAGAATTAAGCTATGAAATTACGAAATTTTCCAGAAAATGGCGAAAATCCCACCTCGCTCCCTTTGTTACCCGGTGGGTATAGTTCGCGATCCTGGCAATATGCCAAAACGCCAGGCTGTCGTATTGGGGGTACATAATGAGTGGTTGTTCTTCTAGCAGATCTTGCATTACTTTCTGTGACTCTTCGCAGACACCGAACTAAAATTAAAGGTTTTAATGGAACAAAATATGATAAAATGAAGATGTGGAAAGTGAAAATGTTAATGGATAAAAATTTGAAACAATGAAAATGTGAAAATAAGAAAAGGTGTATTATTGGTTGTGATGCCTAATGTGCAGTGGTGAGAGGCGCCAGTAACACCCGCACAGTCGAGCGATCGATCACCGCCCTGGCTAACCAAGCCTTCCATTCCTCCAGGGGTCCGGTAAATTGGTACCAGACTTTTCTGGGAAGGCTAGGACACTGATCTGGTGTAGTGGATGGTCCACGCAAATCATTGCATAGACCAAATACGCATTCACCTTTCCCGTTCGATTCTGAACGGAATACGAATGCGTGGCGCGTCCTCAGGGGGCGATGAATGCCTGCACCTTTACCTTTACCTTTTTATAGCGGTAAAAGTTTACCTGGAACGCCTCGTCGGCTCCGATGTGAAAGCGTTTTAGTCCAAAGGGTAAGTGAACGTCGACCACTTGTTTTATGGCCTCCTTTACCAGATCGACGGCTTCTTTATTTCCGACGCAAATTACCTAAGTTCATTGATTGATGTTATCGATTAGTAGAATTTGATCAGTTTTTTAGTTTCTATACTCATACCTGAGGAAATTTGTCGTTTTCTCTGAATTTTCTAAATCGCTCATATTTCAACAGCCATTCCATATGTCCGAACGTCTGCACGAGCGGTATGACATCAAGATTGAGATTTCTGCAAGAAAATGGTTCACACGGTACGAGGGGTTCCTATAAAATATAAAGGCAAAATATAAAAAATATAAAGCATAAAAATACAGATAAGAGATTCAAATATAAAAGTATATGAAAGTACAACGAGGTAGGCAGTCGAAGCGGGGTTTTTAAAAGGTGCTCAAAAGGTTTCGGAAGGATGGTCCTTTACGTTCCCATGAGTACAAGAAAAATTTCGGAAATTCCAAAAATTCATACTTAGCTGTCTGAAGGATCCGTTTAACTTCAGCCACAGTATAAGCATTAGTGCTGCGCACCATCTCCAACTTGCCAGACCATGGAAACATGTCCTCCCATTCGATTAATATCCCTGAATACTTACTTATTCTTTTTATTTTGGGCCCGCGTGGTACAGTGGGAGTAGGCGCTGCTGTCACCCGTACGGTCGAGCGATCGATCGCCCATTTAGATCCATATCACATTTATAAATAAAGGTAAAAGGTAAAGTGTGCTCAGATTCTGTCAGCTTATACGAGGATCGATCACTCGACCGCGGGGGTAACAGTGGCGCCTCTTACCGCTGAACTATGCACTCTATTTTATGAATACAAATATAAGTTTATCATATAGATGGTAAAAGGTAAAGGTAAAGGTGCCGGCGTTGATCAGTCCCCTCAGGACGCGCCACGCATTCCTGTTCAATTCAAAATCGTAGTCTTGGTGAATGCGCATTTGGCCTATACAATGACTTGCTGGGGCCAGCCGCTATACCAAGTCAGTGTCTTTACCTTCCCAAACAAGTCTGGTACCAATTCACCCGACCCCGGAGGAATAGAAGGCTTGGTTAGCCCGGGCCGGGATCGATCGCTCGACCGTGCGGGTGTCAGCAGCGCTTCTTACCACTGTGCCACGCGGGCCCTATATAGATGGGTAAATAAGATAAATTACGTGATTTACCAGTGGCTCCAATCTGAGCGACAAAGTGTAGTAGATCGATAAAATAGTTGATACGCGGTGGGGCGCCTTTCAGGTCGAAATGGACGATGATGTTGCGGTAGTGGAACTGGAACAGATTATCTATATTTACTATTCTATTCTACTATTCTATACTATTCTACTATTATTTCATTTTTTATTTATCTAAAACGTCAAGGCAAGTGTCAATCAATATGCTTTCCAGATTGATGAATAAAAGTGAAAAAAATACGTTAGGTACACTAAGAAAATTTCGTAAAATTGTCCTCGATTTACCTAATCATAATATAGTGAAATGTTGTTCAGTTCCGATTTTTACGTTCTTTTCTTTGTTTGAAACGGTAGAAAATTATAGTCAATTCAGGATTTCGGAAACCTTTCGCACTTTACCCACCCAGGTAAACTGAATTTAACCCACCTGGCGAAGTTCAGGTGACCTTTTCGAATTGTCCATTGGATCGCTATATTCGACTGTGGTTGATTGACCTTCATTGCTAAGTTTTACAAGGTCGGTTTCCTAAACCCTGAGGGTTACGAGGAAGGTATAATGAATACCGTAATACGAAGGATTAAAATTTACCCACTTCGATTACGGATTGTCGAGTTTGAAAGGTGCTGCAGAGTAGGATCACTAGTATAACCATCACTACGAGGAACCACGAACGGCGGACAGCTCGTCCACATCTCCTTAGTAGTGGCTAAATTATTATAGGTGATAAGTTAAAGCGTTCGGCGTTGAATCCCCTAAGGACGCGCCACGCATCCGTTTTCTATTTAGAATCGTAGAGGCATGGTAAAGATGTATTTGTTCGTTTTCAAACGTATACCTGGCTGCACTGGCTTTCTCTATCCGTCGCCGCCATAAGAGTTTGTTGAAGAACCCTCCTGAAAATCGCTTCTTGTCGGGCTAATTTTGCCCATTCCATTGAATTTATACCAAAAAAATGAAGAGCGGTTTGGCTGTGGTTGTGTACTATGATAAAAGATAAGATAGATGAGTAGAATGTTAACAATGATAAGTGTGGAACGATGGCGTCGACTAAATGACGGTTAATGGAGTGCCCTTGCTGCTTTGTAAAATTTGAATTCTTCCATTAGCCAACAAACGGTTAGCCGATGATCGTTGTGGTATTGTTCAACCAAAATTTAAAAAACAGTTATCGATTGATTGATACGAAAGTCGTTCGTCAAACTCGGGATTGTATCCATCCACTATTCAACTGCTTTTTTGGTTTCATTTGAACGATCCACTAGAATAAACCGTACAATACTTCCAGTAAACGATCAATTCCGGCCCGGGCTAGCCAAGCCCTCCATCCCTCGGGGGTCGGGTAAATTGGTACTCGACTTATCTGAAAAGGAAGAGACCTGAAGAGTGTTTGGCTCGAGAAAGTATAGGTCGAATACCCAATTACCATGACTCTACAGTTCTGGGTAGAAGACGAATACATGGCGCGACCAGGGAATGTGAGCAACCGTGGATGTCTACTTTTAATCAAAGCCAAGTCTATTATCCTATCCTGTCTTATCCTATCCTACTAGTATCCTATCCTACTTCCTACTAGCAAATAAGCGAAACCACGATGTCTGTTTGTAAATTCTATGGTGCGGTGCTGGGGCGCTGATCACGAATCTGGTGTCCATTTTTCACCATGGTGGTCGGGGACCACCCACGACGCTACTTGGGTGGTCCAGTTAGGATCACCGATTTCGCTGAAACTTTGCATAGGGGGGTTATTTGGGGTCCTGAACACGATGGTGCAGTCCGTTTTCCAGATGGCGGCCGAATACGGTAGTTATAGGTGAGTCTCACCAGGTAGGGTCGGTAGGTACTCACCTATAACTACCGTCTTCGGCTGCCAATTGGAAAACGGACTTCATCATCGGGTTCAGGACACCAGAGAACACCCATAGACAAAGTTTCAGCGAAATCGATGATCCTGACTAGACCACCCAAGTAGCGATTTGGGTGGTCCGAGACCACCCATGTGAAAACGGACAGCAGATTCGTGATCAGCACCCCCAATTACCCTCGTAGTCGAGGTTTCAGCGAATTTCGACGACTGAAAAAATCGAGTGCTGGTGTCCAACAAGTGGAATAAAGCCCTATTTTGCCTCCAAAAATCGCTAGTAATTCTAGATCCTTCTAGATCCAACGACAGACTTGGAAATTTTATCAAATCCATGACCGCTAACTACTTCTCCTTGCTGCATTAATTAATCCAACTTTTCTGCTTTCGAAGGGTCAAAGATTTTCCTTTTTTATGCACTTCTGTTTCGAGAAAACAATGAATGTTCATAGATTTATTACTCTGTTAACATTGAAGGTAGTCTGAAAGTGTCATCTCCGATTCGACCCGTTTTGTCCTTGAGTTATACTGGAAGACCATGTTGGAGGTGAAGGCAGTGACAGTGGAACCCGATGCTGAAAATCAGACTTAATTAGATTCATTTATATTTCTGATTTTGATTCTAGATTCCTAAAAAATTGAGCTATCACCTTACCAGTTAAGCATTATGCGCAAAAATGGTAAAAAAAATCATCGTGAAAATGAGAAGAACTCACGAGATTCAATTCCTTTCACGCCACTCGGAAGATTCGGGAAATAGCTCGATATTCGATTTTTGAGCGTTGATTGGTTCCAGAATTCATCGTAGACGGAGAACTCGTCGTTGTTCTGATTATTTACTTATTTATTTATCTTTTTTTCCGCTGGACACAACAATCACATTTTCTCATGTTCAAATCGATATTGGAAAATTCAGACCGTTCCGGAGTAGACAGTGAACCCATGAATTATACCTAGTTTTGAGCATCCTTGAAAACTCACTGATAAGAGAATTTGATGACCGTTAACCCATCGAAGAGCTCCGCTTGGTGAATAGGGTATGTCGGAGGGTAGCCGCTTCGGATAACCGGCGTCCAACTTGAAAGCGGCTCGAACGCGTGAGTAGTAGTAGCCGTAGACCTAAACAAGACGAAAATCAATTCTCAGCTGAAAAAAAATTAAAAAATGAGGATTCAAGATGAGATATTATTCAGAAATCCGAATTAATTAGATCGTGAGAAGTAGGCACTTCAGTTTCCCTCTTTCCTTGTTTTTCTCTGTATGGGTATCAGGGTAGCCACAGGAGAAGTAAATTCTTCAAAAAAAATGCTGCAAAGTAGCAGAAAATAAAGAAAAAATTTCAATTAAGAACACTATTTTAGGGTTTTTAATAGTGACATTTTGGGTTAAATATTCGGAAAAAAAGAAAAATACCTGTCTATTGCCGAAGAGAAGCATCATGCCGGAGTTGGGATTGAACACAGCGGCTTCGACATATGTAGGAGCACTTGGGAACAAGTCACGAATTTGATAGGACTAAAATAATGTGGGAAATTCATCGAATTAATGTGTGCAATAGAAATGCTAATGCGTTCGTGATGCTAAGTTGGGTGGAACCTAGGTGTGATTCGAGCCAGAATCGCAGATATTTCGCCGTTCGAGAAAGGCCTGCGACACGAGTTCGAGTCCTGTCTGGGCCACGATTTTTGCGATGAATTGAGCATCGACCGAACCAAAACTTCCATTACACATAGATGAAGCTCTCAAAACCCTGGGGGTAGAAGCTGAGTCTCCAGATAAACCGGGCTTTGCAGTGGGAAAACTTCAACCACGTTACCAACAAAAATAAGAAATTAAGCTAGAATATTATTCAGAAAAAAAAACGATCGAACCCTTACTATTGCACTATGTTCCTTTTTATCGGTGCCACTTTCCATCTTTGGTTCTGTTGACTGTCACGTAACGTTGACGATATTCAAATGAATAAATTAAACTATTCTGCTATTTGCCGCTTTTTGTTTAGCGGTTTAAAGACGAGAGCTAGTTGAATGACTTATATACTTGGAGATGCTAGATTATTCGCAAAACACAGACATCGGACGGGAACTGAACCCGCGTCTTTCTGTTTTCGGCGGACTACACTAACCACTGTGCTACTGATGTACGTTTTTTTAAATAATTAATTAATTAATAAATTAATAAACCTTGTGCACTCGTCGACCGCTTAGCTCGTAGACACTAGAACCGGCAAAGAGGTACGAAAATGCATCACCTGTAAGTGCCACTTTTGAGGGTGACGATAAAAATTATATAGGAAATGTTTAGTGAAAGAATTGAGAAGTTTAATGGTTAAAAGTAACCCACTCGGTGCGAACGCATCGACTGATCGAGGGCATTGACCAGAGGTGCCAGAGGAGCTGCCGCCGAAAGAACTTCCTCCTCCTCCTCCTCGTCCTCCTCCGAAAGAGCTGTCGTCTCCTCCACCGAACGATGGGCGACTCGGTCTGGAGGTGGTGGTGGAATCTGGAAGCACAAGTTTCTAGCTATTCATGCGAGAATTTACTGAAATTTATGATTTCTAGAAATGGTTTTGCTTCGTAGATGTTTTCGGTAGATCTAATACCTGATCCGAATCGTTTATTTTTTAACAGCGAAGATGCCGTCCGTTACTGAAGAGACTCGGTGATGGGTTTATGTTTTTTAGCTACATGTTATCCTGATTTGAAATTCTACAACACATTTCTAGAACCATCCGACGACAAACGTGTCATTTGATATTCTAGGAATTGGATTTTTTATTTATTTATTTATTTATTTATTTACGCGAATTTAAGATCCACGTCGGAAAAAGACCACGTTTGTTGTCGTTTGTTACAACACAAGACATCTAGTGTAATGAATAAAGTAATAAATAAATAAATAAATAAATAAATAAATAAATAAAAATTTCGTACGACTCTATTTTCTGCTCCTGTTTCAATTTACATGCTTTTCGGGAATGCTCGGAGGATTTATTGTAAATCTAGACAGAATCTGTTTACTTTGATTATTTTCTTCTTGAAGGTTTTTATAAGCCCTTGAGTAGAAATTAGTTTAAATTTTCAGAAATGCCACACACCGCTGCCTCCGAAGAACCGTCCAAACCAGCTTTTCGTGGTGGTTCTTTCAGTTGTTGCACGACTGGAGCCATCTGTAAGTACTTTCTATAGAAACCGACATGAAAACAAAGAAATGTAACAAAAAATAATTATAATAATTAATAATTATTTAATTCAACAATTTGCGATGCAAAATTCCATAAAATTTTCCCGTATGACCTCAAAAAGTCATCAAATTATTACGAGTTACCAACCTTCTTAGAATATCTGATATTTTACGTTTGCTATTATTGCCATTCGTCAATTCGAATAGTCACATGTTATATGAGCGTTTTTTTTTCTGTTTAAATTCTGTTGATTGGAAAATCACGAATTAATGAATAAAATGAATAAAAATCATTCAGCAAACTCTTTGGCTTTTCTTCGATTTCTGAACTGTCTAATTTCAGTATCTGGGTATTGAACTCACCATCGAACCCTCCTCCTCGACCTCCTCCTGATGATGATGATCCACCGCTTGGCCGTTTGGGCGATGTTCGAGGACCTGTAAGGAAGTGCTATTGGTACTATTTTCATGAATATTCGATTAGGTGCACCATGTGATGGTTTCAGATATGTAAGAAATCCTAAAATGAAATTCACCGTATATGTCCTGTATGCTTTGGATGTCGTCGCGTTTCAACGTCGGCCTTACGTAGTTTCCTCGAGAATCGACCTGAATTCAAACTAAGATTAATCTTTACCTCATATTTTTGCTCCGTAGAGATTCACCAAATTTTTGATTCACTAAGATAAAACGTCGCAAGCACAGAAAATGTAGCGACTTTCCGTCACGATTCCGAGTATTCCGTGTGAGATGCCGAGAAGAGGCGGAGCGATGATTGTTCAGTCTCGGCCTGTGGAGCTCCTAGACGAGCCGGCCGAGCTCTTCCGCTCCAAGCTGCCGTCGTCTCGAGATCAAGACGCGGACCCGCCTTATGCTCCTCCTACTATCTAACCGCTATAACTAAATAGTCCTATAACTAGATTTCCCAATTTTCCAATCTCTCTTTTAGATAGTATGCATTGACTCGCTGTTAAGATTGTAGATGTCAGTAGAACAATAAACCGTATAGGCAATTGTTCGTGTTATGAATGAACCACCAAAATACTATTTGAGGAGTGATGCACCCCAAAATAGAAAATATAGGAACATACATAGTCAGGTAAGGGGAACGCGATTAGATAGTTTCGGTAGATTCGATGGTTCAAGATAGATTCAAAGTAGAGGAAACGTGTAAGAAGGTATGGCTACGAAAGTTGTTGAGAGGTTCAGCAGTTAATCGGGTATGATCTTTGCAAAAAAAAAGGAATGAAAAAAGAGCAGTGAAGGGGAGGAGAGTACGAAAGAGATGGAATGCTGAAAAAGGATCGAATACGTAGTTATGGGTTAAAAAGACACCACAAGACCAGTTAACTTCCAACGATCGTCCCAAAGTTTCACAGGAGAAAAATCCCACAAACAGACCGAAGATAGAGTGGCTTCATATTGGTCTATTTAATTGTTACAGTGGCTAATCTTACCTTAGGAGGCAGTGTGTCACCCCGTAGCCCTTTCCGACCCGGCTAATGGGCAGAGGTTTTTGGCGATTTTTGGACCACACACAGCCATTCAGCAAAAATAAAGTATAAATCTGTGATCCCTTCAAAACCGTACAGGTCTACAGGTCTTGTTCCAAATCGTCGGGGAAGTTCATTGAACTCCCTTGTTAGTTCGATCCGTTTTTGAAGATTACATTTTCCCTGAGTCTTGTAGTTGTTCTTGTTGTCGAAATCGTTATTAACTTCTGTTCCATTGCATATTCATGGGAAGTAAAGATAAATCAATAGGTAAATAAATGACCAAATAAATGAATAAATAAATAAGTCAATAAATAAATAAATAAATCGCGCTTACCGTCTCGTGGTAGAATGGAGCCATGATCGAGGTCTCGTCGCGAGAATGTGACAGTCCAAGTGTGTGTCCTCCTTCGTGAATTGCCACGGCCAGTATGTCCGTGTAGTCACCGCTGCAATCAGCGAAAAGAAAATACAAATTTTTTAATTTCAGATTTTAAAAAATAGTTTCAGAAAATATTCTCCAGAAATTAGAGATCACCTCTAGTTCAGATGAGGCTTCAGAAACCCGGGAAAGCTGTAAAAAATTTCACTAAACGTATCAGGGATCTCTCTTCCCGTAGTGTCCACTAGCTCTTTCCTAAGCGTTGAAGCTAAAACAAAGGTAGCCAGATATTATGAGAAAGCATGATGGTGAAAAGATAATTACTTTTTATTTCAATTGTTCTACTCTAATGATAGTAAATATAATTTTTTTTTCAGTAGATTTCTAATTTCCAAATCATGTTATATTTCGATTATAAAGCGATATAATCGTTGAAAGTCGCCTCTTTTGTTTTTTTTCACTTTACTGTAAATTTTTACATCCTAAGTTACATTATAATTCGACAATAAACGTAAAATAAAAAGATACATTTCAAAGATACCTGCTGATCTTCTTCGCATCCATGTAGACCCATTTCTCGTCATCGTCAAAGTGAAGAGCTCCATTCTCAGGCATAGTAGCATGAGCGAGAACTCCTCCTGGGAAAGTTTTAAACTATTAGGTTGTCCAATAAGTTCTTGCGGTGTTGTGTTTTGACCTGGCGTTCCTGGTTGAGACGTATTATCGTTTAGCAGTAGGGTATATAAAAGGTCAAAGGTTAGCTTATGCGTACACAACATTTTCGCTTTATATCAGCCGGTTGTTTACAACTATATGAGTCATCAAAGATTTATCTTCGTCACCGCCTTCTTCACGGATTCCAAGCTTGTCGCTTTGACTCTCATAGCTCTCGCCGTTTTGACTGGTTGGACTCACTCACTACAGGAGATGAGAAGTGGGTGTTGTAGGTCACGTACAACCAGACATGCATGGGTCCCAGCAGAGAAGAAGCCACCAGCAATTCCCAAAGGTGGGCCCAAACCGAGGAAGGAGATGCCGGGAGTTTTCTGGGACGTCCGAGGAATTCTGTACTGGAAGCTCTGTCCTTCTGGTAGTACCGTCAACAGCGAAGTGTATTGCAACCAACTGCAAAAACTCAGCGACGCTGTCCGTGTTACTCGTCCAGAAATCGACAAAATATATTTTCTCCATGATAATGCTAGACCGCACACTTCCACGTTGACCCGCCAAAAGCTGCAGATGCTGGGGTGGGAAGTGATTCCCCACCCACCCTACTCACCAGACCTTGCCCCTACTGACTACCATCTGTTCCGCTCGCTAGCTCACTTTCTGGAAGGAAAACGATACGATGATCGAGCTGCACTCGAAATCGACCTTCGCCACTTCTTCGAATCAAAACCTCCGGAGTTCTACCGCAACGGTATCCATTCCCTACCGAATCGATGGAGGACAGTCATTGACAAAGATGGGCGGTACTTCGATGGGTAAGGTTGATTCAGTCAAAATTTGTGAAACTTTGAAAATTGTTATGGAAATCGCAAGAACTTATTGGACAACCTAATAATTTTATTTTCAGCTATTTTTTCGCTCACGCTTTTCAAGAGATTTCCTCGGCATATTGGTCAGTATCGTTAATTAAGTTGAATCTTTAAGGTCCTTCTTTCGGCAGCATTATTCACCTTACCTTTTCCGTCAAACGGCCACGGATCGTTGTGATTTCCAGAGCCGAAACGAACCTAAATTTGTTTCAATTAAAAAAAATAGTGAATCATACCCTTGAGCTATTATATTTCAGCAGTAACCTCTGAGGTTTCTTTATGAAAACGGAATATCTTTCAACTGGCGCGCAGTATAGCGCATAAATATATACATAAATAAATAAATATCAGAAAAGGTAGCGAATGCTAGAAAACCTTGATATCCGCTCCGCTTCCAGCCGGCACCTCCTCAAATTCGAGTGGAGTCACAGCTGACCATTCGTCGTACGCCTCTCTTATGGCTCTCCTGGAATTTCCCCTTTTCTTTTTTCTTTCTTTATTTTTTACATTTTCAACTCATGAATTGAACAAACGATCAATCGATACTTTGTGTCCTCTCGAGGCAGATCCGGTGAGAAGTTCTCGATGGAGTAGGTGAGGCGATTCTTCCTCCACTTGAACGCTGCACCTAAAAAGATCGGAATTTCTTTCTGTATTCTTTATACAGCTTATAAGCGAAATAAATAAGTAAATAAATAAATAAGCAAATAAATAAATAATATCACAGCTTACCTCCACTCGTCACAGCCAGCACATCGGTCACACCACATCTTGGCTCGGCCATTTTCTGTTTGGTTTGCACATCCAGCTCTCCCGTGGGCTTCAAACCGGCGAATTCTTGGAATTTTCTGAAAACCTAGCATTTCAAGTTACTTCAGCAACTTACTTTATCAATTGCTTTCAATTTGATCAATTATTTAAATTCTTTCATCCGATAACTGATGTAATCAATATCTTTTTCTTGTAAACTGCTCATTTCAAATAAGTCTGTGCTTAGTCTGCCGATGAATATCTGTAGTCGACGTTTTCTTTATATTTGACCGATTTCAGGGAGAAAAATCTTCAAAAATGAAGAATCAAAAAAATCTCAAAAAATAAAAAAATCAAAGATACAGTAGCGGCCAAAAAACAATCAACACGCGATGGAGCCGCGATTTTCCCTCTACTTTGACGACTTAGCAAATAGTAACTAGAAATCTTCGAGCGAAGCGAAACACGTTGTTCGATAGAACAAATCTTTCTCTTTCACGCAGTGTATTAAATTATTTCCAGTATGCTGAACTGGAGGAAAAAGGAGAAGTTTTAGGAGACATACATTTTTCGTCATGAAAAATTTCACTTTAATGACGTGTAGCTTTTCAACGTGCGAACGGTCAGAGAATCAGTACACAGCGTTTGATAGAAAAAACAATTTTCTTTCGAATGGTATAACAAGTATTGCAAACACTCACTATAGAAGGAAATTATCGTTTATTTTCTACTTTCTTTCATAGCACACTAATAATCCATGGTTGAAGCTAGCTGGTATAACCGTTATGTTTCACGCATCAAGTAATATTTATACTATGAATTAGATCAAGAAACGTTATAAACACAAAGTGATATGAATTTTCAAACAAATTTCTAACGTGTGTTGTGGCGCTAAATTCAGGTCAACGGACGAAAAACCTCACCTCGTTTTTAAATAAAGAAGACTGACAAATCATTTCCTGTTGTTTGCGTTGCCTTTGGTGTGAACATTTTTTAGAATTTTATTGGATCCTCTGCTGATTAATTTAACAATGTGAGATTGCTATAAATTAGAAGGTACACCAGACCAGATGTTCCTGAGACCAGAAAGTGAACAGACATGAGGGAAAAACGGGAGTAGCCCTATATTTTTGTACCAGGATTCAGAACAAGTCCAGCTGTAACGCATTCTGTACTCGACACGTTTGGCGCAGTGGAGAAAGACGCCATTATCGCCCGTACGTCAAGTCTGGCGATCATTCCCTCCTGAGACCAACCAAGCTTTCTACTCTTAAAGAGTTTCATAGGCGGTCAAACTATAGCATAACTGCCGTTGTAACGTAGTCTGTACTCGACACGTTTGGCGCAGTGGAGAAAGACGCCATTATCGCCTGTACGTCAAGTCTGGCGATCGCTCCCACCTGAGACCAACCAAGCTTTCTACTCTTATGGAGTCTCGCAGTTGACGACAGACTTGTCCAGGAAAGTGAAAACGCTGGTTTGCTTATCTGTAGGCTTCCATGGGTTATATATGGAAATCTATGCAACTAACATACAGTAGCGGTCAAAAAGATGTCATTTTTCATTTTTATACACAAATAGCTCAAATCGAAAAGAATCTGATGCCATTTGATAGTGCTGATAATTCTATCTTGAAATATGTTGAAACTTACCGTTGTTGCAAATTCTTTGTTTTTAAAAAATATTTTGTAGTGATTTTCATATGCTATTTCAAACGAAAATATCTAAAAAATCGCTGAACGAAATATCAATCTAAGATCATATTCTGATAGAGCACGGTCTATTTATTATAGTGTAATACAAACATTTGATTCAGATCGTCGATAAATGATAGATTTTTCGGAGCAAACATTTTGGTGGTCAAAAGCTGGTCAAATTTTGGGACCATGGTTAGACAAAATATTATATCTTCCTAACTTTGTGATGAAACTGCACTCAATTTGAGTATATTATAGAAAATGAATTTCTCTTTCAAGAACTTATTTTTATTTCCAAGCTCTTCTCTTAGTTTGTGAGAAAATTCCTTTTAAAGTTGAGATTGCGAAAACTGCTATATTCAAAAAAGTTGAAAAGGAATCGACTTCATTTATTCTCAGTTCATAGTACATTTATGGTACTCTTGATACTGTATGTATGCTAGAATAAATCACAGTTCTTCATAAAATTATATCGCTTTAACTAACACCCGCTGTGCACGCCTTTGCCCGCCACCATACACTGTACTGGTAGTGACGGCGCCTACAGCAGGTGTTAGTTAAAGCGATATAATTTTATGAAGAACTGTGATTTATTCTAGCATACATACAGTATCAAGAGTACCATAAATGTACTATGAACTGAGAATAAATGAAGTCGATTCCTTTTCAACTTTTTTGAATATAGCAGTTTTCGCAATCTCAACTTTAAAAGGAATTTTCTCACAAACTAAGAGAAGAGCTTGGAAATAAAAATAAGTTCTTGAAAGAGAAATTCATTTTCTATAATATACTCAAATTGAGTGCAGTTTCATCACAAAGTTAGGAAGATATAATATTTTGTCTAACCATGGTCCCAAAATTTGACCAGCTTTTGACCACCAAAATGTTTGCTCCGAAAAATCTATCATTTATCGACGATCTGAATCAAATGTTTGTATTACACTATAATAAATAGACCGTGCTCTATCAGAATATGATCTTAGATTGATATTTCGTTCAGCGATTTTTTAGATATTTTCGTTTGAAATAGCATATGAAAATCACTACAAAATATTTTTTAAAAACAAAGAATTTGCAACAACGGTAAGTTTCAACATATTTCAAGATAGAATTATCAGCACTATCAAATGGCATCAGATTCTTTTCGATTTGAGCTATTTGTGTATAAAAATGAAAAATGACATCTTTTTGACCGCTACTGTATGTTAGTTGCATAGATTTCCATATATAACCCATGGAAGCCTACAGATAAGCAAACCAGCGTTTTCACTTTCCTGGACAAGTCTGTCGTCAACTGCGAGACTCCATAAGAGTAGAAAGCTTGGTTGGTCTCAGGTGGGAGCGATCGCCAGACTTGACGTACAGGCGATAATGGCGTCTTTCTCCACTGCGCCAAACGTGTCGAGTACAGACTACGTTACAACGGCAGTTATGCTATAGTTTGACCGCCTATGAAACTCTTTAAGAGTAGAAAGCTTGGTTGGTCTCAGGAGGGAATGATCGCCAGACTTGACGTACGGGCGATAATGGCGTCTTTCTCCACTGCGCCAAACGTGTCGAGTACAGAATGCGTTACAGCTGGACTTGTTCTGAATCCTGGTACAAAAATATAGGGCTACTCCCGTTTTTCCCTCATGTCTGTTCACTTTCTGGTCTCAGGAACATCTGGTCTGGTGTACCTTCTAATTTATAGCAATCTCACATTGTTAAATTAATCAGCAGAGGATCCAATAAAATTCTAAAAAATGTTCACACCAAAGGCAACGCAAACAACAGGAAATGATTTGTCAGTCTTCTTTATTTAAAAACGAGGTGAGGTTTTTCGTCCGTTGACCTGAATTTAGCGCCACAACACACGTTAGAAATTTGTTTGAAAATTCATATCACTTTGTGTTTATAACGTTTCTTGATCTAATTCATAGTATAAATATTACTTGATGCGTGAAACATAACGGTTATACCAGCTAGCTTCAACCATGGATTATTAGTGTGCTATGAAAGAAAGTAGAAAATAAACGATAATTTCCTTCTATAGTGAGTGTTTGCAATACTTGTTATACCATTCGAAAGAAAATTGTTTTTTCTATCAAACGCTGTGTACTGATTCTCTGACCGTTCGCACGTTGAAAAGCTACACGTCATTAAAGTGAAATTTTTCATGACGAAAAATGTATGTCTCCTAAAACTTCTCCTTTTTCCTCCAGTTCAGCATACTGGAAATAATTTAATACACTGCGTGAAAGAGAAAGATTTGTTCTATCGAACAACGTGTTTCGCTTCGCTCGAAGATTTCTAGTTACTATTTGCGAAGTCGTCAAAGTAGAGGGAAAATCGCGGCTCCATCGCGTGTTGATTGTTTTTTGGCCGCTACTGTAAATCAAAAACACGTACGAGATAGCTCTCCTGAATATACTGGTGACGTCGCTCAGATCCCCAGACATTCCCGGAGCGGCGTTGAGACTGTTGCTTGGGCCGACATAACCAAAATCTTGGAGGTATTTCTGAAATTTTTGCACAATTCGGCAAATCCAACCTTTATTTATTTATTCATTTATTTGTTTATTTAGTAGTATTAAGTACATAGGTGCGCAAGAAGTGAGAGCGGCTAGTAGAATCAAGAACAATATAAATACTGAGGATCATTAAATTAAAAAAAGACGGGTGGCTAGTAGGCTGATCAAAGCAGTATGTGTAACTTGTCTTTATTTATTTATTTATTTATTTATTTATCAACTTATTTATTTATTAATCGTACACGTGATGTGCGCCGTATAATATTGATAAACATCGCAAAATAAATGAATAATAATAATTTGAGAGAGAGCTAAAGATGAATGTACGAGAGCAAAAATAAATAAATTGAAGCAAAAAAAGCAAATACAAAACAAAAACGTATAAAAACAAAACCTTGAGAGAAATGTGGCTGCAGTTATTTGTCCAACTAATTGAAGTCATAGAGCACTTCTACGTCGCTACAATTATTCATTATAATTTTATATAGACTTCCTGGCTGAGTTGTCATTTTTCTTTCTCTTTCTTTCTTTCTTTCTATTACTTTCTTTCCTTCCTTTATTTCTTTCGTGTTTTCTTGAGCAATCCTTTCTTAGGTTGCCGTACTACGTGAATGTGATTGTCTTTTTCTGGTATTTTTCGGCACATCAGAAAGACATCATCGTTGGTGAATCAAGGTAAATCGAAACCGGTTCCAAGTGTAAATGTTTAGTCACAGGGTGAACTGGTTCACAGGTGGAAGTGTTTTCGTCAATACTCCGGTGACTGATATCGTCGTAACGTCAACGAACAATAACTTCCGCGGTGGTGGTGACGTCAGGTGCCATCGCAAAAATCGACGCACAGGTGGTGAGCGAACCCGGGTCTCAGGCCCCTATGCAGGGTAATGAGACGCTATATACCAACGCTATTATTTATTATTTATTTATTTATTTACTTATTTATTATTATTTTGGTTTATTGTATACCAACTGTATACCAACTTGAGTCTAGTAAGAGCTTTATCTATCTCTATTTGGAGGTTCGTTTTTCAAACTTTGCGTATTTCTCCGTTATTCAGAGTTCTTGGTTGCATGAGCGCATTTCAAATGAACTAGTTTTCACTTGGCATGAATAAAATATTTGAATAATGAGGTAATGACCAAATGAATAAATAAACCAAAATAATAATAAATAGGTAAATAAATAAATAATAAATAAATAAATCTCCTAATTACACCCCATCAAAATGTCGTCACCTTTGCTTTATCGTCGGTAACCGGCGGCGCTTTCTTGATAGAAGAAGGAGACGATGATGACGATGAACTTCCACCACCGGCCAGTTTTGAAATAAAATCGAAAAAGCCGGCATCGACCAGGGTGGTCGACAGAAATAGGAGAAAGATGCAGCGGAACCGCATCTGAAAATTTCGGGGAATTAAAGAAAATTGGTTGAGGAAAAGGAGGAAATTCGGTACTTTATAGTTATCAAAAATGTCAAATTGTTATCAAAGTTGTCAAAAATTTCGAAGTCTCCGTTGTCGACCACCATTTTTGAAGGGTTTCCCTGGAAAAGGGCTCGGAATTCTTCCTGCGGCTGCCGAAAAAAATTAGCTCAAAAAGAAATCCAGTAAATAGTCACCGGCGCTTTAATAGAAAACCAGCGAATAGTCACTCCGATCAAGGTCTAAGATCAAAGTAAGTTTCTGTTTTCATCACTAGCTTAAAAATTAGGTAAAAGTGGAAACCAGCGAGGTTTCTGAGAGCTGGAACTGCCCGATTTCTCTGAGAATGACTTGAGGCGATTATTTTGTAATATTTTAGAGGTGAATAAATAAGAATCAACAAAAAAGGTAAACGACGGGTGATCGATACTGCTTAAGAAGAAAGAAACGTGTGGGGCAGCATTGTCGACAAAGCGGCCGCCATGTTACCCAAGGCCGGTTCGGTGCTGTAACACTTGACGCCACCGACCGATGTCGTTCATTCGCCTAATGCCCCTAGTCGGCCGGTCTAATTTCGGAAACTACGGACTTCCGGCTACGAATTAGTCATCCCATAGTGAGAAATCTCCATAAAAACCTACACATTGTATTTTCCTACCTTGCGGGGTTTGATGGAAGTTTTGTTTGACGTATTCCTTTTTTCAGCTTTTTTTCGACCTTTCCGGTTGTTGTTAAGTACATGCAACAATATCGAATTGATATAGGCGCCGCCCATACCGAGGTTTTGGAGATGAGACAACTTGAAACTTGTTTATATATTTAGGTGTTAGCTATCAATTTATATGTGGTTGGTGGCTATATCGTTTTGATGTTGTCGTACTCAACAATAACCGGATAGGTCCAAAAACGCCACAAGAAGGAAAACGTTAACCAAAACTTCCAGTTAATGCCCCTAGTCGGCCGGTCTAATTTCGGAAATCACGGACTTCCGACCACGAATTAGTCATCCCAAAGTGAGAAATTTCCATAAAAAACCTACACATTGTATTTTCTACCTTGTGAGGTTAAGTGGAACTTTGTTTAACGTTTTTCCTTTTTTTGTTTTTTTTATCTTTCCTGTTGTTCGTAGGTACGACAATATCGAAACGATATAGTCACCACCCATACGGAGGTTTTGGAGATGAGACAACTTGAAGCTTGTTTATGTATTCAAGTGTTAGCTATCAATTTATTGGCTATATGGTTGGTGCCTATATCGTTTCGCATTGTCGTACCTAACCACTACCGAAAAGGTTCAAAAAAAACCCCCAAAAAAAAGAAAAACGCTAACCAAAACTTCCAGCTGATGCCCCTAGTCGACCCGTCTAATTTGGGAAACAACGGATTTCCGGCCGCGAATTAGTCATCCTATAGTGAGAAATTTCCATAAAAAACTTACACATTGTATTCCTCTATCTTGCGAGGTTTGATGGAAGTTTTATTTAACATTTTTCTTTTTTTGTTTTTTTGGACCTTTCCGGTTGTTGTTACGTACGACAATATCGAAACGATATAGCCATCAATAACACCGAGGTTTTGAAGATGAGACAACTTGAGACGATTTTTTGGTCGCTTTTACTTCCTTTTCCTGTTTTTTCCTTTTATTTATTCTTTTACGAACCTCACTACTTACTGAATAGACTCGGGGATGGTTCTAACGTTTTCTGCCTGCTCGTCTAAGTGTAGGGTCGAAACGAGCGCGTTTCCTTTACGTTGATTTTTCGTATTTCATTGAAGCTTGTTCATAGAATTGAACAGCAAATATTAGTTGTAGATACAAAGCTGTCATGTTTCGATGATATCAGGTGCGTTGTAAAAATAACTACTCACCCGAGATTCGATCCCCTCATATCAACACTCCTCAAAGGGCTGTGCGATTCTACACCACAGAAAATTGCGAAAAATTCGTTAAAATCGTGAAAAACGTCCTCATTCGCTGGAATTCCCACCAGTTATCCATCCTAATCAAGAAGGTGGCGGTGAGCTTTGCATGTTGCGGGTGGCTGAATGGTTAGCAGGCTGGACTCGCAAACTCATGGAGTAGGTTCAATCCTGTGCCATGCGGTAATCCGCAATTTTAGCATTCAGATGACATCTCTTTTTGGAAATGATCGCGGATAATGCGATCTTATCAGGAAGATAATTTGATGCAGCAGTTGATCTGGTGTCCTAGTGGTTAGCAGCTGGGCCTCATAATCGCACCGTCCGAGTTCGATCTCGTGGCAGCTGGCAAACACGTTGCCGAGTTAGCGTTTCCACGAATCCTTTTCCCATCATATCCTGATGGATTGTTCAGCTTGATAGAAAAAAATGCGGCGCTGGTTTGGGTAGTAGGAGTAACCGAGAGGTCAGGAACCCAGTCCGCCAGTCGCGATAATCAGGCTCTATACCCAGCCCGGGTAACCGTTTGAACCTTTTGAATCTTTCGTTTGAACCCCTACACCCTAGAAATGCGCAACTAATTAAAAAAAAACTCTAAACTGAACGTTGCCTTTAAAGATGTTCCTCAATTTCGCAATGAACACTCGACTAACTATTTTATGGCTACGAGTTGAACATTCTTTAAGAAGAACCTTCTGGATTTTGAATCGATCAAGCAGCCGGACTGTACAGGTCAACGGTAGCACAGTGGTAGAGAACTCGCTTGTCGTTCCAGGCGTCCGTTATCGGATTCTGTGATTCTTTTCAAGCGCTGACAAACCAAAGCGGAACGCATTACTTGGTCCGAGTGGGATGAAGGTAGAACAGAGCCCACAATCACTTGGATTGCCGAGGTAGTTGTAGCGTAGTGGTAGAGCATTAGATTGTCGTTTAACAGGGCCGCGATCGGAACCGCACCATTTTATCTATCTTGCGATGCGATACATATCCATATATCGGAACATAGATGAAATGGACCCGGTTACGATCACGGCTTTAGGAGAATTGTTCCTTGTCCTTCAAAAGAACTCAAAAGAAGTCTTCGCGGATTCGATCACGTAATGGTGAAACGTTAGGGACTGAACTACAGGCGCGATCGCTACCACTGCGCTACCAGTCGCAATCAGCACCACATGTGTTGGTCACAGTTCAACCAAACGGGGAATTCAAGGTGTCTGATGCGCACCCCCACATAGTCGTTGACGGATACGGGATTCGATCGCCGGCTGCGAGCGTAAAAAGCGAGAAATTAGCCGCTACACCACACAACCAAAAAATTGTTCTGCGACGGCTCCCATACATAGATCTCAATCATTCGATTGCTAATTTGTGGGTCGCATCTGCCGGCGGTTTACAGTTTCTTCTTGGTTGTTCTGGTTGACATCTGCAGAACCTTTTGAACTGGAAAGCACCAAGATTTATTTCCCTATGTTGAACAGGAGTGTGACCAGCACTGGGTACGACGCAACGGTAGATGGCCACAATGCGAGAGTCGCATCTCGCCGAGCCCACACGCACCAGATGAAACGATGCGACTCTCGCATCCAGGACCCCTCAGGCGACGGTCTGGGGGCCCATCGACGTTCTGAATTGTGCAGTGGTGGTGAACCGATGTCTCCTTGGCTGTGTACGAGCTATGGAGCTTGAAGGAAGCTTTCCCCTTAAGCTTTGAATTTTTAGAGCTGGTGGACATACCCAAGATTCATTTTTGCCCGCGATTCGGCGTTCAGTTTCAACCCATATATTTCAAAAAATTCCTTTCCCAACCAGGACAAAAACAGATCGGATCCGATCGCTCATCAACTTGACCGAGAAACAGGAACGCTACCACTGTGCTACGCTGATCTTGCCATCAACTCCCCTAATTGGCACCATCACCCGCAAGTCGCAGTGCTCAAAGGTAAACAGGTACTCGCATGGCACTGATGCGTATCAATTTAGTGTCAAACATCCACAGCCCCAACAGGAGAATCGATCATCACTCCGCCTGGGTAAGAAGCAATAGTGAAACCACTGCGCCACCTATCGCGAGTGTATCCCATGTCTATATGCACACCTGCACGGCGTCAAATGGTCCCGGATGATAGTTTGTTTAACCAGTACTATAGCCAAGCTAACTCCTTTCAACTACAATTACCTTTGTGCACCCGCTGTCATCCCTCCCTTGTTCAGTGCATTTTTATTTTTATTTCTATTTTTGTTTCCGTGGTCAGTTTCGTTAGGTATAACTCTGCGGCTGTTTTTGTTTAGTACTGACATAAGGATAAATGAATGAATAGATAGCCACCCAAAGATGAAGCTTGGGTGAACTCCAGGGTCTTGAAGAGTCCGAGCCTGGAAGAAAAGCCTCCTCCGAGCTCCATGGCTGTGTAGAGCCAAAAGATGGGAAAGATAGTGACGAAGAGGCACACCAGCAGTCACTTGATCAGGTTGGCTTCGGGATCATCGTCTGAGGCGATAGAGTGCAGATCTTGCATTGTAGCCATCTATTATTGCGTCGTACCCAGTGCTGGCTACACTTCTGTTCAACGTGGGGAAATAATTCTTGCAGGTATACAGCCCAAAATCGTCCGCAGATGTTCTACACAGCAACCAAGGAAGATCCGGCGGCTGATGCTACCCACAAATTAGCAATCGGATGTTTGGAGTCCATGGATGGGAGCCGTCAGTACCATTCCAAGCGGTTGAGTGGTTAAATGGTTAAGTGTTCTTTTGACGCTCGCTGCGAGCGATCGAACCCCGTGTCGGCCGAAGTTTTTGTAAATGTGATTTTGAGAAGCCCAGGATTGACTGGATGGTCACCTATCGCCTCTTGATCTATTCAGCCTCTTATTAGAACGATTTCGCCTAAAACTCACCCAAATCAATCAATAATAAATAGCCATGTCGATCTGAAGTTCACAGCGAAAAAAGAGCAAAACATGATAGTGCTCAAAGGAGAACATTCCGATTTCCTCTGATTTATGCAAAGATGAGTAAGAATCCGGTCTGGTTGATGGATTAGTTTGTCATCTCCGGCGGTCTATTCACCCAGGTAGTCATCGCTGGGTAAACATGAAAACTGTCGTAAAATGAGCGGAAATTCTCGAAAAAAGACGTGATAGCCAATTTTCATTGAAAGGCGTAGTAAAAATAATCGAAACACGAAAGAAAAAGCACAAAAATTTAGTGGGTTTTCCAGCGGGAGGGCCAGAAGATTAAGTTCTCCACTTGATTCATGTGCTTTGAAGCAGCAAAATTTTCGTCTTGGAGATGGGGATCTAAAATTTTCGTCCAAATAAAGCCAGCCTATTATTGATTGTTATCGATTTTTCAATTGATCTTCATTAAGACACTGTAATGACAACGAATAAACACACTGAACACACACAGAGAACCCGGAAGAGAGCTGAAGAGCCGCAACGACAACGATGTGTTTCAGATCACAGACATAAATAAACATGGTAAATCCACTAGAGAGCAACTAGAAAAAAAATTATGTGGGTCCTTAACAGAATTAGAACAAGATTACGGTACAATCATTGCGGGATATAACGATTGTAGAGCCTGGAATGAGCAGGGAATTCGAGGCGACCAGAATGACTGGTGCAGGGGGTGCTGAACGATTGTTTTTTTTTTGAAAAAATTTCAGACCGAATAAATTTGATTTCATCCAATTTTTTATCATTGACCCTTCCGATTGGACCAATGAACTGAGGAAAACGATTTTTTCAAAAAATCTTTTTCTAGGACGTCAAAACCAGGGGAAATTGTCAAAGCCAGACAATGCCACCATCAGTTTTTCGCTCGGACCATGAAAATTTGCAAAATAACCTGATCGGTATTGACTAGAAGACGATTTTAAGGCTCTATTC
This sequence comes from Nippostrongylus brasiliensis, assembly GCA_030553155.1. Classification (NCBI taxonomy): domain Eukaryota; kingdom Metazoa; phylum Nematoda; class Chromadorea; order Rhabditida; family Heligmosomidae; genus Nippostrongylus; species Nippostrongylus brasiliensis. The sequence continues at coordinate 5,296,757 of CP130736.1, read as the reverse complement.
AATGGATCAATGACTTTACATCACCTAAGGACAATATATTTCCTGGTGCTCAAGATATTTCCAATACCAGCACAATGTGAATGGCGAAAATAAGGCCTAGAGGACTTTGGTCAACGTTGAAAGACTTCGAAAAAATCATATTTTAAAGGGTCTTTTCGGATATTCTCTGAGCACCGACAACCGTTTGATTTCGTCCAAATAGCCTTGAAGTTTGTCGAGCATCGGCGAAAGTGTCAGGAAGATGAATTCGTCGACGGCGTTATCAAAGAAATACTTTCGCATTGCCATTCTGAAATAGGGAACGTAAGATTTTTTTGAAAAAATACAAGGAGGAACTCAAATAAAAAGGAGTGAAAATTGTGAAATCGTCAAGCAAACACTTGAAAAGAAAGGTTTTTCAAATCGAATTTGGCAGGGAACTCAAAAAAAGTGCAAAAAAATGAAAATAAAAGGAGAAAAATGAACGACAAAAATACCTCAAACTCTGTTCAACTCCTTGCATTTGTGAATAAAGGGCCTGAACTAACGGGCGAATCTGCTCAAGATACCTAAAGTAGCGAAATTCGAGATAATAAAACACATCTTGTCCATAAAATTCAAAAATAATTAAAATTAAAAATCTCAAAATATCAGAACTGACCAATTTTGAGTAAAATTGTAGCGTCTACTGTACGGCGACAACCAGCCCATGATATGGTGATTTCTGTCGAGTTCGGACTGCACATAGGCCAACGTCTGTTGTGCTGTGCCTTGGAATAGGGCGTAGACATCGAATCCTAAACGAGAAAAATTCCAAATTTATAAAAAAATGTAAAATTGGGCTTGTTGTAATGGCTTCATTACAACATATTCTAGGATATATACAGGGTGGCCCAAAATTACGTTCACACTTGTTCGACCTTTCATTTCTCTTCACCTACGAGTCAGGAATGAACTGTCTTAATTTCCTACGCTAGCTGTGCTTATGCTTAACTGAAACACCGAATACTGCGCTCCAACAATAACTAACTGCTCAATGGCACCTTCTCATCCGCTGTGGACGCACCCATCGAACGGCTAGGCGAGGCACGCTACCGGGACATCATTTTTTCAGACGAAAAAAAATTCCAATATAGAAGCAGCGCTGAATCACCGAAACGACCGAGTACTTGCCAAATCAGTAGCCGAAGCCAACAAAGTGGGAAGAATCTACGAATGTTGCGGTGGTCCAAAGTCAGTCATAATTTGGGCAACTGTTTCCTATTCTGGGAAGTCGCCGTTGTTATTCGTCAAAAAAGGAGAAAAAATAGAGGCTAAAATTTACATGGAAGATCTTCTGGAAAAGCTTTTGATCCCTTGGACCAATTCAATTGGCAAGGACAAGTCATTCATCTTCCAGTAAGATCCAGCACCAGCTCATAGAGCGAAGACCGTGCAGGAGTGGTGCCGCAACAAGCTTTCCAACTTCATGAGCGCAAAAGAATGGCATTCCTAGAGCCCTGACCTCAACACTTTGGGCTATTCTATTTGGTCCTACTTGGAGATCAAGGCCTGCTCTACACGCCATGATTCGCTTGACTCGCTGACGCTGAGCCTTCTGAAGGCATGGGACGGAATGCCAATGGACTAGCGTGCCACGATGGATGCATTTCCGCGTCGTCTAAAGGCTTGCGTTCTCCCTAAAGGAGGCCGTTCCGAAATCTGGTTGTGCAATTTTATTTGTAATTGGGTCAGTAATGCTATGCTAAAATTCTAGACTCAGATGTCTTTTCTGCCCTTATGACGATTAATATTTATGAGCGCAATTTTGGGCCACCCTGTAGTAGTAATCCGCAGGAAAGCAGTAATAAAACTGAAATTTCACATAAAATTGGGCTTTTCTATAGTGGAGATGAAAAATATGAAGGCTTTATAGCCAAGTTTTCAAAGAATAATTTGTAGAATTTTGCTTTACGGTGCAAAGGTGATTGTTTACGTAGCAAATTATTGATTTATTGATTGATCGATTGATTCTAGCCTTGATTTTCAGCCGGTAAAAGCTCACCGGTGAAGTTGCACACGTTGCTGATCAACTCCAAACCACCCACGTGGAAGTCTCTACAGCCGAGTACCACGGCGGCTCGATGGCGTGCCAGATGCTGATCCTGAAAAAATTCTACAAAATTATTTTTAAAAAAAAATCATTTAAGAGAAAAAATGAAACACTGCACTTGGCCAGATCATAGCCAGATCTATCCATCGATTGCAAAATCAACGAGAAATTAGCAAACCTTTTGTGGTGCCATTCGCGCATACTGAACATTCAACACCATCGACGGCGTGCCCATCGGTAGAATTTCACAGAGCGCGGCCATATGATCGTATCTGAACATGAGTTTTTTATTCTCAAAAATGGGATTTTTGCAAATTTCAATTCTCCGAACGAAAATAAAAATAAGTTAAAATTCAGCACGACGAGATCTATCGATCGAATGCAAAATCAGTGAGAACCGTAAGAAATGTTGTAAATGTACTAGTTCATGTTCAATTGTTCCTTTCGTTTGCTAACCACATTTTATTGTTTTACCTCCAGACGACCTCTATATAGGGTAAAAAAATAAATGAATGAATGAAGAAATAAGTAAATAAATAAATAAATAAATAAATAAATAAATAAATAAATAAATAAATAAATAAATAAATAAATAAATAAATAAGCGAAATTCAAAAATGAGATTTTTGCAAGTTTCGATTTTTTTCAAACGTTTCTGCGCTTCAGAACGAAACTATCGCCAGTTCTCCGTACGATTCGCGTTTGGCACGACGAGATCTATCGATCGATCGCAAAATCACTGAGATTCATCGAGAAATGAGCGAAATCCATAAATGTGATTTTTGCAAATTTCAACTTTCTCAAACGTTTTTCGCGCTTCAGAGTAAACCCATTGCCAATTTCCCATACGAATCGTATCCCGCACGAAGAGATCTATCGATCGATTGTAAAAATCAGTGAGATTCATCGAGAAATAAGCAATTTTCCGTTGTAAAGTAAGTTAACTTATTCAAATTTTAATTCCGCTGAATCTCGTCGGCCCTTGAACGCAAAAGATCTAGGTAACTGACCTTTGCCATCCTGTGATGATAATTCCGCCGAATTTTACGAATTTCGACTGTTGCGCCTGAAAAAAGAAATACAAACATAAACGCTGTTGTTCCGTAGGTTAAAAAAAACTAAAATAAAAAAATTGTTAAAAAAAACCAACAATTTTCGTGTCGATCCAAGCCATGTTGTTCGTCTCGTAATGACGAATGTCGATGTACTTGGCCGAGGGGAAATTCGCTCCCTTATAGGCGGACGACGCCCAGACAACTGGGAAATTGTGCGCTATTTGTGAGAACGAGGTGTCTGTAAATGAAAAAATTATTGAAATTTCACCTAAAAATGAACTTCACCCTGAAATTGAAGCATGTCAAAATCCTTTTTTGAAATTATTTTTTTATTTGTACCACTTTGTGCTGTGTGTTCCCTTGTTCTACTGACCGTCGTAATTTTTTGAATTTTTATTTTTTCGATTTTTTTTGTTTTCCATTCCTTCCCTACTCGAATGAATAATTCTTTTCACAGTTACTTTTTCCACTAATTCTTTGCAAGCTCTCTTTTCTCCTTCCTTTTTTTCTTTTGAATGAACTACAAATGTAAGCTCACTTTTCGTCTTCTTTTTCTCTTTTGATTGATCAAATCAAGAACATTTTGAATTTTTGTAGTGTCCCAGTAGAAAATGTCTCGGAGAACTAGAAACCTCATTCATTGACGGTTTTTGTCGAGGTTGCTAGGAAACTTTGCTGAGAATTAACTTACCAGAGATTTTTCCAAAGTAAGCGTCACCTTTAAAGTGCAAATGTCAGATTCTCAAAAACTTTTACGGTAAAAAGAAAAAAGTGCGACGATAGCACAGCCGACATCAAAATTCTCTAAAAATCGGCTAAGCTCATTTATTTTACTTTGAAGATGGTTAATCACTCAGACGGTACGGTAATTTACATCAAATCCAAATGTAAGCAAATAAATCAGTCGTCAAATAAGTCATGGTTTCGAAAAAATTTAATTAAAAAATTCCGAGTTTTTAGGCTCAAATCGTGTAATGTTCCACAATATTTTGAAGGCAGCACCATAGGGCAAAGAAAATTAAGAAACAAACGGAATTCAACCCCCAATAAGAATACAAAAAATTAATTAAATCATTAAACAGCGAGTCTAACCTGCCATGGTGACAATATTCTCCGAGTAGTCCCAGATCACTGGCTCAATCGTGACGCCCAAATGAAGATCACCGATGAGACGCATATCGAAGTCCTTGAGCATATCGTGCCAAGCCAACACTCTGAAAAATTCGATTTTTTGGATTTTTCCATTTTTTTTTCGAGAATAAAAAGCGTTCAAAAACCTTTGATTATTTCTGTGTTTTCAAAAAATCCTCAAAACACTGCTGTATTCAATGTTGTTTTATTATTTTCCACGTTTTACGAATTCCTCATCACAAGAGACTTAGCTCAGTTCTCACAGCCGAATTAACGGCTCCACCGGTTGCTAGCTACATATATTTAGGGTCTGCTGTTTTGAAATTTAATTGAAATATTGCAAAAAAATGTAAAACTGACGTCACTCCATTGACGAGTCCTTTCACGTGGAGAGCGATATCCTTCAGATGAGAAAGAGCAAGCAACTGCTTGTCGGCACCAGCTCCATGGTCAGCAATCCACTTTCTTGACTTCTCACAAACACCAAACTGAAAAAAACTATTTTGACGAAAAATTTAAAATCAGATACTCTCAAAATAGAGACAGAAGCACAATATGTCTCAGAAAAAATTTCATTCTTTTATTTACGAATGAGCCGTGAAGAACACGGTGAAAGCGTTTCGTATTGAATATTGATTGATTCTGATAGATATCGATTTCCGAACAAAAAGGAGCAAAAATCGATAAGAACGCGCAGTGAGGAGAGCGATTTTTCAACGGTTAATTTCTAACGAGTAAAAATTATCGACTTTTCGCCACTCGTTTGAACGAGCCACACGGAAAGAATGGGAAAAATGTGAGAAGGAAAATGAGTGTAAGGTAGCCAAAAAATAAAACAAAAAATGAAAAACAAAATAAAATAAAAAATAAAGAAAATAAACATTTGCTCACTTCAAACGCCTCATCGGCACCAATATGGAAATATTTGATGCCGAACTCCTTGTGCACGTCGATCACTTGGTTCAGCGCATCCTTCACCAGCGCCACACCTTCTTCGTCGCCCAAACACAGCACCTATAATAGGCCCTTGTTATACGTTCGCTCACCCCCCAGCGTAACTCGTCCATTCAGTATCAGACACCGTGGGGCCAGACACGTTTGTACGAGTTCACCACGCCAGCGTCAACATGATAACTCGTACAAACGTGTCTGGCCCACGGTGTCTGATACTGAATGGACGACTTACGCTGGGGGGGTGAGCGAACGTATAACAAGGGCCACAGGGTCTTTGCAGGAGAATTAATATTTATTTCCCTATCTATTTTTGTTTATTTATCTATTAAATTACTCATTTATTCATTTATTCATCTATTTTCTTACTTATTTAGCTATCTATCTATCTATTCATTTATTTATCAGTTTAACTATTTATTCATTTATTTATTTATTTGATTATTCATCTTTTTATTCATATAATTATCTATTTACTTATTTATTTATTTTTTTACCTATTTATGCATCCATTTATCTACTTATTATACTTATTTATTTGTCTATTTATACATGTAATTGTTTATTAATTTATACACATATTCACGGGGGGTCAAACGGGGACAAATTCTAGGCACATATTCACGGGGTCAAAAAAATTGACTGAAAGCATGTTTCACGAATTTGGGAAGAGTCTATATGGATGAATAGAGCTGGAGCTCCTGAGCTCAAATAAATGTATATTTTACAAATAATTGAGTTTCAACAACGTTGTTCGAAAACGCCGCTCAGGAGCGGTTTTGCCGATTTTTTCGGCTTTTGATCAAAAGACACGTCCGGTACTGTAATTATTTATTTACTCGCTCACTTATCTGATTATCTATTTATGCATCTATTTATCTGTTTTTTATTTATTTATTTATTTATTTAGCTTCAAATCCCTATGTAGGAGCGATAGGGAGTAAAAGTATCGATATTCTTAATCAACTGGAACTACACCACTGCGCAGTTAAACCACTAATATCAGGTTTGTACGAAAATTCTCTCTTCTACCCATTTCCAAACAACGGAATAAAATTTGAATTTCTAAATGTTTTTTAGGATTATACGTCTAGCTTTAGAAACCGCTCCGGTGGTTCAAGATACTATTCGCTTCCGGTGGTTCAAGATACTATTCGCTACGATTTTTCACAGTTAGAAGTATCGTTTTTGATAATCACAACATCACTTCTCTCACCTGTGGGTAGGCGTCATTCTCTCGGTACTTTCTGAACTGTTTCAGCTTCAGAATCCATTCTAAATGTCCGAACGTCTGCATCAGTGGAATAATGTCCAAATTAAGGCTCCTGAATAAAAAATAAAGAAATGTATGAATTAACCTCGTCCCACTCGTCGAGCAGAGGGTTTTAAAACTGTTTTGGTTGTTTGGAAGTTCGCATGAACCCTCCATGAACTTTCTGGATTGCGACAGGATCTGTTTGTCTACTAGCCACAACATTATAACCTCATAACATTATTAAAATTACTGAATAAATTAATAAATCGAACAATCAATAATCTAGTCACTTTGCCGTTTTCAAAATCGTTCGCACATCACTCATCGAATACGCATCGGAGCTTCGGGCGGCAGCCAGTTGGCCGCTCCATGGGAACATTTCTTCCCATTCGAGAAGAATTCCTTAAAACGAGAAATTATAAACAATAAATAAATAAATAAATAAATAAATAAATAAATAAATAAATAAATAAATAAATAAATAAATAAATAAATAAATAAACAACTAATTTCAATAATTCAAGGATTTGTTAAAAATGATAAGCGACTTCTAAGCACTTGGAAAGAATAGCATAGACCATCTTTAGGAAGCTATACACCTAGAATGGAAAGGAATGGAACCAGTCAAATTACACAAAATTTGAAAAAAAACGTTTGAAGCCTCCATAGCACACTTCTTCCCTTAAAAATACCACTTCCTTTGCTATATGTTTATGTTTTGCCTATTTTTGATAGTTTTTATCAGCACAGAAATTCTGATCGAACAAATACCTGTGGCTCCGGATCGTGCGACAAGTTGCAGCAGCTCCAGAAAATACGGTACCTTTGGCGGAGCTCCTTTCAGATCGAAGTGCACGATAATATTCTCGTAGAACTCGTTCTGTAAAGCAGGATTTCAAGTGCACAAATCGATAACTAAGTCAAAAATATAAAAATATAATAATTTCTTTGAATCAAGTCGAAAAACCCACTTGTCGATTCCGATGTTGCGCAGGCTCTACATTAGACTGCAGATTGGCGCCGTTGTAATTTTTAGCTTCTCCCTGAAAACAATGCCACCAGCAGTGTCAGCCGTGAAAAAAAAACATAAAAATAGTCTTAGAAATCCCAAAATTGCCAAAAATATGCCAAAAATAAGTCATAATACTCCAAGTTATAATTAATCACGAAAATAATTCATAATACACCAACGACGACGAACAGGTCGAAACGGCCATCAGTTAAGCTTTATCCACCTAAATCTCGTTCGGCAGAGCAGCATACGTTATTTTTATAATTTTTCCGGTGAATCGTGTCAGAAGCTTAAAACCGTGAAATTTTACAAGGGAACTGTATTTTATAGAAACATTTGAGGCCATTCCGCCACAAGTGCATGCCTTCCGTCAAGCCATTTTGTTACTACTACTAATTTTATCCATCTGAGATTTTTGAAATCCTTTTTTTCCGATTTTTTAAAAAGATTTTCTTGGCTCGATGGATGGATGTTTTCGAGAAATTTTTTGATCTTCGAAAATTTTTATCGATTTTGCAAAAAGATTTTCTCGGCTCGATGGTACCATTTTCAATTAGGATGTTCAACGTCTAAGGAGATTTTGAGCTCAAATGGTAAAATTTTCGAACTTTCAGTTTTCTAGAAAATTTTCAGCGGTCTGTTACCTCATGTAACAGTGACTGTGGGCTTGGCACATTGCCCGGGGCAATGTCGACGTTGTTCGAACGCCGATTGACCACACGGATCTCCTCCTGGCCTCCGGTTTCAATACCTCCATAGAAGCCATTCTGCAAAAAAAATCAAAAATTAGAAAAAATCAGGAAATACTTGGGTTAAGATGAAATGGAACATTTTGTGAAAAACTGACAAAACTTTACATTTAGCGGTTCGGGCTCTATGAATTTGAAATAATGGCTGCTTTCCATTATAACAAGGTCTTTTTCAATCTCGACAATAAGGAGGTGCAACATTGATCATCTGATTTTATTGATTGATTGGTTGATTTTCATGCTCTCGTAAGGGACGCGTTCACTTTCAGATATATATGTGTAGGATAGATCACAGATAGACAAACATGTCACCACTTATAAGCAAAAATCATTAGAATTCGCTAAAATAAAGTAAAAAGTGAGTTAATAAATACAGTGGCGGCAATATATTTACAGACGCCTGCCCTCTGCGTGGTTTTTTGGCCATAACATTGGAACCACAGGACCTCTAGAAGTACTGAGCATACGTTTAGAATCCTTGAAAAATTCTCTACAAGACACACCAAATTGCATTCAACGTCTCTTTGAAATTGTAGAAAAAAGTCGAGTGGAAATAACGTCTTTTTTATCTAAAATTTCAGTTCTACGTTTCTCAGTGTTTTGTTTTGTTGTCTAGCTAACCGCCATCACTTAGCTTATTTATGAAGGTAATAAATAAATAAATAAATGGGTAAATAAATAAATAAATACCTCGCGATCCTTGTGCGATAGCGGAGGGAAAGTGTTTGCAATTTGAACGGTGAAAAATACGACCGAGCAGCCGAGAAACGCCCTCCAAGCGATGCCGAATCCACGGCGTCTCAGAAAACGTAGCATTACCATGACCACATACGCTGCTTCTATCTGTAATATCTGAATTTTTCTATTTTTCAAATATTTTAAAGAAATAAAATACTTCGCGAGGTAGCTCCCGCAAGAAAACTAACCCGACGGTTATCGGAAAGACGAGGAATGAATGACGAAAAATGACCATGATAGGATGATAAAGGAATGAGAAATGAAGAAAACTGCTTTTTTTTTAATATTCAGAGAAAGGGGATCTCAACTGAACAAATGAGTGATAAATAGTTTAGTTAGTTTCCACACTGTGAAATCGCTATTCCGGGCTTTTGTTTATTTTGTTTATCGATTGTTTTTAAGACATTTTTTAGTTGATGATTTTTGTCAATGGTTCTCTGCATTATATTGCTGTCATTTGAGCTTGACTTGGATTTTGTTTGTTCTTATGTATTTGCACGTGGGTCCAGGCCCGCGTCTTAAATAAATAAATAAATAATAAATGAATGACTCAAGAACGAGAGAAGCTGCATATTGTCGTTGGGAGGGTGACCGTGGAGGTGACTAAGAATGGTGGAGCTCTAAAACGAATAATAAATGATTCATTGTTGCATTCGCGAGCGGACACATAGTATAAATTTGCTACACCAAAGGCACCGGTCCTTTGCGCCCTTGAGGGTTTACTTTACCCCAGGATTTCGGTTAAAATTCATCTTAGAACAAGGAGCACGCCGGATAGTCGTCAGACGATGGCTCTGTCGAGCGGAAATGTCATAATCTGCAATAGAAGGGAAGCCGCGCCGAAGGTTTTGTGCCAAAGCTCATTCCCGGGTAGGGTAGGTCTTCTATGATTGCGTCATTACCGTATCCCAGCGGAAACGGTAGTTTAGGGGGAGTTTCACCAAGATTATCTCGGTCAATCGAATCATAACGAGAGTTGGCCTGTAGACTCAGTTATCCCATATCAATTATTGATTGATTACAAGAGCAGAACCCATGCGAAACCCTCAATCACAAAAGGAACATGGTCAGAAAGAGGTTAGGTTAATAAAAATAATAAGTCGAAGATCTGTCGGGACAACGTTCATCTGAATTCTGTTCATTTTAGATTAAAATGGAACATTTCAGTTGACAAAACATTGTTACGTCTAATTTAATGCAAAATAAAAAAGTAAAAACAATGCGAAATAAAAAAACAAAATTCTGAAAAATCGAACAGAGAAAGAGTTTCATGTTAAAAGCCTCAAGGTCCTGAAGAAACAGCTGAACTTCGATAAAAAATTAAGGATTCAGAAATTAAGGAAAATCATATGGTAATAAAGTACTGAAAGAACAGTATACCGATGTGTTGCCTTAACAGGTCATTTTTTGGAAAAATTCTTTCAATTTTTCAAAAAATTTTCTATTACGGCTGCATTTTGCTGAGAGAATACTGCCGAACCACGGCACTTTGATATTGTCAACGCAGCTGCAGATTTTTTCACATTTATCGTAGGCTCATGTGACGTTCGAGCGAAGTCCTACGATTGGTATGATGACAGGAGTACTTGCACAACGGAAGTGAGATTAATTTTTCTGGAGAAAATATTCGCCAAAAACCAAAAAACCAAAAAGGTTTAAAATTTTCATTCGAAACGAATCGCTCAACGCGGTACTTGGAAACTTCAAATAGCGATGATATAAGAATTTTTAAAGTCAAAAAATCCCCACCGAGTCCCAGAATCGCCTAAAAGGTATAGGAGTTGCCGATCGAATAATTTAGATTCTGCCATCTTATTAATCCCAATCAATTTTTGATAAGGCCAGCCGGTTAAGCAGATTATCAACTGGCTGCTTGATCAAAATTCAAAATTTTTCTCTTAGACCCTTGTTATACGTTCGCTTACCCCCCAGCGTAACTCGTCCATTCAGTATCAGACACCGTGGGGCCAAACACGTTTGTACGAGTTCACCACGCCAGCGTCACCATGATAACTCGTACAAACGTGTCTGGCCCCACGGTGTCTGATACTGAATGGACGAGTTACGCTGGGGGTGAGCGAACGTATAACAAGGGCCTTAGACTAGAGCGAAGGTGGAGGGCAGTAGAAAGATGCAATGAAATTCATTCAAAAAAAGATACACCGAGATGAGAACGATTATTTAAAAATTCAGCAAGGACCTGCTGATGAACCTAATGTGAACAATTTTCAGCGGTTTTAATTGGGGTTCGTGCCCCAATTACTAACCGCGTTAAATAATTTTCTAAGATTTCATGGCCGAAAATTGAACAGGAGGCGATTTTGCGCCAATTTCAGCTGGAGTGCATAAAAACGAAAACCAATAGCGATTCACATATCGAATCTAAATGCAAATGTAGCGACGCGGCAACGGAAAATGCCATCAGAGCATTAATTCAGCTTCAATGGGGAAAGTAGACGGCCTGGATGGTTCAAATTTACCCAAGTTTCAAGGTAAAATAAGTTCAGCGAAGAAAAGAAACCATATCGGATATGTTGTATGGCACACAGGTCCACCGAGAATCGATATGCACGGGTGGCGCCACCGCCGGTTGATTGGGTATCTTGGTCTACCTGGACCTAAATTCATGACGGGTATCGGCACAATATACCCGAGAATAAACCCCGGTAGGCGCGATTATTCGCATTTATGAACGCGCCGCGGAGTGGAATAGACCCGCGATATCCCTCAAATGAACTCCGTGGCTCGTTCATGAATACGAATAATCGCGCCGAACGGGGTTTATTCTCGGGTATTGTGCCGATACCCGTCATGAATTCAGGCCCAGGTCGTGATCCAGGTGAGTGGTCCCGTTTCCTACCCCATAATCACCCTTTTTTAATTTTTTTCATTTTGGAAGCACCTGGAACGTCACTGGGTACGAACGGCGTCGTGATAACAGGCGCTACTTTCACCCGCACAGTCGAGCGATCGATCCCCGCCCGGGATAATCAAACATTCCATATCCCTCCGAGGTCAGGTGAATTGGTACCAGACTTGTCTGGGAAGGTAAAAACACTGACCGGGTAGTGTCTGGCCCCCATAAGTCATTACAGGCCATTCACCATGACTCTACGGTTCTGAATGAAAGACGAATTCACGGCGCGTCCTCAGGAGACTGATCAACGCCGATCACTTTACCTTACCTTTTACATACTGGTCAAATCAATTTCTAAATCAGTTTTCGCTGAAAACCAAATAATCGTTCCATTTGGTGGAACTAACAAACGAAAAATTAAAATTTGCTTAGAGAAAATTATATTCTAATCGATGCGTGTCTTAATCAGTAAATCAATCAATCTGTCAATCAATATACAGGCAACAAATCAATAAATCGAACAAACAGCGTTGCTGACCTTGAGTGGTTTGCAAGCTGCATGCTGCACAGCAAAGGGTGTGAATTAGCCGTGAACTCGGCGCAGGGGCCATAGCCGAGTGGATAACACCGGAGAAAGGTGGGACGTGAGAACAGGTCGGGATCGACCCTCTGATGGCTCTATCCGGACGATGGATGATTCGGAGGTCTTTTTAGGCCGGGTAGACACACCTGGCTAGTGTTTACGCTCTGGCTTTCCGCGCTCCAATCAAACCGAAAGAAGATTACGTCGTTAGTATGAAAAAAGACAAAGATTTATGTGAATTCCGAAAAAAAACTGGATCGATTTAGCTTGATGAAGGCTTGCAAAATCGAAAAAGAATGATACAGAGGCCTGTGAGACTCGAATTTAGTAGATAGGGCAAAAACTAAATTTAGAATTCCAATAAAATTCCGAATTTTTCGTTCTTGAACGCTTAGAATATTGGGTAAAGTAGCCATTGAAATGGGAAGCGGAGAAGAAAGAAGCGATAAAAGAGGAAGAAAAATAGTAAAAGTAACCATTCACAAGTTTTCCACACCATAAAACTCCATGAGGATGGTGTCGGCCGACCAGCAACCAGGTCAACTATCTCGGCGAAAGTATTGAGGCTGCGAGGGAAGAGCGCATTCAGCGTTTCTCCCACCTTATATTGATGGAAAGGAACTAAAATTTAACAATAAAGATGATTTTTTTGTAAAAAAAATCTATAAAATAATAAATCATCCAGAGCGTCCATCCAAAATTACCACATCGTTGAGCATAGAGAAGAAAAAATGAATCAGATAACGAAAGGAAAAATCAAATAAATGAGGAAATAAAGTGAAACGGGCGCATTGACTGTGAGAAATTTGTACATAAAAATCGTCACGAGAACGACGCAGCAGATAATTTATACGATAAAAAACTCGTTATCTACAATTTCCAATTAGAAAACAAAAGAATCCGATAATGTCCTTTGATTGGATGGCAAAAAATCTCAATATGTAGCCGCTTCAGCCGGGGTTTCCGTTGGTCTTACTTAAAATCCTGCATGACCAAATGGCTTCGTGCGCTGCTACCACGCGTGCAGTCGAGCGATCGACCCCCACAAGAGACCAACTGAGCTTTCCGTTTCTCCAGAGGTCAGATATTTCCAGATCCGTCTAGGAAGGTGAAGGCGCCGGACCTGGCAGAGCGCCTGAGACTGATCACCAATCGATTGACTACTCACCTTGTGCGGCTAAACTTTTATAGAAGCAGATTTCTGGTGGAAAATGCAATTTTTACGCTACCGTACTTTCTGAAAACCATTTTCAAGTTGATTACTTCTGGTCAAATGAATAAAAGAGACCTCTGTCGTCATTCAAAAAGAAAGATGATTTGGGAATATAAAAAACGAAATAAAGCCATCAAAGTACCATAACCTATTTGCATGTACCTGATAGTACCAGAAGAAAAAGGACATTAAATAAGTAATAGAAGGAGTACAGAATAAATTCTGGGAATGAGGAATTTTAAACCGTTAAGGCCCCTCCAGACTTTACAGCGCTGCTGCCGCTTTCAGTGATTCACTGCGGCAGCGCTGCCGCATCAGGGTATGTTCCGGGTCGTTCTTTGTTGCGGCAGCAAGTAAAGTCTGACCTCGCCCAAGCTATTTTCGCTAAAATTTAGCTTGCTCAGGTTATCACTGGCGCTGATAACGAATCTCACATCAAATATCTTTGCAAAAACCGCTCAACTATGCACTAAGTAGTTTTTTTGACCAACGAAGGTCCAGTGGACGGCCGGAAAAGCACGCAGCTATTGTGGAATTTTGTGCATCCCCTTCTTAATGTTCTACCTTAATTTACTGCTGCAGTAAAGTCTGAATGGGTCCCAGTGCCACGCGACCGGTCGCGCTGCGTTTCATATGCGGTACACTTGCGTACGCGACGCAGCGCGGCCACGACTCCGCCCACATGACTTTCTCTTTCGATCTACCGCTGAAGTAAAAGTATTACATTCGTGTAAATATTTTGAGCCATTGACGATTTTCATGAAAAAGTGAAAGTCAGAAAGTGGTGAGAAAACGAAAGAAACTTCGGCAGTCGCTGAAGCGGGCGGAGGGAGTTCTGAGCAAGAATGAGGTAAGGGTAAAGGTGAAGGTAAAGATGCCGGCGTTGATCAGTCCCCTGAGGACGCACCGCCGCATTCGTGTTCCATTCAAGTCGTAGAGGCTTGGTGAATGCGTATTTGACCTAAACAATGACCTTCGGGGGCCAGCCGCTATACCAGGTCAGGGTCTTCACTTACCCAGACAAGTCTGGTACCAATTTACCCGATCCCGGAGGGTTAGAAAGCTTGGTGAGCCTGGGCCAGGTTCGATCGCTCGACCGTGCGGGTATCAGTAGCGCCTCTTACTATTGTACCACACGGGCCCTCCACTGTACCACGCGGGTCCTAGAGAACAGTTAAAAAAGGGAAAAAGGCAAAATCGGCGGAAGTAAGGAGGTAATAAAACGAATAACTGAAAAAATGAATATCTAAAATGAATATTTTCGTTTTAGGTGCGTCATTGGACGTATTAAATAAATGAATAAATAATAAATAACTGAAAAGATCTTGGGATAATTGGGAAGGTTGTCCCTCCTAACATACTTGCAAGGTTACTGATTTCCATACCTTGATGCTATGAGTGGAGATGTATCCCGGTAAACTTTGATTTTGTTGTTGTTTCCTTTGCTTTTAGTGCACAGGTGCGCCATATGAACTTATGAATAAATAAATAAATAAATAAATAAATAAATAAATAAATAAATAAATAAATAAATAAATAAATAAATAAATAAATAAATAAATAAATAAAATGATAAATAAAGTATAGTTAAGGTTGAATACGATCAAATACAAATGGAGCTAGCTGTGGGAACGGCGTTGTTCCCACAGACGTGATTCATTTCCCAAGCACAGCAATTTCAACATCACCGCGCGTTGCTAAGCATAGCCGCCGCGATCATAGCCTCCGGGGCTTCGAGCTCTCGATGTCCTTACCCGGCCGATCGCAGGCCTTTCCGGTGGCGGAAACAATTGCTTGTTTTTCTTTTTCTTTTTCTTATTTCCTAAATGCGTCAACATGGAGGAAATGGAGGAAAAAGTAAAGTTCCAAGAGAGAAGCACTTATGTCCACAAGGGACGAAGGGGAGAGAAATGGAGGCCAATTATTTGTACCAATTTCGTCCATTCGCGTGCTAAACCTCCATCGGTCAGCTTCTCTTCCGTTACTCTTTGCTATTTCATCCCCTTCTTTCGATTAGATGGTCCAATTCAGCTCCTGCTCCGAGGCAGAAGACTTCGGGTAAAAGCTCCCAAAAGAAATGAAACCATAAACCCAAACCCGGAACAGCACGCTAATCCAGCAGATGCGAACTAGGGCTTCGTAGCTAGGCTGTGGAATACGTTGAGTGGGAAACTTGCTATCGATTGTTAACACGTTGACGACAGTGTGGCGCAATGCTGCGCCACGCTCAAGCGGACGCGTTTCGAAGGATGTTTTTGTGCCACTCTTTAGTAGACCTTTGCACATTGTTATAGGAAGCATGGTTCATGAAAATGATTCTTAGCTTCTGATTTACTGGAATTTTTGATTGTGCACTAGTTTTCTTTACAAGTAAAAACAAATAATGGTTATTGCAAGAAACAAATAAATGCAAACAAATGCTGGTTACTGAAACAAACAAACAAATACAAACAAATATTGATTATTAGAATAAACAAATAATGAACAATAAACAAATAACAATTTCCTTTTAACCCGGATAGGGAAAAGGACATTCTAAAAGCTTCCAGCTGTTATTTTTCTATTTTCGTTGCAAAAAAAGGAATAGTCACAATCTCCGCTATTACAGGACTGTACATCTAGTCCTCGAGATTTACTATTTACTTCCATTTTGAAAAAAATTCGCCGTATGCCGGCATCATGCCACAGCCTCGGCACGCTAGAAAATCGGTTGGTCCCACGCGCCAGACACGCGTAAAAGGCGCTGTCGTCAACGTGTTGAAGAAATGAAAAAATATCCACTGAAAAAGTTCACGAATGAGGTTTCATCTAGGAAAATCGGGAAGAAAAATCTTTTGGAATCAAATCAGAAGGTCCTGGGTCTTTACCTGCGTGGTTTTGTTAAGCTACTAGCTCGTGTGTGAATTTTATGTAATTCTGGTAATGGAACTAATGCATTGTCTCAACTTTAATAACTGCGTCGAGTAATGTGTATGTTGTGGTACGCATTGGCTTCCGCCGACATCTTGGATAAATAAATAAATAAATAAATGAATAAATAAATAAATAAATAAATAAATAAGTAAATAAATAAATAAATAAATAAATAAATAAATAAATAAATAAATAAATAAATAAATAAATAAATAAATAAATAAATAAATAAATAAATAAATTAATTAATAAGGAAACAGGAATCAACCGGAAAGGCAGGTAAGGAAGACTGTTTACGAAGAAAATGGAAGGAAAGTCCCGTACCTGAACTTTCTCAGAGAAGCGCTAGCATTACTAGCGTTCAGCAAACTATTTTTGCTATTAATTTAATCCAAAAAAGAGCCTGCAAAGACATCAGATCTGCTGAACACTAGCTGTAGCGGATCGACAATAGACCATCTTTTTCCAATTGCCATTGCCGGAGCTCTGGACGGTCATAATCATAATCGCAAGAGATTTATGGACTACTACGAACCGATGAGATGTCGACAACGAAAAGGGCACGAGAATGACCGAAAGAAAAGAATGAACAAGTGTCGTGAGCGGAAATGTCAGAAAAAGATGATTGAGATGGGAATGTGCAGGAAAACGTTCGTCAACGTGGACGTTGTGCATATAATTCTAAGCTGCCTGGGAATAATTCCCGAGAAAAAAAAAAGAAAAAATGCGGCTGTGAGGGGTGGAAAGTGACCGAGGACTCTGCTAGATCTTCTGACGATTTTTTTCATTTGTTCATTTATTCAGGACCATTTATACCGACACAAGCCGGGGACAGCGTTTGAAATTCATTGCCAGCGAATATGCATATTGTAAATATTAAAAATAAAACATACTGATATAAATATTAATATTCAAACCGGAAGCACACTGTGACTAGTTGGTAAACAGTAAAGAGAGAATCCCAGCAAATTGAAGACAAATCATGGTTCTAAGGGCTACAGAAATCCGATTGTAAGAGCAAATTTCAAATGTTTCCTGGGGCCTTCAAGTTACACCTTAGATTTTTCGAAAATTGACAATTCATCTAAAAAATCTGTTCTTAAATTTTTTGTGAAACAAATAATTGAAATTCATAGCTAGCAGATACGCATATCGTAGAAAAAATAAAACAAATATTGATATAAATATGAATATTCTAACCAGAAGTATCCTGTGATTAACTGGAAAATAATAAAAGAGAGAATCCCAGAAAATTGAAGACAAAACATGGTTTAAATAGCTACAGAAAAGTGCCTTAAATTCCAATTTTGAGAGCAATTTTCAAATGTTTTTGGGGCTTTTCATATAGATATAAATATGAATATTCTAATCAGAAGTATCCTGTGATTAGCTGGAAAATAGTAAAAGAGAGAATCCCAGAAAATTGAAGACAAAACACGGTAGAAAGAGCTACAGAAAAGTGAATTGAATTCCGATTGTGATAGCAATTTTCAAATGTTTTTGGGGCTTTTCAAGTATTATTCTAGATGTTATCAAAATTGACAATTCAGCTGAAAAGACAGTGGTTGAATTTTTTCTAAAATAAATAAAAATCGAAAATAAATACATGTCGAGTGAAAGTAGCCCGGTGTAGAGGCAGCGCGGCCTTATCAGGGGAAACCGCCCTGATGCCGTTCAACAACGTGACAATCAGGCGAAACAAATTTCCAAGACGACAATAAATTCTGATAAAATTTTAGAAACATTTTTCTAGTGTAATCATATATTTATAATCATATAAAATCAACCGCTGGCTTCATACAAATCATTTAGGACGAAGTTTGCGGATAATTTTGTGATTTATTTATTTATTTATTCATTTATTTGTAAGGTTCACCGGAGGGTCAAATGCAACGGAGTGAAACCAAACAACATAAAATAATTATTCGCAAACTTCATCCTTATACATTAACTAAACTTTAAGTAACTGTGGCTGATTTCACACGTTTTATAAATTAATAAAATAAAATAAATATGCGAAAGTGATGACGTCCGGGCTATAGGCCATATGGTGATATCATATCAGTGATATCATAAATCACAGTTTCTGTATTGGTTTATTTGTTGACTTTCGTGCACATTCGCCGTTTTTGCTGTCTTTTTCACCTTTTGTGACTACTATGATATGGTGTAGCGCACTTTAAGTGCAAGAAAAATAAAATAAAATAGAAATTATTCGTGAATTTTCAAACAGCAAAAACATTTCTACAGGAAATATGAGAGCCTTTTCGTTACTTATTCATAAGAGATTTGGTGATATGATAAGGGAGGGGTGCAGCAAAGAGATCGGTAAAGTCAATGCAAAGGTCATACGCGGCCAGCCAACCAGCCCCCCCCTCTCCCGATAAGATAACGGGGCCCCCCGTCTCATCAGCCAGAGTCATTCGTCAGCAGTTATGATATGGGCACTCTCCCTTCTCCATCTTTCAACACCTTTATAGGATCAACTGGAGGCAAATGGTTTGGGTTAGGGTAGGGTAATGGGCTCCCAGGGTTGTCTGCGGGGTTAAGAAGACGGTACCTTTTCTCGATGATGGAGCAAATCCAGAAAATTCCAGAGTCAGCACGTCTAGAACGACGAATGTCAACGATTTTGCTTGGATTCGCTTCTTTTCAGATAATTTTCCTCTTCAGAAAAAGAAAACCTTCGCAGCTAACACATAAAACCTTCTGAAAAATGCTTGATTCGCCTGAATTTTGGCTCTTTCTTGTGATATTTTATCATATCATCACCTACACACCCACGAGAATCGTAGGACATAGTCAAAAGCTGCTCTAAGGGCGACTATTTGTGTGAATAACAGAATATTTTTGAAGTAAATAGTAAATAGCGGAGTAAATTTTCACGGAACTGCTACTAACCCTCAAAAATGGGACCGACTATTGGGGTAAAATTGGTGTGGGTAAGTGAGAGTGAGGGCGAGGATCACTGCATCGTCCGAACCCGCTAGGCGGAGTTGTCCGTTGTACTTGCAACAAATCTGATGTTTTCTTTGTGACTTCGGCAAGATAACAACCCAATCGCTTCTACCGTATCCTACCGTAATCGGTAAACAGTCTGAAAACAGAGTTATATCTGTGTTAGGACTTCAAACACTTCTCAGAACAGACCGAAAAAAAGAGAACAGTTCGAATCGCAGGAGGAATAAGAATATAACTATTATCTAAACTATTATATTATCAATATTAAAAATATATAAAACAAATAAATAAAATATTTAAAAATATAAATAGAACATAAATACTAAAATAAATAAATATAAATATCATACTATATTATCTGAAATTGGCAAGGAAAGAATAATATGTTCTCAAAAAGGTACCGAAGCAATAGGCAAGCATGCTTATTCGCAATCTTGAGTATTTTATTCGCAGCCTGTTCGTCCCGTTTTTATTGAATGAGTAGAACTTACTACGAAAAGGACAAGATTTTTAATTTCTTCAAAAATTTATGTGGGATATACCAGAAAATCACCACTGAAAAAACAGAAGCTCAGTGGTTTCTAAGATAGATTCGTTCAAAAATGCATATGAAAATGAATTTAAAATCTTCTAAAAAAGTCTAGAGTTTCCAGCAAGGGCACATGTTAAATTTTCACTGAGAGTTAATAAAACTGTCAACTGGAAAAAATCCGTTCGGTTCCAGCGATCTGCACCCAAAAATGCACGATGACATATCATTTTGCGAATTACTGTATGTTGCCTCAGGCATTACACTTGGCTATTTTGAAGCAAATGAAATGAAATTTATATTCTTTATTACTTCAGACATTGTACACATAAAAACATAGTTAGGCTTCGAAACGGCCTCATTTAGCGCGAACACAGGCCTTAAGTCTCTTAGGGAACCCATCTACAGCGGCGCGCAGGACTTCTTCATCAATTTCTTTCCAGGCTTTTTTCAAAGCTTGTTTGGGCGACTCATTGTCCATGTGTGGTGTTGAGCAAGCCTTGCTCTTTAACATAGACCAAGTTGTCGTACACCGTGAGCTTTGGGATACGTAGAGTTCTGGCAATGTCCACGCCTGACACTCCCTCCTTGTGCATTTTCGCCATAGCAGTGCGCAAACCTTTTACTCCAGACATTTCAAACAGGCCAACGATCAGCAAGGAAAATTCACTACACTGTAGGGCAAGAATAGTATAATAATCACGCATAAAAGTTTGGATGGCTGCAGGGCGCTCTCCATATATAATGATCCTCAAACAGCGAGTCCTAAGACTTTTGACCCACCCTGTAATCGATTTGCGAAGCACAAGGGACATCGGAATTGCGAGAGAAAATAGTCTAACGGCTTTGAGGCGACGATTTTGCATTCTGTCGATCGGTAACCAGACGAACAACTAACTAACTCGTTGCCATGACTATAAATGGCGTGAATCTCAACGCTAACGAGAACGAGTGACATGCGGATGGAAACCAATTTCATGCGCCAGCTGAATGTTGGTTGATAAGCTTTGTAAATTACCTGGGTGCCTTTCCACCTGACTCAAGGTAAAAAGGTAAATGTAAAGGTGTCGGCGTTGATCAGTCCTCGTAGGACGCGTAGTGTGTTCGTGTTCAATTCAGAATCGTAGAAGTTTATTGTATGCGTATTTGGCCTACACAATGACTTGCCGGTCGAGACGCTATAAGAAGTTAGTGTTTTTACCTTCCCAGAAAAGTTCTGGCACCAATTCACTGATCCAGGAGGGAGGATCGATCACTCGACCATGAGGGTGTCAGCAGCGCCTCTTATCACTGCCCCAGGCGCGTCTCCGCTTGCCTATAATATACAGGGTGCGCAAAAAATGCCAAATACATCACAGGCCACAACTACTGGCAGAACTGGATTCTGAGCTTCATATTGGGATATGTTATACATCAATACTACTCGCAAACGCTGTCCAAATTTGAGCTCTTGAATGCTTGCACCGCGGTAATAGCAACGAAATCTGAAACTATCGGCCATCACCAGTCCGGGTGAGGGACGTTTGTTCGCAATGTCGGCTCGACCAAGGGCGCGTAACTGTTCCTGTGGATACAATTAGCGACGACTCGCGCAGAGACGCATCCACCGCAGTCGCCGCGTGGGCGGTGACTCCCAGGCGCTTCATGGCGACTGTGAGCTGACTACGGCGACTCGACCGTAGTCGGTGGTCCCGATGTCGACTAAATTCGAAGGCGCTCGCCGTCAATTAATGTAACACCTCACAAATGGATTCGAATAAGCACTCACTGGATTCAAAACCATGGAAACCAATAATTTTCTGAAACAGAATTTTATCCTCTATCGAATAAGCTAAGAAGGAACGCTCTTTCAGTAACACTAACGGAACTTTTTAATAATTCGTGAAAAAGAAACACGAAGCTAATAATTTCATGAGAAGCTAAAGAGCGGAACTCCGGTTTATGAAAAGTTGGAATGAAAAGCGTGAAGTAGCCATCCAGATCGGACCATAGATGTGACATGTCTATTGATCAATAGAGATGACCCCAGCAGTTGGTGACATCAACCCACCTAGGGGCCACGAGGTCGAAACAACACTTGCAGTCATAAGGGTATCCCTCTGTAAGGGTAAAAAAAGAATAGAAGGACAGGTAACAGAAGGACCCTCTTCTAACTTTGATAATCTACAGCAATGTATTTATTCCACAATAACTACACCAACAGTCTTCCTCAGGGCTACTACATCGAATTCGCAAGGTAGTGATATTATTATTGTTATTACTATTATTATTATTAATGTGAATATCAATATTATTAACCAAGTAGCGATGGGAACATTGAAGTGTATTGCTCGACTTATTTGATTGCTTCACTTCAGAGTTTTCCCCCAATTCTCGTTTCTTTTCTTATAGCAAAGTATGTTCTTTGTATAATGTCCCTTTCGCTGGTTTTTCAAAATTAGAAAGTGGTTTACGATTTAGAGGAAAGTGTAGGAACCACAACCGTTAGTGTTACTGAAAGAGCGTTCCTTTTTAGCTCATTCGATAGAGGATGAAATTCTGATCCAGAACATGTATGGGTTTCCATGGTTTTGAACCCAGCGAGTGCTTATTCGAATCCATTTGTGAGGTGTTTCCTTAATCGAGGGCAAGCGCCTTCAAATTTAATCGACATCGGGACCACCGACTACGGTCGAGTCGCCGTACTCAGCTCACCGTCACCATGAAGCGGCGAGGAGTCACCGCCCACGCGGCGACTGCGGTGGATGCGTCTCTGCGCGAGTCGTCGCTAATTGTATTCACAGGAACAGTTACGCGCCCTTGGTCGAGCCGACATTGCGAACAAACGACACTCCCCCTCACCAGTCCACACCTCTCTGGCCGTACTGGTATTTTTTCCTCAATTTCTTTAATGTTTCTGAGCATACTGATTTTTTAGTCTAGTAGGTTTTCGAGGAAAAAAAATGTGCTCTATCTGATGTGCAACTTTGCTGCCTCTCATAGTACCGTTAATAAACACATGGAATGATTTCGATGAGGACTACCTGCGTGCCACGAGTTATTCGTTTGGCGCAATTGACAACAACTTTTAGAACTAATTGTAAGCTTTCAACCTAATATTGGAGTAGTGGGTACGTATACACCAAATTCAAATGTATTCCAAGCCTGAGTTCATTTGAATTCACAATGTGCGAACGGCAAAGCCAAATCGAGAAAGATCAGCAATCATCGACTCATAATTGTGCTGTCCCACGCCGCACAGCACAAGATGGCTGACCTCTGAACTCACGGAATTCGAACCGCTTTAGTTTCTTTTCTGGCTACTACTTACTGGGATCGAGAATTCCTCTACACAACACGAAAATTTGCCTCCACTGGAAGCTCTCCTGGCTGAGGCAAAGAACGATATATAATAGTAGAGGAATACCACCGCGCAATGCGTTATGGGTTCGCTACTCGTTTGGGAACATGTCCCCGTAAGAAAGGGGCCTCTTTGAACGAATCTGATACTTTTCTATTAGTAAGGGAATAGGAGAACTGTATCTTAAATTTCATTGTCAGATCTACATTTTTGTTGAAGTTACAATGCAATATGTTTGCGCACCCCGTACAAAAAAGGAGGCAAATTCTGCCGCGATTTCGGAACTTCGGGTGATGCGATGCGAATTTGAGATGCACACGAGGAACTCCTGACATAAAAAAAACTAGTTTCAAATTGGAATGCCCATGAGCATCCCCAGCTTCCATGGGACCAGTTCCGTAATTATAGACGCCGGTCTAGAAAAAAAGCAGCCGTTAATTCCGAACGCTAAGATGGAAACTATAACTACTCACCGTTTTATGGTGTCGCTAATTCACAGTGACCAATTGGGTGCTTAGAGTGGACCGGTTTTAGCAAACTAATGACTTCTGGTTCGATCGGCTGCAACGAGAGGTTTCCGTAATGTGATCCGAAATGCGCTCGAGGCAAACTGGTCACCATGAGGTGCGAACCAGGCTCAAGAGGCTTCTGAGATAGGACTCCCCTCAAAGATACATATTGTTATATTGTTATAGGATGCATGGTCCATGAAAATGATTCTTTGCTTCTGATTTACTGGAATTTTTGATTGTGCACTAGTTTTCTTTACAAGTAAAAACAAATAATGGTTATTGCAAGAAACAAATAAATGCAAACAAATACTGGTTACTGAAAGAAACAATTAAATACAAACAAATATTGGTTATTAGAATAAACAAATAATGAGCAATAAACAAATAACAATTTCCTTTTACCTGGATAGAGAAAAAGGACATTCTGGAAGCTTCCAGTTGTTATTTTTCTATTTTCATTGCAAAAAAGGAATAGTCACAATCCCCGATATTACAGGACTGTATATGTGGTCTTCGAGATTTACTATTCACTTCCATTTTGAAAAAAATTCGCCGTATGCCGACATCATGCCACAGCCTCGGCGCGGTAGAAAATCGGTTGGTCCCACGCGCCAGACACGCGAAAAAGGCGCTGTCGTCAACGTGTTAAGCTCATCATCGGAATCAGATTGGGTAACTCATGAGCCTGAAAGCCGCGGACATTGAGAATTTCTATCGGCTCGATGATGTCATCACTGTCTTTGAATCGAAGTTTCAAATATGCCATAGAAACGGCACAAAAATCGCTCAGGACATCTATGTACAGCATTCCGTGGTGGTAGGTGTGATCTGCATGTTTGTCTGCCCGTAGTTAATGGTACAGGTTCTTACTTTACTATTATCTAATTTGTAATATTAACTCCTCTACCATTGCTCCTTTCGCTTATTAACCCCGTTTTTATTGTTTTTTTTTGCTAGCACGCATTTATCTGGTGTAGAAATACATAAATTATCACCGACTGTAACACCATAGGAAATCTGAGCGTTATTTGATTGCTTGAGAGAACTCTGCTGCTACACTAAGGTCAGATACCTGGATCAGACACTGACCAATTCTAAGAACTCTCTTTCAGTTACGCAAAATGATACCAGGAAATGTGATCTACCAGGAAACGATCTACATTCTGCTAAATATTTGTGCGATATACCAGAAAAGGCGGAGGTTACAATAATGTCACCTTACACTCTGAAGCATAAATAGTTCAAATCGTAAGGAATCCGATTTTAGTTCGAAGTTCTGAGCTCAGTACCGCACTTGCGGCAACGATAAAGCGGCGCCAGCGGCGCTTTCTTGCGCAGAATTCGCCGCTTATCTATATTTTCTTCAAAATTGGTTTATTGTTAAAAATAGGTATGTTTTTGAACTTAACAGATCTTTTCGTTCAGTGAGGATACTTGACAATGAGGATAATATCGAACATGGTCGATTAGAGCCGCAGTAGCCTTGTCAAAAATGGCTCTGTTCGGCTTTCATGTGTTTGTTTTTTTTTCACTAAATTATTCATTGATTAATTATTACGCAGAAAGCTGTGTCCACAATGAAACGTTCAATGTATCAGATGGAGGGATGCGAACACTGAAAAATTGGAATCAATTTTTGTTAAAACTGCCCCCGGTTACTAACGGCATTCCACCGCAGTTATTATAAATCGACAACTGACCTCGCTACCATATATCGCGGGTCGAAATAACCGATAAGATGAGCATTGATCTTTTATAGTTCACAAGAAGACGAAAAAAGAGCTGGGGTCGAAGCGGTCGTCAGCTATATTCGAAAAAAAAAACCGCAACAAAACGTTTCTGATTACAAAGCAGCGGCATTAATAGCGGCAATAATAATAAATAGCAAATTCCAGCCGTTCAGTTTTCGTCATTCTCCGAGCCAAGGACCAATAGGTGCTATTAGATTCAACTCGGCCTGTGGGCAAGTTAGTAGATGCACCCAAGGATCGACTTTCTGTGAACCTCTATGAATCTCAATATTGAAATTCTTCGTTGTTAATTATTATTTTAATTGAGTAGATGCGCCGTCTTCCTCACTTTGATCTGGTTTTCGTATTCAACGAACATAGAATTTCGTACGAATATACCAGCCGCCGAACGAATCTGAGTCAGTAACAAAGACAAGGTGAACTAAGCGCTATAGAAGAAAAACAATAAAAACAGATATTCAGTGAAATTAAGGTAGCTGAAAAGTACGACTTTCGGTGATCCCGGTTCAAACCTTTTGAGTGCTGGTGAACCTATTCAAGCGAAGAAAACTAAAAACGCTATAATCCAATTCAAATCTGGACTGGAGTAGCTTGATGAAAAGATATATCATAATATGATAATAATATTACAATGGCATGATATGATGATAACAATAGTATAATAATAGTACAATATAATATAATATAATGGTGATAATAGTGTAACGATATGATAATAACAGTTCTGATGGGACGTAGCGAGCAGAGGTAAGAGGCGCTACTTTTACCCGTACGGTTGAGCGATCGGTTTTCTCCTAAGTTAACCAAGTCAGCTAACCCTAAAGAGTTAGGTGAACTCCTTCCAGGCTTATTTCCAAAGGTGAACACATGGACTTGACAACGACTGGCCCAGCAGGTCATTCTATAGGCCAAATACGCGTTAACTGTCCCTCTACGATTCTTAATGGAAGACGAATGCGTGGCGCGTCTTTAGAGGAATGAAGCCAGACACTTTGCCATTACTATGCTTTATCGGTATGATGCGGCCCATACATTTTCAGGCTTTTATTAGCTTTGCATTGTAAACCAACATGAGGGTGGTCGTAAGCTGAAAGGTCGTCAGTCGTATCAGACGTGAAGAAGCCCTTATGGATCGATATAGCGGTGGAAGACGGAACGGGCACCATCTCGATGAGTCGTCGATGAGACAAAAGCGTCCAATTCAAAATTTCACCGATTACGTCTTCTTGTAGGGCGCGCGTGGTGTAGTGGTAAGAGGCGCTGCTGTCACCCGCACGGTCGAGAGATCGATCCCGGACCGGGCCAACGAAGCCTTCCATCCCTCTGGAGTCAGGTAAATTGGTACCAGACTTGTCTGGGAAGGTAGAAACCTAACGTGGTATAGCAGCTGGACCCGCAAGTCAGTGTAAAGGTCAAATATCCCGTTCACCAGCCTTTTACCATTCTGAATGGAACACGAATGCGTGGTGAGTCCAGAGGGGACTGATCAACGCCGGCACCTTTACCTTTAACTTTAAGTTTTACATTGCTTAACGCTAACATAAAGGTAAAGTTAAAGTGGTCGCCTTCAATGGGTTCTCTAAGAATCCTCATCAGTCACTGTCCAATTAGAGTCACAGAAGCATGGTGAAGGCGCACATAGCCTAAACGCTGGACTCGCTGGGGAAGTCAGACAAGTCTGGTACAACCTAGCAAGCCCGGCAGGATTTCAGGCGACATTTTCCAAACCAAATTCATCGTCTTCAAACCAAACCCAACACTTTTCAGACCAAATTCAACGTTTTTTCAATAAAACACAACAGTTCGCAGATCAAATGCAACATTTTCAACCCGAGTCCCTCGCTCTTCTAGAACGTTCCGGCACCCCATATAAAGCAAGCAGTTGCTCGCTTTTGTCACTGAGTTATTTGTTAATTAGTTCGTATTTAGTTAGTATGCTATTAGTTATTGGTTTGAATGGTGATGAGTTTGGTCTGAAAAACGTTGAATTTGGTTTGAAAAATGTTGCTTTTCGCCTGAAAATAGAATATAAAAGATTCGGTGGCCTTTACTGAGGATCGATCACTCGATAATCTGAGGTCGAATTCCGTCTGAACCACGACCATTGCGAAGAGTTATTCAAATATTCCACTACAAATTTTCATAGGCTATGCTACATGGTACAAAACTTGAAATTCCTGCACCACAGTGTCACAGTCACAAATGGGGACCTGTCCACACGAAGGAAACAGCCGCTTTTATTACCTATCTTATTCCCAATATTTATAAATTCGTTCATTATGATACTAGGGAAAATTTTCCATGGAACATTTGCAAGAGCGAAATAAGAAGTGCAGGCGCTACTGAACAAGACGGAAGCGGAAAAGCCAAGGAAGCTATGTAGGACGTAAAAAAGAACAATCGGTAATGAAGAAAACTACAAGTAAAAGAAACCAATTGAGGTCTGGACTAAACAACTAAAGTGCAGTTCCCTGACAGTTCCCTCACACTTGTTTACTCAGACATCTTTAGGACATAGAGGGTATAAATATAACGGTACAGATGATGATGAGGCAAAAAACGATTTGACCACGTCGACTAGGACGCGCCGCGCATTCGTGTTCAAATCAGAATCGTAGATGCATGGTGAATGCGAATTTGGCATATACAATGTCATGCGGGACACGGCTGCTATACCAAATCAGTGTTTTTACCTTCCCAGACAATTCTGATAGCAATATACCCACCCGCGTCAGGATGCAAGACTCAGCCACGGCGAGGATTGATGGCTCGACTGTGCGGATGTCAGTAGCGCCGCTTATCACTGGACCCCGCGGGCACACTCTAGATAGTACAAATATAGAAAAGCATCTAGGGAAGGCTTTAGCCGCCTATAGAACTAATGAATGTGAGCACGAATGTACTGAACTCGTTGGTGGGGCGGTGCCATAAGCATCGTCACGTATCAGATATGATTCACACGGTTTTACGGAATGTGCCTGGACGTTTACAACGTCGCTATCGCCCCTTTCAAACAACATTTCACGCCAATATTAGCATTCGATTGTAACAAGATGCAAATGGTCGCTTGGCGAAAAGGCAAAGGACGTCTTCCGTCGATATAACGGAGGAAGCTAACGAATTGCCGATAGGGGACTGATTTATTTATTCACGTGAAATTCTAGTTTCATTACCGCTTTTCGCGGATTACTATTACATACTAGAATACCTACTATTCAATAAGCGAAACCCAAGCGATGTTTGTCGTGGGTGGCTCATATGGGTCCCGCCGCTTTTGCCCATTACCGTACTTCCAGGGACGCATTTCATCAGTTCAGCTCGTCGTCTTTTGCTACATGCTATTTGTTCATCGTTTTATTTCAAATCTTTTTTGTTTTATTTCAAATCATTACTTTAATTCATGTATTTTTGTTTTTAGTGTGTATTTAGTAGCCGTTTGTCTGCCGGCAGGCTGCTAAATGGCTTCGTTATATTCTTTCAAGTTGTAGTTCACTTTATCGACTACACAATTATGCTTCTAGAGGTCTTTGGTGGATCCATCTTATACCAAGCACTTTTTGAGTCTAAGTGTCACGGTATTCTCGATTTGTGAACCTTTCACGAGACTAGCTTTGCTTTCTACAGTATTTCAAAAACCTGAAAAGAGGTGTTAACAGAATGAATAAGTAAATAAATAAACGAATAAATTAGTGAAATAGGGTCCTAAAATATCACGAAAACTTGAAAAGAAAGGTTAAGGAGAAAATAAGTAAATAAATAAATAAATGAATAAGTACAATAGGGTTCCACAGTATATCAAGAACTTAGAAAGAAATGTTAACGAATGAATAAGTAAATAAATAAATGAATAAATCAGTAAAATAGGGTTCCACAATATCTTGAAAACTTGGAAAGAAATATTAACAAGCAAAAAAGTGAATAAATAAATAATCAGAATAAATGAGTGAAATAGGGGAACATTCGAGGACAACTAGCCATACATCGATGAAAGCACCGTCGAATATCCCTCGAATCTTAGTGATTGAGAGCAGCTCATTTTCAACTGTCAGCGGCTAATTATTGTTGAGGCAAAATTCTAATGAGTACGAAAAACTGGATCATAATAGTAATAATTGGATAATAAGGACTAGTATATTTATGCCAACCTTAATAATGAGTTCCGGGGATGCCTCACTGCCGTTGGACCGATCTGATCCGTCAAAGGTCAAAGAACGAGTCGGATGCGATGAATGGATGGCTAAAAACGTTCAAATCCGCTTGCGATAGACCTCAGTAACTGTCGAACTTCGACCGACGGACTAGCTGGCCAGCCGATCATTGTCACTATTATATGATTTTACTATGTTCTGGGACTCAATTAAAGAAAGAAAAACGGTGAATTTTTCTGTAAATATTGGGAATATCTTTCCCCCTCTGCTTGAGTTCTAACTCGCTGAGTTTCGTTTTGTTTTAATTTCATTTCATTTTTTCTTTCGATCGAGTTCTCCTGCTCTTTGTACAACTAACCAGCAGCACGTCTGTGAGAAGTCGGAAAGACATAAAATAATGAATAAATATTTTAGCACGTCTGTGAGAAGGCGTAAAAAATAACTATGTAAATAAATAAAAATTCTGTAAATACATAAAAATTATGAATGGTAGAACTACGAAAATTCAACTAGATTGCAATTAGCAATCACCAGTTATTCAAAAAATAACTGGTCAAAGGATGCAATTACCAATCACCAGTTATTCAAAAAATAACTGGTCAAAGGATCAGTTATTCAACCAATAGCAAAAAAAGAAAAAAATAAAGAAAAGAGAAAGGAAAATTGATTCATATCCACGACAACGATGATGAGAAAGTGAGCAAATGACGAAACAAGGTCGTTGTAAATGGTAGAAAGAATGATTTCGAAAAGCGAAATAATAGGTACGAATAAAATGTAAGCACCGCTAAAAATTGACCGCTAACGGGTTGAAAAATACTTCAAAAACGAGGCTAAAACGCTCGTGAATTGAATTACACGGATGGAGGGTAAACCGTTTTAAAACTCATCGTTTGAAAAAATCACAGAATTTACTAGGTTTCTGAGACTCACCTGAATCATAATTATCAATCATCAGCTATTTAAAAAATAAATGGACGAACGAGGTGTTCAAAGTATTAATTCTTCAGCCAGAAGCCGATAAAAAAGGAAAAATCAATTAAAATTCACGACGACGATCATAAGAAAGTGAACAAATGACGAAATAAAGTCGGCGTAAATCGTGGAAAGAATGATTCCGAAAAGAATAGGTAGGAATAAAATGTAAGCATCACTAAAAATTGACCGCTAACGAGTTGAAAAATACTTCAAAAAACGAGGCAGAAACGATCAAGGATCGAATTACACGGATGGAGAGTAAAGCGTGTACCGTTGTACGAAAACAACTTCGATTTTACTAGGTTTCTGTGACTCAGTCACGAATGGCAGGCCTATAGGGGACTTAAATGAGATCTAATTAATAATCATATTTCATAAAAAGCAACAAGCGGACGAGCAAAATGTTTGAAGGATCAATTCCGCAATCAGTTTTTAGCGAATATTCAATAAAAAGGACACAATTGATTCATTCACGATGACAATCGTAAGAAAGTGGAAAAGCTGACGAAAAAAATCGTTATAAACTGTAGAAAGGAAAAGTTTGGAAAGCGGATCAACAGGGACCAAAAGGGCGGCTGAGTGAGGCAGTGATTTGCCAATAATTGGGCCAGTCAAGGCCGCCAAAGAGCAGCTCGATAACTGATCAGACGCGATTGAGCTGGAAGATGGCTTTGATTGTCAATGATTCGATAGCATGGGGCATCGAGCTCATATCACCTTATTTATTTATCCACCTATTCATTGCCTGAGGCCATAGCCGCGCGAGACAGGTATTTTAAGATCATTCCATAAGATCATTCACGGAAGGACGAGCCTCAGACCTGCAGATCTTATGTCGCTGAGAAAAGGAACCACCCGAGGCGGAACCGTTAAATATGATGTCGGCAGAGTAAAACTCGACTGTCGACGTCCTTTCTTTACTGTTAGGACTCTTTCTTCATTTGAGAAGCTCCGCAAAAAGGCCAAAATATCGGAGAGTCATAACGTATTCAAAAAAAAAAACGCTCAATTCCGTTTTAACTCCTGAAGTTGCTACTGCTAACTATAAGTTTTCGATCTGCTTAACTGTCCTTTGTTCCTAAATGCAATTCCTTGGATAACCAAAGATTCTGTTATTTAGGCAACACATGTCGTTTGATATTCTAGGAATTGTTTTTTTGTTGTTGGTTGTAACACAATATAACTTCTGTTATAAATATATATATATTTCGAAGAAATTGGAGAGAAAACAGTGGCAAAGTCCACATGATCAACAAGCCCAATAGAAGAAGCTTTCAACAAAAAGTGCAGGAATTGGTTATGTAGGGCGAATTTTGGGGAAAAAAGATTCACCGAGTCCTAATCATTTATTAAACAGCAAAATTAGAAGCTAATAAAGGCAATCCCTCTACGAAGAGATATCGTTTCCTTACCATTACATAACTCACCCTGTCAGAACTTGTCAGGCCCTTACCCAGCAGCAACTACCCTTTTTACCATGTCATGGCGGTAGTTGGTTGTATCAGTTACCCTGACAATTGCTGGCAATGCACAGGTAAAGTATGGGCAGAACGACAGAAACTGGTATATGGTACGATACCGAACTCTGCAAAACCAAACCACATTCGATATAACGCGCCGAATCAAATTCGATTTCAGGAACTGCCAATTCGGTCAGAAATAGAAGGAAGAATAGTGCACGGCGCGACTAATCCGACGATGCCAGAGCGGATCGGAAATGTCAGTTCACATCTGTTTCGCGATGCCTACCGAACCCCCCCCCCCGTTCTGTCACCTCAGATAACGCCGACGACCAAATTCCATAGAATTTCTGTTGCGAGTTAAAAACCTAAGGAGAGTCGGTTGAAACCAAACGTTGATACAGTACCGGACGTTCCGCAACGACGAAACGACGGCAGCGGCGCTTTTTGTGCTCGGAAAAATGCCGTTTCTAGGGTCCGCACGTGGTGACCCGAACAGAGCCTATTTCAGTTCATTTACCCCGCATGCCTAACGGGGGTCCCCTTTTTTTAGCCCGGCTGAAGGCAAACCTTGTACAGCGGTGTGTTACTAGACGAAAAATCGAAGGAGCAAGGGACCGAAAATTGAGTGGTCAAAAAGTCGGTCGTTGAAAAGTTGGCCAAATGTGGAAAATTTGTATACAAGATAGAGCTCATCCTGCTGAGTTCAAAAACATACCTATTTCTACGAATAAGCCAATTTCAAGAAAGATATGGATGAACGGCGGCTTCTGCGCAAGAATGCGCCGCTGTTGCCGTTTTATCGTCGCGGCTAGACTGATACGGTATTTCGACAGAAGACGAACAGCGCGGTTCACCTGCACCATTATATGCTACAGGGAAAAAGCGCTGTTCGACATTTTGAAAACTTTTACATTGACATTTTTACTTATTTATTTAATTGACTTTATTTTTGACATTTTTACTTATTTCTTTTTCGTTACCTTTACTTGATATTTTACTTACTTGTCTTGTTATTCAAAAGCTGTTCCCTTGAGGAGTAAAGCAAAAACACAAAAAGCAACTAAAGCAAAATAAACGTTTATTGGATCAGCTGAAGAACAGAACGATCCGTTAGACAATCGTAGAGGGGTTGAACCCTGACAAGTCTCAGAATGACTGGTTTAGTGAAATTTGAGACTTTAATTATCTATCGATTTATTTTTTCATCACATACCCATAACTGGGATTTTTTTTAAGTTGATGAAATTTTAAAAACGCAAGAAGTTGGAAGAACACTTTGTTTCACTCGATGTGTCAACTGATTGATACCCACAACTCAGGAATCTAGTAAATAACATAAAAAAGAAAGAAGAACACGGAAAGATGATTCGAAGAGAGCTTGGACAAGTTGTTCGAGGGATCTCGTGAGACTAGACAAGATATTTGAGTAGTCAGTGAGCAGCACTCAAGCGTTTCAAAAACACCGGCCCGCATACAAGAGGTGCTTAGGAGTTTACACAATTCTTCAAATTAGAATTCACTTTCTCATTAAATTCATTGATTATTTATCCACTTATCGATATCCTAACCACAAGCAACAAGCAACTTGTGGCGGAAAAAAAGGAAGGAAAGGTAAGGCAAAAACAACGAGAAGTAAAGGGGACATGAGGGGGACTATCGGACTACGAACGAATCTAAGAAAAAGTTAATTGTGAAGCTGTAAGTCAACACCGCACAAAATTATAAAGTAAAAGCAAAGATCAGTACAGGGGCTGTCTCTCAACCATCGGAATGTTACGAGTGGAATAAAAATAATAACGTTAGAGCCTACACTAGGCTTATAAGATGTTATCTTCCTGTTCAACGAAAAAACCTTGAAGGTGTATTGCCAAAACAAAGGTTTTTTGAAAAATCGCTTCACAATGGAAGATTTTACATTTCGAATCGGAAATAACGTAGATTCAGTAGAGAATTTTGAGTGAAAATCGAAACTCTAATGAACATGAACTCAAACAAAAGTCGGTTTGTTCCTGTAGCGGTCTAGCATCATCATGGCTCGTGACAGAGCCAGGACGCGGGTTCGAATCTCGCCCGAGTCGTGATTTTTGCGAAGAATTTAGCACTTCAGAATAACATCTATGCACAAAGTAGCGGCTCGCAGGAAAAAAAGAAAAAAGCAAAAGCAAAATAATACACGTGGACAAAAATTATTTGTTGAAGATACAACACGGCACGCGGGTTCGAACCCAGCTCTAGGAATATACAAGTTTTTTTTTAATTTTTCAAGTCGGCGTGCCAATTACACAAACAAGTATGGCAACAAAATCCGAACAAGCCATGATTTGAAAAAGTCGGACGAATGAAAAGTTGGAAAGGTCGACAAATGTATGGAAAACCAAGGCTGATGGTAATATATGGATTTCAAACGAATGCATGGCGCAATCTTTACCACTCGAACGCTGTAAAATTTATATTTTCCTTCGCCTTCATCCAAAACTTAGCGTGTTTCAATATCTTCTTCGGATAAATTATGGCTTTTCACACAGTGTATACATTTTTTTAGAACACCTTGGCCTATAAATATATTATTTTTTGAACATTGATCAGCTAATTTCTAGGTCGCACAATACCGACAAAAGTGGCGAACTTCGACAGAAAAGCAAACAACCACGGAACGAGTTGTACTGTCGAGTTGATGGTGGTGCCGGTCACCGGCTGACTGGCGGAGTGAGCTGTGGACGACGGACCATCAACGACCGTTAGGTAAATACCATCTGGGTCTGGGCTAGTCTGAGCAGCACCGATCGATGGCTATTATTTACACGTGGAGCACAAAAATCATCACGGTCACACACACTCATACACACAGTCGCATGGATAATTGTCGACGAGATTCGGTCGAAATGGGCTGATTCATCACGGCAATCGAGTCCCTCACTTGACTCCACTTCGCCGGATGAGAATTTGTCTGAACCCTTCTTTAAATTCGACTGGTGAAAAAGATTTTGGGTTAAAAGGAAGCCCCTACAACAAAATGTTGGGTAAAGTGGCCGTAGTTCGTTGGCTCCCAAAGGACACGCCACGCACTCCTCTTCCACCCAGAACTGCTAAGGTTTGGTTGATTGCGTCATTGGCTTACCGCTTGCTCTTCGGATTCCATCTGATGCCGATTCGGGAGCGGAACGGCTCACCAATTTCTTCAAAGCCGACTGGTGAAAAGAACTTCGGGTTAAGAGGTAGCCTTTACAGTAAAGTAGAAGGTAAGTTGTCGTAGTTTATCAATCTTCAAAGGACACGCCACGCACTCCTCTTCCATCCAGAATTGCTAAGGTTTGGTTGAATGCGTAATTGACTTACTCCATGCCTTTCGGATTCCATCCGATCCCAATTCGGGAATGGAATCGCTCCTTAACTTCTTTGAATTCGACTAGTGAAAAGTATTTTGGGTTAAAAGGAAGACCTTATAACAAAATATTAGGTAAAGTGGCCGTAGTTCATTGGTCCTCTAAGGATACGCCATGCATTGATCCTACATTCAGAATTGCTAAGGTTCGGTGGAATGCGTAATTGATTTACCCCAAGCTTTTCGGATTCCATCCGATGCCGATTCGGGAACTCAACTCGCACTGCAATAAAGATTATTTTATGGATCAAAAATAAAAAGTACTTAATACTGACTATAAAAAAGTGCTTAATAAAAAAGTACTTAATACTTACTATAAAAAGTACTTACTACTTACAAAAAGTACTTACTTCTTCATAAATGTGTTTTAGTGAGGCAAAGGTAAAGTGATCGACATTGACCGGTCCTCGCAGGACGCGCCATGCGTTCGACTTCCATTCCGAGTCGTAGCCGGCATGCTAGATGCGCCCTGTACAACGGTTTGCAGAGTCCCGTCGCTATTCAAGTCAGTGTTACTTTATTCAAACATATAACCGGAAAACACGTGAATTAAAGTGAATTAAAGTCTAATACAGACTAGTTGTAGCTTGGAGTATATGATTTGATCGATATAAATGGCTATCGAATATTGATCAGCTAACTTATGGGACGCAGAAGGGGAGTCTAGCAGCCTATATCGATTTTAAATTGGAAATACCTGAAACAACAAACGAGTCGTCGATAGAGAATCCATAGTAAGCCAAGAGGTGCTGAATCATTTGCAGCGCAAAATGGTATAGACATATTTCATTCTTTCTTGGACAACTTTATTTATCCATTTAATTATTTATTGGACCATTTATTGATTTACTTTTTTATTGCACACTAGATACATGTGTACAATGATTGAACATTTAAAAAAGAGAAATTTTGGACTCATTGTTATCCACAAAAAGCGAAAACAGATTTATTGTACATAATTCATTTTTTCACACTGTTTCAAAAAATGGCGCACTCACCTGACATCAGAAGTCGGATCTAGCTCCACAGCACTTGTTGTGCGATTCTCTGGAACGTCAAATTTTTCCAGGTACTTAGTTGGGACTTCAACAAATTAGGCTGTCCTTGGCTTGAAGCATCTCCTCAGCACTAGTGTCTAATCAGCTTCCAAGAGGTGCTCATCTCTGTGCCTCTAAGCTAAAAATGCAGAGAGTTTATTTATTTATTTTAAAGCGCGAATCCTCGCGCATAGCACATATCACAGAACGAAAACGCCAGAAAATAGAAATAGAATATAATCAAAATACAACAGTCATCATAAAGCCATTGAAGCGAAGTCAAAAACGAATAAAAATAAATCATAGACGCTAACAACGATTTTACAAAAACTTAGTTAGGGAAGAATTTTCTAGCTGGAGGGCCACGTAAGCAGTCCACAACAAACTGACAACTATTTGTGAAAAAAGAAAGCCCTCCATTTCGATGTCCATTTTTCCTTCAAACAGATGGTCATCTGAAGGGTACTAAAAGCGTCGGCACAAACGGTAAACAGAGCTCTGGGTAGACTTCTTCCGGGTACAAACTCACAGTACCCACTCAATATGTTTCAATGGTATCTCCAATCAATCACAATAATAACTAACGTTCCGCCATTATGCCAGAGAGCAGCTACCTTTTCGCACGGCGTTCTGTCGAAAAACTCAGAGGGTTAGCGGGCTTTCTTTGGAAGTGAGAAAATGCAGAAAATATTCAACTTTTCCCTAATTTTTTGAGAATTTTAAGAAAAGTAGCGCTACATTTTTTGCTACATAAATACATCGTGTAGACGTGATACAAACACAACATATAAGTTATCGATTTGCGGATTGTCTTAATGAGACTGTACGCAAGCATTCCAAGAAAATAACAATTATTCTTGAAAAACATAAACAAGATAACAAACTTCCTTGTACAACTCCATTCCTTTTGCAAACGAATCGCCATCAGGAATAGCAAAATCCAGGAAAGTGAAAGTCTCCATGAGTTCCCCTAAAAATCAGTTCTGCGAAGAGCTCTTATTCAGATAACTTTTAAAATGAATTAATTGATAAGTGGAAAAGAAAACGTAGATCAATTCAATGAAAAATGATGGTAAGAACCAAATAAGTAGCAAAAGGCGTGGTCCACTCCGTCGGACCCGCCCTACCATTGATTCTCGATTGGGGCGGTCAAAATCGGTCATGCCTCTTCATTCGGACAATTTTCAATGAAAATGTAAACGCGTGTATGCTCTCAAAGCTGGTCTGGTAGAGTCTCTATCGGATGAATCACTCATTCGACCACCGCTTTTACCCTCTACCTTTACCTATTACCCAGATCGAAGACCCGAAATCAACCGCCGTGTCGATATGACCCAATGACGACCGATAAGGCGGTTAGCCAGCGCCGAGCCGGGCGCTTTGCCTAAGGAGCCCTATCTCATACGGAGAACTATACTTTTGAGGAATTTTCATTAAATTTCGATTAAAATTCAAAAAAATTGAATAATTTGGGCCAGTTGTCCACGCGGTTCTGTAGAAACAAGTGTCGGCTGTGAAACATCTGATCAAATACGCATTCGCTGACGCTAAATATGTTTGCTTAGTAATGACAGAGAACAGAATTTTCTGAAAAGCCACCGGCAGTGTAGGGGTTAGAGATCACACCCGAGCTGGGAACCTGTTTAGTTGCCATACTATTTCATCCAAAGGAAAGGTTAAAGGGAAAGAGGCTCTGCTTTTACCCGAAAACAAGCTTTCTACCATCCCCTTAATCACCTAGGCTTCCAATACTTACGAAGCTGGAGAAACTGCCACAATACTTGTCCAAGAGGTGGAACTTTTCGATTGAACTTCTTGAAGATGTGGTATAAGTCAATTACGCGCTCTGCAGAATCTCTGCGATTCCGATTGGGAGACAAATGCGTGGCGCATGCTTTGGGGACAGATCAACACATTACGTCAGCTGTAGGCTTTTGATAAATGATCGCAACAGTTCATAACAGAAGAAAAATCATTACTTCTCGAATATTGAGCAGTTCATACAAATAGGGTGATTTTTGCCCACACCCTGCATATACCGATTCATCAATCGAACAGCTAATCAAATTAACAGGAGCTGCTCGTTGGCTGTCACTTCTAGCCGGGAACAGTTGTCGTGTGCGGTGGACACGGAGGTTGATTGAGCTGCTGCTGCCAGACTTCCCATCATATCAGTTGTTCAGATGTCTCGTTGCCTCCACACTTCTTACACCCATACGATCGCCGCCACATCTTCAAAAATAAAGATGATTTATGAGCTTATTCATGAGGTCATAGCATCAAAAGACATGGTGCAGAGGAAAAGGGCGCCGCTGCCAATTTCGTGATGCGAGTTCGAAACATGTCCAAGACCTACAGCTCTTGAATGCCTTGGACATCAAAAGGTCATAGTGTTATTGAATAAAATACTTCGTGAACATGACTCGCTCTTGATAGTCGTTTCACAGGCCAAATACAGACCCATCAGCCTTTTAGGACTCTGATTCGAAGTCGAAAGCATGGCGCAATCCGTAGAACACTATTTCTCCTACATATCTTTGTGATTTTCAAGATTATCGTTGTTATCTTGTAGCATTTTGCTGCCAAATGTGCCGGAGCAAGAGGCTGAAAGGGTCGTCGCCGTAGTCCTTAAACCAACCTCAATGGAAGACGAATACATTGCGTACTCCAAAGGGGTGACACCACGCCACCACTGTTTTTCAAGCTGCAGACGTTACAATTAAGCTTTTTGTAAAATAATAAAAATTATGTGATTGATTGCTCTCGGTTTGCAAAAAAAAGTTTGTTATGGTTAGTTGGACTTAGGTGAACATATACTTTTGAGCAGTTGACATCCTTCCGGGTAAATTTTAAATTTCACTGTTATGGTCTTGGATAACATCTTGATTTCACCACCAAATATGTCTCGTTAAATTCGACCGTATTTGATATATCCAGTACCCACTACGAATACAATCAATATGGAATTCACTAAATATAATTTAATTAATTTACTTTATTTATTTTTTCCGGTATTAATATCAATTGTGTGTTCACCCTGGTATCGCTCCTAGTCTCGATCAGACACATAAGTGCTTTAACTTATAACTTTTAAGTGAATTAGTGTAGTTAGGCGACATCAGTTGGCTGGATCCTTATCACTGATAGGGAACGAGTATCAATAACATCATGTTTGCTGATACCAGCGTACTAGGCTCATATTCTTGTTTTAGTTTTTGTTGCAGTTTGCTTTCTCGCCTGTTCATTTCTCATCATTCTAGTTATTCGAAGGCTCACGTCAGGGGCACGATAAATAAATAAATAAATAAATAAATAAATAAATAAGTAAACTAAAACAAGAGGCTGAAGTGGTCATCGCGAGTCCTTGTCCCACTTCCTTATTTCTCGAAATTCCTCATTTTTGTAGCTCAAAAAAGCTGTATAAACCCCATCACCGCGAAGAGGTTAGTAATTTTTCCGGCCGGTGTCCTCGGCAGCTCATCGGTCATCAGCTGTTGCCGATATTATTGAATGATGACGACAAAGCGGCTGTCGTCGCGCCAGAGATGTGATGATGATGATGATGATGATGATGATGACGGTGATGATTAGGATGATCAGTCGGCCGCCAACACTCGTGAAGCCACCGCAGCCGCCACACAGCTGCATTCTACTGAAGAGCCGCTATCCAATTTCTTCCTTAAACTTTTGACTGATTTTACACTTATCATATCACAGTGGTATTATAAAAAAGAGTCAATCGTCAAAATAAGCCAAAAATAAAAGCTAAAATTATCGTCTTACCGTCGTTTCCACATGTGATTATCGCATTTAATAAAGTTAAAGTTAAGTAGTCAATCGATTGCTGCGTTCTTGGTTCTCACAATCTGAGAACATTTTTAGAAACCGTTCCTCTTTGTTTCTTCTTCTCTAACGTGGGTCTTAAATTCACGTACATAAATGAATGAATAAATAAATAAATAAATGAATAAATAAAACTCATATCTGCTCACTTGAAAAACAGGGTTCCCATCTCTTTGAAGTCAAATGCTGAGATGCAGAAGTGCATGTGTGTTATGATTCGCTTCTCTAACGATCTTGTAAGCTTCCTCAATTTAGTTTGTCATTATGTTGGAGCTGTGTTGTTAGTTCTGTACTTTTTAACACCACATGTGGTGCTACCGCGTGTGATAAATTTGGAAAAATTGAAAAAAAATTGAATTTAAACTTGAATTTTCTTTGGTCTCTAATGTTTCTTTTCTTCGCATCCCCACTTTGTTGTATTTTCCTCTCTAAGTTCTCCAGTAGTGAGTCACCACAGTCGCTAATTTTTAGCTGGCTGCTAATTAGCCCGACTAAATCCAATAGAAATTACTGCGACTCAATGAAATTCGTGAACAATTGAGCTTAATTACAATCTCACGGCCACCATGAATGCTTGCTCGTGCCATGCATATCAGAAATCGATTGATTGGAGCGCAAGATCTGATCGGTGAGCGGTTTCTCCATCGGCTGAGACTTGGGTAAGAATTCTTCTGAATCGCCTCTTCACCATCGATTTAGTCAGCACTGAACTGGCCATCGCCTAGGGCGTTAATAATTCACAATATCATCGCGCACACTGCATCGGTAATCCTGCCCTCAGGCTATTTCGGCTCCAGCTCTCTCAAAGCGGTCGTCTGAGAACTCTCTGAGCTCTGAGAATGTGCCATGCGCTCGTTTCCCACTCATTTCCCGGACTTTTTCTCGCCTGATCCCATACTCCTGTAACGAAAAGGTAAAGGTATCGGCGTTGATTACCCTCAAAAGGACGTTCCAGGATGCAGTCGTCTTCCGTTCAGAATCGTGGAAGCCTGTAA
This sequence comes from Nippostrongylus brasiliensis, assembly GCA_030553155.1. NCBI lineage: Eukaryota > Metazoa > Nematoda > Chromadorea > Rhabditida > Heligmosomidae > Nippostrongylus > Nippostrongylus brasiliensis. Next base: position 5,255,290 of record CP130736.1, on the reverse strand, counting down.
ATGCGTATTTGGCCTATACAATTACTTGCGGGCCCAGCTATACCAGGTCAGTGTCTACCTTCCCAGACAAGTCCGGTACCAATTTACCCGAATTTACCCGATGGAAACCTTGGTTAACCCGGGCGGGAATCGATCGCTCGACCGTCAGTAGCGCCTCTTACCACAGAACCGTCCCCTTGTGACCTAACAAAATAATGACCTTCATGAAAACATTAAGAACCAGAAAAATTCTTCTTCCGAAATTCTCATATACAGAAGTTACTCCTACGCCTGATACTCAACGTCCACCTGATATCCCTTCCTGATATATTTATGGATCCTTTGGCTATGCGATGCCCTTCACATTGTTTATTATTAAAATGACCATTAAAATTAAAATGGGTACGCCCAGATGTCAAAATTCTAAAATTTTTCTGACCACAATATTCATTGGGTCGGATCTCAAAAGTACCTCAAACTTGGGTAATTAAACCTGGTCAATTAAGATTCCATTATTTGATTGTTTCACTCGATATTGGTTTTTAAAATATACTGTTTTTATTGATTACTGATTTCCGTACGAATGATACGATCAGTCTTCCTCATTTGCGCCATGCACTCGTCTTCCATTCAGAATACTACTAGAATGCTCCCAAGGTCCAGCGCCCCGCGTACGTATTTAGTTTAAAAAGGTGCAACCACACATTAGATTCAAAGGTGTGCGTTTTACGACTAACGATTTTACGATTTAACGATTTTCTCGATATTTCTCGTAAAAAATCGTTTTACGACTTGTCTGGGAAAAAAGAAATTTTACAAAATTTTATAGCGATTTTCTCGATATTTCTCGTAAAAAATCGTTTTACGATTTTACGACAAAAAAATGGAAATTTTACAAAATTTTTACGACTTTTTAAAAGAAATTTTGCCGTAAAAAATTCGTAAAAAATTTGACGACAAATTTTTTTGCACACCCTTGATTGGAATGACTTTGTCAGTTGTGCTGGAGCTCCCTGCTGTGGTACTGCGTACTTGATTTATTGTCAGCGTACGTTGACACATTCTTAAAATTAACTAATATGATGTCATTGCCGTAATAATATTAAATCCCTATTTCTATACGCAACGGGATGGGCAGTAAATCTGACTGTAACTGATTTTATTAATTTTATCAACAAAAATACGAAAGTGGTGACACCATTTGGCCATAGGCCATATGGTGATATCATTAGGGATATCCTAAATGGCAGCTTCTGTGCTGGTTTGTTTGTTTACTTTTTTGCGCATATTCCTCGTTTCTGCTGACTTCTTCCCTTTTATCGTTACATTGATATTGTGTAGCGCACGTAAAGTGCATGAAAAATAAAATAAACTTAAATAAAATATAAAGAGGAGCTGTAGTAGGACCTCTAGCCGCTCCTTCATTTTCCACCACCAGCCAGAGAAATTCTGGCCAGCTTGACCCCGCACTACATGTGGACTTATTAGGTTATGGCGTCGCTAATTGCCAATCAACCCCTCTGGTAAGTGCCAAACAGGTTGCGAAGGAAAATTGTGCTAATTTCTGATGCGAGTGTTTACGCGCCATTAGATAGCCGTGTCGTTTCCTTCGCTGCTAATGTAATGTGTGCTCCTGGAGGCAGCCGATGGCGATGTTCACCCGGCGGCAAACCTAACCTCAAAGAAGCTGGATTACCTAGAAATCGGATACCTTCGGGCCTTGGGACGATTACCGACAGAACAATGTCCCTCTAGAAAACATTGGCGCTCGAAAAAAAATAATTAAATCATTATCAGGCCCTCGCTCTCACAAATTCTTTACGTTTAATTAGTTACATGATGGTCTTTGAGTTCGTTGGTTCTCTTTGATTTTTGGTTTTGTGATTTTCCGTCAAGCCTCTTCCGTTCACAGCTAACATTTTTCTGTTATGTTGCGTTCTAACAGGTGTGCTCTGTTTGTTTTACTATTGACTAATGCTGTTATATTTTAGCGCGTCAAAAGAGCAAATTGACGTATTTGATAAATAAATAAATAAGTAAATCCTCACGTACTCGGTGGCGACAATACAAGTTGGTCCTCAAAAAACCACCGACAACTCTCAGGAAGCACTTCTTCTCCTTCCTGGCCGGCAATGAATACTCTAAACTTACTAAAAATGTGCTGCTTCTTGACTACTTAGCTCAATTCGAGAAACTTCTAGCTGGGTACCTAAAGCCAAAACATTAGATTTCTATCCTGTCCACTTTTTTCGACTTTCCTGCTCTGCTTTTTCCGTCTTATTCTATAGTTTTATCAATATTTGTTTTATATGTTACCATCATTTGTTGAACTAGTAACTCTCACAGCAGTACAAACACGAACAGAGTAATTTCTATACGATATTGTTTTAGAACAATTCCCCACATCTGGTCTCATCATCTAATAAATCCTATCCTACTAATAAATAAGCGAAACCACGATGTCTGCTTGTCAGCTCTAGGGTCCCGTCGCGATTGCCTCTCACCGTACTCCCAGTGACGTGTTTCATCAGTTCCTCGCCGTCTTTTGCTGCATTTTATTTATTTGTTTAATTATTTATTTATTATAAGACACTGTCATGGGTGAGCGTGGGAAAAATAGACATGATGCGGTAGTATTGCACTTTTGGAACCCCACTTTTTTCATTTAAAATATGTCTAGGTGGGGGGGGTTAATCGTCCTTGTTGCATGCTTTTTGTTCTTCGATTTGTTTGCTATTATAAATGTTTTGAACATGTTTCCTACTATTCGTTAGTTCATTTGGCGGCCTGCAAGCCGCTGAATGGCTGGTGTTATGTAATGCTATGCTTTTCCAATTCTAAAGGCCAAAAAATTCTAACCAAATTCAATCGGGGCTAGTCAAGGATTCCCAATTAACCCAGCCTCGAACTTCTCGTTTCACTTTCCTGAGGATTCTTCATTCTGTTTCTCACCGCCATAACTTACCCAAGCAACCAGATTAGAGCCACTATGGGTAACCAGAACAGATTTCTCAATGAAAACCATGCCCGCCCTCTATTTGCTACTACTGGCTGCTCCATCGGCTCGCCGCGTAGGCATGCAAATAAGTAGTTTCTTAGACTTGCAAAGTAGCGGTGAAATTATTCCGCTTGGTCAGCAATGCGAGCCGCGCCGATGCTGCTAGAATATCCAAACCGCCTCCGGCGACATTGTAGGAAGCGGAAACCTGCCATTTCGTGACAGGAAACATCGCTCAGCTATACGATATCTAAATACTCTGCTGTTCCGGATTGTTTTTAGCACATAAAAATTTGTATAGGGCGCGGTTTATTTACCCGACCAGTGAGGGAAGAAAGGATTGGTTACTCTGCAGCTGTTTTCGGCAGATAGCTACCACTGTCTCTACAGATTGGCGTTGATTAGCCTCAAAAGGTCGCGCCACGCATTCGTCTTTCGTTGAGAATCGGGGAGCCCTGGTAAACGCGTATTTGGCCTACACAGTTTTTGCGAGGCCGCCGCTATTTTTACCAGATAAGTGTCTCTACATTCCCAGACAAGTCTGGTACCAATGTACCCGACCCCGGAGCGATGGAAGGCTTGTTGAGCCCAGGCAGGGATCGATCCCTGACCGTGCAGGTGTCAGTAGCGCCTCTTACCAATGAAATATTATCATAATATTCTATAATCTGGTTTTTGGTCGTTCTTTTCTCATTGGGTTGTGTTGCTTTATAGTGCATGGTAGAAATTCCGGCACGTCCTAAATAAATAAATGAATAAGCAACTGAATAAATAAATAAATGAATAAATAAAAGAAAAACAAATGCTCATCCAAATTAAAAGGACGAGAAATGAAGAGCTGACCTATATACAATCTCCCTTAAAGGCCCATCACAATATTCGAAAATCAGAGGATTTTCCACTTAGCCATTTCACTATTGGATACACCGATAAATCAATAAATAAATAAAGAAGTGGACAAATAAATAGATAAATAAACTTCGGCGGAGCCGCATGATAAGGTGAAGGCAAGATTGTTCACGTAGTTTCGCTAGAGCCTAGAGAGGGCACACGTCCCTTGATCACCCAATCAAATATCGATTGATTTCCCATCGGTAGAATATAGATTGATTTCCCATCGGTATCCACTCCCCCTCATCTCCTCCTCCCTTCAGCCCCGCCTCTGGCAGAACTCTCAGTAGCGATGTACCAGAAAGAAAAGCATCTGGCAGTTAGGGTAGTAATTGGTAAAGGGTAAATCGATCAGTCTCCCTCGTTTGCGCCATGCACTCGTTTTCCATTCAGAATTAAGGTGTGGAGAGTGGGTTACCTGGCGTATACAATGACTAACGGTGGCCAGCCGCTACACCAAGTTTACCTTCCCAGTCACTTCTGGTAGGAATTTACCCGATCCCGCAGGTATGAAAGGCTTGGTTAGCCCGGCCGGGGATCGATCGCTCGACCGTGCAGGTGTCAGCAGCGTCCATTACCACTGCACCAAATGTATAGGTAGAAACAGTGAAATCGAGTAGAACTATGGGATCGTCTCGCCCCTTTCCCTAGTCCGGGGGGGCTCGCCTCAAGCTAATATCCCCCACTCTCTCGGGCACTTGGACCTCTCTAAGCAACTGGACATGACGGCGGCGCTCATTATGTGGACTTATTGTGCTGACGGACCATCACCGCCTTAGACGAGCAGCCTAGCAGCAGCCCAGCAGCTTCTCTAATTCCTAATGACATAATGCGTCCGCGCGATATGTTGTCCTCTCTCTGCTCGTCACACATGTTACTCGAATTCGTCTCCATGTGTTCCTCACGAGATCTGGGTCCCTTTGTCCTTTTTCTATTTTTGCCGGGAATTTTCAGTCTTTTCTCAGAGTCTCAGAAAGAGGCATTCATTGTCGCGTTTCTCGCGAAGTTCAAACATTCTCGGACATTTGCGGCTTCTTGAATTTTAGAAGAATTTCCCCGGTATTTTTGGCTCCAGTCAAAAAATGTTACAGAGAAGAGAAGATCATCGATGTTAATGGTGCCTACTTCGATTGACTCCTTCCTGTTGTTCAGCTGTTATAAAATGAACTGTTTTGTATCCCAAATGTTCGAGAACTTTTGAACCAACCTAATACCACTAGGAATCCTCAACTTTACCACAGTTTAAGGACAAATTGCTAGTTGGTTGGTATATCAAGTCGCACGACCGATCCTGTTTTTGCTTTTACTATTCATCCCGATTTGATTCAAGTTCTAGACAGTGGAGGTGTCTCATGATTCACGTGTGGTTTGGCATGGATCGGTTTACACCTCGTTCCTCAATAGGTCCAGAACCAACTCCGTCAGACATCCTGACTTGTCCGTGTTCTCGATGGCGTAGTCGCCAATACATAAGTTGGAGAACAAAGATTGGACGGTGCTTCGAACAGAAGCACTTTCGTTATAAATCCGGTTCAAGCGTTTAAAAGATTGGATAAAATAGTAAACAGATAGAGAGAGAGAAAAGTAAAGAAAAGTAAGAAAGAAAAGTACCTAGCGCTCATTGCAGGTCTTGCATTCTGGTCGACTCATGATTGTTGTGCTCATCATACTAATCGGGCGATGCTTTTTACTTCAATTCTCTGTTCTCCGCTTTCTTAACTAAAACGAGTAGTTAACATTCAACTCGAGCTCTCAGTTTGGCTTGTTTCCGTAGCTAAATTTCTTTTTATGCATATTTAAGCCCGACCACTCTTCCAATAGTCAACTTGCATTTTGCTCTCTGTTCTGCGTTGGACGAAATAAATAAATAAATAGAAAAAAATAAATAAAAAAGCATGACGTTGCAAATACGCGATTCGAATGAAATGAATTCCGGAGCCATTGTAACAGTGGTCAACGTTACTAAAGCGAATATGGAGCATCTTTTGTAGTGCTTTTCTCCCTCTATCGAATGATACCTTGATAATTTTGATAGATGTTCCCATCGACAAGAAATTTCATCTTGAATCCGAACGCGCGCAAATGTCCGATTACTTATGACTCAACCTAGTACTTGTTTGGAAGCTTATACTTTTCATTGCGTCTATGTGCTACCCAAACCTTCCATCCCTCCGGGGTCGAGTAAATTGGTACCAGACTTGTTTGGGAAGGTGAAGAAACTGGCTTGGTATAGCGGATAGCCTTATTTACGCCAAATGCTCATCACCATACCACCTCGGTTCTGAATGGAAGGCAGAGGCAGCTGTTCTGATGAAGTGATCGCAAGCACTTTACCCTTACCTTAACTATTCCAAAAGAACAGTTTCACTAATGGTGGGAGCCTCCTTTTGCCATCCTATATTTATTTATTTATTTGAAATGCACCAAAGTGCGCATAACTCAGAAAACAAGTGGGAAACACGTGTGTAATTACTTAACATTAGTGCTTATACAGAGACAACACCATCAACTATTTATTAGGGAAACAAAAAAAGAATCTGATAAAAAACGGTTATTGTCCAGAGTAAGGAAATTTTTGAAAAAACGACTAACAAGAACGAGAACACCTCAACCCAAGTATAAGGGTAAGGCCAAACAACGAATTCTTACTTATTAGTGGCTGTTGTATGTTGTTGGTTATTGTTCGTTTTTCTCTCTTAATGTTCCTGTCACATTTGTCTTTTTTCCGACGTGGATCTTAAATTCGCGAAAAAAAATAAATAAATAAAAATAACTCCAGATCCCTTCTGGCCCTAGGGTGAGTGTGGGAGCCCAATGGGAACGGAAATTCATGCAGAAAACGATTCCGAATCTCTACCCGATGCTGTCTGCCTTGAAAGAACTTCAGATTGAGAATAATAACCTCATGACTCAGTCTCCCTTGCTCAACCCTTCCTTCCTCATATCTCTTCTACTCTCAATACGCGATGCTTTACTCGTTGATGTCCGTGAATCGAGTAAGCCACTTCAGTGCCTCTCTCTGTCCCAGTAGCGATGGCGTATTGGAACGCGCTTATCTGTCCGGCTGCCAATCATCTGACTGACTCGTCTCCTCTGCTAGCCCCAGGCACATTTCAATACGGTGCCAGTCGTCTGCGCAATTATCAGCAAGAAATTGAGAAATTCTCACTATTTCTACTACTATACTGCCAATTTTTTCGCATTTTTCTTACTTTATTCAAAAATATTGAAGGAGTCATCCTTCCATTTCATTGAGATACCATCTTCCTTCTGTCGCTGATTCTACCTTGTCACCGAAGCCAAAAGGAGTATAAACACATTATGCTTCACAATTAAAACTCCTAAAACTCCCCAGTGACGCTACTTCTTCACAGTTCGTGCAGGTTTTGAGCATGCTAAGCTAAAGGGGCCGGGGTATGGGTGAGTGCGATTGGGATAAGTTAGCACCTCACAAATAGGATTTACTCATTTATCTATTCAACGAAGCTGGAGAACAGTTGTTTGGTGGCCGTAAGGCCGACGAACGGCTGGTAAGAAGACAGGTTAAGACTGCTGAAAAACATCTTTATAAAGCTTGAGATGCATATTCGTGTTTTAATAATCATATTATCTCACCCGAAGTATCAATTCATGCCACCAGGGAATATATTAAGATTGATAAAATGGATAAAAATAGAAAAATACCTTTCCAATCAACCTAAATTTGAGTACTATACATGTTCTACTGACATGTGATAATAAATTCGATCCTCCAGTAACCTAAGAGAATCTCAACAAAATAATTTCCTCGTCGACAATGACCAGAAAATACCTGACAGAAGGTGGCTCCACACCTGCTTGCCGACGTCGGCGACCTTTGTCCTCGTCGTTCATATTAGTCGTCAACCCTATATTACCCCCCGTCCCGGCGTCCAATAAAGGGCCACCGGCCGCAGCCCATTTCACCAAAAATTGAGTGAGACAAATCGTCCGGAACGCCGACGAGCAGCGGACCTTCTCATCGATGATTGGGTACGTCGTCGGTTCCTCTTGGCACCTTCTTTCTTATATGGTTCGTAGAACATCCAATCCTCATTTTAGAACAGGAAACCGTCAATAGAATTGAATCAAAGTGTGGCCCACGGTCTATCTGAGGCAATGAATACTTTTAGAAAGCTGTTCCTTTCCTTCTTAAATGTCAAAAGTTTTTTGCGAGTTGATTGTCCATCGCTCTCGTTATTTCTTAGCACTCGCGTGATAATTTTTCTATCACTTATTTTATTTTATTTATTTGTTTACTTTGGACCAACACCATGTGAATTTACCAAATGACATAAAACATTACAGTGCAAAAACACCACAAAACACAACAAACAGAGCACTCTAATGGCATGTTTAAGCTGGCGACTCGAGTATGAGCTTTGTGATCAACCGCTTGAAGGAAATTTTGCAGGAATTGGGTTTGCCTTGAAAAATGTGTTAAATTGAATCGCTAATCTATAAGCAAACACATTTTTTTCGCACTTTGAATTGAAATTTTTGAAGAACCTATTTTGATGCTTCGTGAGTTACTGAATCACAGAACCCTGAGGTTTACGTCATTCAATTTGAAGATGATTGTGTAAAATATCACGAGGTCACTACGATTCCTTCTGAGCTCCAATATTTGCAACCCTCAAATCTGTTCCTTAATTTGCTTTCCGGGATACTTCTGTAGTTAAACCCATGAACCCTTAAGAAGAGCTTTCTTGTGAAGCTGTTTTGCACTTTGTCTAGATAGCGTACTAGACTTTGTCCTGCGTGGTCGCATATTCAAGTATGGGACGAACACATTTTGTTTCTTTTTTTCATTTTATAGCTCTTGGGTAAACTTAAACGAGAGAAAGTATAGTTCCCGTACGATGTCAGCGTTTTGCGAACAACCTAGCATCTTCAAATATATAAGTCATTCAACTAGTTCTCGTCTATAAACCGCTAAACAAAAAAGTGGCAATTAGCAGGAAATATACATAGTCGTACCACCCGTCGAAACCCTTTGCCGAGGAATAGTTGAATTTTTGGAGATGCTAGGTTATTCGCAAGACACTGACATCGGACGGGAATTGAACCCGCGTCTTTCTGATTCCTGCAGACTGCACCCTTTGCCGAGGATTTCCATTATACATATTTTTATATATTTTATTTTTATATGTTTTTATATCGTATTTTATTATTATGTTTTATTTTTCATTTTACTATTATATTTTATCTCATTCCTGTTTCCCTGGGTAAACTTAAACGAGGGAAGGTATAGTCGTTGCTACCCGTCGAAACCCTTTGCCGAGGGTTTCCCTGAGATTTGCCGCGTTCACACACGGCAGACCACAGGTAATTCGATAACGGTAACCCGAGACTGCTTCACCTGACCGCTCTCCTTCACTCTCATCTATTGCAGCTTTGTATGTGGCTGCTGTGCTGCTGCTCCTCTCTGCCGCGTTTTCTTTACAACAAATCGGCTCACCCCTGAAGAATCTGAGGTTGAGATTTACCCAGACCTTTTATGATATTCAGAAATCCAAGCTTCTCATTAGAGTATATGTATTCAACTAGCGGCCCAGAGATGAAATAGATTTAGACGCTATCACTCAATTGAGCTATACTTATTTATTCATATATTTATATTAATTTACTCTGCTGCTGCACCTATCTATTATTTTACCTCTATTCATCTATTATTTTTTATCTTTTTTCTATTTTTTTATTTTTAAAGAAAAACTGCGATGTGACAGCAGCATGTCAAGTTGTAAAAAATGAAAACAAATTGAGAAATATTGAGGAGAGAAGAGAATTTTTCGAGGGAATCAAAGAGAACTAATCAGTTAAGAGGGGTAAATGCATACCTCAATCAATTACATTGGTACCTTTTTCTCTTAATCTTAGAATGGCAATTTTGAGTCATTCGTTTAGGTATTCTCTTGAGTACGCTTTAATAAACATTCTGATATAATACAACGTATAATTTTGATAAAATTTTGACATATAATATAACACTAACATTACATATTATGGTAATATGATATTATTATTTATTTTATTGCTTATATGTAATTTAGGCCGGGCGCCATTTTGAATTGATTTTTGGCTATTAAAGCGGTGCCACTGTTAAGGTCAAGTGTTTCTCGTAGCTGTATGGTTTCTCGTGGAGCCGCGGGCGAACTCCCATTTTATTTTATTTTTTATTTTTTTTTATTTTTCCATTTTTCATTTCGTTGATTCTTTGAAAATCCCCTCGGTGGCGCATTACGCTTAGTATGAATTTTACCCATTATTGTTCGCTGAATTTACTTAGGATACGTTTTACTTTTGTGGCTAATGCGAATCGTTGGTTGTATTGCAAGTGTGGTCTTGATCCATAGCTTAAATAAACAAATAAATAAAAAAGTGAATAAATAAATAAATATCTGTCTCTAAGAGATTGTGTAAATAGTCGTCGTCAGTTGGTGTCTTGATGAGTTGAGCGAGTCTGGGCACAGAAGGGCTGCTGTGTCTTTTCGCGTCCGTTTGTTCCAATTAGTGTCCATGTCACTCATTGCCGGCACAGCGTACAGTGCTTGAGTGTATCGATTCTCATCATCAACACAACCATCCACCTACCTCTTCACCGGCTCATCACCTCCTTCTGTTTCTATCCTTCGAAAAGTTAGTATCCTGGTGTTATAATTATATGTTAGCAAGCTTTGCCGAGGTTTTTAGGTGGAGTCATTTATCAACGGTATGACGTTTCGACCTTTTCTTCTTCTTCAGAGGCCGATTCCACCGTAAACGAGTAAATCTTACCTAGGTGGAATTATTTATTAATGGCCTAAGTCCTACTTACTCGTTTACGATGGGATTAGCCTCTGAAGACGACGAGAAGCCAGGCCGTTAATAAATAATTATACCTAACAACCTCGACAAGGCTCACTAACCTAGTAAAACCATAACACTATGCCTAGGATCAAGGAAGGAAGAATCTGGGAGTTGTTGTCTTCAGAAACTATTAAATTCACTTTTGATTTTGAACCCACCGCGAGTCGTTGCCCAGGCCTCATCGAATTTTCTGCCAGTCGGACATAGAAGAGGTTCTAGCAAGTCTTTTGGTTTTGCTCATTCCTTTTCCTGTTAGATTTTCCCAAGGAAAATTTTGACCTGCAAAATATTTAGTTTACTTACTTTAATTCACTACATTCAATTTACTCGTTGACGGTGAAAAATATTCCACCAAAAACGAGTAATTCTTACTTAGGTGGGATTATTCATTAACGGTCTAAGTCTCACTTACTCGTTTACGGTGGAAACGGCTTCCGAAGACGACGAGAAGGCCGAAACGTCAGACCGTTAATAAATAATTCTACCTAACAACTAACCTTACTAACCCAGTGAAACCATAACACTAACAATAAGATCAATGCCGAGGTTCAAAAAAGGGAGAACCTGCGAATTGTTGCCATTAAAAAGTGTTGAATTTATTTTTGATTTTAAACCCACCGCGAGTCGTTACTCGTCGTATTTTCTGCCAGCCGAGAAAAGATTCTAGCGAATGTTTTGGTTCCGCCCATTCCTCTTCCCGTTCTATTTATGTCCAAGATTTTGTTGATTTTTCCTCATCCTCGGAGGAGACGAGAAGGTCGGTCAGTCTGGTCAAACCAGGGGGAACATCAAAAAGCCGCTATGAAGGGTTTTAGGGAAATAAGTACGGAAGAAACACAAAAGTAACAGGAAGTATGACAAAAATATCATAAATATATGTCTAGGTGCTGGGGACAATGCAGATGAATGGGTAGGAACGGCAGCAGACCGCGGGGCCCAGAGGCGATGATAGCTCTACAGAAAGTCAGATATCCGGGTTCGGTTCCCGCCTCTGTCCCGGTTTTTGCGGAAAGCTAAGCATTCTGGGTGACATTTATTTATTTTATTTATTTATTTATTTGTAACATCCTAAAACACGGATGTGCTACTGAATAAGAAAAATGTGTTGGTTAAACAGAAATGCTGTTCAGACACAAAAAGAACAGCAACAAACTTTCAGAAAAAGTGGTATTAGTAACAGTTTTCAAAAAAGAGGAGCTCCGTCACTGATAATACCCTCTCTTTATGGTAACTACTATGTTATGAGTTTGGAGAATGCCACAACGCATTATAATAGAAGAGGAATAGCAGGAATTTGAAGAAGCGTAAGCTGGAATAATTAGCCCCTGACTTTAGTATCGAAGAGGGATAAAGTGCAATGATTATAGCACGTATCGGTCTCCCTTTGCACGCATTGCCGGGCGGGTTCCGTGTCTCAGGTGCGCCTTTAAACTGGTACGTACTCGGCAACGGCTCAGGGAGGAATTCCAAATGTATTCGCTTCAACTTAGCAGTGGTACGAGTAATGCGAAGAAGGCGAGCATAGAGCTAATTGAAGTCGGGTCAAGCTGAGGAGATATGAATGAAAATTTTTCCTCGAGACAAGTTCGTGGCATACTCATGGTACTTACTGCCTGGTACTATTGCGACTACATAAGCCTAAACTAGCATAAGGGTAGGATAATATCAGTCGACGGAAATCCAAAAAAAGCAAAACGCAGTCAGAAAAAAAGCCGATCTACATGCAGTGCGAAGTCTGACATCATGCCTTTCATCTTTTTTTCCAAGATTCTGTCGATTTTTCCTCATCTTCGGAGGAGACGAGAAGGTCGATCAGTCTGGTCAAACTAGAATTGATCAACTTCCTATCACCATCAATATCAGCCCCACCATTCACCAAGGAAATTGGGTCCACCGGGTGATGATCGATCGAATGCAACAAAAACATATATTTCCAACAATTGTACCATAATAATTCATTCTATAGTAATGATAGGGTCATAGACGCTTATGTGTACCTTAGTCTCACCGAACTCAGCCAACATCTCCGAAGTTTTCGTCTTTTCCTGTTGGAATAAGGGAAAAATGCAATGAAGAATACGGGACCTACTCTGCCTTATCTCTTATATTTGATTTTCAAGGCTGTGAGGTAGAACGCTTATTTAAAAAAAACTGAAGTTTCGATCTCGCCAACGTCCTCAGGTTCCTCCTTTCATAAAGGCTGATTCGTTAGGAGCAGCTGTTGCTAATTAATGGTAACCTTTGTTAGTTAACCTATTGGTAACTTTCTGACAGGGGCTGGATGTTAGACCGGTGGCTAAACCCTCCCTACTAGACCGGTAGCTGGACCCTAAACAAGGAGGAAAACAGATGACGGAAAGGCCGTTTGAGGACACCTTGGGTGTAACACGTTTATTTATTTATTTATTTATTTATTTACATCACATCCAACAGAAATACGTGTGCTGAAAGTAACCGACAACACAACAAAAACAAAAAGGTCGGACTTATGGAAGCATGTTCAAGGAAGAAAAGAAAAACAAAAGAAACCCCCAAAGCCATAGTAGCCAAAAGTAACATCATTCACACTATACCAAGGTCGAAAGATGACAAAATAAAAGTCTTCTCGTACCGTTTCCATGCAATCTATTCCTTATCGAGGTAAGAAGTGCGAATAATGTCGATAAGTATTTCTAACAAGAAAAGGAGAGAGACAGAGGCAGAATTTCCAATATTCCTCCTCCGTTCCCTCTCCTCCCCTCCCGTCCCCTCGTTCCTCTCGTCACCCTGTAAAGTCATTCCTAGACCGACGAATGTGCGCGAAAAGTGCGTGTGAATTGGCTCGTTGTGAATCCCGGGTGAGAAGGCTCCTCTGAAGCCGAAAGGTGCTCGACGACAGCCGAGCGTCGCTAATGCCGTCTGCATGGGGCACTTTCACCACTATGAGCACCACCATTTTGCACTGCACTGCGTCGAGAGTCAATTACGGTGCTGCTCTCGCTGCTTCGAGTGGCCTCACAGCTGGTGCTCAGAGGCTTTTCTCTGAGCTCTACCAGCTTTCAGCTGTCTGAGCTGGGCAGCAGCCATAGCGCAGAGAAAAGTCAGATCAGATCAGGACAAACTTCTTCTCCCACAGATCACTGCGGTTGTTCCTTCACTTTGTCAAGGAAGGGGTTCTTAAAATGTCTACGGATCGTTTTAGAAAGTTTCTTGACCACCGACTGTAACAATCGCTTACATCGAACTTATAGCTCCTTCTAGTTCACCATCCTTTCATCCTACTGTTAAACTTGCTGCTCCTGTTATTTTCATGTTCTTTTTTTCCTTTATTCCCATTTCGTTGCACTTACCTCTCTTGCTCAGGAGAATCGTGTTTTTGTTTTGAGTTGTCTTCTTCAATTGGCCAAGGTGTTTGTTTTTACGTGGAATGGAATGTCCACGTCTCAATAAAGTAAAGTAAAGTAAAGAGGTAGAATCCTAGCATGATTTCAGAGAGGTGAAAAACCTTAGGTGTTAATAAACCTGAGTATTAGTAGGAAACGATTTTATCGAAGAGAGTTCATTTGTCTACCGTAACCCGTCGTCAGCTCAGTGATTTTTTCGTGAATAACAAATTTATACCCTTGACATTTTTTACCTTTTATATATTTTTATATATATTTTATATATTTTTTACCTTCTCCTTCAAGAACTATAAAATAGCCATGCTATCGTGTCGATTTTAGCCCTTATACAAACCCGCAGACGTAATTTGCTAGGTCCTCTGACCGAATTTGCACCGAGTTTGCGCCAAGGGCCCCATTGACGCAAAGTCGGGGCGAGGCGCCTTTCGCGCGCTTTGTAACGGCGAATTACGGTAGACAAATGGACGCCCTTCGATAGAATCGTGCTTGTGGGTATTCGCCTGGGTATAAATAATAAATGTTCATAACCCAGGTAACGAAGACCATATTTCACCCATCAAAGTAACATATGGATCTAGATATTCTATCCTACTAACAAATAAGCCGGATGTCTGTTTGTCAACTCTAGGGTCCCGCCGCGATTGCCCATTACGGTACTCCCAGTGTCGTGTTTCATCACTTCATCGCCGTCTTTTGCTGCATGCTTTTTGTTCTTCGTTTTATTTGTTATTAAAAATGTTTTATGCATGTTTCCTACTATTCATTAGTTTATTTGGTTGCCTGCAGACCGCTGAATGGCTGGTACAAATAAAGAGGAATGCTGATGGGGTTGCAAAGGAAAGTAAAGATAAACTCATACATATCTTAGATGATCACCCGATTCCGAAATCTTTTACAGCCTTCAAACACTCCTAAGTCATTCTATAAACTTTCTCTGTGATCTTTCTTAATACATCTGCATTCCTATCCACCGGATACTGTACAGTAGTCCTACCCATCGACAATTTTCGGTGATTTGCAATCGTCGTGACGTCGACCGATGATTAGCCGAAAGAATTCGCATTAGTGGTAAACGAGTCGTTTCTGATTTGAATTAGACCCGTTTCTGCGAATGTAATTCTATTTGACAGCTGATAAGACAAAGTTAGTTTTTCGAGCGCGCGCATGGCATTCCATCGATCACCGTCTGATTCGAATGGACAGGTTTATCAGTACCTGCACTGATTAATTATCTGAAATAAACAGTTTATTAGTAAAAGGTAAAAGTTGAGGTTAAGGTGCGTTGATCAGTCCCCGAAGGACGCGCCGCACGTTCGTGTTGCATTCAGAATCGTAGAGGCTTGGTGAATGCGTATTTGGCTCATACAATAACCTGCGGGGGCCAGCCGCTATACCAAGTCAGTGTTTTTACCTTTCCAGGAAAGTCTGGTACCAATTTACCGACCCCGGAGTGATGGAAGGCATGGTTGGCCCGGGCTAGGATCGATCGACCATGCCGGTGTCAGCAGCGCCTCTTACCACTGCATCACCTTATTAGTACCTGCTCTAGTTCATTATCCGAAATTAACAGCGGGCATTATTTCACTAATTCAAAAAAAAGTTTTCATGGATAAACTACAGCTATTCTTCACTCGGCCTAATCTTCATCTGCTTGTTTCGCGTTTTCAGCGTTTAACTAAGGTTCTCTATGTCTTGAACCCGTAACAGGCTTCCATACCTTTCAGGTATACACGTGGTATACGGTAGCGGTGGGTACGATCGTCGTCGGGCCGATGGCCTTTTTTCATGCCCCCGTGCACCTCGTAGATATTATCGTCGAAACCTTGATGGTGCTACCAGTCGACAGACCAATCTCACACTCTGGGTCACCGACGAGGTGGCGGCTGTGGTCGACCACCTTCCAATTATTTTAAGTTTTCTATGCAAAAATAATATAATTGTAACAGTTTCTGGGACAATAGGGAACATTTTCTGAGACACATTTATGAAACATTGCATAGGCCAAATATGCCTCTGCGATTCTAAATGGAACACGAATGCGTGGCACATCCTTAGTGGGCTGATCAAATCAGTTTACCTGACGCGAAAGTACGTAGCTAAGGACTCGCTGTGGCTACTTTTCACTACATCATTCATTCCTCATATGGCTCCTTCAATCAGGAAAAAAAGCTGAACGTCAATTCGTTGATTTTAATCCGGCAAGAAATCTCGATCCCGTTCATGCCCTCCCTTTTCTCTTTTTTCCTTTCTTTCACTTTTCTTTTCTAAAATAACCCAAACTAACTACAGCCGGGCATGATCTCATTGTGAAGTGACGGAACTCGTGTTACAGTGGTTTTTGGTGGCGGATGCGGCTTGACTGAAGCTGTCAGTGAGCGCTTGTCGGAGGAACCTGCTGGCATCACCTGCCGCTCGATGACATCTCATCCTCCCATCCTCCTCCTCCTCTTCCTCCCCATCATCTCCGACTCGTTAGAACTCTCTGAGAGAAGTATAATCCTTTGCGAATTTAATTGCACCGACGATTATCTGTTGACTCAAGACTTCTTCCTTCATCTCGAACCGCGATAAACTTTGCATGCATAGTGTTTGCTCTGTAGTAGTTGATCAGTGCAGACTTTTCTGCACTGAATATCGATTTTTCATTCCTCGAATTTCCTGAAATTACCGTAATCCGCTAACGGGGATACGGTATTCGACGCCGGGTGGACGAATATGAAGGGTCAGGTCCTCATGTGGCCATTTCCCACAGCACTTGATCAGATGTCGCGTGTCAGATGCGCTCTTGTTCACCCCCCAGCCGCGACCGATTTGCTCAGCCAAACACCACTACCCAGCCGATCCTTTCCGGCTGTCCATCCCATTTTCCTCTTTTTTCTCCATCATTCATCCTCAAAGTAGATGAATTCACTCTGAAAATGGCATAATTGACCACAATTTCACTCTTTTTGTTTCGGTTCAATTTCAGCCATCGATTCGTGAAGGCACTTTTGCAGCATCGTTTGTCTAGTTTTCTTCGGTCCAAATTTTTCATGAGTGCTCTTTTACTTTTTCCACTTTTTACTTTTTATATGGCTTTAAAAATTTGTCCGCTTCTCATTTCTCTGCGTACGTTTCAAGTTTACTCAAAGCATCATTGCCGTTTTATTTCTCAGATCTTCTTCGATTGCTCTAAATCAATCGTGGATTTTTGACCATTCTTTTTTCTCTAGAAAATAAAATAAAGTGTTCTGCTGGTGATTTTCCTTCAAAGAATACAATTATTAGAAGAAAAATGATATTAGAAATGCGGAACTATATATAGCTCCTGTATTACACCTTCCTAAGACTTATGAAGGAAAATGACCAGCAGAACATCTTCTATTAATCTCTTCTATTAATTCAATCATTTTCTTAAATAAAAAAAATGACATTGGAAATCTGTCCGCTTCTCATTTCTCTTCGCATATTTCAAGTCCACCCAAAGCATCATTGCCGCTTTATTCCTCAGATCTTTTTGAATTGGTCTAAATCAATCGTGAAATATTGATCGTTCTCTTTTTTTCTGGAAAAAAATAAAAAGTTCTGTGGGTGATTTTCTCGTATAAGTCTTGAGAAAAATATATTTAATGTGGGTGCTTGGTGCAGCTATATGGAGCTCCGCCCTCCTAATAAGGGAAACAGTCATTCGTATACGAATTTTTTCCCTAGAACAAAAAAGGCGACATGCACTCTTGCCAGTTCTCATTAGGCATAGATGATTCTTCCGTTTTTTATCCGCCCTATCCGCAGGCATGTGCTCTGGAGTCGTTTCTGCCGTACAATTTATACCCTTTGAAACTAATACACAATTAAATCCACCCTGGTCGTACTTATATGAAGTAAAAGGTAAAGGTTTCGGCGTTGATCAGACCCCTAAGGGCGCGCCACGCATCCGTGTTCCATTCAGAATCTTAGAGCTATTGGTGAACTCATTGTTCTAAACAGTGCCTTGTGGGGCAGCTACCTTCCCAGACAAGTCAGGTAGCAATTTACCCGACCCCGGGGGGGGGAGGGAAAGCTTGGTTAGCGCGGGCCAGGATCAATCGCTCGGCCGTGCTAGTGTCAGTAGCGTCTCTTACCACTGCACCACGCGGGTCCTACTATGAATTTTACAGTACATATTTAATTAATGCGCGCAACGTATTTCTTACTTCTAGTGATTACCTGTAGTAATTGTATGTTTGCTCGGCCAACGCCTCGAATAAATAAATGAATAAATAAGTGTGAGTAATGTTGATTTATATTCATATTATGTTTTTATATTTTATTTATGTTATGTAATGTTTTTTTTTGAATTTCTCGTCAATTTCAGAGCAGATCTAGTGATAACTCAGTAAATAAAAATAAGGGTGACCCAAAAGTTCGTGTGCATTTCAGATGCTGACTTCCTTTATTCACAAGTCAAGAAAAATAAATAAATGGCCAATAAGGTCAGCATGTTTGAGCACAGATCATTGCCAGCTGTCCGGTAAACAATTGTGCATAACAATGAAAACCATATTGAATATTTATTGGTTTTTCTTAAGTTATGAATTAAGGAAGTCGTTATCTGAAATGCACACGAACTTTTAGGTCACCATAATAAATTAGCCAGCTTAGTTTATTAACAAAACGGGCAGCCGGCTGTCACGTACTCGACTATAATTTCCTGCAATTTTTTTCTACCCTCTACTCAGTCGTTTGCACAGCCTTTCTATCGAGCACAGAGTCAATCGCCCTCCCCTCTCCACCCATGGCTTGGCTCACTCGTCCTTCACGCCTCACTTCACCGGCTTTCATTAGAGAGCGAGGCGCGTTTGAGCCACGCGTTTGACATTTCATCGAAAACTCGGCTGTCATTCCACGGTCTGTGTTCTAATGACGGATTATGACGCCGTTCCATGTCATCTCTCTTCATTTTTACGAGCCCCTCTGAGAGGCATAGGGACACCCGATACCGTAACCGCCGAGCTACTTGGGAGTCCATTAATCCGGCACTTAAGTCATTTTTTCCTAGGCGCTTTGCGGTTTCATTTCATTAACTTGCTCGTTCTCGTGAATTAATATGAAATTTTTATGGTGGGCAGATGAGGGTAATGTGGTGCTCTTCTCGGTAAGGAAGCACTACGGTACGAGGAAATTCGAGTTAATTTTTCTACCAGAAAATCTACAAGGTTTTTGCATTTTCCAATCGCTTTCCATGACCTTCGATCGGTGTTCCTTCTTATTTTTCAACTTGTTTTACTTCAGCTCGCTCTCAGTTGCTCTTTTCCACATCTTCTATGATAGACTAATTGTTTGTATCACTTTTATTCAGTGATGTTGTGTTGTTAATTTTTTGTTTTTTTACTTCCGAATAAGTTCATGTTTTATTTTTTTTCACATACTAACTATCGCCCCTGCATGCTGCGCGCATAAAATTAATTTCAAATGAAAAAATTGAATTTTGATAGCTGCCATCACCTCCTTTGCCTACTGGTCCACCAAGCCTGACTCATGTCTCTGAAGGATTTCACCATTCTCAGTATGACGTTCTTTCGTCTTAGACAGCCGGCTGACCAGAAAGGGATCTACCTAAAAGGGCGTCCTCTATTTTTTCGGTTATTTTTATTGTCTTTTTCTATCCAGCTGAAGCAACGAGAGCATCGATACTCGCATTCGTTGAGCGATACATTCATTGCGGCTCTGTGCCCAGCGTTTAATTAGTTTTTATTGCCTCGAAATGCTCGCGTTTTCGTGCAGCAGCCCAATTGCAAAAATTGCTATGCAAGTTTTATTTGAGAGCCGGATGGGGCCAGGCCTGGGCAGGCCAAATTAGTCGCCTTACCGGGGCTCAATCAATGAGCCCGCGTGGTACAGTGGTGAGAGGCACTGCTGACACCCGCACGGTCGAGTGATCGACCCTGGCCCGGGCTAACCAAGCTTCCATCCCTCCGGGGTCGGGTAAATTGGAACCAGACTTGTCTGGGAAGGTGGAGACACTGACCTGGTATAGCGACTGGCCCCCGCAGGTCATTGTACAGGCCAAATACGCATTCACCAAGCCTCTACGATTTGAATGGAACACGAATGCGGCGGCGCGTCCTCAGGGGACTGATCAACGCCGACACCTTTACCTTTTACCTTTTACCGGGGCTCAATGCTACTTTGCTTGATCAAGTGCCTATCCCTAGGTCCCGGTGTTGTGCTAAAAGGTCGTTTTGGAGTTGCTATCTTCGAGGCCGGAGAAAAAGGAGAAAGTCTCGATTGATAATCTAAGTTGTCGGTGGTTTAGAACTCAGAGCAACTCCAGCCCGGGTAAAGGTGAAGGTAAAGGTAAAGGTGCCGGTGTTGATCTTTCCCCTAAGAGCGCGCCATGGGCTTGTCTTCCATTCAGAATTGTAAAGGCATGGTGAATTTGAACTATACAATGACTTGCCAGCCGCTACACCAAGTTAGTATCTTTACCTTCCGAGAGAAGTCTGATACCAATTTACCCATTCCCAGAGGGATGGTAGGCCTGGTTTGCCCGGGCTGGAATCGATCGCTGGACCGTGCCGGTGTTAGCAGCGCGTCTTACTACTGTATTAGGTTGTCCGGAAAGTTTTTAGACTTTTCCAGTGGTCCGATTTAAGAGCATATATCTTTGCCAGATGAGAGGTGAGCGATCGTACATCATTCATTCTTCATTTGACTCCTATGGTCAAGAAAAGAAGCTGAACATCAATAGTAGTCCCTTAACCAGTTATTGTTGTATTATTGTAGTTATTTGTTATTGAGGTTAAGGGACTATTTATATTAATTATTTATAGCCATGGACGTGCGCAACAAAAAGTGTAAGCTTCCAAAAAAAGTAGACTACGACTTGAATCGAATCGGGGTGAATAGTAAAGGCAAATTCTAAGCAGAATATGGAATCATGCATGCTACTCTACATCACTGAAGAGGTAGCCAAATCTCGATTGGTTGCGATGGGATGGGTGAGCGTAACTTTGGATATTTGCGTATCATAAACTCTATAAATGATCCCACAATGGCAGGAGAAATATGCGATTTCCAATTCTCCGTGGTGCGTCCCCGATGAACAACAAGAAGATGCTCTACCGGTCTGCTCTACTTCTTTACCGCTCCGGTGGATCTGCCAATGAAGCCCACCGGTTCCTCCGCGAAACAATGGAGGACCAAGCCCCCTCTCGTGCAACATGCTTCAATTGGTATCGGAAGTTTGAGAATGGTGACGAATCGCTCATTAACCTCCTCGTATTGGATGTCCATTTATCGACAAAAAAACAGTAGATTCTCGCCACTTGTGATGAGCAGCCTAACCTCGCTGTACGTGATCTCGCAGCTCTTACACATACTCCAAAATCCGCTGTGTATGAGACTACTTAATGTATTAACGAGACATCTCAATGTATCATTAGTCTAAAAACTTTCCGGACAACCTAATACCATGCGAGCCCATTACTTTGATACCTGTTGTTAACTATTTATCTTGAAGATGTATAAAAATGGGAAAGGAGAATACTGTCCATTGGTGGAGAGCCTTAACAGGATTACCAGCTGTCATCTCTGGAGAGTTCTGGAGTCGAGAGGAGTCATATCTTTGGTTGTCAATGTGGCAAGCCCGGTAGTTGAAGCCGAAACCGAGATTGATATAACAGTTTATTCTTGATAACGTTCCGGCGTCCTCGCCTTCTTCAGAGCTTGGAACCAGCCGAATTCAACCTGACAAACTCCCCGCTCAAACCTGCATCAAATTCTCCTAAAAAATAGGAAAAAACTGAATGACCATCGAGCAAATGAAAAGGGTTAGGAAAGGCTAACCTCTTATAGGTGGACTAGTGAGGTCCAATACACACGAGTAGCCGGTAGGATACATTTACGACACGATATCTCTGGTTTCTTGAGCTACCTATTGAGAAGAGACGGCACCTTTCTGTATCGCCAACATGCTGCCGACTATGAATCCCCTCCACTGAAAGCATAATGTTCATGACCAATCGTTTACGAACCACGTTGTCCATACGATCAACGCCAACCCCGTTGCGTGGCCAGCGTTTTCGCTCATGTCAACGGCGATTAGAGTCGACGGTGGTGGTGGTGTAGTGAGCGGAATTCCGTATGTCAACTCGTATCCAGTCGGTTGCCACCAGCCCCGAACACCCACCACGAATCGTCGTCGTTCTGAGCTAAACCGACCGACCGGACGGCAGCTCTCATCATCTTAAAAACCACCAGCACTGATAGCTTTGGCAAACATCACACACTGGCCAACCAGCCACAACCACCGAGTAGTGAGAGTTCTTCTGGAAGATTCCAAGTCCGATAGTCCTATTAGCCACTTCCGCTTGGCCTATGTTGTTGGGTCGTATCTTCCTTCTTTCGCGTTCTGTCTGAAGCTGAAGACAGCGATTTCAGAACTTCCTCCTAGTTAGAAAATGTTATTTCTTACCAATTCGAACAGCGGAGTTCTTCAAATGCTTGCCAGTGAAAAATAAAATTAGAACGATTCTTGCGGAGCACTCAATTTTTGCCTGTATTTTAGTCGTTTTTTTGAATCTAGTAGGGCAAACTGAAAGAATCTGTCTGAATCCCAGAAGCCGTGCTGAGGCGCCGAGCCCATTGCAAATCACAGCAAACTCTATGTACTGATCTTCTTTTACTCCGAACGGCTTACTGTACTGCGTAACGTTCCGCTTGGCCTATGTTGTTGGGTCGTATTTTCCTTCTTTCTGTCCCTTCCCTAGCAATCTTCTGAAGTCCCTTTGTGTCTTGTTCTGGTCCCTGAACGGATGATTTATCAAACTCTATTCGATTCTTCCAGGCTCTGAAGAAGGCGGTTTGAGCCGCAATACAGGGTGCGCAAAAATTGCCCGGAATAACATATCATATCGTAACTTCAACTCAAATTTAGATCTGTCAACGAACTTAGCATACCACTTCTTTATTCCATTACTAATAGAAATAGCCAGCTAAGCTCCTTGTACCAAGCTCCTTGTACCGTTTTATGGCATCATATACAGTGCTTTGAGGCATATTGCGAACTTTGGCGATAATGACACGCTTCGACCACGAAGATGCAGACTGATGTTAGCAGATCGTTTTGGGTTTGGTTTGGCCATTACGGTTCAGTAAGCATTCATGAGCTCAAATTTGGAATGCATATGTTTACTGTATAAGTGTAGCACATTAGTCTATAAGACCACGGAATCCAGTTCTCCAAGTAGTTGTGGGCTTCGCCGTATATGTTCCGGGTAAGTTTCGTGCACCCTATAAATCTGTGTATATCAACCTTGCTGTCCAGCAGAAGCATCACTACCTACTAACTTCTGCAAAACTTGCCCGTTGAGCAACACGTTTCATTTGATTGTTTTTCGTATGAATGCTATTCTGTTTATCGAGCATTTCGAACCCCTTTTGCTCCCTAAATATTTTAAATTAAAGTTGAAATAAAGCGATTCTATCCATTCTCTTTCTTGATCTTTGAATTCGCCTTTTTATCATCACATACTAGCTAACTACTACTTACCTATTTCTATCTGGATCGACATAGTGAAGCGATCAGAATTGATCAGTTCCCTAAGAACGCGCCATGCTTCCGCCTTATAGCTCCTATAGGGTTTCAATCGTACTGGAGTTGGACGTGACTCTTCCTAAGAAATAGTGGTCGAGGGGATCAGCCGTGGGCCGAGATCGGTAACGATTGGGCCAGAACCATGCTGGAAATACGGCCAGGTGCCGATCGTCTGTTTTTAATTAAAAACTTTAGGTAAATGGATTGGGTTAATGTCTCTTAGGGCGCGCCATGCCTTCATATTCCACTCAAAATTGCAGTAGCTTGTGCGCATATTTGGATCAAACTATGACTTTCGGAAGTTAGACGCCGCCGGTGTCTTCACCTTTCTAGACAATTCTGGTACCAACATACCCAACCTCAGAGGCATGGACGACGATCGATCGCCAGACCGTGCGGGTGTCAACAGTGCTCCTTACCACCATACCACGCACGCCCTCAGTAACTTCAAGAAAACAAAGCAAAATCTTTCCATGGTTTTGAATGCTTCTGTTAATGTTTAACATCATGCCGAGGTTCCAAGAAGAGAGAACATGGGAAATTCCTCTCAAGTTTATTTTTGAATGGAATTTACTAGGAATTTCAGGGGATTTTGGACAACTTATTTTCATTCTGTCTTTTTATCTTTGCCTTTAACTACTTCGCAACCTTATCTTCTACCTAACGCATTCTTAAATCTTCAAGGACTCAATTTCAGAAAAAATCTGCAGACCTGTTCGCAAGAAAGGCTCCAATATCATTGTGTCATTGCGATGTAAGAGTATTAGGAATAAAGAATGAAGAACAAAGCTCAATTTTGTCTGACGGTTTCTAAGGAATTAATTTTCTTCACTCGGCTTCAATGCTTTACAATTATTCTCTCATCAGTGAATGTCTCGTTCGTCTCGGTGACCAATCTCAACTGCTGGCTATTGTTGTCGATATGTACTTCATTTCAGAATCGCCTGCCGCCGTTCGGGCTCATCTGTGGATGTCCGTAGCCGCTCATCGATTTGTGCCGGACTTAATCAACATTATATGAGAGTAGAGCGACAAACAGACATCGTCGGGAACGTCGGTTGTATGTATGTGGGAGGCGGCAAATCAGCCTGATAGGATGATCTCATTTCATTGCTGCCCGGATGGACCACCATAGCGCAATAACAACGACCACTAGTAGTAGATGAACATAGTTACGCAACAATCTACGTAAGGACATTGAGAACGAATTGACCGAGTGTGATTTCTGGCAGCGGGAACCCCTTGTACCGCGTGGTATGGCCTCTAAGGAAGGAAGGGAAGGTGGTCGGCATTGGTCAGTCTCTTAAGGAGGCGCCATGCACTCGTACCCCTTTCAGAATCGTAGAGGTATGGTCAATGCGTATTTAGTCTACACAAGTCTACGACTTGTGGACGCCGGCTGTTGTTTCAGTCAGTGTCTTCTCCTCCCCAGACAAGTCTGGTATCAATTTACCCAGCTTCTGAGAGAGGGAGGAATTGGTTAGTGCCTCTTAACAGTGATATCTTGCTGGGTTTAGAATAGAGGAAAAGTTTATGCTCTATAGAAGGCAGACAGGACTTTCCATAACACATATTGGTTAAGAGGGATGGGGGTATAGGTAACCGATAATGTTTGGGTCGAGAAGGCGCCGGGCGACCTTCTGTCTACACGTAAATGTTTGCAAAATCAAGTAGTACAGTAGCGGATATGTCTTTTGATCACTCCCCGGAAAGGCCGCTTGGGCGCGTTCCAAAGCGGCTTTTTTAAATAACTCCCTCAAATGTCAACTATTCGTTGAAGGAGACACATGGTGAAGTGTAGCTGCCCAAGCTCTATCGTTTGGTATATAAAATATCCACACCTGATTTTTTTGAAATATTATCCCCTCAAAATCTCGCCTGGTCAGGTATCAATTCACCCGACCCCGGGTTGATGGAAGGTTCAAGGTTTCTTATGAATTTACGCTTGTACCGATCTTTGACTACCTGTCGATCAAGATCGAGCTACTGAGTTAAAATAAATGCATATTTTTACAAGTAATTGAGTTTCAACAGAGTTATTGAAAAAAAGCCGCTTTGGAACGCTCCGAAGCGTGTTCTTCGAGAAGTGATCAAAAGATATGTCCATTACTGTAGTAACCTCGGCGAGAGTAGAAAAGATAAATTATAGGAAAAGTTAAAAGTTAAAAGTAAAAGTTAAAAGTTGTCAACAATCCCACTATGATTTTCCTGAACATCCCATTCTTCTTTCCCATACATTTTTACATTTTAGAGTATGGCTGTCAGCAGTTTATATGATTCGGAAGGGCTTTACACACCTTGGTCAACGGAATTTGGTGAATACTGGTGCAGCCTCCCCATTCATACAGTGCGTTTCATAATTATACGCCACCCCCTATTTTGGTGGTTCCAACTTTAACGAAAGAGATGCAGTATTTTCTTTAATGCCATTTTCATCAACATGGAAAATAACCATGGAAAACGTTTTTTTGGAATTTATGAGCTAATGTGGTATTTTTTATATCCATTTTTTAATATCCGCAGGTTTTTGCGCCCAATGCGACACATTGGTTTCCTGTAGATTTATTAAAGATGCAGTTACAATCCGATTATAAAATTCGTTGATTATTCTTCCCTGTTTCCCCACCGCTGCTATCAAGCGGTTCCGTATTCCTGCGCGCGAGTTTCAAAGAATTTGTGTGCCAATTTTCACGCACTGCGCCAGTGACTCGCACCTGATCTCCGTGATGGTGGCTTAGTGATCTCTGTTCACATACACATCTCGAATTAGTATTCTCCAACGATTCTCTACTGTATAGCAATCCAGCCTACAAGCAACCTACTCTAATATCTCAACACTGTGGACTTAAGAGGATGATTAAGTCAAGCGCTATAGATGGATTTTCGCGTATTCCGGCTGAATCGAGAATTTTACTGTCCGGCACTGGCTCAGAAGAGGCATGTTTTGATCTGATGGCACTTTCTGGTAATTCTCTCCATCCAACTGTGTGTTAGTGAAGGTCACCTCGATCGTTATGATAGCACAAAAGGCGCCCCAACCCAAAAGTTAAGGTCCACCGAATCTCCTTTTTCTGAAAAATGAAGGTTTCTCTCTGTTGACATGAAAGTAACTTTACTGCCTGCCCTCTACTTTTAGAATGCCCTTTTTTGTCAAACCAAACTATCTGGAATGAGCCTGATCCATTTTCCAAATCTCTCTGGACATAATGGAGCAAAGCGATAAAATGCACTATGGTGCCCATCGCTGTTTGAGTTTCATTCTTAAAAATGAAGTAGAACCAGCTCATGCGACCTGGTCAGACAAGATGTCTACATCATTGCTAAACTGGAGATGTTCGACTTTTCGGTATAGCACTCTCCATGTAAACGAACAAGGGGATGGAATCTTCAAAACTAAGGGGATCTGACGCAGACTTGCGGTACTTTTGGGTGTAACTCTGTAAATTTTCCCCTAACCCTCACTGGATACCTGTCGCAAACAACTACTAGACATCTTCTTGACAAAGCCTTCGGAGCCACGCAAGTAGCCTCAAGCAGCGGGCCTGGAACAACCAACTTTTGCCGAAATCCAGCGGATGAATAGATCGACGCGGCTCAGAGGAGAAACTGCGGCTAGCTCTTCAGAAATGAGATGTGGAGCTAGAGGTATAGGTGCAGAACATCTACTCACAATATTAGCTCGTTTTATGAGAAACCAAAAACAGGAAGACTTTTTTTTAGCGTAAGGTTCCACTCAGCATGACATGACTAAAAAACGAAATTTTTTTATAAAAAATGCTAAATATATTCATGTAGCTGGAAAAAGTGTATAGCGTGGTTATTTTCCATGCTTCTTAAAATGAGATGTGAGGAAACACTGCACCTCACCCAACAAAGTGGGAACTACCAAAATAGGGGGTGGCGTATAATTATGAAACGCACTGTATATCTTCGAGCGCCCACCTTTGAAAATATTCTTACCTCTCCTATAAAAAAGAACAAAACAGGACAAAAACGAATATATGTGGAATAAAATACATCCAAAAACCGAAAAAAAAACGTACCTCTACACGAAGACCCGAATTGAGAGTAGAAACGTGAGGAAAGCATCAGGCTGTACTCCCTTCTTTTTCCTGTCTCCTTCTGCCTTTTCTTCATGAAAAAGAAGACTTTTGTGCTTTCAAGATTTGATTTGACGAAATATTTCTGTGGTGCTTACGCTGGCCGACTTCTGCGTGACGGAGATGATTCGATTTGGTCGCATAGTCTGACTAACGCCAGACGACGACTTGCTTATAATAATCGTCCTTGAAATACTGACTCAATCACAGAGCAGCCAGCGCTTATTCGTCACTCCGCACGCTACTACTCTACTGCTTTTACCCATGAAGCTCCTCTTATTTTGCCTAATTCTCTAACCATTTAGAAAAAATGGATCATACAGTAAATAATTCATTATTAAATTAAAATAATACGGCAATTTTTAGTTGGGTTCATGTTTTGTGCCCGGGTTGAATTTTTTTCTTTTTTTTGTTCACGTATGTGTAGACATGCGTCCAATAAAGTTGAAGTTAAAGTTAAAGTTTTGAAACAATTGGGTTGCAAAGAAAGCTCTGCTCCTGTCCCCTCCTTCCTGACACCGTTGAGCACCAAATTTGAAAGACAGGGAGAATAATCGACAAGTTGTAAGGTTAGGGTATATTACCACGAAAGTACCTGTGCGATAGTTCTTCCAGATTCCTGATTCATCATGAATCATGTCCCATAATGGTGCGCCAATCATGCTTCTACGATTCTGAGTAGAACGCGAATGCGCGGCGCACCCTTAGGGGAGGGCAAAGCAGGGTAAACCTGTATCCTTTCACTTCGGATATACCCTAGCGATATACCCTAGCGGTAAAGGTAGCGGCAATGGTAATGGTGAAGGTAATCGTGGATCACTCCCCGAATGGTGCGCCGCGCATTCGCCTTCCATTCAGAATTGTAGAGGTATGGTGAATATCTATTTGACCGATACGATAACTTGCGTGGGACAGCTATGTACCATACCGAGTCACTGTTTTTACCTTCCCAGACAGGTTTGGTACCAATTTACCCGACCCCGGAGGGATGGGAGGCTTGGCTAGCACGGGACGGGATCGATCGCTTGACCGTGTGAGTGTCAGTAGCACCTCTTACCACTACGAGAGCGCGGTTTAGGGAGAATTTCTCCTAGTGCCTGAGGGCATTCATTGTTGCATCGGAGAAATCTACCTCACGAGGCGACTTCTATTCAGCCACGAATGTAATTTGCGTTCGATTTTTTGACGCTACTCGTATAGATCATCAGTTATGCACAACGTTTTCGACGACACATCGGACGAGTGCGCTGTTGCCGCCTGAATGCCTCCCAACCACCACCAAGCCATTCAGCCGGCCGGCCGTCGGCCACCACCCGTCACCCCTATCGCTATTCTTGGAACACCCAGAAGTCCTTTATTTATTCATTTATTTTTCTTTGTTTATTTATTTATTTACTGCACATGGAAATACTCAACAAAAAGTGTAAGCTTCCAAATAAGTAGGCAACGACTTGAATCGGGATGAACAGCAAAGGCAAATTCTAAGCAGAATATGGAATCATCACTGAAGAAGTGGCCATTCGAAGTAGCCACTCGATTGTTGTAGTTCGTAAGTAACCAGATAGATAAAAGGAGATAGACAGAAAAATAGATCATCGGGGACAACAGTGAAATCGGTGAAAAATTACTAGAACCTAGAATTTGTTAAATTGTATTGCATTGTAGCCGTCGTATCAAGCAAGTTGCACTCACACCACTTTCCACTGAAACACCACTATTAAATTACTATTGATCAATTCTTCTCTTATTTCTAATTAGTCAATTTTTCCACAATTCCGATAGACTAACTGGTTAAGGGACTCCTATACCATAGCAGTACCTGAAGTCTCCAAGTTCTCTCTTTTCACAAACTCGTCATGATGTTATTATTGTGTCATGCTGTTATAACGAGCCAGGTTGTGACGACGATAGATTACTCGCAAAAACCACGGCTTAGGTGAGGTCCGATCCCGCGTCTGAGGCCCATTTGTTGTCTTGTGACGCTAGATCACCGACACGCATGTTCTTTCCCCTTAGGGTGATTTTTCACCTTGAGTCTCTAGCATCCATACCAAGCCAATTGATCTCTGCGTCATCAATCTTTCGTTGTTACAAGATACAGTATCGGACGTGCCGCAACGATAAAACGGCGCCGGCGGCGCTTTCTTGCGCGGAAACCGCTGCTTTTCTATATTTTCCTTGAAATTGAATTATTCATAAAACTAAGTATGTTCTTAAAATCAACAGATTGAGCTCTATCTTTACGTATACAAATTTCCCATATTTTTGTGAAACTTGTTAACAAGCGATTTTTTGATCCCTCGATTTTCGGTCCCTGGCTCCTTCGATTCCTCGATGAGAATACCAGATATTATATGCAGGTGTAACCTATTATATGCATGTGTAATCGATATTTCAGATTCGGCTTCATTCTCTCAACTGATTATGTACCCATCAAGGTTCAAAAAACTGATATTTAGACAAAGTTCTGATAAGTTCTGAACAAAATTGTTCCGTCGAGGAAGATGCCCGTAAAACCACTCCACCCTCGTTTCTGATTCCATCGAATCGCGTGTTCATCTGCCATCTAACAGCCGGCCACATCCGTCGAGAAGTTTGTTGAAATGTTCTGTCCGCACTACGGCTCTCTCTGCTCGCCTATTCTACACCCCAATTCTCCCTCTGATCAACTTACTAGGTCCTAAGGTCAATTATAACCAGAGAAATTAGTGAGCCAGTTTACCAACCTCTCATTTATTCAATAAAGAAGCACATGGAAATGTAGAAAAAAGGGCTCGTTTTGTCCTTAAATCTTATACAAGCCATTTCAGGCGAAAAAGCAACATTTTTCAAACCAAATTCCACGTTTTTCAGACCAAACTCATCACTTCTTAAACTAAATTTAACACTTTTCAGACCAAATTCAATGTTTTCAAACCAAATTCAGCATTTTTCAAGCCAAATTCAACGTTTTCCAAACCAAACTCATCACATTTCAAAGCAAATTTAACACTCTTCAGAATAAATTCAACGTTTTTCAACCAAACAGAACCTTTTTCAAATCAAATTCAACACTTTCAGATCAAATTTAACAGTGCTGAGATTGGTTTGAAAAACGTTGAATATGATTTTAAAAAATGTTGTTTTCCTGCTGCAAATGGTATGGAAGAAATAGCTGAGCCTCTCCGGGACTCAGCAGTGGGATAGGGAGGGGATAGCGAGGCTCTTGAAAGAATAAAAATAAAAAAAAGAATTAAACCCAACTGATATCGATTAAATTCTACTATAATATGACAATACAGAAAGCCAATTTAAATAATGAAATATTCCTTACCGGCAAAAAATCCTCAAAATTGGGTAATTAAACCAAGTCACTTCACACATATTCCTCCTTTATCCTATCTTATTAGTCCTCTCCTCGCTCCTCAGACATTTCTAGCCGGGGTATCTAACGGAAAAGTTCTCCAGAATTAAGTTCTATTATAGTGCAAGCATGCGGAAGACCAAACCGAATAATAAAATATTTCTGACCAGCACAAAATCTTCAAACTTGGATAACTAAACCAAGGCAATTCTCACATATTCTTTCTTTATCATTTCTTATTAGTCCTTTCGTCGTTCCTCAGACATTTCTTCCCGGGATATCTAACGGAAACGTTCTCCAGAACAATCGAGGCTTGTTATGGTGTACTTTCTCGTTCGGCGAACTACTCTATGTACCTCTAAGCACCTGACGCTCAACCACTTAAATTACCTGTGCACTGCACTTGTGCTGCCCCGACGTATTGAATAACCGAGCACGAGCCATGTACGCAGCCAACTTCTCAGCCCTTTGTCTTTCAATTTTTCATTTTTTCAGTACTTTTTGTAGTTTCTCCTCCAGATGAAGCTTAATCCTCATTGACTTCGACGCTAATGCCAACATTAAACACGCAGTACGGAATGCATAAGCAATGAGATAGCTTCAAAGTTGGCAATTTCGAGAAGACAAGTGTATTTTAGTCATAGAAAAGCTAGTGGGTGAGTTATTGAGAACTTATAGGGCGATAACTCTAAAAAAAGCGGTCGGGAAATTCGACTGCAATGATAATATGCATCAACAGCCTGGAACATGTGCATGGCGCATACCCGATAGGTACATATTCCCGACATGAAAGTATTCTAATCTTGTGTGACTATCTCTTCTGATGTTATATTGTTTCTCATCTATAAACACTGGAAAATCGTTAATTTGGAAGTTTTCATTGTTATGATAGAACGTGCATGGTGCAGTGGTGAGAGGCGCTACCGTCACCCGCACGATCGAACGATCGATCCCGGCCCGGGCTATCCAAACCTCCCTCATGCCTCCTGGGTTAGGTTAGGTAAGTTGGTATCATAGTTGGCTGGGAAGGTAAGGACAAGTTTTTTCACCCAGATAGGTAAAGTATTTAATTGGCCGTCGGTTCGAATTCCAGCGGGGTTTTTTTTTTAAATTCCAGCAATTTTTTGGACAAATCGTTATCGATCTGCTCGCCTCATGGCGATCCCGTCGACCACTATTTCTTACGAATAGTCACGTTTAACTCCTACAGGACTAAGAACACTTCCAAATTTCTTCCCCAGGAACGACAAGGTGAAGGCGGTGGGATGTTAAGAGGTGCTATTTTCACCAACACGGCCAAGGGATCAATCCCCTCCTAGGCTAACCGAGCATTCCATCCCTCCGGGGTTGAGTAAATTGATACCGAACTAAGGTGTGATAAGGTGGAGATAAATAATGTTCTCCTAATGATGGAGTTGAAAAAGACAAAAATATTGGAAAGGAAAAGATTATAAAATGATTTGTAGACCCAAATGTTCATCGGTCACTCTATATAATTTTTCGGAACCGTAAAGATTAATCATTATCTGTATCACCGGTGGAAACCTGTCCTAGTAAAGACAAAATTATTTCTTTCTGGGACAGCTTGGTACGATCAATCCCTGCCCAGGCTGACGAACCTCTTCATCCCTCCGAATTTTTAGTAAATTGTTACCAGAATTGTCTGGGAAGGTGAAGGCATTGACTGGAACAATGGATATCCCTCAATTAACTGTAGAGAATAAAAACGCGTTCACCACGACTCATAGACTCCGAATGAGACACAAGTGCATGGCGCGCTCTTGCGGAAGTGATCAGTTCCAATCACTTTTCCTTTACCGTGTTCTGATTTTTCCTTCCCGTCACTCAACGCAAACGTCTCGAAGACATCATAGATCGCTGGACGGTGGCCTCTTTGCACTTGAATTGCAATTTTCACCACGCCACGTTTTCTCTAATCCCACCTAATAGGCCTCCTCGTGTGTGTGACTCGACGCACTTAGTGGCTCAGCAGCATTCTCCACCTCTCTCCAGCCATTCTCTTGTGGTTTTGATTTCTTCTCAGGCGCTCTTCTACAATCCGGAACTAAGCGGCTTTTCCCACGGACTCTTTGATTTTATTTGTTCATTTATTTATCTTTTAAAACCCGAAACAATCCGAGTGGGTATTCCAAGTCCGACTGTCACTAAACCTCAATATAGTGTTGAATATAGTGGAACCAGCCAATCAAGGGCCTGCAGGGCCCAGATTCATGAACGGACGAGCGGTCTCCGAAACCGCGACACAGCCACAACCAGACGGCAGAGTCGACGAGGGATTGCGTTTAGCATAGGAAGTTCAGGATAAGTAGAGAAAGGGGCACCATTCGGGCTATATCTCGGGGTTTATCGGGGATTTACCAATGATGAATCTGGGCCCAGGTCGCCAAATGAACTAATGAATAGTAGGAAACATATATAAAACATTTATAAACATTAATAGTAACAAATAAAACGAAGAACAAAAAGCATGCATCAAAAGACGGCGAGAACTGATGAAATACGTAACTGGGAGTACGGTAACGTGCGATCGCGGCGGGACCCTAGAGTTGGCAAACAGACACTAGTAGGATAGAAATGTTTCAGCTAGACACCAAGGTTGATATACCCAAATGTATTACGGCACACGTCTCGGCGCAATCGACTTCTTCAGAGCCTCAAACTTATCCGAGTCTATTTAACCAAGTTAGAGGCACTGAGCCATAATAAATCTCGGTATATCAACCTTGGAGTCCAGCTGAAGCATCACTTTTCCACTATAATGGTACTGGGTTCAACTACAACAAAAAATAGAGGAAAAACCGACGGGAACTTATTTCGCATCCCAATCTTCATGAGGAGAGTTTTCGAAGAAATATTCATGCATCAGGGTCCAGATGACGTCTCCGGGTAACCGATGATTATCAAGGGTCACAGCGCTCTGCAGCCATTGTAATCCGCTGCTGGAACTCTTCGAGCTTGCGCAATTCACCAGCAATTCAACGTTGTTCCGTGTAATTACTTCTAACTACAGCTCATTGGCTCAGGCAGTATCGTCAGCTTACACTTTTACTGATTCATTTATTTCTACGCCTGCAGAACTTACCAAAAGTTATGCAAAAGACAGCAAGAAAATAAAGTAAAACTAGAAGGTTTCGGCGTTGATCAGTCCGCTAAGGACGCGCCTCGCACTTGTGCTCCATTCAGAATCGTCGAGACATATCAACTGCGTATTTGGCCTAAACAATGATTTGTGGGGCTAGCCGCTATGCCAAGTCAGTGTCTTTACGTTCTCAGACAAGTCTGATACCAATTTACCCGACACCGGAGGGATGGAAGGCTTGGTTAGCCCGGGCCGGGATTGATCGCTCGACCATGCTGGTGTCAGTAGCGCCTCTAACCACTGCACCACACGGAGCCTCAAGAAAATGACGTTCATAACGTGTAACTTAAGAAAATAAGGTACTACACATTATCATTTACACACATTGAAATATTTCGAATTGTTTTTGTTCACAATTTTATAGAATAGAATATAAAATGTTTGCGATTTTATGATAGAATATATCAAGGGTATCGTTCATGTCACGGTTACCATAGTTGATCATGAGACAGACACTTTTATTCCGTAATACATTACTGGTTCTGCACAACAGAGATAATGAAATAAAAGAAAAAGAAAACAGAGAGAAGGAGAGAGAAAAGAAAAGAGAAAACAAATTGATAGCGTGCGAAGAGGAGAAGAAAAGTCAAAAAGGCTACAATTTACCCGATATAACTATTCATATTTCCGATTCACTTTATTCATTTTATTCTTCGTCCACCTTTGCTGAGACACATTCTTGCCAGATCACTCTCATCTACCTCATAGAATGATTTTAGTGATCATATCGAATCCGATTACTTTAGCGAAGAAACGATTTCTAAGCTTTCTTTTTGTTTCAGATTGCGCCATGCACACCGCCTCCGATCAATTCGCTGGGATACAACTGAGAGTGGCAGCCGACAGCCGTAG
The DNA here is from genome assembly GCA_030553155.1 of Nippostrongylus brasiliensis. NCBI lineage: Eukaryota > Metazoa > Nematoda > Chromadorea > Rhabditida > Heligmosomidae > Nippostrongylus > Nippostrongylus brasiliensis. The sequence goes on along the minus strand of CP130736.1, from coordinate 5,220,161 downwards.
ATCTCCTCATGAGTGATTCGCCATAATCAGACAGTTTTGAAGTATTTCTCGAGTTTATCTCCAGCTGCTTTTTCTTTTTTTCTGAATGGCAGCTTCCTTTTCGCTGTTTCCGCTGTTGTTTTGTCAACAGAGCACGATATTTGTATTCCGGCATCCGTCACGGCTTCATTAAATTCGCCGTTGTTTTGCAGCATAAAGCGGGTAAATGAGGCGGAAATCGTCGTATATTCCTCTAGGCTGCATTTTGTCTGATTGATATTTATTTTGTAAATTTGGCTGCAGGGAAAATAAATTTGGGTTCGGGGAAACCAGGAGGCAATTGCTGTCATTTTTTCGTATCATTTCGCAATCACCAAACTTTTCAGTAAGACAGAGTATTCCTTTAACACCTTTTTTGAATAATTTTTCCAGATGATTGGCTTACTGCTGGGCGGGTTGGCAGCTAATTAACCCGAGCGACGTTTCAAAAATAAATGACAGCGGCGGCCTCTAATCAGCACCGCGATCCTAGACGAACCAACGATGACGCTTTTTCACGCAATTTAGAATTTTTCACGGGACTTAGAATTTTTCACGCAATTCAATTTTGAGACGATTTTTAGGCCTTTCAGATCGCTATGATCCCTGTCACGATTGACTTCCTTGTTAGGTTATTTATTTATTTATTTATTCATCTATTTATTTACTTATCTTTTATTTATCTGTTTATTTATTAATTATTTATTTTTTATTTTAAAGGCACACCAATGCCAGTTCAGTGGACAAACATGTCACGGCTTAACAATGATCATAAGAACATTTACAGAACATTCATATAAAAGCATCAAAATAGTAGTGCCCGCGTGGTGCAGTGGTAAGAGGTGCCACTGACACCTGCACTGTCGAGCGATCGATCCTTGCCCAGACGAATCAAGCCTTCCATCCCTCTGTGGTTCGGTAAATTGGTACCAGACTTGTCTGGGAAGGTAAAGACACTGACTTAGTATAGCGGCTGGTACCCGCAAGTGATTGTATAGGCCTCATCACTCACCATGTCTTTACAAATCTGAATAGAGGACGAGGGCGTGGCGCAACCTTAGGAGACTGGTCAACGCCGGTACCTTGACCTTTTTATCTTTAACATCAAAATATTTGCACATCAATGCTGAGGCTCAAAGACTACAAAATTTAGGAGGCCATAGCTTAATTTAAAAACAAGCAATTTAAACACAATTAACGCTCAAAGAGCTATTTAGCTTAAATTATCAAACTATTTATTTAGCATATTTGGGTTTTAAACGTCAGAAAGATAGGACCAGGAAGTTGAGCAGGGTATTAGTCATTTTTTGTGAATAAATATTTCACATAAAACCTCGAAAGATTGAAGAATTGATTAGAAGGATAGCTTACTTTTTTGGTTTTTTTTCTACAAATTTCGGCGGCCGACTAGTCCATATAGTAAATAAATAGATCTAGGTGCTCCGCCAATTTTCGACTTAAGGCATTTAAGTGACTAATAATCGTTGTGTCACGACAACCTGCCGTCACAGAGCAATTATGGACAGATGTCCGCTTTGCGCAACAACCTTAGGCCGGTAGCGATCCACCAGAGAAGCCCGGCCAGCAGATCGTCTCCAGTTTCTGCCCCAGTAGCTGGCTAGGGCCGGGCAGCGGCTCTCAGCAGGGTGCCACTACTACGAGTTGTTTGTTCAACACACAACACCTATTAAGAGTCGCAAAATTCGCTTCGAGGCCAATTTAAGTGGTCCCAGCCACCACCGGGTCCCAGCCACCCGTGGTGAGACGCGTTCTCCAATTTCCACTTGTTCCATAAATGCTTTAGCCGTCGACGGCCTAGTAACGATGGGTAGGAGAGAGGTGTTTAGCCCGTTTCTTAGTTGTTTTCTTGTTTACTAGAGCAAATACTAGAAAATTCTAGAAGATTTGCGAGCGTGGGACATTCTTCAATCTTTTTTCCCGCAAAACCGAGCTTCCCCTGTCTTATTGAGAGCCTTTACTACAGGGTGTCCCAAAAAGATGTATACACTGTTTGAAATGCCATAACCTTGCCGAAAGTGAACCAATCGAAACGATTCATAGCTTGGATGAAAGCTAAGGAAAAAGAAAATTTTCTGGTGTGTGTTTGGTGAGGATTGTGCCATGTACTCGACCGAGGCCTCGGAATTTCGGACCTGATTGATAGTGCATGGCTTATATGCTTGCTCTATTTCGGTCTTAAACAGCTGATATTGCTGCTATGAGTTACTTCTGATGCAGTAGACACATCGAATTGCTGCAGCTTTTGGTTAAACATGGAACAACATCAATATCGATCAATAATTGTAACCGCTGTTAGAGAAGCTAAAACTCTTCCAGCAGTGATACAATCACAAGAATAGGATTCAGAGGAATGAAAAATGTATGAACCAAGAAGATTGCGCTATGCACCTCTTCGAATCGTCGGATTCTAGACTTGATTGAAAGGTCACGGATAACGTGCTTGTTCTACTTTGGTTGCCAACAGGTGATATCGCTGATACGCGTTTCTCTTGATGCAGTAAACATAGAAACATCAAAACATAACAATTTTAACAACATAACAGTTGCTATTACATGCTTATTACAAGAGTCTTGGGTTTTTGAACTGAGTGAGCCGTATTGTGCAAAAGCATCTTAAAGTGCATGTTAAACTTGTTACGTTTTGATGTTTTTATGTTTACTGCATCAAGAGAAACGCATATCAGCGATATGACCTGTCGGCGACCAAAGTAGAATAAGCATCTTATCCGTGAACTTTCAATCAGGTCTAGAATCCGACAGGTGCATGGCGCAATCTTTATGGTTCATACATTTTACATCGCTCCAAATTCTTTTCTTATGATTGCATCACTGTTGGAGGAGTTTTAGCTTCTCAAACAGTGGTTACAATTATTGATCGATATTGATGTTGTTCCACGCTCAAACAAAAGCTGCTACAAGTCGATATGTTTACTGCCTCAGAAGTAACTCATAATAGCGATATCACCTACTTACGACCAAAGTAAAGCAAGCATATAACCTATGCACTATCAATCAGGTACAAAATCCTAGTCCACATTCGAGTACATGGCGCAATCCTCACCAAACACTCACTATAAAATTTTCTTTTTCCTTAGCTTTCATCCAAGCTATGAGTCGTTTCGATTGGTTCACTTTCGCCAAAGTTATGGCATTTGAAACAGTGTACACATCTTTTTGGGACACCCTGTATTGCTCTACCAGCCACTTAGCGGCCTTCAGGGCGCCAAATGAACTAAGGAATAATAGGAAACGTATATAAAACATTTATAATAACAAATAAAACGAAGAACAAAAAGCATACAGCAAAAAACGGCGGGAAACTGTTGAATTACGTCACTGGGAGTACGGTAACGGGCAATCGCGGCGGGACCCTATAGTTGACAAACAGTTTAAAAGAAGGATGTACCCTTTTATCACTGCTGTTTTTTTCATTTTTGTTCAGTTAGTTGCTAAGTTACGGAACCGATATTTTGAATAAATAAAAATGGTGCCAATTATTCGAGAACGTACCTCACTATCTCTGCTTTCCTCCAGTAATGCTGCTTTTTACCCATTTTGGGATTCTTCCCTCATTTTCGAGAAACCAGCTCTGAAATCTATTCATTTTTGATGCCCTTTTTTGGCTATTCCAATGTTTCTTCTTGGAAGTCGTCAGCCCACCAGCTGCCATTGCTACCAACTTGCGCCGGATTAGTTTTCTATAAACACCCAGCTCACATCTGGTCCTCATTATGGAAGCAACTGTCTAACCATAAATAAGGAGTGCTGCTCCACTAAGAATAGCCTTTGTCAAGCGTCTGCAGGACCCAATTTATTCTCAAACTCTTCGGCTACCTCCTAAGGTAATGGGCTCGTGGGTTAACCATCAATTCCTTGCTTTATTCCTTAATTTCATTTTCATTTATTTACTCCTTCCTTAACGATTTTTATTTGTAGGTTACCTTAAATTTTTCTGTTTTTTTATTCCTTATGCTACTCTATTTCTGAATGGGGATGAAGGAATGAATTTAAAAGGGTAGGTTGCTCACATCTAAATTTAGAACATACGGCGTTAGCTAGGAACTTTTAACACTCGGTTTCATAGTCGCCGCTTAATTTCGTCATTGTTAGGTGAAAAAATAGAAAAATAAATACGAATAAATAAAGGCGGAGTGGACCTACCCCCAAGGAGTGCGTAGGCCAGAAAGCAATGGTTCCTCAACTCCTTTTTATTCCACTAGATCCATGGTCTGACCTGAAAAGTCAACTTATTCTACATCAAAGAGGAATTTATTTGCTTCACTTACCATTCTGAATTCCTTGCACCGTTTTTCTTTTTTTTTTCAGTTATCTTTCAAACAGTAGAGGTAAATTAGCTTCAAAGTGATCAATGAAATAAAGGGTAAAGGAGGCGAAGAGAAGACAAAAGAGAAAAATCGAAAAACAATGAAATGTTGACGAAAAGGTAAAAGAGGTGAAACATAAAAATGGAGGTCCTGTTCCTGTTAGGGCTAGGCAACGAAGTGGAGCGGACTTGAAGGTGGGCTGCCGATTGATTTTCCGATTGATGAACGGAACGGTGATCTAGGTCGACTCAGTTGATCTCGTCTTTCTGAGTTTTTCGTGAATCCCAAGATTTCTGGGTATGTTTTACCCTGCGATCTGAGGTCGACTCCGATAGAAGTTGCTATAGACAAAGGACACTCGTCTATTGGAAATGCATTGTTTTGCGTGAGCCACTCTTTCAGTACCGAAGATCACACTGGGTGATGTGGTTGAGCTCGTCCTTGTATACAATCATTCCTGGATTGGTAGAACCTCGATTAGCTCGTTCTTCCCTTCAAAATCTCTCCCCAACTCCTAATTTCATTTTCTTAATTTTTCTTTCCCTACATTTTTCCTGAGCAATATCTTTAGACGTTTTGCTGAACAGCGCTCGCCCGATTGTTCTCGTTGTTCTACTGTTTTTCATAGGTATTTATAACTATTTTTTGCGCACTGTAGTGGGCTTGAGCTGATTACCCAGATAATTGCTTTAGTGCTCCAGGCTGACTACTCGCCAGGGTAACAAGTCTTCTTGCAAGGGTAACGTGACCTCTTCTATCGATAACTATTTCTCTTTTCTGATTTCTGCATCTATATTATTATTTTATAGCATTGTATTGAAGGGAAGGCAAGAGTATTGAAGGCAACGCCTTTTTAACATGTTTGAATCAATAAAATAGTAAATAAAAAATACCTATACCTCCCCCACACAAATTGCTACACCTTTTTGCCTGGATGCCCATTGGCAACAACAGTCAGCAGCATTAAATTAAGAATTTGAGCCCTTCTATTGGAAAGAAGTTGCAGCTAGTGTTCGAAATATAGTAATGTCTTATCTTTTTAACATCTTCCCTTTTGTTCTACTATTTTCTTTTTTCGATGAAGTAGAGAGGAAAGAAGGGGAAGAGAAGACAAAAGAGAAGAATCGAAAAAATGAAACGTCGGAAAGGTAAAGAACATCAAGTCAAAGTCAGCGGCTAATTATTCCAGCTTATGTTTCTTCGAATTCCTGCTATTCTTCTTCTATTATAATGCGTTGTGGATTTCTCCAAACTCACAACATAGTAGTTACCATACAGAGAGGGTATTATCAGCTCCGCTTTTTTGAAAATTGTTACTAAATTGTTTACTAAAACTGAAATTTGTCAGTTGGGGGTTTGTTGTTTTTTTTTTCTCGTGTCTGAACAGCATTTCTGTTTAACTAACACATTTTTCTCATTCAGTAGCACATCCATGTTTTCGGATATAACAATAAATAAATAAATATATCGTTTTATCTCTTCGACATCTTCCCATTTTAATATGCTATTTTCTCTTTTCGACATCGTCAGTTCTACCTGGGCCCAGATTCATGAACGAATGAGTGGTCTCCGAAACCGCTGCGCAGCCAGAACCAGACGGCAGAGTCGATGAGAGATTGTGTTTAACATAGGAAGTTTAGGATAAGTAGTCAAAGGTGGCCGCTGTTCAGGCTATATCTCGAGGTATATCGGGGGTTTACCAATGATGAATCTGGGCCCTGCTGTATCAACTCCCTATGCCCTGGGGGGCTCCAACAACAACACCCTTCAGTGGGAATAGATTAGCTCATCCGGCATGCAAATCTCTGTGTGTTCGTTACCATGGAGTCGTCGAAGAGAACACATCGTTCTGACACCTTCGACCACCCCTCCGGCGAACGCAATAATAGCTAACTAGTCACCACTAATAGCGTAATTACCCTCGAAGCCTCTTAGGCCTTTGGGGCGCCAGTTTACCTTCTCCTCAAGTGTATCTTTGTTTGAATGAAGAAGTTTTTAGCCTCTGTGCTCTGTTCTCTTTCCTAAATCCCCATCTTCTCTCTTAGGTCATTTTGTGATTTCTTTGTGCTCTGCTGCTCAAATCGTGTTAAATTGATCAGGTACTAATGAACACCTGAAAGGTAGCCATATTTTCTACAATAAAAAGAGCAAGAGTATTAACATTCGAAGAAAGTGGGTTAGAGCTAATGACTCTGACCGGAATGAATAATTGTTGACAAAAGTCCAAAGATTCAATTCGCATCAAATCGATCGAAGATCAATCATAATCTTATTTCCTCTGACAAACGAAAATATTCTATTAAATACAACCGGCTCATATCTTGATCGAATTTTGATCGAAACTGTTAGAAATACTGGGAAGAAATACGTAGCTATCTATCTTGAAGTCGAAACCTGTCCTAGGTTGGTAGAAAAGGTGAAAGTTAAAGGCCCCAGCGTTGATCAGTCCCCTGAGGGCATTCATGTTTCATTCAGAATCGTCCAGCCAAATGCATATTCGGCCTATACAATGACTTGCTGGGGCCAACCGCTATACCAAGTCAGTGTCTTTACCTTCCCAGACAAGCCTGGTATCAATTTGCCCGACCCCAGAGGGATGGAAGGCTTGGTTAGCCCGGGCGGGGGCCGATAGCTCCACCGTGCGAGTGTCAGTAGCGCCTCTTACCACTGCAACATGCGAGCCCTTGGAATGTTGGAAACCCTTTGTTATTGTCCTTCTATTTAGTACAAGGGCACGCGTGGTGCACTGGCAAGAGGCGCTACTGACACCCGCACGGTCGATCGATCCTCACCCGGGTCAAGCAAGCCTTCGATCGCTCCGGGGTAGGTAAATTAGTATCATACTTTCCTGGGAAGATAAAAACACTGGCTTGGTATAGCGGCTGGCCCTCTCGTAATCCAAACACGCATTCACCAAGCCTCTACTATTCTGAATTGAACATGAATGCGCGGCACGTCCTTCAGGGCTGATCAACTCCGGCACCTTTACCTTTACCTTCACCTTTATTTAGTATAAGTATTTTGGAATCTCCTAGACGTCTCCTACGCCTCCAGCCGATCTGAAAGAAGTGCTGACGTAGTCACGATGCTGCTGCGAAGTGAAACGGAGATTAAATCCGCACTACATTTCCCATACTTATACAGCAGCCGTCATTTCACGCCCACCACCTCCTCGTCGTCCACTTTCGTCCTACGTTTAGTTGGAGATTCTTGACGGCTACTGATCGATCCCGTATGATTATTGACTGAGCTGTTGCTGATGGCTGTTTCGAGCCGGCAGAGAGCTCGAAGAGCTCACTGCTGAGCTTCTTAGGGAGGTCGTACAAGGTGTACGCAAATATTTGCGCGCTCGTGCACTGCCCTCGTTGCTAATAGGTTAGATCGACATCGTTGCTCGGCTTGTTCAAGCCTCATCCCCACTGGCCGAAATTCTGCCGAATTTTCTCGTCTCTTCTCGTTTTTCAGAGCCGTTGAAATCTGCCGCCGCGATCGATTTGATATTCGAGTCGAGATTGTTTTTCCGAGTCTCGTTAAATGCAAATTAAAGCCGCCGTTTACTTTTCGGTGGCTGTATGAGCGATATGAGCGAATTCCGTTGCATTAACTGCAGTTGCTGGGACCCCTCCTCTTTACCAGAGAATTTACCAAAGAACTAGACTTCCTTTTTCCTTCAGTTCTTCTGTGGTATATTCCCTTGTTGTATTTCCAAGCTGAATCTGTTGGTATTGGTAGGTGAGCATCGCGGTGGATTTCTAACATATGTCTACTTAATTTTGTTAACGGTAAGGAAACGTTAGCCCGAATAAACTGTAATATCAATCTTGGTTTTTGGCTTCAAGTACCAGACTTTCCACGTTGTTTTTTTTTTTTGAGTGCACGTGGTACAGTGGCAAGAGGCGCTACTAACGCCCGTACGGTCAAGCGATCGAGTCATTTATGTGTACGATTTGTTGATAATGGCACCTGTATTTGATTCCGAAAAAAGGACAAAAATTCAAAAAAACGGTAGTAGTAAGCAGTGATAATAAGAATACGTACTCAAAAACGATTTGGTTCCCAATGTTTTCTCTAATTAACCTCTCCGGGCTAACCAAGCTTTCCATCCCTTCGGTATCGGGTAAATTGTTACATATGTCTGGAAAGGTAAAGACACTGAATTTGTATAGCAGCTGGCTCACGCAGGTCATTGTATAGGCCAAATACGTATTCACCCAGCCTCTACGATAGTGAATGGAAGATGGATGCGTGGCGTATTCTTAGCTGACTGATTAAGGATGTTCACTTTACCTTCACCTTTTACCTTTTATTATCTTTTGAACATTCTTATGGAATCTAATTGAGTTAAGAAATCCTCAAATAGTCTGGAAAAATGGCGGTCGATCATCTAGCCAATAGAGCACCTGTCAATGAGGATGGCAGTAGGGCGGTAACTAAGGCAATTGGACTTTGGGACCTTTACCAACCTGATATTGGAATTAGTATTTCTTAGTTTTCATCTTTCTTACCTAGAGCTTCCCATATCTACCCAATTTCTCACCTGTACGGTAACCGTAGCGTCGTACTGCACTTACTGTGAATTTCTGTGTTTCTGGTGACGGTGGAATGGTCGAGAGATCAGTCTAAAATAAAGAACGGTACATCTCTATACTGAGCCAGGCTACACCTATTGACTTCATACTTATCTTTTATTTACTCTCCTTTATTTATTTATTACACGCGCATGGCATGTGGTTCATAAAAAACTCAATGGTGAAAAAAACACACAATGGTGCAGAACCAACGCTGTTAGTGCTAAAATGCAAGGTGATTGAAAAAAAAGAAAGGTAAATTAGAGTTACAGCAAATGGTTTTGGTTCCTGGTGTTTTTGTTTTTTTAATGTTTGCATTTATAATTGGCGCGTCATTATGTGGCAAAATAAATAAATAAGTAAATAAAAGTAGAGGCCAGAGATGTATAAAAGCAAAGGTACATGACAATTGAGAAAGAAAGAAGCACCAGGAATTAGCTGATGACTATCCCGGAAGGTATCTCCAACCAGAAGACTCAAATTTGCCAAGTGTAATAGGAATTCGAACTGATTTGCTCAATCTCTTGTTGTCCTACTCTCCTACCGTCTAACTTTTGCTGTGTTGTCCCAGCTGTTCCCGATACTTCTCGATGTCGGATACCGGCCCCACGACCCCTTCTCCCCATATACCGGATGAGGTTACAAGTGTCTGTCGAGGTGTATTCACAGTTCTGTGCATGTCACTACCATAACAATAGATGCTCCAATGTTTATTCAGCAGACACGGTGGCTCTCGCCTCTGCTAATAGCATGTGTGTTCCGCTATTTCTCCACCGGGTAACAATAGACCCGGCCAGGGTTTATTTACTCTAACCTTCACACCATGTCACGCCCATTGAGACCTGCCTGACGTCGTTGCACACTTTTCTCACCCGTCAGTTCTGCGCTCTTAGACGTCTTGTTGCTTAGCAATTTTGAATTCAATTATTTCCGTGCACTAAAATGTTTATTGGGAACGGAGTACCACAACTTTTCCTTAAGGATGAAGGGAAGCCCCTAAATTTTAATTATTAACCTCGAAGAAATTAATTGCAAGGACGGTTTTCTATACGAGAATTTCAGATGAATTTCTGCAATGAATTTTCTATTTAGTTTTAGACAATAAAATAATATGAACTGTGAGACGATACCGTACCTCTTTCATACCGTATCTGTCCATTTTGGGCGTCCCAATGACTTCTTCTTCTGTTCCAGGTACAACAACACCACCACTAACAGGGAGTCTTTCCCTGCTAGGTTTTCCTCTTCTCCTTTACAAATATAGGTAGGGGTTGCACCACCTTGCTCAATTTGTATCATAAATGATCGGTAAAGGCAAGCTGATCGGCGTTAACCAGACTCCTGAAAGCGCGCCATGCATTCGTTTTCCTCTTAGAATCGTAGAGACATGGTGAGTGGCTTAGACAATGACTTGGGTGGGCCAATCGCTGTTCAACTCAGTGTCCTTAAATCTCCAAGCATGCATGGTATCAATTTACTCGACCCCGAAAGGATGAAAGGTTCGGTTAGCCTAGGCGAGGATCGATCACTCGACCGTGTGAGTCGAAATGGCCCTAACTACCTCACGGCTTGCGATGTCCAGTGATGTCATTTTTGATGTCTTGTTCCTTCTTTTCACCGAGCTTTATCTTTAGCCGATCTGTGTGCAAAGGTACGGTAGCGGGGCCGGAAAGCAGTTAAAGATAGCGCCGACGTAGTTATTTCCGTTGAAGATGTGCTCTGACTGGCACATCGTGCTCACAGCTCGCACAGCCGACGGTAAAAGCTCGAACGAGCCGTCAACCACCACTTGAACTCTGGCTCAGTTTCGTCTATCTCTCCTGTCACTGCTTAGATGATTGCCTTTAGATGTTCTGGATCCAAGGATGAAGTACAAAAATCTACCTAGATTTCCTCGGAAAACCGCATACTCTTAACTCGCTGAATTTCAAACTTTTAAAACATAATACAAATAAAATAAATAAATAATACCTATATGTCAATTTGTCGGGGTGTATCTCGGGGTTTATCGGGGGTATAGCAATGATGAATCTGGGCCTTGGAGTATAGGTATAAATAGCAGGTGGTTGGGTTTGGATTGAACTATGATCTTCAACGGAGTTTTCGACCGTTTCGAGGCGGGTAAAACCTCCCTTGGAGATTATAACTAGAGCTAGATCCATTAGCCTCAGGTAGGTACCCGAAATGGATCAAACCGATCAGAGTCAGTTGACAGCCGTCAGCTAATCTCCTATTATTATCGGCACTACGGGCGACCTAGGTCGAGATCTGGCTGAGCGCCATAGCTGACGGTGTAGTGTGGTGTGAGATTTTCCCTTGGAATTCTTGACGGGGACGACAATTAGCGCCGTCCCGTCCACACCTCCTTGTTCCTCCATCTAGGCCTAGCCCCTACCGGTGAAGGCGAGAGGAGGCCACTCCTCCTCTGCCCATTGTTTCGGTACGGGGTCGCTATAATTACCAGTGCACTCAGCCGTTCTTACATTGGTTCTTTCTCCTTCATTGTTCCTCTGGGAAGGTCTGAATCGAGCACTTTCGAGGTTACGGTAGGTTTTTTTGAAATTTTGCGTGCTAGTTGAAGTACTTTTTGAATCCGCTTTTGAAGTCCTCAATATCGTTACGTTCACCGACCAACAATAGTTTTGAAAGGCCCACTGGCGCTGTTCCAACAATAATTTCAATATTCCTAAATTCCTTTTCATCTGATTTCCTCCCTTTTCATCCTCTTCTTCCTTTCATTTCGCTGGTTCATTTTTAACACTTGATCTCTCAGTGCGCTAGAACTGCACTGCAGTATTACTACTCTTATTGTCACATGATATTTGTTAGAGAATCGATCAATAATCGATTTTCAAAGGTGCCTGATTTCTTTTGCCGGCTTCCATGTTTCCAGACGGTCCGTCGTTATCTTGAGTGATTCCACTTCAAGCGCCCTCTACCGGCTTTTCCGACAGCTTGTCGAGGTGTTCCGGTGCGCTTGAGACATCTCGGCCAACACACTTGCAACGTTTTTTTAATTTCACTAATTTAATTTAATTCATTAACAAAATTGAATATTATGGCAAGGTAAGAGGCCAGGATTATTCCATGGGGAATGTTTCATTCAGTTCTATTTATTAATGCAGCTCTCCTCTCTGATTCACTGAAATTTCAGAAAAGGTTCTATTCCCTGGGCTTATTTATTTATTTATTTATTTATTTATTTAAGACGTGATCAAGTCACGTAGGAATGGAAATCAACCTGAATAAGCTTAAAGTTGTGCTATTTATTATTTTTTCCTTCTTTCCTTTTATTTTTCCTATCCCTCTCGGAGCTAACCCGAATTCTCTGCAACTTTTCGTCACTATTATTTACCCATGCCGTAAAAAACCACCCCTCGCACGTTGTCTAGCAAAAGAGAAGCCGGCTAGTGCCAAAAAAGAGGAAGGTATTGGGAATCTAGGTGTAAATGGACAGTAGGCGTCAATGTTGACCGCTTTTACCTTACCTTTTACAAGCCGACAAAGCTCTTACCCAGGTGTGATACTGGAGGGTCAGCTCCCGACTGATACCGGTTCTCTTGTAAGGAAGACCTGAGGTATAGCATACCCTTTTTTACAGTATACCGCACTTTTTTTGCCGAAATGTGCCGTTTTGGGGTCCACACGTGGTGGCGCGAAAAAATCGCTCGTCAATAAGTCGCAAGAATGTGGGAGATTTTTATCTGATAAGGTAGAGCTACGGCTGTTGAGTTCATACTTATTCTAATGAATAAAAACATAATGCAGTGGTTAAATAAGAGAAAATAAATCAATTTGAGAATAAAAGAATAAATCAGTTTTTGAGAAATTATAGAAAAAACGGCGGTTTCTGCGAGGAAAGCGCCGTAGGTGGCATTTTGTCGTTGCGGCACCCGGGGTACTGCACCTTTATTTATTTATTTTATTTATCTTACTTAATGAGACGTGCATGGCAAATGCACGTAACTCTGCAGAGCCGCAGAAAACAACGTTGAACTGCAAATAAAAGAAGAAAAAACTGGTACACCGTAGAAACCTACGAAACTGAAGGGATAAACAAATGCGAATTTACTCTAACAATAAGACTGCACCAGTACTCTAACATTTTTCAAACTTTTTTTAATTTTCCTAATTTTCTCAGTGTAACCTCATAAAGTGATTAAATTGTTATGAGTCACCCTTTGAGTTTATCTGATATTTTATTTTTTCTATTTTTATTATCACCCAAGTCCAATAGTCCCATGTTATATAAGTGTTTCTTCTGTTTGAATTCCATTGATTGAATAACTATGAATAATGAATAAAGACGATCGAGAAAAAAAGAAGCAAAGAGAAGCAAATAAAGGAGGAGAAAAAATTAGAATATTAGGGTGACCCAAAAATTCGTGTGCATTTCAGATTCTGACTTCTTTTATTTGCAATTCAAGAAAAACGAATAAATGACCAATAAGGGTATCATGGTTAAGCCCAATTCTTTGCTGTGGATGCCATGAAGGATTGCGATCAACCATAGTAACCTTATTGGTCGTTTGTGGGTTTGCATTGAATTTTTATTTATTTATTCCAGCCAATAATTAAATTAGGCGTCAGAGGAGAGATCGGAAACAGAACAATCAATCAATTGGCCTTTACAGAAAAAATGAGCATAGAAAAAAATCAAAAGCGTTGGAGATAGTGACGTTACAAAAACTGTTGCGCCTTCTTCCCACCAGTTCGAAGAATAACTTCAAAAGAAACCCCTATTCAATTAAGATATTTTTGTAAACGAAAATAATTTTTCCACAAATCTAGAAACAAAGAAAAGTTAACCGAATGAGAAAAAGTAAGAAATGCTTTCATAAATATCACAGAAACTGCGCCTTCGGCAGCAGGAAGGAAGTTGGGAGGTTGACTACGACTTGCAGGCGAATTATTAACAAAGGAATTCAGAATTTGAAATGCACACGAACTTTTGGGACACCCTGATATCTTTAAATGTTTTCAATTTATTCCATTGATAAACCGTGGGTCGTTCTTATGCCCTAGTTCTAGTTGCCTAAAAGTGCATCGACTACTCTCGAGTCAGACCGAGCGGGCTTGGTGTCCCTTACGACGGACGACAGCAGTGTCGGTGGCATTGGAGGGGAGATCTCGGTCGTCGTTTTGTGCTGTCATGTGAAATCTGAGCCTCAGTGAGCGGCATCGTCGTCCTCCTCGTCCCCGTCGTCGTCGTCGTTTAGCAGCCGCTCTCGGCTGGCCACCTCATAACCAGGTCACCTGTAGTAATCTCTCAATATCAAAGAGTCGATTAGCAGTCGATGATTTGTTCTTTTATGATCTCCTTTTATCCGACTCCCTTCCTTAATGACAACCTGCTAAGTCTGTCTAGTCTGCTAGTTGATTTTGCCTCAGGCGTTTCATACAGAAAGGCAAAAAACGTAAATAGAGATTTTCCTTCCAAGTCTCGCCTACGTATGGGAAAGTGTTGTTGATAATCATAAATCAATGATGACCAGTTACTGAGCATGTAGTAGTCTTAGTCTTTGTGGTGGTAAAATATTTTTCCCAAATTTCTGTGTTGTTATTATTTTTATACTACGAGTCTCTTGTCTAGGATCGCTCTATTTCTTTTAGCTAATGGAATTGTTTTTTTAAAGCACGTCTATGATAGGTGTAAGTAAATAAATAAATAAGCTAAAGGAGAATGTTCAGCCCTAGATCAAATACAATCGACATTAGTTCGCTTTTCTCCCTCAATCAGGTCCGTCCAGGAAGAGGTCCGCCCATGAAGTAACAGATTCTGGAATCATAGACTGGTTTTTTGCGAGTTTAAATTATCTTATCACTACTCCCAAGACCAATGTTTAGCGGCTCTACCGGGTTCCACATTTACTTCTTTAAAAACAGAGGTCCCTCAGTCACCACAGGCTTTTCAGCTTCTAACTTTCAAGAAATTGCTTAGGTTTGAACTTCTTTTGTGTTAACATTTTTACTCTTTATATTGACTCTATTTACGTTACGGTTGACTTAATGTATCTGACGTTCTTCTTTCTCACGATTTACTGGAACATCGTAATAAATAAATAAATAAATAAATAAATAAATAAATACATAAATAAATAAATAAATAAATAAATAAATAAAAGCCATTGACCGACCGACCTCCCCCTTGGAATTTTCATATCGATATGGGTAAAGCCATTGGCGCTGATCAGTTTCCTGAGGACGCGCCACGCATTCGTGTTCCATTCAGAATCGTAGAGCCACTGTGAACGAATATTTAGTCTATTCGATGACCTACGGGGGCTAACCGCTATACCAAGTCAATGTTTTCGCCTTCCCAGACAGCTCCGATACCAATTTTCCTGTCGGGAAAACTCCGTAGGAAAAAAGGCTTGCCTAGCCTGGGCGAGGATAGATCCGCTGACCGTGATAGTGGAAGTGGCCCCTTAACACTCCATCACCTATAGTGGTTCTGGAAATCGGAAACTTTTAGTTGTGTAAAAGTATTCTTTGTTTTTATTTTTCCTAATTTTTCAAGTTTTTATGGCTGCTGCTGAATTTTGAAGGCGCTCTCAGTCCTATAGGTGTAGGTCGTGAGTGTTCATAAGAAGTAGCGATCAGACGTCGGTCGAGAAAATTGATAGCGATTGTTGCTGGAGGCCACAATTAAACCAGAAAATAAACAACCTGGTTTCTTTTTTCCAACTCTTCATTTCTGTCTTTCATTTCCTACTTTCCTTTCAGCAATTTGCATTCCTCGTGGCTCAATATTTTGAGAATTTTCCGCAATTTCTCTATTATTATTCGTCATCGTTTCGTCTCCAGTCGTCAAATTGTCGTTCGTGAGCCACTGCTAATCTGGACACTTTTAGGATTAGCACGGCTTATGTTGCTGATTCTGCTGATACTCTTTGGCCTCGAGCCAACCGCCGTCCACACCCGGGGATGTCAACCGATCACAATTCCCCTATGCAAAGGTGTCGGCTACAATATGACATCGTTTCCGAACAGTTACGGTCATGAAAAACAAGAGGAAGCCGGTCTCGAAGTGCATCAGTTCTTCCCGTTGGTAGAGGTGAGTCTGGAGCTCTATTATTATTTCATTTTTATCCTTTATTTTTTAAAAGATCTATTGTTTTAGTACGGCTGCTACCCACATTTACGGTTCTTCCTCTGCACTTTGTACACGCCGATCTGTCAGGAGAACTACGATAGGCCGATACTGCCGTGTATGGAGTTGTGCCTTGAGGCAAAGAAGCGCTGCAGTCCGATCATGCAACAGTGAGTCAGCATCAGAAAAAAACTTGAAAAATTAGGTAAAATAAAACAAAAAATTTACTCTTACACAACTAAAAAGTGGACGTTTAGTGAGAAAGCCAGTGATGCGCATCCAGAATTATCCTTAAAAATTCTGCGTTTATTTCACATTTAGTCAACAAAAAAAACGTAAAAAAGTGCTCGGATTGAGAAAAATGAAGAAAAATTTGATAAGAAGCCAGAATATTCGCTGAGAGAGCTCCTCAATTTTGCATGAAAAAATCGGGGTTCCTAAAGATTCTCTAAAAACATGAACCTGTAGCTCCTCATTCCTTCTGTCACTTCGAAAATAGCAAAAGAGCTTCATTTTTATTTTTGTTCATTTTTTGGTTTTAACTGAATGTAATAGAAGTGTATGGCCTCGGGGTAGGGCTAAGTGGCACGGCTCGGGCGGGGATCGAACCAGCGTTCGGCAAAAATTTGGAAAAAATAAAAACAAAAAAATTACTCTCACACAAGTAAAAAGTATACACGCATCAAGAATTATCTTTAGCAATTCTGCGTTTATTTCCTATTTAGTCAAAAAAAAAACGTAAAAAATACTCCGAATGAGAAAAAGACGAAAAATATGAAAAGTAGCTAGGATAATCGCTGAGAGAGCTCCTCATTTTTTTGAAAAATCAGGGTCTCTAAAGATATTCTAAAATTAAAATAAAAAGATAATCTAAAATACTAGACGCCGCTCCACCTTGCGATTCAACTGCCTTACCCATAGGTTTTCCAAATCCCGACTCTACTGATGATATTACCCTATCAAACCCAAACGATAGATTTTATACCCAAACTCCTTCCTATTCTCAGGTACGGATTCCGATGGCCAGAAACGCTATCGTGTGAGACTCTGCCGACGATGAGCGAACAGGCGTCATCGGGTAACATCTGTGCGGCACCGCCGGATACCCCAAAAACGGTGAAAGCAATGGTAAGTAAACCCATACCATCACATAAAAATACCAAAAAATAACCAAAAATATCCGCAGGACTCACCGCCAGCCGCACCACCTCGTCCACGAGTCGGAATCTCCGTACAGGACATACAAAATATGTGCGAGTGCTCTTGCCAGACGCCATTTCAAATTGTCAACAATCCGAAGGCGATGGTTAGTTTATAATCCTTCCGTAGCAAAAATTTGAATTTTAAAGAAAAAATTGCTTCCTTTCAGGTTGGAAACGTGTCCAGATGCTCTTACCCATGCGAAGCGCCGTCCCTGCAGGCTCCTGGAAAGAAGGAACTGATCTCGGGCTGGATGGGTGTTTGGTAAGTGTCTAGAACTTTTTCATATTTACGGAACACCTGAGCAACCAGCAGGTTTTTTCTATTATTTTTTCTAATTTTCTCCATTTTCAGGGCATTCGCTTGCTTCTTCCTCTCGGCGTTCACCTTTCTGACGTTCCTGATCGAGACCGATCGATTCCAATACCCAGAGCGACCGATCTTCATGCTGGTATTCTGTCAGCTGATGGTTGCCGTTGGGTTTATTATTCGAGTGTCCGCTGGGCACGAGCAGGTGAGCACCATTAACGAGTGTGCAGAGTGGTTCTTAAGGGTATCTGACACAGGCGGGGGTAAGATGAGGTCGCTGAGCGAGGTAGATGGGTTGACAGATAACCAACGCCGTAGGAAAGCCAATCAATGGGCTTTCTTTCTATAGAGGGTTTAAGTGGTTGTCATAATTTTTTTGTTATGGACGGGTTCAAATTTGGTTGGTTTTATTTATTTTTAGAGAGTTTATATTTTGTTAGAATTTTTTTGAGTATTTTTTGATGCTGCTTTAGTCAAATTAGATGGACTCCTATTATAAAATTAGATGGGTCCCGAAACTGTATTAGCCTTGAATATTGTTGCTCCTACTTCTTGAAGTTTGAGAGCCGTTTTTCTGCTGTAATTATAAATAACCTGTTCTTAATGTTTCATAAGTTTGATATTTTTGATGTTGCGAGTATCCCACGACTGTCTTGGTCGTAATAAATTATCATTAATTATTATTATTGAGTAAAAAATTTCTTATCCGTCTTCATTTGATGCTCCTAGTCCTGACCCTTTCCAGGTAGCTTGCGACTCGTTCAAAATCAAAGGCATCGATGACGGCAATGGCAGCCTCTGCTTCGTCGTAAGTCCATCAGTTTTCGGAACTAAACTCTTCTTGTTGAATCAGCCAGTTGGGTAAAGTCACTGGGTAAACTCTCCTTTATGGCCTCCTATTTTCAGGTGTTCCTCCTCACCTACTTCTTCGGAATGGCCGCCTGTGTATGGTGGATCATCCTCTCACTATCGTGGGTGTTGGCGGCGGCTTCGAAATGGTCCAGTGAGGCGATTTCCAGCTATTCGGCTCATTTTCATGCCGTCGGATGGCTTCTGCCTGCGGCACAAACCATTGTCGTACTGGTAGGTTTAAATATACCCACATGAAAAGCATTCGTAGAAAAGAAAATTGAAAAGAATATAGAGCTAAATAGTAAGAAGCTATGATGACTGAGCTATGGTAGATCGCCTCAGAGGCACCTGTTGGCTACCAAAAAGGATTGCCGGCTATCGAAAAACTTTAACGCAAAAAGAGCAGGGCCTAGATTCATCATTGGTAACCCCCGATGAACTCCGAGATATACCCCGAACGGCGCGCATCCGAGATTCGTGAACGCGCGCCGATGTTTAATCGGGTTTATCGCGGGTCTATCACACCCCGCAATGAGACAGGGTTTGAGAGACCTCGACGGTATCGAACGGTTTATCGCCGACGGGCTTTCGGAGACCGCTCGTCCGTTCCTGAATCTGGGCTCAGGTCTTATTGTACCAGGCTGATTTCTTACTATTGAGGATATAGGTATGATTCATCAAAATCTAGTTTTTCACTGGATACCACCTAAGTTTCAAAAAGCCCTAAAAGAGCGATTTTTCGATTTTTTAATAATTACTAAACTAATGAGTTACTTTTCTATCACTCATGGGCAATGCTCAAGTGGAGCCATCGAGGATGATCACTGAAAAATCGATCGATTTTCAGGTGTTCAACGCCATCGACGGCGATCCGGTGTCTGGAATGTGCTACGTGGGAAATACGGATGTGAATCACCTGCGCATGTTCGTACTAGGTAAGGAGGTTATTCGCTTATTTGAAAAAAAAAAACTTCCTCATTAATCGTTGTAAATTACTCTGCAGTCGAAAAAAAGTTTTTTTTTATTTTTTAGGTCCTCTTATCGTGTACTTTTGCCTTGGAGTGCTGTTCTTGTTCGTTGGCTTCTTCAACTTGTGGAGGATACGAAATGAGGTGAGCGCTTTCGGGCCTTGGAAATCTAGGGGCTTAAATAATGAAAAAGGAAATGAAATTAATAAGGGGTTAGCAAATCTTCAGTAGAAACTTGGTTTGAAATCGAGCAAAAATAAGGGTAGGGTAATCTCTGAATGTAATCTTAATCGATAAACACCAAAAGTTCCAAACGAATGGTGAATTGCAAAACCTGTAATCATCCCAGCAATATCCACTTGAACTACAGAAGAACTACAGAAGATTCGTGACAAAACAACAGAGAAATAGCGCCTCGTAGCCGTGCATTTTCTACAATATTCTGGAAAATGAAATTTCATGGTCTCTGCCAATGAAAAAAATGAAGAGAAAAACAAGCTAAAAGTCTTTATAACGATTAATTTGAATAAAAACAAAACTTTGTGAACTATACTTAGCAGAAACCCACAGAAAAATAAAGGTAGAATGCCAAAAGAATACGAATATCAGGCGGATAAGGTGGAATAAAATGTAGAAAAGTAGAAGAATAGTAAAATAGAAGTATGTAATCACAGTATGTAATTAACGAGGCGGCTTAATGAGTTTGACCTTGGGTGACCACCATCCTAGCGAGGTCATGAGAATCAAAAATTCCAGAATTTCACTATTTTTTCTTCACCATTAAGTAGATCACGTCTTTGTGATCCTAGACATTTCTCTTTTAGCCAATAAAATTAGAAGAAGCAAAAAAATAGAAAAATAGAAGATAAAATAGAAGAAAGAATGAAGCTAGTCACGGTACGAGAACGGTAAAATCGGATTGTTCTATTGACATTGCATTCTGACGGACGTTTGCCGACGGTTCTGTACATGTGATAATGGAATAAAAATAGAATAACACGATGAAACCCGATAAGTGAGAAAACATGGATAAGAATTGGGTAAACGTTAACCTTCCAGGTCCAAAAGCAGCACCCCGGCCTGTGCAACGCCTCAAAATTGACGAATTTGATGACAAAAATTGGCACTTTCTCCGTGCTCTACACCCTGCCGGCGTTGTTCATCATCTTATCGCTGGTCTACGAACAGCATCATCGTCCTCTCTGGGAGCAGAGCATCATCTGCACTTGCGGCAATCGTAAACCCACAGCAGGTTAGTTGAACTCTTCTTCAACTCTTAAGTTGTTCCTCCGAATGAAAAATTCCTCGGATTTGAAATTTGCAGTAGAGAGCACCCACACAATAATTTACCTGCCGTTTTATTTTGATTTTTAATTTTATTTTTTATAGTTTTTTATTTTTTTTTCAAATTTTCAGGTGACGCCTCGTTCATGCTGTCAATGGTGAAGTTTTGTGTGTGAGGTGACGCCTCGTTCATGCTGTCAATGGTGAAGTCGTTCTGTATGTGTGTGATGGGACTGACCAGTGGAGTTTGGGTGTGCAGCCGGAAGACCATCAACTCGTGGACTAATCTATTAATTAGCAAAATAAGCGCTACTATGTTGCTTAGGTATTCATTTAACCAGAATAATTTGGTCTAGTTACCAGCGGGGTCAGCCGCTGTACCAATTCAGTTAAAAGTTAAATTGAAGGTGATCAACTTTGATTTATTTATATTTATTTATTTAAATAAATAATCGAATGAAGTCCAGTTGTTTTAGACATTTTTAGTTTTAATTGAGCGCCGTACGATAGTTTAGGGTTGCTCATGTATGTTTCACCTGGCGCACGTAACAGTGTAAAATAAATATTATAAATAAATAAATCAAATAAATATTTAATGAAATTCCGGCTTTCAGGCAGTGCCCGATCGACTGCCAAATATCAACCGGCTGATGTGCTCTACGCGAAGAGTGACTTCTCTTCGCCGCAGTTCTACAACACTGCCCTGCGGCAAAATCACCTTTACGCCGGGATTCCTGTTCCTGAAAAATTATAGTTGGAAAGCCCTGAGGGAATTTATCTATAGAATATCAGGTCTTACAATGAGGCTTCCTGAGCTATTACCGAATAACGGAAATCATTTATTGAGAAAGAGAGGTTGAATTTCTGCTTCTTGACTTCCAGATTTTCCCTCAGCATTTTGACCTTCCTTCCACTGATAATTGCCTCCGTCTGACCAACTCCACTCCATCTTCTCTTATAGATCGCGAGAACTGGTAATGTTTGCTTCCAGAATGTCGTTTGTTTCTCCTTCGCCAGTGTTCTAGTCAATGCTTTATATTTTTTTTGAATATGTAGAACCTTATTGTATAATATTCCTACATATTTTCTATTGTTCGTCTATAATCTACTACCTATTCCTTGAAGCGATTCGATGAATCTATCTTGTACATATGAAATCCATGAATTTGTGATCTCCCATCTGTTATCGAGATTTTCAACCTAAAAAAATACCTCGTGTTATACCGTTGTTCTGATTTTGATACATATATTGGACAATATTTGTCGTGTATTTATTTATTTGTTTTATTGCCCTGTTTGTCTATCTCTGCCTGATAATGAGCTTATGAAAGGCCAGATTCTTGACTCGGAGTCTCCGAACGATGTGGGTAACTTTGTATGCATAATTCCGATGATGTTATTCCCCTAATAAATCTTAACAAATTTATCAAATTGTATTTCCTGGTACGACTTCCAGAAAGGGCAAAAACCTAAGTAACCTGGGCCCAAATTCATGAACGGACGAGCGGTCTCCGATACCGCGGCGCAGCCAGAACCAGACGGCAGAATCGATGAGAGATTGCGCTTAACATATGAAGTTTATTATAAGTAGACAAATGTGAGCGCCGTTCGGGCTATATCTCGGGATTTATCGGGGGTTTACTAATGATGAATCTGGGCCCTGATTGAGAATTGCAGAAGGGCATGGTGAGGGAAACCGTGGTTCGAAATTTCCGCCCCCCTCCGGGCTCCGGCCCACTCGGATGGTGGAGGGAATTTTTTTAAGGGGTTTCCGTAACCATGACCTGCCATAAGTCTCAATCAGTCTAGTGCCGTCTCCAATCGTTGAAACTGCTGATCGCTGCCGATATAATCATTTACTAGGCTATCACTTCTTATCAGAATCACATGAAAATAGGCAGGTTTCAAATATGGCTTACTATTGATTAGAGTGAGCAAAGCCTTTCATCTTTCCAGGGTCGGGTAAATTGTCACTGTACTTACTGGGAAGGTAAAGAGTCGGACTTGAATGGTTAGTTTCAATTGGCTCCGTCGTAGGAGAGGAGCTGGATCACATCGGAATGATCGTTGATTCATCTCTTATCGATTTTTTTTGATTTTTCTACGATCACCCTACGATGGTCCCTTAGTGCCTAGAGAGATATTTAGGTAATTACGAAGCAATTAGTGCCATATCGTTACCATAGTGCTTCGATTACCTGCGACAGATAGTAGGATCATCCTATTAGTATATAGAAATAATCCTATTCATTATTTATTTTATATTTTGCGGCACCAACGAGGTTTCCTTGGCTCGTAGGTCGTTCTGATGCATTGTATAAGCCAAACACTGTGCCTCTACGGGTCTGAACGGAGAACGAATGCGTGGCGCACTCTTTGGAAGAGTGATCCACGCCTATAACTTTTTTTATTTCATTTCATTTTATTTTGTACGTCCGAAGACGAGCCAAGAAATACAAATAGTACAATAACTTCAGACTAACTGAAACAAATTCAAATTCAAACCGAACATAGATCCTTAGCAAAGACTAAGCTGGCACAACATTACGAACAACTGTCATCAATTTAGTTAGGAGTTTTCCAATGGAGAAAAGCAAGCGTCCGTAACTTAACAACTCGTCCGCAACTTAACCTTTCACCTTTACCCTCTAGTGAGTAATCTTTACCTATTTTGTGTGACTCACGGTCCTGATAAGGAAGCGTCCGTTTCATCGAAAAAAATGTGCTCACGTCAGCGCAAGGCGATCGTTCTGGCGCTGTTAACTTCAACCTGGCTGGATTCGACTTCCTTACCCCTTTATAGTTAGAACTAAACCTTCGCACCTTTTCATACCCCATTCCCGCTGGGGGAGTAATTACAATAAAATTGTTGGCGATGGGTTATTATGTGTTCAATCTACACCGATGGCTGACATATTACACATATTGTCATCAGAAAGTTGTCATATAGTTGCCGACCGGTTCCTTCTCCTCAATCCAGCCGTGTAGACGAGCCTAATCGTATCGTCGGGTAATTGCGCGTTACAGAAATACTAAAAGAACACATTCATATATATATATATTTATTACGTCGTAGTAGGAACGCAGTGGTGCGTGCGTCACTTCCACCCGTCGTACTAGTGTCTCACTAAGCTTTTCCATTCGCCTTAAGTTGTAGTTTGCCATTCGGCAGCATCTACAGTCGGACCTACTTTACGATCTAATCATTTTCTTTTAATGCATTTTGTGGCATGACAGTGGTAAAAGGCGCCACTGACATTCCCACGATCAAGTGATCGATCCCCGCCTCGAACAATCGAACGTTACACGACATGTTCTTGGGGGTCTGATCAACGCCGACAACTTTAATCAACTTTATTCATAGTTATCAATCAACAGAGTTCAAACAAAAGTAACACTCATGTAACATGGGACTATTGGACTTGGGTAGGTAATAAAAAATTTACAAAGTTAGAAGAAAAAATTTGAAAAAAAATTCTTTTCTTTACCTTTACCTTTTTATTTTGTGGATCCAACGTCAACTAAATATTCTTTCATGCTTTCAGCTGCTGAGCGCTAGGATTCGTGTTCTTTCCCCATTCCGAGTTTCTTTGAAGACGTTCTAGTGCTCTTCGTCGGTGTGAAAAGCTGCGATGCTCATGTCTCCAATAATAAATGACTAGATTGACGTGCTCCAACACAATGACGCGGCGCGACCGCGCGCTTTTGACGGAATTACTTTTTACCGCACTGTTGGGGATATTTTATGATTAAATCACTATTAGTAGGAAGTAGCTGTGTTATGCTCGATGTGATTTGGTCTTGCTGGTAATATAGCGTTTGCTCTTTTCATCTTTCAGTGATTGGCTTCTACGTAGCTCTTTTGGATTATCCGTTGACTTTCATCATTCACATAAAAACCATAACATACTGACTATTGATCTGATTATTTGCTGAAAATGAAAATCTCGAAAATGGTGACAAATCGAAGTTGTATCTAATTTAATGAGGTTGTGCTCGGCCAGGATATGTTGTTGTTGAGATATCAGAATCCCAGATATCGTCCAAATCTCGTCTAGAAGATATCCAGGGTGCTGATTACGGTTTTGGCACTCTTCTAGTGCTCTAAGAACAAGATCTGTAAGGTCTGGTTAATGTGGTCGAGATTTATCAGTCGCTTAAGGGCGCGCCATGCGCTCGTCTGCCGTTCAGAATTGTGGACGCGTTGGCAAGCCATTGCATAGGCCAAATACGCATCCATGATTCTACGATTCTGAATTTGAGATGAATACGTGGTGCATCCTTAGGAAACTGGTTAGCGTAAATCGCTTCTCATCATTTTGTCACTGTTATTTTCCCACAGAAGAAGGTGCTGTTGGTCTATTGATCGATCAAGAATCATGGGTATAGGTCTGGGTAACTGAGTCAACATCGGCTGAAGCACTATTTCTGCTGACTATGAGTCATCTATCTGGGACGAACAATGAGGACCGGTTCCACGAGGCGCTGAAGCACCTGCTTTGTCAGCGCCTCTCTGCCGACCCGTCCGTCGCTGGGTATCCTTTTGACTGAAACGCACCGGCGACCTTTTTTTCGGGTTTTTCTTTCTTCCTCGTTTCCCATTTCTAATTGTCCCCAATTTTTCCTTGTCTTCCTTGTCACCTCGATTTGATCGCTGATTATCAGCAAAATTGTGTCACTTCAGCGGTTGAGACCGGCGGTGGTCTTCGTCGCCTCATTTTCTCTCTTTCAAATTTTCTGCTAGGGCCATCTCTCATTCAAGGTGCTTGGTTTATTTCATTGGAATCCCTTCTTGATCGCTCTGGAGTTTTTTCTCAAAATTCCAATTTATCAGAGTAGGTAAGAGACGATTAAGACAGAGACAGAGACGATAGCTGCATGAGTGCTAACATTTTACTTTTTACTTGATTTTAAGTTTTAGTTTTAATTGAGTGCAGTGCGATTGTTTAGGAGTATTCATATCTGTGTCACGTGGCGCACTTAACAGTGTAAATAAATATAAATATAAAAGCAAGCTTTAGTCATGGTGGAGTGTAGAATATCTCAAATTTCGCTGACGATGGTAATTTGCTGGGAATGATCACGTAATTTATGATTTTTTCAAAGGTCTTTTAGTGATCATAGATGATGTGAAGGTTTAATTCTCCAAGCTAGAAGGGAATCCCATGGATTTCGGCTGGGAGGAATTAAACGAAATAAATGTATCAAAAGTGGTCTAACCCGCTCTTTGCGCCGGGATTCATTTTTTTAAATTTCTGCTGCAACATTGCGAGATCGCCTTGAGTTAAATTTTTCTTCACAAGCGGAATGCTCCTCTCCTACTGTCGACTTGCCGTTGTTCCTTTGAAATTCGGGCACTATTCAACTTTTAACGGACCCCAGTGTTCGATTTTTTTCCAGTCGTCGAAATTCGCTGAAACTTCGCCCAAGAAGGTTATTTGGGGTCCAGAACACGAATCTGCCGTCCGTTTTCACGTGGGTGGCCTAGGTCCCATATCGACTACTTGGGTGGTCCAGTCGGGATCACCGATTCCGCTGAAACTTTGTTTGTGGAGGTTCTCTGGTGTCCTGAACACGATGGTGAACTTTGTCTTCCAAATGGCGGCCGAATACTGTAGTTATAGGTGAGTACCTACCGACCCTACCTGGGGAGGCTCACCTATAACTACCGTATTCGGCCGCCGTTTGCAAAACGGACTTCACCATCGTGTTCAGGACACCAGAGAACCCTCATAGACAAACTTTCAGCGAAATCGGTGATCCTGATTGGACCACCCAAGTAGCGATTTGGGTGGTCCGAAACCACCCACGTGAAAAACGGACAGGAGATTCGTGATCAGTGCCTTTAATTACCTCCCTGTGCAAACTTTCAGCAAATTTCAACGAATAAAAAAATCGAGTACTGGTGTCCGTTTAGTTGAATAGTGCCGAGATTCGTAGTGTCGAATTCTTTCTGTTCGTTTTTATTTCAAGTAGAAATTAGCCAATTCATATATTCTTCAGCCCCGGTCCAAACCGCTCTGAATGTCGTCATGGTCTTGTCCACATTGCACGCTCGTGAATTCTGATTCGAACACTTTATGCGCGGCTTGCGGTTCTGAACGAGAATCGAGAAAAGGATCTCTGTTACCGAAAATCGTCATCAAACCCAGTAAGTTCTCTCGAATATAGTTACCCGATTTTTGTGTGGTTGAGAAATTTCGAGATTAACCACAATTTAGTTCGATTGAGACTTGTTTTTCCTTTTTCCCTCTTTTTTTTTCTTTTAAGCTTGCTATTGATTCCTTAATTTCAGTTTCGGATGTCGCGAACGCCATTCTCGATCTGTTCAATGGACCGTCAACTGCGGTTCCTAAGCAACAAGGCTCCGACAGCTCCGGTAGGTGTAGACGTTCGGCCGTATCTATGGTGTTTCTCCATCTTTCGTTATTTCGTTTTCTTTTTTTCATTATAGTTTTGCTTTGCTCAGTGAATTTAGAGCGTGTTATAATGGAAATAGGCGCTATTGCCACCGGCACGGTCGAGCGATCGGTGCTCGCCGTGGTCAAACATCCATCCCTCCAGGGTCTGGTATGGTAAATTTGTACAACTTATCTGGGAAGGTGAAGATACTGATTTGTGTAGCAGCTGCCGCCCTTGAATCATTGCATAAGTCAAGTTAGCTTTTACCATGTCTCTGCGATTCTGAATGCAAGACGAATGCTTGGCGCGTCCTTCAAAGACTGATCAACTCCGACTACTTAACTTTTCATCCTGAATGTTCATTGGGGGGTTGGTGGCGAATTGATGAGCTTTTTGTCAAGATCGCTAGGTCTCTAACACTTTTTGCGAGTAGTACAATGCCGATTCTGGGTCACCGGCTTTTACCGCTGTTTCCGATAAGTCTCGAAGCAAAGGCCATCTGGGTTAAGAAGGGGCGGTTCGAATCCCGCCTGCGCATCGATTTCTGCGATGAGCCTAAGGGCTCGTTTAGACGCCGCGCGGCGAAAACGCAAAATTGAAGCGCATTCAATAATTAACGTCATTGTCATCGAATTTGCTCCTTTGCGTTAGTGGCGCGGTCCGGTGGCACCGCGTCTAAGCAAAAAAAGGCGTATTATCACATGGGTAAGAAATTAAACGAAAAAAAATTTCTTCAAAATGTCCTTTAATAAGGAGTAGCGACCTTTAAAAAACCCGAAAGACCAGTAAGTTTGCCTATATGAGGCGCCACCGAACTGCTCCACCAATGCAAAGGAGCAAATTCGATCAAGGGCGTTGATTATTGATTGCGAGTCAATTTTGCATTTTTGCCGCGCGGCGTCTGAACGAGCCCTATCATCAGCAGAACAAGCCTACATCTCCTACACATATATCGCTTGAAAAGAGCGACATTAAAAGTGTGGAATCAAATCAATTATCTCTTTTAAGCCTCATAAGTTACCCCGTGGTATGCAAAATATTTATTTTCTGCTTCAGCGTCATTCCGTCCATCGTGGTCCGATCCTGATCTGTCCAATATAAACGGATCATCTGGGCCAGATACATCGAGAGATTCGGTTTTGTCACCGGACGGCTCTGTGAACTGGATATGTCGGAAATGTCTGCATTCGAATCACGAACTGCTGACGATTTGTGAACAGTGCAGCGAAATGAAATCGATCGGTGAGTACCTATCATTCAGCGTTTTCTACCTGATCAAATACCTGATCGAGGACGTTTTATCCGTAATTGGTGGGATATTCATGTCGACTGGTTGAGTTTTTCTTTGGCGGCGTCGCTATGGCGACGCGTTTTTTGCTTGTTGTTATTAATGGGTCCGGTTTTGTCTGTTCATGGCTCTTTTTCCATGTCTGTCTGTTTTTCATCTTATAGATCCGATTATGATTTCACCGTATTCTTTTGGTGCTTAATGGGAACGACATTTCAATCGGGCATTTAACTGATTTGGAGTGTGCTGGTGGAATAGCTGACGGGGGCGGGTGGGTGCGGCGGAAATGAATTATGCATTCGGCGGATGTGGGCTTTCTTCACATATTTCTCGCGTGTTCGACTGCTGGTGGTTTGACTTCCCTGAACCTTCGCTTACCTACTTGGGTCAATATTCTCTCTCGGGCAGTGATTTAATCCTTTGAATTGCTCTAATCTGTTTTGGTAACCTAATCTGGGTGAGAATTTGTAGTGGCAATGGTTTTTCTTTGTAGTTTATCCTGCTTTCTGGAAAAACAATTACCCTTCGTTGCATCAAACCATCATTTGGTTCACCTAATTTCTCTTCTTGTCCCCATAAAATAGCGTAGGTGTCGAATCGAAGGCTGTTTTCGCCCGCACAATCGAACGATCGATTCCTGCTCAGCTTTAGCCGAGCCTTTCATTCCTTGTTTTCGAATGAATTGGAATGCCTTTGTCATAGTTGTAGTGAATAGATCACCCTATTTGTGTAGTCTGGCACGAATTTAAACACTTTTTAGTCTATTTTCACATTTTTTGTGCAATAAAATCTCTCACTATTTCAATGAATCCCTTTTTAGGCTCGAAGCGACGCGCCAGAGGGCAATCTCGGAATAACGCGAACATGGTCAGCTATTTTGTTTTGTATTTTATTTGTTGTTTGTTGCGATCTAATAGTATCTTCTTCTTATTTTAGCTGCTTTATTTTGGAAAATGTTATTTTTAAGAGCCCAAAATCCTCAGGGGATGCGATGCCATCCTTATGTTCCGAGGTGATGACCGAAGTGGAACGGCAAGACCGAGAAAACGCTTCTACCTCATATAATAATATCGTCAGCTTTTGCAAGTAAGAACTCAGAAGCGGGTTTATTTTAAGCAGTTGGTGCTTCATTTCTATTTAATGCTTTTAAATTCCGTAAAACCGGTTTCTAGGCAGTTCAAAACAACATTTATTGACGATGGTTTTCCCCATTCGTCGAAATCCATTGGGGATCTGCAGAGTGGCGAAGCTGGCGCGGTCGTTGGTCTGTTTCTTTCGCTAGTTTTCTATGATGTCCTAGTTCTTGAAGATTTTTTTCAGGAGCTATTCCTTCGTTGTTTATTTGGCTACGACCCGAGCAAATGTTCACCAAAGACGGTCGCGCGTGGCCATGGACTGTCTTTCGTGATCCCAGATCTTCGGACATAGAACAAGGTTAGCTGTTCAAATTCTTGGGCCAAGATTCATCATTAGTGAACCACCGATAAACCCCGAGATATACCCCGAACGGCGCGCAAACCGAGATTCGTGAACGCGCGCCGGGGTTTATCGCGGGTCTACCACACCTCGTGATGAGGCAGGGTTTAGGAGATCTCGACGGTATCGAGCGAGTTTGTCGCCGACGGGTTTCGGATACCGCTTGTCCGTTCATGAATCTGGCCTCAGGTCTATTTTTGCTTCTAGGGTAAAAATTGTCATGTTCAGGCTGTTTGGGTGATTGCTGGTTGCTGTCTGCAATGGCGCTTATAGCTGAGAGGCCCGATGTTTTGGAGCATATCCTGCTCACCAAGGAGTACAGTGTTTTTGGGGTTTATCAAGTAAGGTGAGCTAGCTTTGTTTTGACATTATTTATAGATGTATAAGCTATTTGAATGTACCGTTAGGTTGGTTATAGCGTCATTTATTCATTTTTAGATTGTGCATCGACGGGCAGTGGAAGATCGTCCTGGTCGACGACTTTTTCCCTTGTAGAGTTGAGTCGAGATCGATGGCTTTCGCAGATGGACGAAAAAACCAGGTACACAACGCTAGTGCGCAATTTAGCTTTGTTTCTCTTCAATTATTTTCAGAAAAATCATTTTATTTATTTCCATTTCTCCTTCCTGTCTGTGTCTCCTTTTCACTTACTTGTGGACATTAGGTGGAAATACTTCCAGCTGTGGGTCCCGTTGATTGAAAAGGCCTTAGCGAAGGAACTTGGGAGCTATTCTCGACTAAGAGCAGGAAGAACGATAGAAGGCCTTGCTACACTGACAGGTACGGAACGGAAGCTTCCCCTGTTCTCACTGTTTAGAGTGATTTGTGAAGTTATAGGTGCGCCGGTGGAAATGATCTCTCTGGAAGATGAAACAGACGCCGACGTGAGGTGGGCCAGGATCCTCAGTGCCAAGTGAGAGCTCTAGCAAATTGTAATCGGAGCATATTTGAAAGCAAATTATTAAACGTTCATTTGTGTGGTTTTCAGAGAAGCCGGTTTCATCATGGGCTGCAGTTGTGGAGCTGGAAAAAGAAATGTTAATTCAAACGTTTTTCAACGAAAGGGGCTTCTCACAAGGCATGCCTATTCGGTGTTGGATGTCATTCAAGAGGGCGAGCACAGGTATATCGATTCTATTTTTTTTTTCTGGTAGAGATTTGATGCTACCGAATGTTTTCTTGTTTAATAATATTTTTGCTTACAAACTGTCACCTGTATCTGATTTTTGAAGGCTATTACGCCTTCGTAATCCTTGGGGATCGTTTGTGTGGAACGGCAAGTGGTCCAAGAACTGGTCAGGCTGGCCTCCCGGTACGTTTCAGTTAGTTACTCGTCCTTCACTAATGGAATTTTATAGCGTTAGCGTACTTCGAATGCCCATGCCACTTTAAGTTTTTCTTTTTCAGTGTTAGTGTACTTTTCATGGCTTTTTTGTAGATTTGAAGAAAAAGCTAATGTCTGGTGAGCCGTCAACTGGAACGTTTTGGATCGACTACGCTGACTTTTTGGAACACTTTGATGCAGGTATCGCAGTTTTATTTCGTTTCGATTCTGATAGGGCTGATTATTGGTTTTGGGTATTTTCTTTTCTATGCAAATGTTATTTGTTGCTCTAGTTGCGCATTTGGTTTTCCCTTACCTTTTGAAGGTTGTGGACAATTAGCTAAAGTTCTTTTCCTGAAATTAGTCAATCAGAAGGTTTGTGTTCCGAGAGGTCGAAACAAGGCTATGAAAATAGGAAGGTGGGAATGTGATCTTTGGGGTTTCTTATTCTCCATGTAGATGTGCGTAGCTGATAACTCGTTTCTACTGATGGAAATTCATCGTTTCATTGGTGTTTTTAAACAAGTTTTTTTGTTTAGAATTACACCTGCTGCAATAGGAAAATCAATAAAAATGTATCCTATACAGTATTTTTTGTATTATATTTATGCTGTAAGTCCATTAAGACATTTACAGTTGACATTGCGAAGATACGGTGGTATCAAGGATGGACCGAGCTTCGGATACCTTTGCTACTTGGCGGAGACTTCGTAGAATCTGACAAGTAAGGATTTTTCCTTGAATGCTCGTTGAAGAACCGTTACACTATTATAATCTGTTTACTACTGCGTGAAAAAATATTTTGAAATGCACAATCTGTTTTGTTTTCTTCTAGGGCGGTAGTTATTGGCTTACCTTAATTGCTGAAAGTCTTTTAGTGTAGGAAAGAAGGAAGGGCTATTTCAAAGAGACAATTGGATTCTGTGGTTTGCAAAACTCCGTTATGTAAAAATTCTACCTAACTAAATTAGTAATAATGCTGATATTATTAGTATCTTGTTCGCTTCAGGGCTATACGCGCCGTAATTGAGGAACCCACTGAGCTGTGCTTCACGTTGTTTCAATCTGGCGCACGCAGAGCGCAGGACCAGGTACACTGCTCTTCATTTTTTCATTTTTATTTAATTATTTATTTCTCAACATTTTCAATTTTGTAATTCTAACCCAACGTAAGCCGATTATTTCAAATATTTAGGTAGACTTACTCGTTTGTGTGCATATGGTGTCCGCTTCTGGAGCGGTTGGAGAGCTCGTTTATCGTTCACCTCGGAAGTTGGAAGCGTTCGTGAGCACAGGTCTTTTTTTAGAAAACCCTTTTGAATTAGCTTAATCAATTTTAATATCAGCCTAAATCGAAAGGAATCAATGATCAAGTGTGCTCAACGTTTTCAGGAGACATATTCCTCCGCCCCGGGCACTATATTGTCATTTGTCATAGCTTCTCAACACTCGGAACTAGGAAAGTCGAAGGATGTCTTGCTATTCACAGGTACTTTCTTCTCTCTTCTTCTACTTTCTTTTCCCCATAATTCATTAAATTATTCAATGTATATTTTATTCTTCAGTTCAAAACCGATATTCGCTGATATGCTTCCGTGTCCAGCCACTATGTTCACCGATTCTCTGGTGCAGTTGGTTTTGAAGGAGGGCCGAATCCATAGCGTAGGAATCCTTACTGTGCATTCCGGTCGTTTCTGCTTTCATTAAAAGACAATTTTTAGTCTCTCGAGGGAGTTTTTCCTCGATACGTCACTGAGAACTTTTCTGGGCTGCTGCTAATGGTCGATAATGTGCTGGAGGATATGTGGGTGCACGCAAAGTGAGTTGTTCACCTTTCAGAGCATGTTTGAATTTTTGTTTGTCCATTTTTTCGTTTGCTTCTCATGTTTGGATGACCATGTTATTGCATTGTGGGGACCGTTTGGTACCCTAACGTTCTCATCATTTTTAGTTACCGAGCGATTTCTAATCCAGTCTTGTCCTTATTTTGCCGTTAACAATAAATATCGCATATTTGTTTAATTTTTGGTTGGTCTATCTTTTCCAAAATTTCACTGTCCTTTATGACCTACATAGTTGGGCCACAGGAGATAACCATTTGTTGTTGCCGATACTTCATAGCATATTAGTACAATTAGTTTTTTATTAGCTTTCCCTAGGTTTATTTAACTTTTTCTCTTTTTATCATTCATTGGTGATGGATTAGTTGAACAGTGTAGCTTAAAAAGTGGCGAGACATACTAGGGGTTCAGAGTTCGGCACTAATAGTTGTTTGCCCATAATTTTTAGTTACCGATCGTTTTCCCATTCAGTCATGTCGTTATTTTGCCGTTAACAATAGATATCGCATATTTGTTTACTTTTTTAGAGTTGAGTGTTCCGAATCTGTCAACCTTCTCTCCTCTCGAGGAACGTTAGATGTTGCGGATTCCATTCCACCACTTAGTCGACAGGTACATACATTTCTTCCTTCAGTTTTCTGTTCTAGTCTTCTCATGTTGATGATCTCTTCTCCAGATCATCATAATACTTACACATTTCGAACCTACTCAGAGCTACACCGTTCACCATCAACTTTTCGTGAGTTATTCTTTTTGAGCGTTTTCTTTTTCTACAATTTTATTCGAATAGTTTCGGTACGGCTCCACAGTTTCGGTATTACTTGTTTCTCTTTATTTCTTTGCCCCTCTTGTAAAGTTTATGAAAGTTAAGGTATTCAGCGCATGAGATCTTCTCATTTTGCCGTGTTCTATAAAGAAAAGGAAAGGCCCTATTCTCCTATTTTCATTTTGGGGCGAGTGATCTGCAATTGGTTCAAAATTGATTGTAGACGATCTGTGCAATGTTTTCTTAATATAAAGGTAAAGGAATCGGCGTTGATCAGTCCCTAAAGGATGCGCCATGCATTCGTGTTCCATTCAAATCGTAGGGGCATGGTGAATGCGTATTTGACCGATACAATGACTTATAGGGACCAACCGCTATACCTTTTAAGTGTTTTTACCTTCCCAAACAAGTCTGGTATCAATTTACCTGACCCCGAAGGGATGGAATGCTTAACTAGCCTGAGTCGGGATCGATCGCTCGATCGTCCAGGAATCGATAGCGCCTCTAACCACTGCACCACATGGGTCCTAATAGATCCCAGTAGAATCACAAACGGTTTTCATCCCTACCCAATGAATTGTGGGATAGTAACCCAGCCATCGGTATGCATTCAGCTCCGGCACCCATTCCACCCTTATCGGTGCTCCTATCCGATGCCTCCAGACCCCTAGGGAATGGAAGGCTTGGTTCGCCCGGACGGGGATCGATCGCTTGACCGCGCGTGTCTCAGTAGCGCCTCTTACCACTGCACCACGCTCGCCCTTGTTTTCTTCTTATTATAGGCCCTCGTTATAGGTTCGCTCGCACCTCGCGTAACTCGTCCATTCAGCATCAGACAGCGTGGGGCCAGACACGTTTGTACGAGTCGTGTCGACGGGATAACTCGTACAAACGCATCTGGCCCCACGCTGTCTGATGCTGAAAGGACGAGTTACGCGGGGTGCGAGCGAACCTATAACGAGGGCCATAGAGCATATAATTTAGGTCCGCATTTCACGTCAACCGGCACTCGGTGACTTTGCAACCGGCAGAAGTGGATTCCGAGCTATCACCGAGTCGCATTCTCCTTCATTCGATTGCCCTGCCATGGAGCAGCTCCATTTCCGAAAAGCGTTGTTTTGTCCATAGGTGACGGTTCGTCTTGATTTCGAATTTTTCTTTCAAGAGACTTTCTTTTTTCTCATATCGCTCCCGAAGGGCGCTGACTCGCAGATTTCTGGTCTCATTCTCAATTGAAAACTCACACCCAACTCGTTCGTTATTGGGTCATGGTTGAATTTGGATTTTGAACTTGGGTAAATTGGCTAATCTCTTCACTTACTCGTAATCTTCTCTTTTGATGTCCTTCTCATTCCTTGACCTTTTCACTAGTCAAAACTATCTTTCACGTGTATATTTTCGCTTTAATTTATCCATATTGCGTCTTTTCCACTTGCTGTTCTTTCTCTACTGAATGGTAATTTCATTGATGAAATTTATTACACATTATTGTTATACGATATTGAATCATCAGTTAGGCACATACGGTTTCATAGTTATCATTATTCTAAATGTTATCACCTGTGATCACCTTCGGAGATATAGCCGGTCTTTCTGCATTTTGTTGCTATGCTTTGAACATGTGTGAAAATTTGCATTTACAATTGAAGATTGAATATAAAGCTAAGTGTTTGGATTGTGATCAACCTGTGTGGGATGCGCCACGCATTCGCCTTCCATTCAGAATCGTCAAGGCTTAGTGAATTTGGTGCCTGATTCCACTTAATCCGGCACCAGATGGGTGGGGCTTGGTTAGCCTGGGCTAAGATAGATCACTCGACTGTGTGAGTGAAAGTAGCACCTCTTACCACTGCGTAACGTGCTCCTTTTGATTATGGTGGGGGCATAATTTGTATCGGAGGAGCAATTGCTTAGTGGCTACGGTTTTTTGTAACGCAATAAAAATTTTATAGAGAACCAGAGCGATCAATCGAATCTCACGTTATTGGTGGAGTGATCAGGAGGTGTTGAGACGATCACCTGGACTACTCGTTCTAGCTTTCTGGTACTATGACATTTCCTGTCTGTTTCTTAGCTTCAAAGAGACTTGAAGTTTGCTTTGCAAAAGTTTATTAGAGCCATTAGCAGATCGGATAGAAAAAGGGCACTGATGACGGCGAAATCGTCACAAGTACAACTGTACTGAATGATAATCAGATAGTGAAATAGGCACGTATCAGGTGCAAAAGGATTTGTCACAAAGACAGATGTTTTAACAGAGGAGATAGAACGTGTAAGCTGAAATTGTTTCGTTCTGAGCCGACAAAGATAAGGTAAACCTTCTGTATTTATCAATAGGGTAAGGAGAAGAACTGCATGGTCAGTTTACGGATCTATCGAAGAGACCACTGACTGATTCATGAAATTCGGGGCTGCGTTACCCAGCCGAAACGGTTTCCTAGCACATTCTGGGTAGCTATCAATTGAACTTTCGCCATTTCTCAATTCGACGGTACACTAGTTCATCGAAAAGACATTGTCACCAGTTAACATTCTTGTTGACAGCAATGGTAAAGGTTCTGGAATATTTGGCCAGTCCTGATCAGTCCTCGAAGGACGCCGCGCGGCATTCGTGTTCAATTCAAAATTGAAGCGCAATGTTTAACGTCATTGATCGAATCTGCTCCGTTGCGTTAGTGGCGCAGTCCGGTGGCACCGCGTCTAAGCAAAAAAAATAGGCATATAATAGGGATGGAATTGACCGAAAAAGTGAATTTAGTCAAAATGTTCTCGAATGCGGGTGTCAGCAGCGCCTCTTACCACTGCACCACGCGGGCCCTCGACAGCAATGGAATGAGAGAATTTTAGAATTTTCTCAGAATTTTAGAAATCTTAGAACTTTCTGGAATATTTAGCTTTTCCTCAACTCTCACACTCGCTCTACAGACTCATGACAATTTCGAAGTCGAAAAGGGAAGTTTATGTGAAATTCTTGTTTTACTATCGTGTTTC
This sequence comes from Nippostrongylus brasiliensis, assembly GCA_030553155.1. NCBI lineage: Eukaryota > Metazoa > Nematoda > Chromadorea > Rhabditida > Heligmosomidae > Nippostrongylus > Nippostrongylus brasiliensis. The sequence goes on along the minus strand of CP130736.1, from coordinate 5,183,435 downwards.
AGCGATTCACTGCTAGGCACACTAGAAATAGACGTTGTTGTGATGGTGCTAGGACCATCGCAAAAATCGCGGCTCGGGCAAGATTGGAACCCGCTTCTCTGGCCCATCCGGGACACTCGAAAGTTTACGGTTGCAGTAGTGCTTGTAGATTCTTCGATATGCATAGAATTTCTGAAATTTCATGATCGGATCTACTCGATCTCTCCAATTCAACTACTAGTCCATGAATCATACTTTATTCTAGATTATCCTCTTATCAGTTAATTATCCTCTTATCAGTTAATGTTCTTTAGATTCTTGCAGAGAGTTTGTTGTGTATGGATGGGATGGGCTTGAATCAGACGAATCGTGAACGAAAACAGAAAACAGAAGAGAACAGTAGAAAGAGAAAATAAAAAGGAAGAGAGTTACGTTCCTGGTGATGAAGAGATGGCGATTATGACGGGTGGGAGAGGGTGGAGGGGTGGCAGGTAGCCCGATTATCGATAATGATCATTTCGACACGTTTCACTTTGACCTCTATGTTTTTCAGATCAGCTCACACTATTCTTTCATATTCTTTTCAAATTTGAGTAATGATTAATAAAAGTTCTGGTTGAAAATGGGTAGAGGGAGTAGAAATGCATCAAACTAGCTGCTCTGAATCGGACAATTGCAAGCTTCCAACGTCAAAGCACGGCAAACTTTAATGGGGGGGGGAGGTTAGGTTTAGCTACGGAAGGAGGAGGATCAATCTGATAATCAATCAATAATCGCTCTAATAGGTCACTATTCCTACTACCAAATGACGGACCATTCCTTAACTACGTCTCCATTCGAGAAGTCCTCAGGGTGAAGGGAAGATTTTTTCGCTACACCGTTTTTTGACCAGACATAGAACTTGTAGGAGAGTGCAGATGGGGGATCGTTATCACTGATATCTTTTTTACGAATTGACAACAGCAGAAAGAACATGCACATTTCCCCGTCTGCTAGGGAGAATAGGCAGCGAATAGCGGCAACACACGGAAGCGGTGGCGTGATGTTGCTCGGATAAGAAGACGGGTGAACTGTGCCGTTGGACTGAGCTCCACTCTGGTCCTGTCCATTACTCCATATCATTATCTTAGATTTTTTAACTTTTTTCTATTTTTGCGTATCTAGGTGATGAGGGATATTAGGAACGCAGGCTTAGGACTCCCTAAATGTTAAGAACTCAAACCGCTTCCGACAAGGTATGGGAGAATTCCGGTTGGATGGAAGAAATCATTTATCCTTCTCTGGACTTAGGTCTAGTTATCAAATGCACAAAATTACAAGGTGATAAGTCTTTTTTATATAATTTTGTGGATAAGATCTCCAATGTCCCCCTCATTTTTCAGTCGAACAACTTTTAGAAAAGTTTCCAATTTCTAACAATTTTTTAAAACTTTTTCTCTGTTTTTTGTATTATATAAGATTCATTTACTCACTTTCTTCTTATCTTCTATATCATATCTTTTTCGTATCTGTCATCTGATGTTTTCCTCTGTACAACTGATAACCAATAACGTCATTTATATTATTCCAGTGGAAGAGTTATGAAGAGTCGTTCATGAAAAATTCGTCATTTGTCCACTGACAAGATTCGGGTTTTCTTCCAATTTCCCTCAACTTTTCCGACCGCCGTCTTGAACAGCTTTACATATGAATTAATTCAAGAAAGTAAATAATCTTCCCCAAAATTCAGCTACATCGTTTGGTTTTCAATCCGAATTAATTCGAATCATTTCAAATTCCATCTACGATCCCAAGAGACGGTCGTGAGAATATTCAACACAAAGAACGTCGGCGCTTTAATTTAGAATTCTGATCAACGGTTCCAGAGAATCGATTGCACTGATTCCGTACTGTCTGTGAAAAAGTGCGTCCTAGTTACTTTTTTTTCTTAGGTCCGATATTTCGAACAACCAGCCATTCAGCGGCCTGCAGGCCGCCAAATGAACCAATAAATAGTAGGAAACATATATAAAACATTTATAATAACAAATAAAACGAAGAACAAAGAGCAGCAAAAGACGGCGAGGAACTGATGAAGCACGCCACTGGGAGTATGGTAACGGGCAATCGCGGCGGGACCCTAGAGTTGACAAACAGACATCGTGGTTTCGCTTATTTATTGGTAGGATGCTTCTTTATAGATACCTGAGTGTACGTTAGAGTGATCTATTCCATAGGATGGAAGCATAGATATTTTTTGATGGGAAAGCTAAGCTTAAGCCTTGAAAGGGTTCGTAGTAACTGAAACGTAGAAACCACAAATTGCTCTAATATGTTAACATTTCTACACTGCGACGCCGATGATTTTTGACATTTTTTCGTTCGGCTGATACATGCACGTTACATTCCTTATCAGTCGCTATCAGCAGGCGATGTCGAGCAACGACCGCGTTGCACTCGGAAATCCCTGGCGTCACTCTGGGCGTCGAGAAGGGGTAAATCCTCAAGAAAAATATACCTTTCCTTTCTTTACGAACTAATTGATGGTAAAACTTACCCAATTATTCGAATCTACGTTTCTCTGCTGCTCTCTGCGGAAAAAGTGCGTCTTGGAAGGTCTTCTCAATCCACAACGGAACGAAAGTTATGATAAGGTATAGGACAGAGACGCAGAGGACGCGGTGTGGATGTCACAGACGAGATATTTTAAAGCTCTGAAGCTGCGGCAGGGCAATTAGGAGGGTCCAATTATCGAACAGATTTTATAATGAAGCCAGAGAGACAGAACTAGCCGGTATGCTTTGCTGCCGAGTATGAACAGCTAATAAACGCGGCCCATTCAGATATCCTTTCTAGTGAATTCCAACTGGTGAAGGTAAAAGTGAAAGTGTTGATCATCCTCCTGAAGACGCGCCGCGCATACGTCTCCCATTCAGAATTGTAGAGGCATGACCAATGCGTATTTAACCCATACAATGTCTAGTGGGGACAGCCGTTATACCATGTTAGTGACTTTACCTTCTCAGGCAAGGTCAGGCATCAACTTACCCGACCCCAGAGGAATGGAAGCCTTGGTTAACCCAAACGGAGATCGATCGCTGGGTTGTATGGGTGTCAGTAGTGCCTAGTCAATGACCACTCCCCAAAGAGGCAGGTGTAGGTAATAATAGCCGGTTAGGGAAGCTACAATTTTCTCGGGATAACTGAGATTCGGGCTCGGGAAATTCGCGCCACCCGCCTGACCTCGATGTTTGTCGATTATTGCCGCCACGGACCACCAGCATCAACAAGGTCATTTCGTCCACGTCCACCTCCACCCACAAGTGCGGTATTCTCCTCCTATATTAGCTCTCATTCTGTGAATTTCGGATATTTAAATTAAAATTCGAAAAGAAACCGAAAAAGGACGGGTTCGTGTGGAGCAACGGCTTTGCTTGGTATTTAGCATAAAAATTCTTTAGTTTTCTGATTAACCGCACTTTTTCACCCTACCCGCTTATGACCGAGTACATTTTTTTCACTTTTTCTTAAATTACTATGTTCTTAATTACGCCGTACTTCGTTGTCCCCTGCCGTACTGCTTTTCTCTTTTTTATTTTTTATTTTTTCTTTCTTTCTATGGATTTATTCAACTTTTAGATAAATGAATTTCTTTTTCGTTTAGCTCCTTTGTAGGGCGTTGCTACCCTGGCTCTTTCGGCTACTTCGCTGAATCCTTTGTGCGATTCTCAAGAGTTTTAGTTTAAGTTTTACTTTTTATTTTTATGGCATGCTGAGGAATTTTGTGGGTCTTTCCTTTCTAAGGCTGAGTTTTGTTTTCCCTTTTCGGTGTGATACGCCTTAGAGCTTAGAGCGAGGGCCCGCGTGGTACAGTGGTGAGGGGCGCTGGTCTCACCCGCACGGTCGAGCGATCGATCCCGGCTCGGGCCAACCAAGCCTTCCATCCCTCCGAGGTCGGGTAAATTGGCACCAGACTTGTCTGGGAAGGTAAAAACACTGACTTGGTTTAGCGGCTGGCCACCGCAGGTTATTGTATAGGCCAACATACGCATCCACTATGCCTCTACGACTTGAATGGAACACGAATGCGGCGGCACCTTTACCTTTACCTTTACGCCTTAGAGCGTATTAAAGAAATCATACGTAAATAATAAACTAATAATCACATAAATGCTAGTCTTTTGGCGTTTTGTCTTCTATTTTGCTGTGTGGAGTGACCTTTCTCGGTGTTGCTTTCTTAGTCTGTGATCGATTTTCTCCTATGTGTAACGATCAAAAATTAGTGCCATATGCTGCATCCCAGTCCTCAAGAGCAGAGAAACAATGGTTCTTGGTTTTTGAGCCCAAGTTGAACGAAATATTTTAATTTCTGAATTATTGTTTTTCACAATTTCTCTATGAAAACGATCGTGAGCAAAATCCTGCCAGTAGTTCGTTGAATCTGCTCACCACTTTCTCTTGTATCCAGAATCTTTCTGTGTTTTCATGGCCGGAATTTTTTTCGACTTTTCGTACTCCTCGACTTTCGTTGACCTCTATCCTGTTTCGATGTAGTTTTCACTTTCGGTGGTGATCACCGTTTGATGCAGAAATCCTTTACAAATCGATTCTTCAAGACAAGTCAAATAGTCTGCTGTTTTTTCTATCGACGATAAGAAGTTGGGAAGGAATTAAGGACACTGTCAGAGCGAAAACGTCCTGTGCAGGAATCGACAAAGTGCAGGCAAATGAAAAGTGTTGTCATTTCCTTCTAATTTGCTAGAATACCGCAATTAGCTTATAATTAGCGTGAATAGCTAACTGTTAGTGCAGCATGTAATTATAGAACTTATAAAAATTGCCCTCTAATAGTCGCTCTGCAGGACAAATCCGCCCTAGGGCAACAATTTCGTCTCGTTCTGCAAAACTGCCGCAATCTCTAATTCATACGTTCACTTCTCTTCTGCAAACAGCTTGCTTCTCTTTTGGCTTTGCTATTCCATTCCCTTCAAACCTTGAAGGTTTGGGTAAAAGATTACCACATTCTTCTCCTTTACGGCAGACGGCTCGGATTCTTCGCATACCACATGACCGTTGGTAGCCACTAGGAATTTCGTACACGTGGTCATCAGCCGTTGGTGTTTTTCAAAAACAACGAAAAATCACTATTTTTGTGCGCTTCTCCATGTTCGAGCCCGGTCTGACGACGACATGATTAGTACAAAGTGATTGGTATTTGTTTGGTAGATATTTAAGCCGGGTTTGCGAGTACGAATTTCCCTTCCATTGTCTAGCAGCAAGAGCTCCCAACCTCAGCTTTCTTCTTGAACGTTCAGCATGCGATGCCTAACAATTTGGCCTGGAGAATCAGGTCAGTAGCTAATCAATATCCATTATATCCTTCGATCCGGCATATCTTTGCAGGCCTAGAAACATTGTGAAACCATGTAATCGCTCCTGTAACCGTGGAATTTATTTAATTTATTTATTTACACGGATTTAAGATCCATGTCGGAGAAAAGACAATTGAAACAGGAACATAAAGAGAAAAAAAGAAGAATTCTAGTTTTACTTCCGCGTTTTCGCCGGTTACTGCTAGGTACACTACAAGTAAAGGTAAAGATGTCGGCGTTGAATGGTCCCCTAAGGGTGCGCCGCGCATTCGCCCTCTATTCAGAATCGTAGAAGCAGGTGTGTGCGTATTAGACGTGTATAATAACCTGCGGGGGGACAGACACTATACCGAGGCCGTACCTTTACCTTCCCAGAAAAGTTTGGTACCAATTTACCGATCCCGGAGGAATGGAAGGCTTGGTTGGCCTGGGCGAGGATTGATCGACCGTGCGGGTGTCAGTAGCGCCTCTTACCACTGCACCAAGCAGTTCACTAAAAGTAGATGTTGTAATGATGCTCTTAGGGTAGCGGCTCTTATGGGAATCGAATCCTCGTCTCGGGCAGCAGCTTTCACATTTGAGGCGAAAGGTCTCTTTAGAAATCCACAAAACAGAAGCGATACCCCAAAGTACAACAAAACGTTTAGTGAATCTCCAAGGCAAGAAAAGAAAAGTACAACTCAGTAACAATAAAAATGAAGATAAATCAAGATGAAAGGAACGGCGATAAAGGAACAATATAATCCTTATCTGGAGTTTGGTGTTTGCCAGATGGTGACGCCGAGAAACATTGTCACGCTACGGAGATAATCAAATAGTTGGTTAATAGAAATGAGACCATGATCCATCTTAACCTAATTTTGCTCCTTGGGGCTCGATTCATAATTGATTTCGATACTTCAGTTGACATAATTCTTTGATTTTTATAGTGACTTCTCTTAGTTTTGAACTTCCTGTTTCTGTTTCTACATCTTTCCCGACTCTAGTAGCTCTTTTCTTTTTTTGTTTTGCCAGTTTCGTTGCTAATTTTAGTTGACCTGCACATCCACGTGGATGTAAGGATAAATAAAATAGGACAAATAATTATCTAAGAGGCAAAATATCCAGGACATCACGTTAGATGAGATTGCAGATCGCACCAAGAGTGACTGTAGGAAAAGAAACCAATCAGAGGTCCAAATTTGTTTATTGAGATAATCAGTTTTTAGTGCCCTAAAGTGTGCATGACCCACAAAACAAAAAGGAAGTGTAACATTAGGAGTTGATGATAGATAGAGGAAGCATTCAAGAAATAAGAATCGCCTAGTTAGTCTACTTAGGCTAAGGCTCCAGAAGGAGATTCTAAACAAGGAAGAAATGTGGCTAACTAACTGAAATCACGATCAACTGGTTAATTAGCCATTATCTCATTCAAAACACTATCATGCCTGTTTACTACGGAAAAAGCAGGAGTATTCTGCTTGAACAACCAACAATAGATCTATTATGATAGCGGTGGGAATCGCTGTACTTACTAGTTAGGTTTTCTTTGATTACTCTAGAGCCCATCGGTTTGTCTCCTTTCCGCCTCGATGCGAAAAGCGAACATTGCCGAGCCGTCTTCGGTCTTTGTGCTAGTTTGTTATCACACGTGCTTGTTCTTCGACAGCAAAAAATTCTGAGGATTTCTTATCGAATCGTCGCCGTTACGTACGTCTTCGCACTCACACACGTGATAAGAAGAACCTGCTCGAAACCAACATTACATACATCCAACGCCTCCACATGGACCCAACTGTCCTCCGTCTTTTGATTTCGCGGTTACATCTTTTATATCGGAACCACCTTTTCGCATTTTATCTACAGTTACATTTATTAGGCGCGATAGAACCACATATGGCAGTCTTACAAGAACACATCGAACGCTAACCTTGGGATGAAGGTTTTGCTCGTTTATTTATTGTTATTTATTATTAGCTTCAACGTTACTCCTGAAACGTGCCAGAAAATCTCATATGTGGCTCCGTGTACACCGCATCCTCTGCATCTCTGCCCTACATTTGATCATCATTCCGCCGTGCTGCTACCGAATGTGAATTGACTTTTTCTTGAATAAATAATTAAAAAAAGATTAGTAGAGTATACTAATTATAATTTACCGTTTTCATTTCGAAGTGGACACTTTTCAAACGAATATGGAGATTTTTTCAAACCAAAATTTTTTTCAAACGACAAGAGGAACCGCTACCAAATTGCGGATCCCTCGAGTCAGGACATCGGCTCGTTCCAACTAATTCACTTGCAGAGCTGGAGCTGAATATGTGAAGTTTAGCAAACGATATCCCATTCCCGCTAATTTACGGGCTTTCAAACGGATTTTAGATAAATAAAAAAAATAAATTAAATGTTAATTTATTAATTAAAAAAATAAATTAAAAATAAATTTATAGGTCTCTTGAGCGTTTTGTTATTTTTATTTTACCTTGCTTTTCAGTGCGGCGGAGCTAGTATGACCTTATTTTGTCGCTTACTGCATTTCGTAGTTTGACCTGTTTAATCATTAACTAGTGTTTTCGCTTTGTATTTTTTTATATCTGTCTGAACTCTCAGGATGCTTGTCCTTCGGCGCGATGGTGATACTGTCACAATTATCGCTTTACGTGTGATTATATCGCATGTTTCAATAAATAAATAAATAAATAACGGACGTTTTCAAACAAAAATGGACGTTTTTCAAATCAAAAAGGACGTTGCCCTGCAGGCCCAGGTTTGAATAACGCCCATTTTGGTTTGAAAAGTGTCCATTTTAAAATGAAAATGGTACATGGAAGTGGAGAAGTGCTATCCTGTTTCACCATTTCGCCCTAAACAGGATAGTTAATTGAAGGAATTTTTTACCAACGAACAGCTAGCACTCCCTTAGGATCATCAGTAGGGCTAGGAGTGCACCTGTACTTGAATTTATATCGTTTTTCTTCTATTTGTGTCGTCCTTTTCAATTTTAGTGAAAAAGGCCAGGCAATATATGAGTTTGTACCGATCAGAGATTCCCGTTGTTTTCGACTTTCGCTCTCTACCATTCGGCGGATGGAAGTTTACGAGTTTGATTACGAATTCTCTTCTGTTCACAATGACTCATGATCACAGATCGGCATTCAGAACAGCACTTGGATGTCGCGAATGCCCATTTCCCCTCAGGCATTCCGATGATTTACAAAAAAAGACAAATTCTCATCGAATTCACTCAGCTAGCGTTCCTCAAACAGATTTTTCTTGTCTTCTTCTTTTCTTCTTTTCTTTTCTTTCTTCTTTTTTTTTATAGTAATCTTGGCTTAGCCGATTGGACAGAAACACAAACCAGTCCTCCGTCTACCGCGTTTCATCTTATTCCTCGCATTTGACGCCTCTTGTCAGTGAAGTATACGACGTTTTTCGTTGCCACAGTGCCCCAGGGGATTTCTATAAACTATCGGGTTACTTTTTACCCTTCCAAAGCGCTTTTCTTCCGGGATTCTAACTTATTCCTAGTCGAGCATGTGGTGAGTCTGTCGAAAACTCGTTTTGTTCGCCAAACGATCGATTCCTGGGCCAACTACGACGAGATCTGCGGTGTTTCCGCTTACGACCATCGCTTCTGGCCGTCTTTTCATTTGAGACACCTATTTTATTTTTCTTTCTTATTTGTCTTATAGGCATCTAAAGCTCCATACCTTTCTTTTAGCTTTATACCATGCGTTCATAATTACACGTTATCCGCCTGTATTGCCATTTGCAGTTTTGGTGAGGGAGATGCAACATTCATTTATATCTCGTCTTCAACAGCATGCAAACAACCATTTGTTACACCTTTTTGGACGACATGAATATGCTCCATATTTTTGTAGAATTTTTCGTTTTTTGACCATTTCGCGGTGAGTGAAACTTGTATTTTCCCACCGAATCTTAGGCATTTTGATGAAATGTGGCTTACCTAGACAGTAGTAGAATCGTTTCCTTAATCCAAATGTCAAAGGAGCTGCTTCTCGCCGATTTTTCTTGAAATTTTGCAGGTTTTTTTCGAATGTTTAATCCGCTCAAACGTAGCTGACCAGTGCTGTTTACGCAAAGGTTCGCTGCCTGAACCGGTATTTTTCTTGACAAAAAAGTTAAAAGAACAGTAATGATGATGCTGGAACAGTAACCCGCAGAAAAGCGGTAATAAAACAAAATTTCAACTTAAAAGAATTTTATACCAAATTGTTGAGGTCCAAGGGGAGGTAAATCTTTTCCCCGAATGCTCACATATCTATCATCTACCTAAGCACAACATATTATGTACCGATCATGAAAACATCTCTGACGTCAGAATCTAAAATTATAAACTTTTTAAAAGTATTGTCCAGCTGATGTTGTTGCGTCTCCATCTGTCAATCGATCAATTGAAACTAACTCGATCTAGTTTATGACGCCTAGAGGAGGTAATCAACCAACTTATTCCTGCCCATTCATTTTTTACGATTTTTGAAGAGGGTAAAATCATTTTTGTATCTTCGCTCATTATTGCTACTTTTCGCTATTCTTTTTTCCTAACCATGGTTGGCCGTGTTGATGTTTCATTCGATCCTTTACCCCCTGCTGTCCGCTACTGAATTGAGGAGGATGACGAGGGGTATATAAACAAGTTGAACCCGACTTAAAACTCCCATAAAATGCATATTTATAGTTTTCCACAGATAGAATAATTGAACAGGAGGCGGAAATCTGTATGAGTAAGAAATTCGAATAAGAACTAAGTGTGGTTCCATTTTTATAACGTAGCCATGTCTTGTGTCCGAGTGATCGTTGAAAGTTTGAACAAAATCTGATAAAAATGATAAAAACAACTGAACGCATAACTTGAAAAAAGTCTACAAAAATGCAAAAGAAAAATGAAAATGAAAGAAGAAAAGGAAAGTTTGCCAGCGAAACGTCTGGTTCTCTAATATCCGCCTATCTAGCCTCACTAATATTTTATGATCTCGTCGAAAACTAACTCGATTGATCAGAAATATCACATCTTTGGTGTGTTCCCTTGTTCCGTTTTCTTTATTTCTTTTCTTTATGAATTTTAAACTCTTCTGCAAAGAAATGCTGATGACTCAGTTGGTTTTTTCGTTGCCCTTTTGTAAATGACGTCTGTCAACAACACGAGCATGAGTTTTGTCGGAAACCTTTTCAACGACCTTTTGATAACCTTTTCAATACCCCTTTGATCACGATTAGTCATCACTCTGGCCTATTTATCTGAAGTCAACAGAAGCAACCATCCATCACTGTCTGATTTACAGTAGGACAAATGTTTTCGTACTTTTTTCCGGCACCCACATGTCAGCTAACTAATTGACAGCTATATTTGATGGCAACATAGCACGTAGTCAAGATCGAGAATACAAAGCCGCATTCTTAGAACGCCAACAAAAAACGATCATAAATTTCTAGAGGGTCTGTAGCCGAACGGTGTTTCAACCTTAATTTTCCAGTAAGTCACGAGCGGTCAAGCCTATGGTCCTCGGTTCAAAGGTTGTAGTGTTTTACCAGGCCGCTTCATTGGTAAATGTTTACCAGCACCTACTCTCATCCAAGCGCCCGCGTGGTACAGTGGTTGGAGGCGTCACTGACGCTCGCGCTGTCGAGCGATCGATCCCGACTATTAACCAAGCCTTCCATCCCTCCGAGGTTGGGTAAATTGGTACTAGACTTGCTCTGGGAAGGTAGAGACACTGACTTGGTATAGCGGCGGGCCCCCGCAAGGCATTGTATAGGCCAAATTCGCGTTCACCATGCCTCCATTCTGAATGGAACACGAATGCGTGGCGCGTCCTCAGAGGGCTGATCAGTGACCAACGCCGGCACTTTTACCTTTACCTTTTGCTCTCATTCAATGTCTAAGTTCAATGATAACATCAGAATCAAAGCTTTTCCGCCTATATGACCCAACTCTTTCCTGAGAAAGGTCATTGCTGTGTTTCTTATATATTGAGCCTCTATTTTCTAATATTTTTGTTGTAAATGTTTGAGTTTTTGATAAATGTTTGAGTAACTGTTGCCGAGATAGCCCGAAGAGTCGTCCTTTCGATGCCTTCAATACGGCCTCACTACTTTTTTATACGAGAGACTAAAATAATTGATATCAAATTAAACATACACGTTTAGAATCCTAATAATATTAAATATCTGATGCATTCTTTGGCTATACCCAGGAGACCTGGGCTATACCCAAACAAGGTCAGCCTCATTAGAACGTTATTGCTGAACACAGCTCTTGGCAACGCCCAAGTTAATTACGATGATGGCTCTTTAGCGGTTTAGACAGCTACTCGGTGATTTATAATCATATTATGATTTTATATTTATTTTGTACTTATTTTATTTTATAGTTAGTTTTATATTAACAGCTTATACAGCTAATTGGAGATTTATAATCTGATTATGATTTTGTAGTTATTTTATTTTGCAGTTAGTTTTATATTAACAGTTTAAACAGCTATTCGGTAATTCATGGTTAGGTTATGATTTCAAATTTTTATTTATCACAAAATAAAAGCGAGGCACCACATTCAAAGAGGCGAAGGTGAAACGGTAATTTTAATAGCAAAGCGCTTCTAGGTTCCTAAAGGGAGAATGTGTGTTAAGGAGTTGCTACATACGTATCTCGAAACCTTTTCTGATACTTTCTCTCTTCCTCGTTTTCATCTTTTTTCGTTTTTTTCTCTCATAGTTTCTTCACTCATTTTTCTTCTCTCTAATCGGTCAGAACGTAGAATAAGTCCAAAGGTGTTTCGCCTCACAACACCAACTCTGTTTAGAAAGCCTTAAACTGTATTTATTAATGTATCTGTTGTTCTTCCTGATTCTTCGATTCACATTCTCACTACCGCTATGACTGAGAATGTGCAGTAAATAAAACGTTTTCTAAAATATTTATGTAAGCTAATATTTTCAGCAATGGGAGCCTCTAGCAACGGCACAGTCAGTATTGCGAGTTTTGTTGAAAATGGCGATGCACTCCCGCAAAAAACGATGTCAGATTTCACAGTAGAAGAAAAATCTACCGCAGAGGTAAAATTGTATATTTCTTAGGCAGAAGAGTTTTTTATAGTACTACAAAATATTGAAAAAGTAATGATTTGCTCAGGTGGTGGTGCTTGCAATTTCAAAAAAAAATACTCGAAAAATCCAAGAAAAAAAAAACGAAAAAAAGACAGAAGTGGCAAAAATCATTTTTCTGATGTTCCTGTCACATTGTTTTTTTTCAGAAGCGAAGAACTTATATAAGCATTGGAATTTTATTTTGTATTAATCTACTTAATTACATGGATAGATATACTATAGCAGGTTAGCTATTTTTATTATCTATATCTTTATTGTCGCTTCAGCCATCGGAGATAAGAGGATGCCGATGATTATCTTTCAATTGATAACGATCACCCTTTCCAGGAGTATTAACAGATATTCAAGCGTTCTATAAAATTAACGACGCCCAAGGCGGTCTACTGCAAACTGTATTTATGATATTTTTCATGATTTGTTCACCAGTATGCGGTTTCTTAGGTGATAGGTAAGTGCTCTCGGCTATTCGCTTGTGATCGAAGCGATATCGATTGATTGACTTTCAGATATGTTCGGAAGTGGATTATTGCCGTGGGAATAGTGGTTTGGGTGGCAGCTGTGCTCGCCTCCACCTTTATACCAGCCAATGTACGTATTTTACCCAGGGCCCAGATTCATCATTGGTAAACCCCCGATAAACCCCGAGATATAGCACCTTTGTCTACTTATCCTGAACTTCCTATGCTAAACGCAATCTCTCGTCGACTCTGCCGTCTGGTTCTGGCTGCGCCGTGGTTCCGGAGACCGCTCGTCCGTTCATGAATCTGGGCCCAGATTTTATGACCAAACTAACCCATATGAGATGCTAAACCCTACAAAGCTTACCTTAGACTGCTTACCCCTCGGGCACATGCAGATCAAGCGCACTGATATATCTCATATATAAATTCTTCGTACTGGTAAAGGAAATTGGGTCCAGATTCATGAACGGACGAGCGGTCTCCGAAACCGCGGCGCAGCCAGAACCAGACGGCAGAGTCGACGAGAGATTGCGTTTAGCATAGAAAGTTTAGGATAAGTAGACAAAGGTGGCCGTCATTCGGGCTATATCTCGGGGTTTATCGGGGGTTTATCAATGATGAATCTGGGCCTAGGTGTCGTTGTAGATCAACCGATCTGCAAAAAGTTTAACATGTAGAGTTTACTCAAAAGATAGCTATCACATAGTTACCCATCGATATTATACCCATTTAGTTATTCTGGCTGTTTCTACTGTTCCGTGGTATAGTCGGCGTGGGTGAGGCATCGTATGCCGTCATTACACCGTCGATCATTGCCGATATGTTCACTGGAGAGACTCGGAGTCGAATGTTGATGTTCTTCTATTTTGCCATTCCATGCGGAAGGTGAGCAATCGCTCACAAATTTGTAAATATTTTATTTATATTTGTAGAATTATGGGTAATTTTAGTAAAAAAGAGAATGCTAAGAGGTGCTACTGACACCTGTGCGGTCGAGGGATTAATCTTCGCCCGGGCTAACCCTGCTTTTTATCCCTCTGGGGTTGGGTAAATTGGTACCAGGCTTGTCTAGGAAGGTAAACTTGACCTGAGCAGCAGCTTACCGTCATGTATAGTCCAAATACGCATTTACTATGCGTCTTCAATTCTGAATGGAAGACGAATGCAGAGGGAATAATCGATGCCAACCACTGTACATACGTTTTCCTCCTCCCCTAGGGTATACTACTCGTTCGCCGAGAGGATGCCTAGAATGCCATAGAAGCTTCCTGAAACGCTCGGGTACGTCCGTTAACCTCAGACGGGTCAGCGGTTAAATACCAGTCTAAAGGTATTTCGATTCAGAAATCCCTTATGTTGAAAAAAATCTTTCAATTTTTTTAGCATGCAAAATACTAGAAAACCGTCGACCTCATTGCGCACACAACACATTTTTGGCGACTCCTATTTTTTGCTAGGTTTACAATATGTAAATTTCGAATAATAATTCACCTTTTCAGTGGTATGGGATTCATGGTCGGTTCGGCGGTTGCATCGCTGACCGGCGACTGGAGATGGGGAGTTAGTGGTTCAAAGAACAGGTAAAACCCAATTGAAAGAAAAAATGACGGCAAAAACAAAGCTACTAGGTAGAGAGAAAGAGACATTCCTAATATCCAAAACAAAATTCATTGTCGTGAAATTGTTCGAGTGTTGAAAGAAAATATATTTAGTATCATTTATCTCATTTCCGTTTTCGTTAGGGTCTAATCGATCCGGCTAATCGATTTGTCCAACCGATTATCAAATCGAAGCCAACACTTTGATCTTCGTACCTAAAAAAATAGTCATCCTTGGATACCGAAGGCATCGTGTGCCAAATTGCCTAGGTAACGGAAGTTGTGATGTTTGTCTGTTCAATATCGACAGGGTCCAGAAGTTTAGCTCCAAGGTGGAAAGGTGGACAGTCGTGGTTAGTGAATTAATTGAATGAATAAATTTAGAGATAGGATTGTTTCTGCATTTTCTAACGATTTTTTAATAGATTGACTCTTCTCTTAGGCGCTAAACGATCTGCGGGTTTTGACTTTTTATAACTCAACATAGCTGAGCGCGAGACCTTCTTTTTCTACCGATGCTTTCTTATTCTAATTTTAGTAATTGTTTTTTATAATTTATTTATTACTACGATTTTAGGAATCATTTGTCTTGCAATGATCATCTTCTACATCCAAGAACCGGAACGTGGTCGAGCAGAACGTGAAAAGGGAGAAATCGCCACCAAAGTGGTCAATACGAGTTACATCGACGATCTCAAATCTTTAGTTAAAAAGCGAGTTTATTTATTTGTTTATTTATTTAATACGTGTAAAACTCAATACACGTGATGAACATAACAGAATGTGAAGAACGTGTAAAAAATACTCGGTTAAATGCAGAAGAACCAGAGGGAGCCAGAGAGTTGTGTTCATTTTTCCGATTTCAAAATAAGCCTTATAGACACAACAGATTCACACCTATTCAGAAGTTAAGTCGAGTAGAACCCTGGCTACGGTAATTTTTACAGTATAATAAAAGCAAACGTTGATATTTGTCTAGCAGTCGGGAAATTTTTGTTGCAATGAGAATTCTGGCCATCTACCGGTGACCTATGTTCTACTTCGTTGGATCCCAGCGAATTGCTTCAATAAAATTTCCGGTGCCTTGTGAGGTGGGGGTGCAGTCAAGGAAACGAAAATTTCGGGATCGCTTCCACAGAAACGTGTTTGAAGTACTCTTCGAGGGTGAGTTAATTCAAAAATAACATTTAAAAACAATTTGATGTCTTTTGAAGATTCTAGAAGTTCCCTCTAGCACCAATTTTCTTTGTAGGTAGAATGGCCAGTTTGTTTTTATCAGCGTTTTCTTCCAAATTTACCTTAGCTTCTTCAGTTTCACCCGGCTGGCTGCATGGCAGTGGGGTTTGTCGTTGGAAAATGGAATTTGGAAATTGTAAACGAATAAAAATTAATAAGATTTTCTAAATTCGTACTAAATACTTATTCGTTGGGTTCAAATAAGTCAACTTGGTCAAACTATCATCGTAGCTGGATTGGCTAGTATGTTCTCTTTAACATTCTCTTCCATGTCAAGTTGAATTTGCTTTTTTCGAATTATGGCGTGTTTTATTTTATTTATTAATCTCTGCTTTTTGAATTGGCGCGTTTCTATTCGTCGTTATAGACCAATAGAATAAATTTAATAAATTAATGAAATTCAATAAAATAAAATAATCTAATAAAAATAAGAATTTTGAAATAAAAAATGAATTCAATGATTTAATAAAAATAAATTTGAAAAAAATTGCTATTTCAGCCCTACTTACGTGTTCTCAACGGCTGGTTACACGGCTATAGTGTTCGTGGTTGGTACACTTACCTGGTGGGCTCCGACCGCTATTGAACATAACTACGATATAAAACATCCTTCTAATGGTACCGATGCGAACGATAACGGTGCACAGTACGTTTGAATTATTCGCATTTGGTTGGCTTTTCATCATTTCTCGTTTCACAGAAACAAGATTAGGCTGACTGTCACAGAATCACACTTTTACCCAAGTGCTGATCATATTCTATTCGTTCAAATCACGTTTCCCACAAGATTCCTTCTTCTTCTTCTTCTTCTTCTTCTTCTTATTATTATTATTATTATTATTATTGTTAATTACATGCTAACACACGTTTTTCATGTGAAAGAATTAAGAACAAACATCAATAAGCATTCAGTGACAACAAGAAGAAAGTGCCATTGAGAGCTAAAACAAAGAATAGTGCAATAGGACAGGTATCCATCAACTAGAAGCTGGTAAACTAGTTTCTTGAACTGTGTGAGTTCAGTGGGTATGGTGATATGTTTGGATACCCTATTGTATTCTGATTTGGCCCGATTGCAAAAGGAATGAAGTCTAAGATTTGATTTCACCCTGGGCACGGCTATTTTATACTACCTCCACGCGTATCTGAACCTCGGAATGAAAACAATTTACTCATCGCACCAACCAGGGCTGTGCGTTAAATTCTGGCCGTTAAATTTTTTAACGACTTTTTTTAACGGCAAAATTTGCCGTTAAAAACCGTTAAATTCGTTAAATCCGTTAAATTTTTGAAATTTTGCAAAAAAAGTTGAAATTCCTAAAAATAATGGTTTTTTCACTAATATCGAGAAAATAAACGACACTAATATATAAGCGTTTATTTTACTGTTGTGCCGGAACGATCAATTCATCGGTTAGTACACTAGAGCGCATATTATTAACAACAGCTAACGAAAGAGCTAAGTCTCTTACAAAGAAAGCATATTCAAAGTCAGGAATGATCAACGGTCGAAGCCAATCTGTGGAATATTAAGTTTGAGAAACAGAAGAGCTGCAAAATTTGCAGGTGTTAGCGACTTACGAAAGTCGGTCAAAACTTGACCCGCAGATGAGAAAACCCTTTCAATTTCAACTGTTCCCGGAGGAGCGCAAAAGTATTTCGGAATTAAAGAAGTTATGTGAGGAAAAAGATCGTGTCGTGTCAGCAGTGGAGCAAAAATCGTGTCAGCAGTGGAGCACTCCAGAAAGTGAGCGGGTTTGCCGTTGTGTCGCTGGACTGCGGTGAAATTGATAAGAGCCTGCCAATCTGAAAGCAAATCAGACATCTGGAGAAGCAAAAATGGATAAAAGGCACTGTAGATACGTTTTTTGCGCATATAAGGTCTAAAACAGCCAAACATCACGCTCAAATTACGGAAATTTCAGTAGGCGAGCTCCTATTACAATGCCCAGATTGCTTCTAATGTTGTGGAAGAGAGAAGCTGGGTGGTCCTGACACGATTGCGTGCAATTTGGACCTGCTGCCACTCCCGCGCGGGCAATTCAAAAGCCGTTAAATTTTCCGTTAAATTTCGAAAATTTGCCGTTAAATCCGTTAAATAATTTTTAGCGGAAAAAGCCGTTAAATCCGTTAAAACCGTTAAACCGTTAGCCGTTACATGCACAGCCCTGGCACCAACCCGCAAAGGATTTTATAAATCAGAACGAGATCATTACGCTTTCTTCTGAACTCCAAAGTACGAAAGCCTAAAGACCTAATTGGAACCCTACTATTTGGAACAAGATTATAATTAAATCGTGCACTCTCAACATTAACTTTCGTGTGAATTCATTTTGAACTTTTTCTAAAGCTTTAACAAGACATCTCTTGTAAGGCGAATAGATTGCTGTACCGTATTCTAGTATGGGTCTGATATATGTTTTGTATGCTTTTATTAATACTGACGGATTCTTCGTTTTCACAGCTCTGAAAAGATTAATGATTTTCCTGGAAGCCTTTCTTGTAATCTCATAGATATGCTCATCAAAACTCAAGGTCTGATTAATAATGTAACATGAAACTTCTTTAGGGTGAATTTGGTGTTCGGCGCGTTGACGTGTATAGGAGGAATTGCCGGCGTTGCTATCGGATCGATGCTTTCCAGTGTAATTATTGTTTTTTTTACTTTACATTTTCACAGAAGGTGTTTGGTTTCATTTCCAAATTCTGTCGATTCAGTTTCTACGCACGGGCTTCGGACCGTTCCGCTATGTGCAAACCGTACGTTCAGATGCGGTCGTTTGCGGTCTGGGCGCTCTGATCGCTGTACCGTCGTTGTACTTTGCACTACACGAAATACCGCACAGTATGACTGTCTGTTGGGTAAGTTTTTACCGTAACAGTCGTGTTATGCAGTTATAATAGTTTCTGAATAGGAAGACGAACACCACTTTAGATTGATGATGATGTTCGCAAGATCTTTTTCTCGGTTTGTTTCTGTTAAACGAATTCCTTGCTTAGTGCTAGTTAGGTCGTGTCATGCTTTACCTATACCGGAAGTGCTTGTTATTATGGTTACCAGCATTTTCGGTAATGCCTTGTTTCCGCTATCTTGCCATGAAGAAAGTTTGTAAACTGAAAAATTCACTAAACTATTCATCGGTAGACTTTATTCAACACATACTGGGTGGTGCCCTCACCTTCTCGTATAAGCCTGGTACCAATTTAATTGACCCCAGAGGGATAGAGTGCTCTTTGGCCTCGGGTGAAGATCGACCATTTGGTCATGCCAGTGGCGGTTTGGTATATGTATATTACGAGCTCATAGATATCAGCTGGAATCCAGCACTAAGGAAGAAAGAAATAGAATTTCTACAAATCGGTTTTTGTTTTAACCCACAATCATCTGAAGTGGTGCGCACTCGTTGTGTATTCTTAAATAAATAAATAAATAAATAAATAAAATCATACTGTAACTTCCGCTATCCATTCCAGATACTGATGTTCATTACCATCACCACAACATGCTTCAACTGGGCAACCAACGTTGATATGCTGATTGTGCGTTTTCTTCTATTTTCCATATTATGCTACAGTTTTTCATCTGAATATAATCAATATTCAGGCGGTAGTTATTCCATCTCGGCGGAATGTCGCGAATTCATGGCAGATTTTGCTTTCGCACATGTTCGGTGACGCCTCTGGACCGTATATTATTGGACTGGTTCGTTAATGCTTATTACTAAAATTACGTGCGTGAAATTTAGTGTGAGTTTAATATTAGCCGTTATTCATGACGTATGTCAATGTTCAAGAGTACGGAAGAACTGTTCAAATCGGAAGGTCAAACAGGATAAATTCCCTTTCCCTCAATGTCTGTTAGGGCCTTGTTATACGTTCGCTCACCCCCCAGCGTAACTCGTCCATTCAGTATCAGACACCGTGGGGCTAGACACATTTGTACGAGTTCACCACGCCAGCGTCACCATGATAACTCGTACAAACGTGTCTGGCCCGACGGTGTCTGATACTGAATGGACGAGTTACGCTGGGGGGTGAGCGAACGTATAACAAGAGCCCTTCAATGTCTGTTATCATCGTAAGATATGCATGGCTTTACTTACGTATTACTAGTATTGAGTTGTCGGGGAAGTTCTTTCACAAAATTCTCAAAAAATTCGTAAAATTCAGCGAGAAGCGATGTGACCTACCCATGACTACTGATCAATAGACCCAACATTCTAGAATATTCTGAGCACAGAATGTTTCTTATATATCGCTGGTGGTGGGTACGCGACTCCATTGAAACAGCACCACCTTCTTTTGGTGGCGGTCAATCTTTGATTGTCTTGGAGGAGGTTGTCCGTGAGGTAGCCACTGTGCCATTCGGGTATGATTGACATAGAGTATCCATGACTCATCTCCAGTTACAACATCCCTCAAAAGGTTCTGGAAACGGTAGCGGAGAAGGAGAGACTGAACAATGGTTACTCGAGAAAAACGGTCTGAGTCACGGAGCCCATTTCGATAGCACCTTTCGATATCCAGAAGCCTGAAGACGATCATGTACCGACGAGTGGTGACGCTGGAGCATCTCCGATAATTCACGCGTTGTTGCATTGGGCTTCTTCTTCAGGGCTTGCTGTAATTGCTTATCGTCTACGGTGGATGGACGTCCAGAGCGCGGTAGGTCTTCGAAGGTCACATCTCCTTCCTCGATGCGGCTGAACCATCTGATCCTGGAGCAATATCTGCTCTTCACCCACTTTCCTGTGATAGGGCTCGCAATCCTTGCTGCGAGGTATAGGTGGGGAAGCGCATAGTTTCCTCTCGGGAATCTTTTGAGCTACGATCAGCTCTAATAGACAGCGTGCTTCCCCAGCATGGACCTTCAGCGATACAAGATCCCTATTCTGGACTTTATTCTGGACTGTCGTGAGTGAGACCGCGTCTTCGCCGAATACACCTCAGACGTTGCCAGGTGCTTGTGCTGCGGAATGCCGTTGAAGGAATTCATAGTGCAGAACCGGTCGCAGAATACGTTTGTCAACGGGAGCCATAGCTTCGGTTTCAATGGAGTGCGTACCCAGCACCAGCGATATATAAGAAAGGTTCTGTGCTCAGAATATTGTAGAATGTTTGGTCTATTGATCAGTAGTGATGAATAGGTCATAACGCTTCTCGCTGAATTTTACGTTTTTTTTTGAAAATTTTGTGAAAGAACTTTCCCGACAACCCAATAGTACGCAAGTAGAGCGATGCATATCTTGCGATGAAAATAGAAGTTGAAAGTAAGTCAATTTATCCTGTTTGACCTTTCGATCCTAAAAGTGCGAACAATCCTTTCCTATACTTGAAAATTGATAGAAGCTATGATAAAGGCTAGCATTAAAGTCACACCAAACTGCTCTCTGAAAAAGGAATTAAAAGTAAGAGAGTTTATCCTGTTTGACCTTCCGGTCTGGAAAGTATAAACAATTTTCTGTATTATTGCAAATTGATATAAGTAATAGGTAAGTAGAGCCATGCATATCACAGTTTTTGGGAATTTCTGTGGCTATCACACATAATAACTAATTTTCGCTAAATTGCAGATCTCTGACGCCATACGAGGAGACGACGACACTCCTGAGGGTCATTTCCATTCACTTATAGTTTCGTTCTATTTGCCGAATGTACTTCTTGTTGTTAGCGCTGTGCTGTTTTTCATTGCTGCCTACACGTTTGTACGAGACCAGAAGAAGTTCCAACGAGAAATGGGTAAGTTGGATATCGATTGATTGATTGATTGATTGATTGATTGATTGATTGTACAAGGATATTCATGCTTGCCTTTCAATTTCACAAACGATGCTTAGTAGCAATACATAGATTCACGTTTACTTATTTATTTATTCATTTATTTATTCGTAAGTCAATGTGACGCACCTGTGCACTAAAACTAAATGAAACAACAACAATATCAGAGTTAGCCGGGAAAAATTTGCCCTGTGAACACAGCATCATAAGGTATGGAAATCAGTAAGAGTTTTGTAATCGCTAACCTCGCAAGTATGCTAGGAGGGACAACCTTCCTCCAGCAATTATCCGACAATTAAAGAGCTTGTTCTAAAGTTATAATTGCACAAAAATAAATTTAAAAAATACACCAAAACTAACACTAAATTAAGCATATTAACACGTTGACGACAACGCTTTTTTCGGGTGTCTGGCGCGAGGGACCAACCGATTTTCTAGCGCGCCGAGGCTGTGGCATGATGCCCGCATACGACGAATTTTTTTCAAAATGGAAGTGAATAGTAAATTTCGAAGACTACATATACAGTCCTGTAATATCGGGGATTGTGACTATTCCTTTTTTTGCAATGAAAATAGAAAAATAACAGCTGTAAGCTTCTGGAATGTCCTTTTTCCCTATCCAGGTTAAAAGGAAATTGTTATTTGTTTATTGTTCATTATTTGTTTATTCGTCGATGTGTTTGTTTCAGTAACCAGTATTTGTTTGCATTTATTTGTTTCTTGCAATAACCATTATTTGTTTTTAAGCGCGCTAGTGCAAGTAAATCAGAAGCTGGGAACCATGTTTTCTAAAACAATGGGCAAAGGTCCATTAAAAAAGAAAAACATCCTTCGAAAAAATTATCGAAAAAATACGATACAAGACATTGCGCCACACGGTCCCACGCGGGCGCTTGAGCGTGGCGCGGCATTGCGCCACACTGTCGTCAACGTGTTAACCAAGAAATAGGGAAGTGACGGCAGCAAGAGGAGCGATATGGTGTCGTTGTCGTGAGATCGTCAAATTCTCGTTACTATAAAGTTCTTTCAGTCTCATACCTAGTAGCAAAGCTGTTTTCGTTCAAAAGATCGATCTGTTATTGATCGGTCCGTTTTTCAGGTGTTCTAAGTGCGTCGAAGTCGTCGATAGAGAACAGTCAATCTTCTTCAATGAGGTCTCATGTCAACAAGGCATTCAGTGATGAAACGACTAAGATGTAAAATCAGCAATCGTACGGGATCATTATTGTTACTCGAGTATTGTGTGTATATATGTTGATTATGTTTTTATCTGAAAGATTATTCTATATTATTGATTGTTGCTATTACAGTCCTTGCACTAAACGACTTTAAAACATCACTATCGTTTCCGCATTCCCAATCAGTCATACCATCTGTCTTGACCTTCTGTTTTGGTTACTAACGACCTCAAAAAGGGAGAAGTGAAGTGGTTGATCAGATCCCCAGGAACGCGCCGTGCATTCGTTTTCCATTTAGAATCGTAGAAGCACGATGAATGCGTTTTTGACCTATACAATGACTTCAGGGGGCCAGCCGCTATACCATGTCAGCGTGCTTACCTTCCCGGATAGGTCTGGTACCAATTTATCCGACCCCGGAGGGATGGAAGGCCTGGTTGGCCCGGGTTAGGATCGATCGCTGGACCGTACGGGTGTCAGTAGCGCCTCTTACCACTGCACCAACGCTTGAATATGCGACGTTTATTGTTGCATTTCAATAAAAAGCAGATCGACTCCGTGTGGCATCTACATCTTTCGGCTTCCGCCTCATCAGCAAGCTGATCAGTTCCTTCCGTACGCCTCTGTTGAAGAAGAGCAGGAAATAGGGCTCGACGCATACAGAGACCGAATTTAGCGGATAGAACTGGAAAGGAGCACCTTCAGCGATTGACCTTTGATTCATCGTTTTGAGTTCAATTTTTTGTTAAATTTGAGTTCCTACCAGCTCGACGATGACATTCGCTACGGATTGATTTCCACTGAAGGAAAATATATTGGCAACGAGTTGCTGGACGCACATACTTGACGAGAATATGAATGACAGAATAGAGAACAGGAATAGATTCCTTTGAGTGACATAAATACTGCGAGAAATGGTCTGCCTAAAATTGAATCTAGCTGAGAAGCGATTTATATTGATTCGATATTCTACTGTTACAAAGTGATAACAAAAGATGTCCAAATTGTCAAAGTCGGAGATTCAACTTGCTTTCTCCAACAGTAGAAAGTGCACGTGTTTAACGCTATACTCCCGAACGACACACAAAAACAGATAATCAGCGTAAAGGCCAAAGAGATCTGAAATTTAATGTATTAGCTAAATTCCGATTGATGGCGCAGGCCGCATATTTTTTTAGTTTTGTAAGAAAAAGACTTTTTAAGGCCTCTGGTGCTCATGTTTTAAAAATTTTATATGGGAGGTCCTTATCATTATTATCAGAGGACGATGAACCCGGTGGGCGGGGCGAAGGAGACGCTCGGAAGATTATCACCTTATCATCCTAAACGACTGCTGATTATCACCCTAAACGACTGCTCTACTCCGAGTTCTCTCTACTTACCGTGGTCTGGTACAGTAACCCACTGAACCACCACAAATTTATCTTCTCTCGGTGCTCTTGAATCGGGCAGATTAAGTCGCAAAGTCTCAGTACCACAGTCATGCCTTACATACCTACAGATGAAGAAGCTGATCAATCAATATCGGATGAGCGGCGATGGATTGTGACGTCAGCTTAGTCAAGGATTGCTGTATATGCCTAGTAAGTAGGTGAAGGCAAAGGTTTATCAGTCCACTAAGGACGCGCCGTGCATTCGTGATTCATTCAGAATCGTAGAGGCATGGTGAGTGCGTATCTGGCGCATACAATGACTTACGATGCCCAGCCGCTATACCAGATCAGTGTTTTTACCATCCCAGAAAGGTGTGGTACCAATTTACCGACCCTGGAGGGATGGAAGGCTCAATTAGCCTGAGCCGGGATCGATCGATTGACCGTGTAGGAGTCGGTAGCGCATCTTACCACCACACTACGCGGGCCCTAGAGAATTCCCAGTAGAATCACAAATGGTTTTCATCCCTACCCAATGAATTGTTGGATAGTAACCCAGCCATCTGTATGCATTCAGCTCCGGCTCCCATTCCACTCTTATCGGTGCTCCTATCCGATGAGCAACTGAAGCGAATGTGATAATCATAACGATAAGCATATACAAGTAGCATCTGCGATCAGACCAGATCTGAAAAATCGGTAAAATTCAGTCCGTCCTCAAACCCAAAACGATCAAAATGAACTGACCTTTTCGAAGGTGAAGGGAAATACGATGCAGGAGAATCGATTCAAAGTCAGAAGAGTGCTACTCAACAGATATCCGTGAAATGTGAAGCCACTAAGAAGGCAGTTCAGCGACAAATACGCCACTGACGAATTACCGATGAATCGTAGCAGTTGGAACGACACCGCCCATGAGAATAGACCAAACCACCCTTAAAGAAGTAATGGATGAAAGCGGGTATGAGCTCAGCCACTTGAAAAATAAGGTGGCAATAAGAGAAGTCTACAAAATTCTCACCGTAGAAAATAAAACATTTGGTGAACGAGCACTTCCAGGCTTTTCTACAAAATAATGGAACGGCGATGACCTCGAATGCCAGGAGCATAGCAGACAGCACCTCCACAACGGTTGAGATGTAGTTTACATAGAACATTAGAGACATTTCGGACAGGTGTTCCCTTACGGGGCCTCCAATGCGAATCTGCAATTTGTAAACATTGGAACTCTTTAAAGGAAGTTGTACCAGAAGGTAATATGGCAAGAGAAGAAAGAGAAGGAGAGTAGAACAATGCAACTTTATGACGATATCGAATCGATAGGGTTTTTTAAACTACGATTTATTTATTTATTTATTTATTTATTCATTCATTTATGTACGTGAATTTAAGACCCATGTTAGAGTAAAAGCAAACAAAGAGAAATCGAGATTGCAGCGTTTTGACGGACCAAAACATTTGGAGGGCATCGATGTAGTAGTTTCATCGATTGTCAATTTTATTTTCGTCTCATAGGCATCTTCTTCCTTTCCGATCTCAATAGAGCTTGCGCTAGAATTTCACAGCACAAGAGAAAAAAATAAGGTGAAGGTGAAGCTGCCCGTGTTGATCAGTCCCCTACGGATGCGCCGCGCATTCGCGTTCCATTCAGTATTGGCTTGGTGGAGTGTATTTGGTTTACACCATGGTTTGTTGGTGTCAACCGCTATACCAAGTCACTGTCTTTACATTCCGAGACCAGTCCCGAACCAACTAATCCGATCCCGGAGGGATGGAAGGCTTGACTACCCCGGGCAGGTATCGATCGCTCGACCGCGCGGAAGTCAGAAGCGCCTCTTACCACTGCACAATGCGGGCCCTAACGCACAAGAAATAAAGGTAAAAGGTAAAGGTAAAGCTGCCTGCGTCGAACAGTCCCCTAAAGACGCGCCGCGCATTCGTGTTCCATTCGGAATCGTAGAGGCATGGTGAGTGCGTACTCGGCCTATACAATTACTTGTTGGGGTCAGCCGTTATACCATGTCAGTGCTTTACCTTCCCAGACAAGTCTGGGACCACTTAATCCGATGCCGGAGGGATGGAAGGCTTGGCTACGCCGGGCCGGTATCGATCGCTCGACTGTGCTGGTGTCAGCAGCGCCTCTTACCAATGCACCACACGGGCCCTAACGCACAAGAGATAAAAGTAATAAGACAATTTTTGCTGAAGAATTCGAATACAGTAACTGCGTCGTGGCCGTTTGCTGAGTGACAGCAACTAATGTCAGCAGATACGTGGGCGAACGAGAAATCTAGAGCTATATGTGGACCATCATAATTTCTCCGCTAAACCGACAACACGATAACCGATGTAATTGACTCTCAGGCGTATTCGAGCAGTCAACATATGTTTAAAAACAATTTGCCTGTGCAAATCTTCCCCCTCTCATTTGATAAATGGCGATTTCCACAGCAGCACAGTATTTAGTGATAAGGATGTGACTCAAAATGAAAAGTGAGATAAATTTAAATTAACTAAAATACAGGAACGAAGGGCGAGTGTGTAGGCGTAAGAAGGTTCAAGTCTCTGGTCCTGATGGAATAAGATGTGGAAGACTTGAACAGAAAGTTCATCAACATCCTTCTTTTTCCTTTTTTTGAATTTGTTTCAGTTAGGGAGCTTGACATTCTTGTGTGTTTGTTGGCGCGTCTTTGGACGAGCATAATAAATAAATAATTGAATAATTTAACATGACGTCACATATTTCCAGATAACTGAGCTATAATCGATCTGAATTCTTTGTGGACTCGATAATAGTGATACTTTGTATTTGCTTTTGCTTCTGCACCTTTACCTTTCTGCAACGGAAAACTGGGTAATATCTATTGCTGAGTGACGGAGTGGCCAGTGCCAGTCTGATCGTCTGCTGACCATCTCCAGCCAGCCCATGGGTGATTGACCGAATCAATGGAGCATTGATCGTTTGGCCGTCTCCCTAGAGGTTTGCCCCTTTGGCACTGCCGTCCAGACAGAGGTGTCATTAGGCGGCTGGTTACGCCTCCTCCTTTATACCTCCTTTGGTAAAAGGTGAGGGTAAAGTAAACGTAGAGGCATGGTAAACGCATACTTCGACTATATGATGACTTGCGGTGGTCACCCACTAGGCGAAGTCGGTGCCTTTACCTTCCCAGACGAGTGTGGTGCAAATTTACTCGACCCCGGAAGAATGAAAGGTCTGCTTAGCCCCGGCGGGGTTCGATCGCTCCACCGTGCGGGTGTCAGTAGCGCCTCTTACCACGGTTCCACCTTTATACACCTCTTTTATATTAGAAGTGAATGTTGTAATGGTTGTGATATTATCATTACAAAAAGTGGGGCTCAGGCGAGATTTGAATATCTGGGGCACCACGATGTTGGATGTAAAGAGCTGTTTGGATTGATATCCCTGAGATCAGGTGGGCCTATTTATTTATTTATTTATTTTATTGAGACATGCGATATGATCACGTGTAAGGCGATCAATGTGACAGGATCACCATCGCGTCAATGAACAAAACATCTTAAGAATTCGAACAGAGATGAAAAGATAAACAACACGTGATCACTAATTAATAATAAAACAGTTCAAACTACGAAATGCAGTAAACGTCAGCATAAGGTCATGCTAGCTATGCCGCACAGGCTAAGCAAAATAAAATGAAAATAGAAAAACACTTGAAAGAGGACTACATAGTTATTCGCTGATATTTGCCCAAAATCCGTTTGAAAGCCCCTAAATTAGCGGCAATGAGAAACTGTTTGCTAAACTTCACATATTTAACCCTAGCTCTACAAATGAATTAGTTAGAATGATTCCACTTGCCTATTACAAAAAACCGATCTTATGTCGTGGGCTTACCTATCCTAAACGAATACCAGGAGTAAGTGGAGTCATCTTGGGTAAGGTTAGGCTCACGGTGAAAACCAACTCTTAGGGCTTGTTCAGACGACGCGCGTCGAAAATGCAAAATTGAAGCTCAATCAGTAATTAACGTCATTGATCGAATTTGCTCCTTTGCGTTAGTGGCGCAGTCCGGTTGCGCCTCATATAGGCAAAAAAATTAGGCATATAATCACATAGGAAAGAAATTGAACGAAAAAAGTGAATTTTGTCAAAATTTCCATTAATAAGGAATAGCAGCCTTCTAAAAAACCCGAGCGACCAGTAAGTTTGCCTGTATGAGGCGCAACCGGACTGCGCCACTAATGCAAAAGAGCAAATTCGATCAAGGGCGTTAATTATCGATTGAGCTTCGATTTTGCATTTTCGACGCGCGTCGTCTGAACAAGCCCTTAGACATATTACGAAACTATTCTGCTATTTGCCGCTTTTTGTTTAGCGGTTTATAGACGAGAATGAGTTGATTGACTTAGATATTTGGAGATGCTAGGTTATTTGCAAAACACTGACATCGGACGGGAATTGAACCCGCGTCTTTCTGTTCCCGGCACTAACCACTGTGCTACCGATGTACTGCTTTGCGAATCTCCTTAAGAAAGAGATGCTAGGAGATTCGCAAAGTAGTACATCGGTAGCACAGTGGTTAGTGCAGTCTGCCGGAAACAGAAAGACGCGGGTTCAATTCCCGTCCGATGTCAGTGTTTTGCGAATAACCTAGCATCTCCAAATATATAAGTCAATCAACTCTTAGACAGTTGTGCACTAGAGGATAAGGAAAGGCAGAACAAGTATCGGGGTGCCGCAGTCGACTACAGGACGCTCAGAAGTTTCAGTGAGGTGCATACGACTTTTTAATGAAACTTTATTGTTCCTACAAATACAAACCATACCTTTGTTCGCGATGAATAAGTTGTAGTTGGTGTAGAAGTACATTCTGCATGAAACAATAAGAATAATAACAATAAGAAGTTTGTTACATAGAAATGGCGCTCCTCTCAGTGGAGAAATAGTTCAAAATTTCAGACGTGCGTCACATCCTATAGGAACTGTAAAAATCGTAGTCGCTGGGAAAAAAGTCTTAAGTACTGCTTCGTTCTCACCGGACCGACCTATTGTACAAAAGTTCATGTGCACCAGTATAAAAAGGATGAAACCGTGAAACAACAAGTTCATTCTCTCTAGAGGTTTCTCTAGATATTCTGACGATGATTAGAAGGCTGAGGATAACAGTCCACACTTTTCTTTCCAACAGGAACATTTCTAGTATGTGACATCGGCTCAAAAAATTTGCAGGATCGTGCCACCTAGAGATATTTTTCAAGTGAAAATTTATTAAGCTCGTTATTCAAGGTGCGTGTTATTCAGTGGTAAGGGGCGCTACTGACACCCGCACGGTTGAGCGATCGATCCCCACCCGGGATAACCAACTCTTCCATCTCTCCGGGTACAGTAAATTGGTACCAGACTTTTCTAAGGTAAAAAGGTAAGGTAAAAACACTGACCTGGTATAGCGGCTTGACCCCGTAAAACACTGTGTAGACCAAATTCGCATTCACACTCTACGATTCAGAATGGAACACGAATGCGCGGCGCGTCCCTAAGAGACGAATTAACGCCGGCACCTTTACTTTTACCTTTTCAATAGTTTCGGATCAAAGATTTGTTCACTAGTGAGTAGGTAGCCGAAGAGACGGAAGCCTAATAGAATTGTGTACAATATTTTGTCACTTTTCTACTAACAGCCTAACAGCCCAGTCCCACTCCAATAGCCACTGAGCTGACGGGAACACAAGTGTCATAGGTTCGATGCTTTACGATTTTCGAAAATCTAAAATTACTGGAAGAAAAGAAATTCTTGGAAGACCATCAGTTCAGCAGGTGTTCGATTTAGCAGAGGAAATGAGTTTGTGGCCCCCACACACCTCCGTACGTGCTTTCTGATGATTATCACCTCTGGTCTTCCAATCTTTGACTCCTAATAATAGGCCGATTTATAATGACGATTCCAAGTACGGAACTGCAGTCTCGCGAAATCCACTTAGCTATCATATCAATTTGCTCTTTACGTCAACAAAAGTCACGTCACAGACAGCGAATCAAAGAAGTTTATTGAAAAGATAAAAGAGATTAAATAGATAATCCCATCAGTAGGTGAAGTAGACTAGCAAGTCCAGCCTGTCATTAGATCCAAGAATAGAACTATTCATTTAAGCGGATTAAAGAACGCGGTTCCATAAAGCCCTCATTTCATAGGTATTGCCCATGAATTCCCTATTTTCCACCTACAAAATACACGTGTGCACTTTTTACATATTTAATTGTAAGTGCATAACCGTGAAAGCGCCTACTGATAATGGTAATCACCACATCACGCCAACCGTACTCCTTCTTGCTAAAATGGCCATTTAACCTTTGTTAACACGATGGTAGTTACATACTTGCTGACATCGTGTAATTTAAGGAACTTACCCCCTTTATTGACATCAGACCATTTAGCCTCAAGAGGCTTCTTCCTCCGCTCTTTGTATAGCTAGTTGGGATGTTATCAAGATAAGAGGTGCTGTTCAGTCAGACCTGCACGATCGAGCGATCAATCCTCGTCTGTGCTAGCAAAGTCCTCCAATCCTCGGGGTCAGGTAAAGGGTACCAGTTCCGAGTGGGCCGCAACGACAAAACGGCGGTAGCGGCGCCTCGGAGCGCCGAAACTTGCCGTTATCAAATAACATCTTTTAAATTGGTTTATTTGCAAAAATAAGTGTATAGTCGAGCTCACTAGCCTGAGCTCCATCTCGCCATATGCACTTTTCCCAAATTCGTGGAACTTGATTTTAGTCGATTTTTTTTCACCCCTCGATTTTCGGATCCCTTTGCCGCTTCCGTCCCTTGGCTTTACTTGGCTCCGCCTCCTCCTCGCCGCCTATAAATATGGGGCGCGACTTTCCCTGGCGTCCCAAGGCAAGAGTAGGGGCCCCACGGGGTGGCTCGAAGAAGTTACCTCGCTGGGCCCCCCGTTGGGCATGGGATGCAAATGAGCTGTGGGTTAACTCCTCCCGGGTCACCAAGGGTGGACACCGAAACGGCGCATTTCGGCGCTCCGGAGCGCCGCTACCGCCGCTTTATCGTTGCGGCGCGTCCGGTATTGTAACTTGGTGCAGCGGAGGCTGAAATCCGCAACTTGTAGCATAGGCCAAACAGTACTAGCCCATCATTTGTCTGCGATTCCGAACGGAAGGCTTATGCACGGCGCTTTCTCAAGAGGCAGATGAAGGCTGACCACGTTACTTGCCTTTATCTGCGCTAGTTCGACAGCTTTCCCTTATTTTTATTCTCATCTGTACCAAAATAGTAGAAATGTTGTTCTTGCTACACTTCTCGAACGAAAATTCGGAGTGCAATGTCCAGTGGAGAAATGCGGATCCGGATAATTTTTTCTTCGATTGTACCCCCAACCCACATGTCTCCTACATATTTTACTCTCTATGTGTGTGCCCGTCTTAGGAAACGGACGAAACCGATCTATTTTTCTCCCTTTTTGTTCACTGTTCGTTTGTATGATTACTACACACTATTTTCTATTGAGCTCACATTTTCCATTCCTTGCTTGGGCCATTGGGATCTGTTTCACTCCGAATTTCTCAAGTATAAAACGATTTGAATTTTCAACAGGTTTTTGCGACTCGCACATCATAAAGCTGTGGTGACCTTCGCATGCGGGAACATTAATGTTGATCTTTTCATCTGCAGCAGCTGCGACACGGAAAAGCACTGAAAAAAACGGGTTTGGCTCAGAGTTCACCAGCCATTACGCCAGCTGATATATAAGGAAAGCAGCTGCTGTCTGCCATTAAATGGAAAGCTAAATATGATCATTCGTATTCTCCTCGTCCTCGTTTTCTTCTGCCTTCAGGCGGTTCTCGGCCAATGGTACCAGGGCTGGCCGCAATCATATCATAATGACCCCTACGGCAATGTGGTCAGTGGCGACAGTGCCAATGGGTTCTTCCTCACCTGCAATGGTCACGGATGTGCGGCACGTGGGTAATCTTCCGAACTTCTCCAAAGTCTTCAGATGATTATCTTTCAATCACGGCATATTCAACTATCTCATTATTGATCTATCAATACTTGAAGTCAACAGCTGAAGCTGAAGAAACTGTTGCGAGAATCCTATTTTTATTTTCTGAAAAAGTTGCTGTTGTTCGTTTATTATTTTGCACAAGACGAGAACATATGTTATGAATATTGAATAGCAGAATTAATGTAATGTTTTGTTTCTATAACAAATCTTGAAAGCTTGTTCGGATTGTTCTCGTTACCATGTTGAGTTTTGTGTTGCTGATTATTGTACTTTTCAGCACCACATGTGGAATTACCCCTTGTAATAAATTGAAATTGAGATTATTGATTTGATTCAGATGATACTCGTTCGATTTCTTGTTATGCACTTATCCTTGAATTATTTCATTTTCTGGCTTTATTGTACATATTAGGCTTGGGTGGATCGACTGGACTCATGTTAATTGAGCTCTTTTTCTCAAAGGCGCTTGGTTGGTTATCAGGAGCTCCGAAATCTTCATATGTTGACGAAGTGAATTGCATATCTCTTTGTGTTAATATTCTATTGATTGATTATCGTTTATCAGCTTGTTTTTCACAGGTTTAAGTGTGGCGTAAGGCCCTTGTTATACGTTCGCTCACCCCCCCCCCCCCCCAGCGTAGCTCGTCCATTCAGAATCAGACACCGTGGGGCCAGACACGTTTGTACGAGTTCACCACGCCACCACGCCAGCGTCACTATGATAACTCGTACAAACGTGTCTTGCCCATTGTGTCTGATACTGAATGGACGAGTTACGCTGGGGGGTGAGCGAACGTATAACAAGGGCCTAAGAGAGCGAACGTGCTCGTCGCCTTCGAGATGATTTCATTTTGAATTTGCACCTGTTCATGGCGGCGATTGTGAATAAATCAACTTTCGAATGTTCTATGTTGTGCAATGTACCCCCACTAAACGGACCCGCGTGGTACAGTGGTAAGATTCGTTGCTGACACCCGCAAAGTCGAGCGATCGATCCTGGCCCGGGCTAACCAAGCCTAACATCCCTCCGGGGTCGGGTAAATTGGTACAAGACTTGTCTGGGAAGGTAAAGACACTGACCTGGTATAGCGGATGGCCCCCGCAGGTCATTGTATAGGTCAAATACGCATTCACCAAGCCTCTACGACTTGAATGGAACGCGAATGCGGCGGCGCGTCCCCAGGGGACTGATCAACGCCGGCACCTTTACCTCTACCTTTTTACCCCCATTGAACGATATCTGTGGTTACAATATCACTTTTAAGCTGCTTTTTCGGTGACTCTTGCAGAAGATTTATTCACCTCACCATTCACATTCACAAAGACCTGCAGATCGTCTGCGATCAGAAGGTTTAGGTGTCGCAGAGCGAATAACTATGTAGTCCTCTTTCAAGTGTTTTCTGTTTTCATTTGACTATGCTTGGCCTGAGCGGCAGAGCTTGCGTGACCTTATGCTGCCGCTTACTGCATTTCGTAGTTTCAACTGTTTTATTATTAACTAGTGATCACGTGTTGTTTATCTTTTGATCCCTGTTTGAATTCTCAAGATCTTTTATTCTTTGACGCGATGGTGATCCTGTCACATTGAGCGCCTTACCTGTGATTATATCGCATGTTCCAATCAAATAAATAAATAAATAAATAAATAAATAAATAAATAAATAAATAAATAAATAAATAAATAAATAAATAAATAAATAAATAGGCTCACCTGATCTCAGAGATATCAATTCCGAAACCTCCTTACATCCATCGTCGCGGTGCCCCAATTATTCAAATCCCGCCTGAGCCTCGTTTTTTGTGATGGTCCTATCACCACCATTACAACATCTTCTATTAGGTTGGAAACTATTTTCGTGGACTCTGGCGCGCCTTCAACAAAAGTGTTAGTTACCAAACAAAGAGAAACGTAAGCCAAACGTCATATGAACCATCGAAACAAGCAAACTCTTCCCCACACTCAGGTAGCTGCCTCATTCCACTTTCTAAGAATTGCTGGGTTCCTTGAAGGGAATAATTTTCATAGGTGTATTCTGACTTACACCTCATTACCGGATCGTCTTTGCTCTAGAGAATGCAGGAAAAACCAAAATAAGTGTTACTCATAAAATGCTGCATCCGTACTATAACATTCATAAACATGAGTCTTCCAGCTTACATCTTCGGAATTTTGGAGCGAACGAAACGCGATGTGATGTCTGGGGGTGTCCTGATGAGTGACCCAACTTTCAGAGAGCTGCTCAAGCCGGCTACGACGTAGTTCGACCTGTGCGTACTCAGGCTAAGGACAGTAGGGCTCTAGGTAATGCAGACACCTAGTGGCTAAACAGATACTCATGAAGAAAGTCTTGGCAAACACCGGTTTTGGATACTTTCATTCCAAGCGCAAAAACATTCCCAGCCAACAAAAGTAGCAGTGATTATGAACGATTTTGAAAACAACTTGATATGCGCTATCAAACGGTAAAAAGAGCAATGAAATAGGTGAAAATTCGAGTAGGTTGTGTTTGTTAGAAACAATGACTGCAAAACAGTCCACGAAATAAGTTTCCAACCTAATATTATATGGGAGATGTATAGAGGAGGTCGGGCGTGGTACCGTGGTAAGAGGCGCTACTGACACCCGCACGGTGGAGCGATCGATCCCCGCCCGGGCTAACCAGACCTTTCATCCTTCCGGGGTCGAGTGAATTGGCACCAGACCTGTCTGGGAAGGTAAAGGCACCGACTTCGCCTAGTGGCTCCACCGCAACTCATTATATAGTCGAAGTATGCGTTTACCGTGCCTCTACGTTTACTTTACCCTCACCTTTTACCAAAGGAGGTATAAAGGAGGAGGCGTAACCAGCCGCCTAAGGACACCTCTGTCAAAGGGACAAATCTTTAGGGTGCCAAAGGGACAAATCTTTAGGGAGAAGGCCAGGCGGTCAATGGTCTATCGATTCGGTCCATCACGTATGGGCTGCCTGGAGATGATCAGCAGACGATTTGACTGGCACTGACCACTCCGTCACTCAGCAATGGATAGAACCCAGTTTTTCGTTGAAGAAGTAAAAGCAAGTACAATGTATCACTGTTATTGAGTTCCTCAAAAGCAAGTACAAAATCTGTATCACTTATTTATTTATTTATTTGTTTATTGAGTGATTCGGAGTTAGATGCGTTTTACCCTTTTACAAGTTCGTCGTCGGTGACTTCAACGCAAGGATCGGAAAGGGCAATGGCGAAGATCACAGGATTCAGATCGATTCTAGTTCAGTTATCTAGAAATCTGCGACGTCATGATAACTCAATTATTTATTTATTTATTTGTTTATTTATTTATTTAACTATTATTTTCGTCCGAAGAGACACTCCAAGAAACACACAAATAGCACACGAATGTCAAACTCCAACGGAAACAAATTCAAAAAAAGGAAAAGAGAAATTTGCAATAAATAAATAAAAAGTACGACTGAAGCAGAGACGATAAATAAGGAAGATAATCAATCGTTCATGAAGAACTCCTGGTGTGAATAAATAAATAATCATGACGTCACATATTTCCAGCTGAGCTATAATCGAGCTGAATTCTTCGGGGACTCAATAATAGTGATACTTTGTATTTGCTTTTGCTTTTGCAATGGAAAACTGGGTTGATGAACTATCTGCTCAAGTTTTTCACAACTTATTCCATCAGGACCAAGGACTTGAACCTTCTCACGCCTTCACTCTCGCCGTTTGTTTCTCTATTACAGATAATTCAAATTCACCTCACCTTTGATTTTGAGTCACATCCTTATCACTAAATACTGTGCTGCTGCGCAAATCGCCATTTATTAAATGAGAGGGGGACGATTTGCAGAAGCAAATTGTTTGTAAACATATGTTGACTACTCGAATACGCCTGAGAGTCAATTACATCGGTTATCGTGTTGTCGGTTTAGCGGAGAAATTATGATGGTCCACATATAGCTCTACATGGCTTTCTCGTTCGCCCACGTATCTGCTGACATTAGTTGCTGTCACTCAGCAAACGGCCACGACGCGGTTACTGTATTTGAATTCCTTAGGGCTCGTTCAGACGACGCGCGTCGAAAATGCAAAATCGAAGCGCAATCAATAATTAACGCCCTTGATCGAATTTGCTCTTTTGCATTAGTGGCGCAGTCCGGTTGCGCCTCATATAGGCAAACTTACTGGTCGCTCGGGTTTTTTAGAATTTTGCCATTCCTTATTAAAGGGAATTTTGACGAAATTCACTTTTTTCGTTTAATTTCTTTCCTATGTGATTATATGCCTAATTTTTTTTGCCTATATGAGGCGCAACCGGACTGCGCCACTAACGCAAAGGAGCAAATTCGATCAATGACGTTAACTATTGATTGCGCTTCGATTTTGCATTTTCGACGCGCGTCGTCTGAACGAGCCCTTAGCAAAGATTGTCTAATTAATGTGCGTTAGGGTCTGCGTGGTGCAGTGGTAAGAGGCCCTTCTGGCTCCTGCACGGTCATGCGATCGATCCTGGCTCAGGCTAATTAAGCGTTCTATCCCGCCGAAGTCGGGTAAATTGGTACCAGACTTGTCTGGTAAGGAAAGACACTGGTTTGGTATAGCGGCTGACCCCAGCAAATCATTGTGTAGGCCAAGTACGCACTCACCATCTATGATCTATGATTCTGAATGGAAGACGAATGCGCGGCGCGTCCTTAGGGGACTGTTCAACGCAGGCAGCTAAGAAGTTGCTTTGAAAAGAATGTCAAGATCTACAACGGCTAACATTGGAGGAAGCAAAAATGAGGGCTTCGAATAGGTTGCAGTGAAAGCGTATCATACATGAAGTTATAACTCATGTGGCACCAACAGCACCGACATTTTCGCGAGCTATGGAGATAAATAAATAAATAAACCCAAGCGTAATTTACCCAAGAACTAGCTAAGGAAGGAACTTCGGGGTGGGTGAACCATTAGTTCCCTGCAAATGGTGAGTTCAAAGGATAACGATCGAAAGCAGGGCGACGGCTGAACCTTTAAGTTTGAATGCTGGCAGGCGAGCAGGAATTTTTCCTTTGGTTCTAAGCGTTTGGTATAAAGGTGCCGCTCAACATGAGAATGAGTAACGCCTACAGTTGAGCTTGGCTTTACCAGGATCATACACCCCGGTGCAAAATTATAAGTTCACCCTGCAATTTGTCCATAACTACCCGAAAAAGTTATTTCCGACATACAGCAATGTCACTATGATCTTCCTCACTATCAAAAACCTATATACACAAATTCTAGGCACGGTGTCTTACCAATGCAAGAAGTTATGAATTTTTAATTAAAAAATAGGGACAGGGACCGGTGCAAAATTATAAGTTCACTTTGAAAAAAGTGACCAATGTTAAAAATTTCAACGAGCAAATTGAATATAATACTTCGCTACATTACCTTTCTTATAAACAACGTTAAACATTCTATCTGGCGCACTTCGAATAAGGTTAAAAAGAGCAGTTTGCTGTATATTAGCCCATGTATCAAGTATGGCCTCCTTCAAATCAGAAACCGAAGCGTAAGCGGTTCCATTTTTGTACATTTGGTGTACAAGAATCCCTCACAAGTTCTCTATCGGTTTTAGATCTGGAGAACAACTTAGCCACACCAGAAGTGGAATTTTATAGGAACTAAGCCAGTTCATTGTTCACCTCCACGCATGTATCGGGGCATTATCCCTATGTAATCTTCTGAAATAAGATGAATTATTATCTACAAGCACTTTACGGTAGTCTTCGCTGTCCGTGCAACACGGAACAAAGTCCATCGCAACAGTTCCATAACCACAAATCACAGCCCAAAGCGCAACTCTTACCCTGCCAAAGTTTCGCCTTGAGGATACTTGTGGATCTTTCTTCAAATTCCTCTATTAGCGTCGATACCTGTCAGGTCCATCGAGATTCCACTATTTTTCGTCGGATGATATCACGAAAAGTGAGAAAAACGCTTTTCTGCACCCCCAAAAAATTAAGGGCATTCTGGACTTATCTCTTTCCAATAAGCACTCAGAAGGAAGGATCCGAACCCCCAACCCATAGACAACAGTCGCCCTCGCTATCCACTCAGCCATCTAGACCCGTTTCAGAACGTTCATGGCTCTCCTGTGACGATCCCTCCCCGTCAGACACGCACGCGACCGCGCCGCAGCGTGATGTGCAGATGCCGCGAAAATTCAAGTTGAATTAGGATGCGGGGTCTAGCAAAGTTCGTAAAAGGTCAAGGTACTGATTGATTGATTTATTTATTTATTTATTTATTTATTTATTACACCAACACAGTCGTGCGTAGAACAAAGTATAAAACGACGTTCCGAAGAAACATAACATCATAACAGAAGGTACTAAAAACCAGAACGAGAACTAGAACAAAGACAAAGAAAAAAGTACGGGAAGAAAAAAGTACATAGAGACGAACAAATATAACTACAAGGCGGAAGTAGTTAAGGCATCGGGAAACTATGAACTTAAGTAGCGCTGCAGAAACTTTTTGAATGCTGGCAGGCGAGCAGGAATTTTTCCTTTGGTTCTAAGCGTTTGGTATAAAGGTGCCGCTCAACATGAGAATGAGTAACGCCTACAGTTGAGCTTGGCTTTACCAGGATCATATTTAGCACAACCGGCTCTGGAAGAGTTTAACCTTACAGCCATAATTTCTGAAGGCTTAATGCCGGTCATGTGAAGAATAATTTTGTGGTGAAGAATGGCATCATTCCGCTTCCTCCTATGTTCCAATGCTTCCAAACCAAAATTGATATTTCTCTCCATACTACTAGGAATCTGGTCATAAGAAAAACCCAACTGTTTAACCATAAGCCTTCTTGTAAAGTTCTTCTGGACTCGCTCAAGCACATCACTGCTCTTGTTGAGGTAGGGATTGAACACGGGTGTTAAATCCCTACCTCAAGAACTGGAGGAAACCCTGTTTCATTGAATATTGCTACATGAGCATCTATTTTTTGTTTCTTGTTTGCTTTCCCTCGGCCCAAACTGTGTCACACGATCTTGAAGAATCCATCAAAGTAATGAAGGTTCGAAGAAATTTAGCTGTCAAAATTTATCTATTGTGGTATCGTAAATATTTAGCATCGTACACTCGTCTGGCAGAATTTGCAGAACTAATTTTAATAACGCTCTGAGCCCCGTACAGAGAATCGCAATAGTGACCTTCATTGAAAAAGTGCGTTGCGATGATTGAACAAATTGTCACCTTTGTTAATATTATACTCCAACAACAACAATTCAGCAAAAATTGAAAACTTATGAAATATTGTGATAGGGCAGGCGCCTTTATAAATGGACCGACATGGTAGCGCCATCATCCGAGCATGAAAATTTTTGCCAACTTCCCGGTAAGTTAGTGTTTGGACGGATCTTCCTCCAGTTAGTAACTGTTCCAGCTGCAGGTTCTTGGCGTCGCTCTGCTAGCGACCTTTCCGTTAGTGACAGGTTAGTCGTTTAAAACTGTACGACAAACGACAAAATTGTTAGATATTTATTCATTTTGTTAAAGGTGCTACCCTATAAGACTGGAAAAATGACAAGTTCTAGGTCAACAATCTTCTACGACAGCAGCAGCAACAACTGAAGCAACGACTGCAACAACAACTGCAGCAACGTCTCCAGCAGCAACTACTGCAGCAACAACGAGTGCAGCAGCAACAACTGGAGCAGCAACAAGTGCAGCAGGAACGACAGCAGCAACAACTGGAGCAGCAACAAGTGCAGCAGGAACGACTGCAGCAGCAGCAACAGCTGGAGCGACAACAGGGGCAACAAGTGCAACGGGAACAACAGCAGCAGCGACAACAGGGGCAACAGGTGCAACAGGAACAGCAGCAGCGGCGACAACAGGGGCAACAGATGCAACAGCAACAACAGCAGCAACAACTGGAGCAGCAACAAGTGCAGCAGGAACGACTGCAGCAGCAACAACAGCTGGAGCGACAACAGGGGCAACAAGTGCAACGGGAACAACAGCAGCAGCGACAACAGGGGCAACAGGTGCAACAGGAACAGCAGCAGCGGCGACAACAGGGGCAACAGATGCAACAGCAACAACAGCAGCAACAACTGGAGCAGCAACAAGTGCAGCAGGAACGACTGCAGCAGCAACAACAGCAGGAGCGACAACAGGGGCAACAAGTGCAACAGGAACAACAGCAGCGGCGACAACAGGGGCAACAGGTGCAACAGGAACAGCAGCAGCGGCGACAACAGGGGCAACAGATGCAACAGCAACAACAGCAGCAACAACTGGAGCAGCAACAAGTGCAGCAGGAACGACTGCAGCAGCAACAACAGCAGGAGCGACAACAGGGGCAACAAGTGCAACAGGAACAACAGCAGCAGCGACAACAGGGGCAACAGGTGCAACAGGAACAGCAGCAGCGGCGACAGCAGGGGCAACAGATGCAACAGCAACAACAGCAGCAACAACTGGAGCAGCAACAAGTGCAGCAGGAACGACTGCAGCAGCAACAACAGCAGGAGCGACAACAGGGGCAACAAGTGCAACAGGAACAACAGCAGCGGCGATAACAGGGGCAACAGGTGCAACAGGAACAGCAGCAGCGGCGACAACAGGGGCAACAGATGCAACAGCAACAACAGGAGCAACAACTGGAGCAGCAACAAGTGCAGCAGGAACGACTGCAGCAGCAACAACAGCAGGAGCGACAACAGGGGCAACAAGTGCAACAGGAACAACAGCAGCGGCGACAACAGGGGCAACAGATGCAACAGCAACAACATCAGCAGCGACAATAGCGGCAACAGGTGCAACAGGAACAGCAGCAGCGGCGACAACAGGGGCAACAGATGCAACAGCAACAACAGCAACAGCGAAAACAGCGGCAACAAGTGCAGAACCAGTAAAATATGTGACAGAAGCAGCGACTACTGCAGCAACGACACCATACGAGTTAGCACCAAGTACATCTATGGCGTATCGTTTAACAACGCATACTTACTACACAAGATATTACTACACTGTAATTTTCCAGACAACACGGATTGCACGGGAGGCGTCATGTCTGAAACCTACAGAAATGTTGCTCTCGGCTTGCACAACGATTTCAGGTAGGTTGCAGACTATCAGGGTGACCACAATGTGACCAAACTTCTTTCTTCAGGTCACATGTCGCTGTCGGCTTAACTGCGAGGAACGGCTTCTATGGAAATAACGAGATTGCCCCACCTGCTGGACTTATGTACAGACTGGTATGCTTTCATAAGATGAACTAGTCCTAGTCTACTTACGAAGGCCGTGCGTGGTGCAGTGGTAAGAGCAGCTACTGATACCCGCACGGTGGAGCGATCGATCCCCGGCCGTACTAACAAACCGTTCCATTCCTCCGGGGTCGGCAAATTGATACCACATGATTCTGGTAAGGCTAAAACACTGAGTTGGTATAGCGGCTGGCCCCACAAGTCATCGTATAGGCCAAACATGCATTCAGCAAGCCACTACGATTCTGAATTGAACACGAGTGCAAGGCGTGTTCTTAGGGAGCTGATCAACGCCGACACCTTTACCTTTACCTTTACTATACTTGCAATGCAATGCTTGGGGAACGGCGTCGTGCTGAACGCGAAACGCGAGACATTTGTCTTCTTATCCTAAACTTCCCATGTTGAACGCAATCTCTTATCGACTCTGCCGTCTGGTTCAGACCGAACCGCAACGCAGGAGCATTTCTTCTAGCTGCGCAGCGGTTTTAAGCATGAGCCAGATGGCAGAGTCGATGAGATGTAGTGAGTGCGATTGCGACAGTTGCGCCATAAGCCGTCGAGGTCTCCGAAACCCCGTTCTTCACGAATGAGAAATGGCCGCAGATTCGCGGTATCGAGTGGGTATAGCGTCGGCGAGGTATCGGAGACCGCTCGTTCATGAATTCAGGCCCTGGGTCCACATCTCGAATACGAAGGTAAAGAGTAGGCACCGACCGTCCCCTAAGGACGCGCCGCCGCATTCGTGTTCCATTCAGAATCGTAGAGGCTTGGTGAATGCGTGCTTGGTGTATACAATAACTTGCACAGTAACAGCCGTTAGACAAGGTCAGTGTTCTTACCCTACCAGAAAAGTCTGGCACCAATTTACCCGACCCCGAAGGGATAGAAGGCTTGGTGAGCACGGGCCGGGATCGATCGCTCAACCGTGCCGGTGTCAGTAGCGCCTCTTACCACCGAACCACGCGCGTCCTCTATAAATCTGAATGAGAGCAATTTTAGAAGTACAGCTGTGAGGCGGAAATGGCTGCCTACAACCATGTGATCACGTGCGACCAGAAACCAACTCCCCGAAGGTTCCGTTGGGGATGGAAGGAGAACTATCAAGTTCTGAAAACGGTTCATACCGACGAACTCGGTGCTCTCCAAAACGTGAGTGAATCACGAGTCATTTGCCTCAGGGAAGAATGTGTAAGACCGCTAGTTGAAGGAGAAAATCTCAGAAGTGCACCGTTTCCAGGCAATTGCACAGTGGACAGGATTTCTAGCCACCATTGGTCTGCCTTATAATATGCTCTACACCCGAAGAATAGACCAGGGAAGCCTCTACAGAATACTGACTAAGGTTGGTTAACACAGTGACTGACTGGGAATTATGAAGAGGAATATTTTATACGTGGGACAAAATTTCGTGAGAGAATTTCGAGGACTACATTATTGTAACCATACCATATGCGGTATGTTGATTTGCAGATGCTTTGGGCCAAAAACCAACACGTTGGGTGTGCCACCCACAGATGCCACGGGTTCTACTTCACTTCTTGTATGTATAGCGACATGTAAGTTCTTTGATGATCATTATATCCTGGGCCCAGATTCATGAACGGAGGAGCGGTCTCCGAATCCCCGTAGGCGGTAAACCCGCTCGATATCATCGAGGTATCCCATCCCCGCCTCATCGCGAGGTGTGATTGGCCCACGATAAACCCCTATTAAAACCCGGTGCGCATTCACAAATCTCGAGCCTAAATTTATGACGGGTACCGGCAGAATATACCTGAGAATAAACCCGACGCGATTATTCGCATTCATGAACGCGCCGCGGAGTTTATTTGAGGGATATCGCGGGCCTATTCCACTCCGCGGCGCGTTCATGAATGCGAATAATCGCGCCGACCGGGGTTTATTCTCAGGTATATTGTGCCGATACCCGTCATGAATTAAGGCCTCGGTTTGCGCGCCGTTTGGGGTGTATCTCGCGGTCTACCGGTGGTTTACCAATGATGGATGGATTTGGGCCCTGGTGTCGGTATGTTAATGTGCCTTGTTGTTAGGTGCGGCCTTCTCGTCGTTTTCAGAGGCCGATTCCACAAAATAAATATTTTCACCTAGCAACCGCAGCAAGGTATACTAACATACTAACTCCAGGGCCCAGATTCGTGAACGGATGAGCGGTCTCCGAAACCCCGTCGGCGATAATCCCGCTCGATACCGCCGAGGTCTCAAACCCTGCCTGAGGCGCGAGGTGTGATAGACCCGCGATAAACCCCGATTAAACACCGGCGCGCGTTCACGAATCTCGGCTTGCACGCCGTTCGAGGTATATCTCGCGGTTTATTGGGGGATTACCAATGATGAATCTGGGCCCAGAATACTAACATCAATGCCGAGGTTTGAAGAAGAGAGAACCTGGGAATCATTATATCGATTATATGGTAGAATTAACTGTTTTTACATAGTAAATATAATAAAATAATAACCTCCTTTACAGTACAGACGCGCTAGGTCAGTCGATCTACCCAGTTGCGGCGGTGTGCTCTCAGTGCCCCAGTGGCAATCACTGCGAGCTATCCAATGGACTCTGCGACACCAAAGCCTTCTGAACACAGACGTTCGGCAGGTCTTTGTGAATGTTGGTGAGGTGAATAAATCTTCTCCAAGAGTCACTGAAAAAGCAGCTTAAAAGTGATATTGTAACCACAGATATCGTTCAATGGGGGTAAAAAGGTAGAGGTAAAGGTGCCGGCGTTGATCAGTCCCCTGGGGACGCGCCGCCGCATTCGCGTTCCATTCAAGTCGTAGAGGCTTGGTGAATGCGTATTTGACCTATACAGTGACCTGCGGGGGCCATCCGCTATACCAGGTCAGTGTCTTTACCTTCCCAGACAAGTCTGGTATCAATTTACTCGACCCCAGAGGGATGGAAGATTTGGTCAGCCTGGGCCCGGGATCGATCGCTCGACCGTGCGGGTGTCAGCAGCGCCTCTTGCCACTGTACCACGCGGGTCCGTTTAGTGGGGGTACATTGCACAACATAGAACATTCGAAAGTTGATTTATCCACAATCGCCGCCATGAACAGGTGC
Organism: Nippostrongylus brasiliensis; assembly: GCA_030553155.1. NCBI lineage: Eukaryota > Metazoa > Nematoda > Chromadorea > Rhabditida > Heligmosomidae > Nippostrongylus > Nippostrongylus brasiliensis. Next base: position 5,139,050 of record CP130736.1, on the reverse strand, counting down.
AAATTCAAAATGAAATCATCTCAAAGGCGACGAGCACGTTCATTCTGCTACACCACACGTATAACTATGAAAAGGCCAGCTGAATAAGGGCTTGTTCAGACGACGCGCGTCGAAAATGCAAAATTGAAGCTCAATCAATAATTAACGTCATTGATCAAATTTGCTCCTTTGCGTTAGTGGCGCAGTCCGGTTGCGCCTCATATAGGCAAAAAAAATTAGGCATATAATCACATAGGAAAGAAATTGAACGAAAAAGTGAATTTTGTCAAAATTTCCATTAATAAGGAATAGCAGCCTTCTAAAAAACCCGAGCGACCAGTAAGTTTGCCTATATGAGGCGCAACCGGACTGCGCTACTAATGCAAAAGAGCAAATTCGATCAAGGGCGTTAATTATCGATTGAGCTTCGATTTTGCATTTTCGACGCGCGTCGTCTGAACAAGCCCTAACGAAGATCAATCAAGTATTAACACAAAGAGATATGCAATTTACTTCATCAACAAATGAAGATTTCGGAGCTCCTGATAACCAACCAATTGCCTTTGATAAAAAAAGAGCTCAATTAGCCTGAGTCGAGTCCGAATGGATGGCGGATGCACGGCGCTTCCTCAGGAGGAGGATGAAGGTTGGCCACCTTCCCTGACTTCACCTGCGCCGCTTCAACAGCTTTCCCATATTTTTATTTTCATCTGCGCTAAAATAGTAGAAATAGTGTTCTTGGTATACTTCTCGAACAAAAATTCGGAGCGCAGCGTCCAGTGGAAAGTTGCGGACTCGGCTAATTTTTTCTTCGATTGTACCCCCAACCCACATGGCTCCTATTTTATTCCCTATGTGTGTGTCCGTCTAAGGGAAGGTTCGAAACGGATGTATTTTTCCCCTCTTTTGTTCACGGTTCGTATTTGTGATCCTCACACACCACTTTTGTAAGGAATGCTAAAGAGATTAGAAAAAGGTTCTCAGACGCATTAGTGGTCCCATTAGGTGACCCGTAGCTTGGTTTACCCAGTTGGTACTGGACCGTCAATTACAGTCTCAGTGAGAACAACCCGTCAGTCAGTTTAGACGCGAAAAAATGATGATGAAAAATGATGTGCGAACCTCGTGTTGTTCTTGTTACAATAATATACATAAACCCGTATATTAAATAATATAGTAATAACCGCCTGCGCCTGGGCACCGCTACACATGTTATGTAAGTCCCGGGCGAAGGAGGATATTATATTGGGACCTGTTTCACTCTGAATTTCTCAAGTATAAAACGATTTGAATTTTCAACAGGTTTTTACGACTCGCGCATGATAAAGTTGGTGTGACCTTCGCATGCGGAAACATTAAGTGTTAATCTTTTCATCTGCAGCAGCTGCGACACGGAAAAGCACTGAAAAAACGGGTTCGGCTCAGAGTTCACCAGCCATTACGCCAGCTGATATATAAGGAAAGCAGCTGCTGTCTGCCATTAATTGGAAAGCTAAATATGATCATTCGTATTCTCCTCGTCCTCGTTCTCTTCTGCCTTCAGACGGCCCTCAGCCAATGGTACCAGGGCTGGCCGCAATCATATCATAATGACCCCTACGGCAATGTGGTCAGTGGCGACAGTGCCAATGGCTTCTTCCTCACCTGCAACGGTCACGGATGTGCGGCACGTGGGTAATCTTCCGAACTTCTCCAAAGTCTTCAGATGATTATCTTTCAATCACGGCATATTCAACTATCTCACTATTGAGCTATCAATACTTGAAGTCAACAGCTGAAGCCGAAGAAACTGTTGCGAGAGTCCTATTTTTATTTTCGGAAAAAGTTGCTGTTGTTCGTTTATTATTTTGCACAAGACGAGAACATATGTTATGAATATTGAATAGCAGAATTAATGTAATGTTTTGTTTCTCTAACAAATCTTGAAAGCTTGTTCGGATTGTTCTCGTTACCACGTTGATTTTTGTGTTGTTGATTATTGTACTTTTCAGCACCACATGTGGAATTACCGCATGTAATAAATTGAAATTGAAATTATTGATTTGATTCAGATGATATTCGTTCGATTTCTTGTTATGCACTTATCCTTGAATTATTTCATTTTCTGGCTTTATTGTACATATTAGGCTTGGGTGGATCGACTCGACTCATGTTAATTGAGCTCTTTTTCTCAAAGGCGCTTGGTTGGTTATCAAGAGCTCCGAAATCTTCATATGTTGACGAAGTGAATTGCATATCTCTTTGTGCTAATATTTTATTGATTGATTATCGTTTATCAGCTTGTTTTGCACAGGTTTAAGTGTGGCGTAAAGGAGCTTGCAGACTCGACGACGAACGGTTTGCGCGTCGAATTCCCCGTTATAAGTGCACTTGAGCAAAATACGCTTGGACGAGCATTCTCGTCCAAGCGGTGCCGTGTACTCTACAGTCAACACACTGCATTGCACGACGGCACCGCGTTGGACGAGAATGCTCGACGTCGCGTCGTCGGGTCTGCAAGCCCCTTAAGGCCCTTGTTATACGTTCGCTCACCCCGCCCTCCCCAGCGTAACTCGTCCATTCAGTATCAGACACCGTGGGGCCAGACACGTTTGTACGAGTTCACCACGCCAGCGTCACCATGATAACTCGTACAAACGTGTCTGGCCCCACGGTGTCTGATACTGAATGGACGAGTTACGCTGGGGGGTGAGCGAACGTATAACAAGGGCCTAAGAGAGCGAACGTGCTCGTCGCCTTCGAGATGATTTCATTTTGAATTTGCACCTGTTCATGGCGGCGATTGTGAATAAATCAACTTTCGAATGTTCTATGTTGTGCAATGTACCCCCACTAAACGGGGCCGCGTGGTACAGTGGTAAGAAGCGCTACTGACACTACACGGTCCAGCGATCGATCCCGGCCCGGACTAACCAGGCCTTCGTTCCCTCCGGGGTCGGGTAAATTGGTACCAGACTTGTCTGGGAAGGTAATTACACTGACCTGGTGTAGCGGATGGCCCCCACAGGTCATTGTATAGGTCCAATACGCATTCACCAAGCCTCTACGACTTGAATGGAACGCGAATGCGTCGGCGCGTCCCCAGGGGACTGATCAACGCCGGCACTTTTACCTCTACCTTTTTACCCCCATTGAACGATATCTGTGGTTACAATATCACTTTTAAGCTGCTTTTTCAGTGACTCTTGCAGAAGATTTATTCGCCTCACCAACATTCACAAAGACCTGCTGAATGTCTGTGTTCAGAAGATTTAGGTGTCGCAGAGTCCATTGGATAGCTCGCAATGATTGCCACTGGGGCACTGAGAGCACACCGCCGCAACTGGGTAGATCGACTGACCTAGCGCGTCCGTACTGTAAGGGAGGTCATTATTTTATTTACCTTATTATGTGAAGACATATAATTCTACCATGTAGTCGATATAAAGATTCCCAGGTTCTCTCTTCATCGAACCTCGGCATTGATGTTAGTATTCTGGGCCCAGATTCATCATTGGTAATCCCCCAATAAACCGCGAGATATACCTCGAACGGCGTGCAAGCCGAGATTCGTGAACGCGCGCCGGTGTTTAATCGGGGTTTATCGCGGGTCTATCCCACCTCGCAATGAGGCAGGGTTCGGGAGACTTCGGCGGTATCGAGCGGGATTATCGCCGACGGGGTTTCGGAGACCGCTCATCCGTTCATGAATCTGGCCCCTGGTGTTAGTATCCTAGTATAGCTTGCCGCGATTGTTAGGTGAAAATATTTATTACTGTGGAATCCGCCTCTGAAGACGACGAGAAAGTCGCACCTAACAACCTCGGCAAGGCACATTAACATACCGACACCAGGGCCCAGATCCATCATTGGTAAACCACCGGTAGGCCACGAGATATACCCCGAATGGCGCGCAAACCGAGATTTTTCATGAATCTGGGCCCAGGATATGATGATCATCAAAGAACTTACATGTCGCTATACATACAGGAAGTGAAATAGAACCCATGGCATTTGTGTGTGGCACACCCAACGTGTTGGTTTTTGGCCCAGAGCATCTGCAAATCAAAATATCAAATGTGGTAAGGTTACAACAATGTAGTGCTCGAAATTTAGTCACAGAATTTTGCCCCACATTTCATATAAAATGTTCCTCTTCAAGATCTCCCAGTCAGTCACCGTGTTAACCAACCTTAGTCAGTATTCTGTAGAGGCTTCCTGTATCTATTCTTCGGGTGTAGAGCATATTAGAAGGCAGACCAATGGTGGCTAGAAATCCTCTCCACTGTGCAATTGCCTGGAAACGGTGCACTTCGGAGATTTTCTCCTTCAACTAGCGGTCTTACACATTCTTCCCTGAGGCAACTGACTCGTGATTCACTCACGTTTTGGAGAGCACCAAGTTCGTCGGTGTGGACCGTTTGCAGAACTTGATAGTTCTCCTTCCATCCCCAACGGAACCTTCGGAGAGTTGGTTTCTTGTCGCACGTGATCACATGGTTATAGGCAGCCATTTCCGCCTCACAGCTGTACTTCTAAAATTTCACTCATTAAGATTTATAGAGGACGCGCGTGGTTCAGTGGTAAGAGGCCCTACTGAGACCGACACGGTCGAGCGATCGACCCCGATCCGTGCTAACCAAGCCTTCTATCCCTCCGTGGTCAGGTGAATTAGTACCAGACTTCTGGGAAGGCAAAAACATTGACTTGGTATAGCGACTGGAACCCCGCAAGTCATTTGAAAGGCCAAACACACATTCACCAAGCCTTTGCGATTCTGGATGGAATACGAATGCGGCTGCGCGTCCTTAGGGACCGATCAGTGCCGACCCTTTACCTTTGCATTTGAGATTTATGGATACAGGGCCCGGATTCACGAACGCAACGAGCGGGTTTCGATACCTCGTTGACGCTAAACCCAATCGATGCCGCGAATCTGCGGCCGTTTTTCATTCGCGAAGAACGGGGTTTCGGAGACCTCGTCGGCTTATGGTGCAACTGCCGCAATCGCACTCACTACGGGCATCTCATCGACTCGGCCGTCTGGCTCTTGCTTAGAACCGCTGCGCAGCTAGAAGAAATGCTCCTGCGTTGCGGTTCGGCCAGAACGAGACGGCAGATTCGATGAGAGGTTGCGTTTAACATGGGAAGACAAAGGTTTCGTGTCCCCGAAACCCTGTCTCATCGCGGCGCGCGTTCAAGAATATCGGTTTGCGCGCCGTTCGGGGTATATTTCGGGGATTTAGCGCCGATACCCCTCGTGAATATCCGGACCCAGATGGTTTATACCCAACAGAATTCTCAGTATTCCATTCATTTCAAGCACGTAGCCGTTCCCCAAGCATTGCGTGATAAGTGTAGTAAAAGTAAAGGTAAAGCTGTCGGCGTTGATCAATCCCTGAAGGACGCACCGCGTGTTCGTGTTCAATTCAGAATCGTAGACGTATGGTGAATGCATATTTGGCCTACACAATGACTTGCGGGGCCAGCCGCTATACCAACTCAGTGTTTTGACCTTACCAGAAACGTCTGGTACCAATTTACCGACCCCGGAGGTATGGAACGCTTAGTTAGCCCAGCCGGGGATTCATCGGTCCACCGTGCAGGTGTCAGTAGCGCTTCTTACCACGGCACCACGCACGGCCTTCGTAAGTAGACTAGGACTAGTTAATCTTGTGGAAGCATACCAGTCTGTACATAAGTCCAGCAGGTGGGGCAATCTCGTTATTTCCATAGAAGCCGTTCCTCGCAGTTAAGCCGACAGCGACATGTGACCTGAAGAAAGAAGTTTGGTCACATTGTGGTCACCCTGATAGTCTGCAACCTACCTGAAATCGTTGTGCAAGCCGAGAGCAACATTTCTGTAGGTTTGAGACATGACGCCTCCCGTGCAATCCGTGTTGTCTGAAAAATTACAGTGTAGCAATATCTTGTATAGTAAGCATGCGTTGTTAAACGATACGCCGTAGATGTACTTGGTGCTAACTGGTACGGTGTCGTTGCTGCAGTAGTCGCTGCTTCTGTCACACATTTTACTGGTTCTGCATCTGTTGCCGCTGTTGTCGCTGCTGATGTTGCTGTTGCATCTGTTGCCGCTGTTGTCGCTGCTGCTGTTGTTGCTGTTGCATCTGTTGCCCCTGTTGTCGCTGCTGCTGTTGTTCCCGTTGCACTTGTTGCCCCTGTTGTCGCTCCAGCTGTTGTTGCTGCTGCACTTGTTGCTGCTGTCGTAGCTGCTCCACTTGTTGCTGCTCCAGTCGTTGCTGCTGCAGTGGTTCCTGCTGCACTAGTTGCTGCTGCACTCGTTGCTGCTGCACTCGTTGCTGCTGCACTAGTTGCTGCTGGAGACGTTGCTGCACTAGTTGCTGCTGGAGACGTTGCTGCAGTTGTTGCTGCAGTTGTTGCTGCAGTTGTTGCTGCTGGTGTCGTAGAAGATTGTTGACCTAGAATTTGTCATTTTTTTTGCAGGCCTATAGGGTAGCACCTTCAATAAAATGAATTAATATCTAACAATTTTGTCGCTTATCGTACAGTTTTAAACGACTAACCTTTCACCAACGGAAAGGTCGCTAGCAGAGCGACGCCAAGAACCTGCAGCTGGAACAGTTACTAAGTGGAGGAAAATCTGTCCAAACACTAACTTACCCGGAAGTTGGCAAACATTTTCATGCTCGAATGATGTTCCACTATGTCGGTCCATTTATAAAGGCGCCTGCTCTATCTCAATGTTTCATAAGTTTTCAATTTTTGCTGAATTGTTGTTGTTGGAGTATAATATTAACAAAGGTGACGATTTGTTCAATCATCGCAACGCACTTTTTCAATGAAGGTCACTATTACGATTCTCTGTACGGGCCCAGAACTTTCCTGAAATTAGCTCTGCAAATTCTGCCAAACGAGTGTACTATGCCAGAAATCCACGGCTACTAAAATAGATAAATTTTGACAGCTAACTTCTTCGAGCATTCATCACTTTGATGGATTTTTAAAGAACGCTTGACACAGTTTGGGTCGAGGGAAAGCAAATAAGAAACAAACATAGATGCTCATGTAGCAATATTCAATGAAACAGGGTTTCATCTAGTTCAATTCATCGTTTACCTTGACCTTTCACGAACGTTATTAGACCCCACACCCTTCTTCAACTTTCGCAGCACCTGCACATCACGCTTCGGCGCGGCCGCGCGCGTGTCTGACGGGGAATGGATCGTCACATGAGAGCCAAGAACGTTCTCCAAGCGGTCTAGATGGCTGAGTGGATAGCGAGGGCGACTGTTGTCTATGGGTTCGGGGTTCGGATCCTTCCTTCCGAGTGCTTACTTCAAGGTTCAGCCGTCGCCCTGCTTTCGATCGTTGTCCTTTGAGCCCACCATTTGCAGGGAACTAGTAGTTCACTCACCCCGGAGTTCCTTTCTTAGCTAGTGCTTGGGTAAATTACGCTTAGGTTTATTTTATTTATTTATTTATTTATCTCCATAGCTCGCGACAATGTCGGTGCTGTAGGTGCCACATGAGTTGTAACTTCATGTATGATACGCTTCCACTGCAACCTATTCGAAGCCCTCATTTTTGCTTCCTCCAATGCTAGCCGTTGTAGATCTTGACATTCTCCTCAATGCAACTCCTTGTTAACTTGTCGGTTCTTCCGCTGTTCATCGATGGAGAACTTGACAGTCTTCATACATTTTCCATTCATGCAGTTTCGTGCCTATTTTTACGATCCATCGGCAGCGGATCAACCCAAGCTTGGAGTGCGATGGAGTAATCCGGGGCTTGGGACCAATCGGGGGAATAAAACGGCCTTCTGTTGTTGTATTTCGAGCTTGCACTGCTGCTAGAGAACTGTGCGAAGGTTGGTTGGTACAGCTAGGTTTATACCTAGGTTAAGGCTTAGGAGTAGGGGGGAGGTGGCTTGATTGTTGGGTATCTGGGTTAGGGTTTTCCTATCTACTGGGCCTCTGGATTGCGTGGTTGTAGGCTGTCTTGTCGTTTTCCTCTGTATTCTTGTCGTTTAACTTCTTGTCCAACAGACTTCTTTATTAACATTAGCGTCCTAAGGATGATATTTATAGGCGCAACAATTGCAATAATCGAAGAACAAATATACACAAATCCAGCCGTTAACAAGCTGATCATTATATTGAGAATGATAACAGGAGAAGTACAATAGGTGTGAGCCAAACGAGAAGCGTCGATGATGTACAGCGGATGTTCATCTCCTGAATGCACATCGGGCTGACCTCTTGGGCCCTTTGGGCGATATTTGTGGCTGCTCCACAGGCTGCTGATCCGGCTGACGGTGAGCACAATGCGCTTAGCGATCGCTTTACGCAGTCGACGGCAGCGATCGCTCTTCTAAACGATGATTTGGTCTTTTGAAGATGATTTCCGACGTTCTTCCAATTGTCCCTAGTGATCAAACTCACGTGCACATATCCGGTCCGACGGGCAAACAAGCGGCAATACGCTGTGTCATCGACTGCCTGGTGAACGCCTGAGAGAGACAGTCGTGATTAGCCAGGAATGCTAAAGGTATAGTATGAGTGATAGGTAAGGTAAAGGCAAAGGTAAAGGTGAAAGTGCCGGCGTTTATCAGTTCCCGAAGGAGGCGACGCCGCATTCGTTTTAAATTCAGAATCGTAGAGACTTGGTGAATGCGTGTTTGGCCGATACAATGACTTGCGGGGGCCAACTGCTAAACCAAGTCAGTGTTTTTACCCTCCCAGAAAAGTCTGGTGCCAATATACCTACCCCAGAAGGATGAGACTTGGTGGCCCGGACGAGGATCGATCGACCGTGCGGCTGACTGCCTCTTACCACTGCACCACGCGTGCCATCAAAATGAGTGATAAGTAAGGTAATGGGTTGATCAGTCCACTTAGAGCACGCCATGCAGTCGTGTTCTGTTCAAAATTGTGGAACCATGGAATTGTCCTGAACTGTAGCCTCCGGGAGTTCAGCCACTATACCAAGTCAGTGTCTTCGCTTTCCCAGACAAGTCTGGTACCGATTTACCCAACTTCGGAAGTGAGTAGGCTAGGCTGGCCTAATCGAGGATCTATGGTTCGGCCGTGTTAATATCGTCGATAAACGTTTATCTTCATCGATTGAATTCATCAGTTGGCTAGATGGCTCGTGCAAATTGAAATGAATTGGATATTAATGAATATTGTGTCTTAATAGTCTTAGTAACGTCCGTTGTTAACTTTTGAAGTTTAGCTTTGTTTTTGAGACGGCTCTGCATATTGCATATTGCACATTGCGTTAGAGTTGGGTTTTTTTTATTTTCTTTTTAATTTTGTTTTAGATTCTGATAATTTCAGGTTTTACAGTGTTTAATTTTGTGCTTTCCTCCACTTGAACCATGTTATCAATTGAGCTGATTTGATTGCCTGTTCAACTGCAGCTTGGGCGCACCTTGTGGTGTACATAATAAACAAATTTTGAGTTGATTCATAAACCCTCTACTGAATTAAAATGATACCTAGGGACAGTCCAAAAGCTTGAAGGTGCCTTACCCAACTCGCTCAACCGTTACCAGATATCCTTTATCTAATCAACCCTTGCTGATTTACGCTCCACTTTCATACCTCATTCCTGCCCATAGTACCGATTGGTCATGAGTAAGGGCTAAAGATGGTTCTCATAAAATTAACAGGCTGCTAGTCCACGTGTCCCTTACCTTGCCTATCCCTCTCTAGTTAAACTTGCCCTCTTCTCCCGAATCCAATGCTTAAATATTTACGGTGTAACCCCCATTTTGACAACCAAGGGTTTAGGTAACTTGTTCCCCTTCAGAAAACCAGTCAACCCACCAGGTTTTCCAACACCACACGCGTATTCGAAAAACGCATGGTTCTGCACGTAGGCGACGGCTTCCTCGTTCACTTTGCCGTACCAGTGGGTGAATCGCTCGAATACCGGAATCGATATGCAATCGATCGCCACCAATCGTAGACATACCATCAGATCATCGAAATCTCTGCAAAATCTCTGAATGCCTTTGTTTATTTTCAAACTGGAAGGACTCTTGTCATATGTGCGGACAGCTACGTTCTGAATTATCTTTTCAAAAAAGGCGAAAACGGACAGTTGATGATTTTGAATCCTCCGGCAATCATCCGAATCAAACATGTAATGTTTTGCCAACGATCGTTTTTTGATTCTTGAATATAGACTAAAAAGATTATCCACGAAGGAATAATGAAGTATTTTTGATTAGGTGGAGAACTTACAGATTATTGATAGATCACAGACAACGTGAATACTCGTTTCTTTATCACTGAATGAATAAATAAATATCTTGTTCATGTACCGATCTTATCAGAGCTGATGGGTTCTACCATATGATAACATCTCAGCCAGCCAGAAGCTCCAAATCAAAGCTGACGGTTTGGTTATCGATCGATCGATGATGGATAAGCGCGCATGACTTGGTCAAAAATGACGTTGGTCGATATGGCGTGCTCCAGATTTTTTATGGATTGCGATCTTAGACCACCATATTGGTGCTTATTTGGGACCATGACGATTTGAGACGGTGATGCTCTTACTATCATTCCCTACTACAGCAAGGTGACCAAACGAGAACTATTGCCGATAGGACTCATCGACAGCGATTATGACTAAGCATAATCCACCCGACTCGTGCGCCGGAGTCAGTTTGCTGGACCGCTGCGGCAAGCCCTTGTGCTATGTATGGAGAATTTGTTTGAGAGTTTCGTTAAGAACGCTCCGTATCGTCACTGAAGGTTGTGATAGCCGGCATTATCGATCTACCGCCGGAGCTAACTCTGCTACAATACCAGTAGTTTGTAGAATGCAAGTGTCAATATCTCGTTTTGAGCGCTATCGTCAACGGGAAGTAAAACCAGTAGACGTGGACTGTGAAGTACTAATGACTATATACTATACTATACAGTATCGTCGCTAATTTTTCGCCAAAACGCTGTCGGTGATTGGTGTTGGTTATTGGTCACCAGCCGTTCAGCGTCCTAACGGCCGCCGAACGTCTGTTCGGGAGCTTCGCTCCCAATTTGTATAAAAAAGGTGTTGTTTTTGAAGTTGCGGACTGGGTGGACGTGAAGTTTAGTTTACTAAAAATGGTTAATATCAGTCAAATGTTGTATTTTCAATAATTGAACGGGGAAACATGACTCATTGGTTTTCTTGATAAGTTCACTGGAACTCTGCCAAAGATTACTCAATTGGTATAATTTTGAACGGTCGGGACACCTTGATGAAACGGAACACATCAATAGATCTCTGCTAAAGTGAGTTGTAGTGGTGGAAAGTTCTACTTCAGTTAGTAAAATAGCGATACCTGAAGCATATTCTCATTGGTGTAAACAGACATATAGTTGACGTAAAGTTCAGGATTTTTATTCCGTTTAATACGTCCTATTCGAAAACTTATACTACATTTTTCACAACATTAGAGTTGGCTTTGATTAATAAGCCTTCTGGTTGACGCGATAGTGCCGTGTACAGTTGTCCGTGGCTGAAGACGTCCTCAAGAAACAGGCCAATGTGCGAGAACGTCTGTCCCTGACTCTTGTCCCTGACTTGAACCGGTGTGTCTGTAGATGATCTTCATGGGTCTGCCCATGGAGAAGATGTTAACTGTCCACGAAGGTCAGCTCGTTGAGCACATCACTTTGGCACTGCTCGCTAAGAAACAAAAAATTTCACTTGAACCGGTGAGTCTGAAGATGATCTTCATGTTCATGGGTCTGCCCATGGAGGAGATGTTCTGTACTGTCCAGATTTAGCTCGTTGAGCACATCACTTTGTGTTCGCTGATTTTCATTTGTGTCTGTAGATGATCTTCATGGGTCTGCCCAAGATGTTCTGTAGGAAACAGACTTTGAGCACCTCGATGTGACGTTAATCCCACTAAAGAAGCTCAAGGAGTTCACCTATGCTAGTAGCACATCACCTTGGTATGGGTCCCAGGGAAAGCGTCCTTTGCGGAGTGCGTCCTATCATTGAGCGTGGGCCGTGGACCGCACACCGGGCGGACGGACGGACAAACAAACATCTCTTGGTTTCGCTTATATATAGTAAGGATAAGGATGGGTCTGCCTGGTCTGTATATAGTAAGGATGGGTCTTCATGGGTCTGCCCATGGAGGAGATGTTCTGTAGGAGACTGTCCACGAAGTTCAGCTCGTTGAGCACATCACTTTGGCACTGTTCGCTGAGAAACAAAAATTTTCACTTGAACCGGTGAGTCTGTAGATGATCTTCATGTTCATGGGTCTGCCCATGGAGGAGATGTTCTGTAGGAGACTGTCCACGAAGTTCAGCTCGTTGAGCACATCACTTTGGCACTGTTCGCTGAGAAACAAAAATTTTCACTTGAACCGGTGTGTCTGTAGATGATCTTCATGGGTCTGCCCATGGAGGAGATGTTCTGTAGGAGACCACTAAAGAAGCTCAAGGAGTTCACCTATGCTAGTAGCACATCACCTTGGTATGGGTCCCAGGGAAAGCGTCCTTTGCGGAGTGCGTCCTATCATTGAGCGTGGGCCGTGGACCGCACACCGGGCGGACGGACAGACAAACAAACATCTCTTGGTTTCGCTTATATATAGTAAGGATATTCTCGGGGAAAAACGACTTCAACTGCGAAAATTTTCAGTCTTAAAAGCTAGTTCCATGAGTTTATCGTAAACAAGGAAATCTTTGGCTGCGAAAAAGATGCCCTACATGACCTCAGTGGTGAGAATGCCGTCCACATTTTCTTATGTACTAGGCAGCCCTAATACTTACGAGGCCACGCAGCGCTCACAGGGTCGCCTTAGGCTCTTGTTATACGTTCGCTCACCCCCAGCGTAACTCGTCCATTCAGTATCAGACACCGTGGAGCCAGACACGTTTGTACGAGTTCACCACGCCAGCGTCACCATGATAACTCGTACAAACGTGTTTGGCCCCACGGTGTCTGATACTGAATGGACGAGTTACGCTGGGGGGTGAGTGAACGTATAAAAAGGGCCTTAAAGTATGGGAGCTTACCCTAGAAATGCTCTGCTCCTCACCTTACAAGCTAATGTTTATTGCAATACACACTAACAAACACTACTATTATTAATATTAATATTATTATTACTATGTGGGATTAAATACATGCAATCATAGAGGTGCAAATAAATATCTAAATATCTAACATATAATTTTACAGATGATTTTATCTAGTGGAGCTCTGTCATCATAGTATTTCGCTGGATTGGGTTCGCTGCAGCTGAATTCTAGAATCCCCTTCTGTACTTACGCTTGCCTTACTCATAAGTAGATCGTAATTTGCGTAAGTGGTAAATGGGTTAGTTACGTTTTATTTCAAAAAAAAATTCTGAGAGCGAGGTAATCGAATCTGTTCAGATTTTGAAGCCAAACAGCTAATTGTAAGGTTGAAGTAATCGACTTTGATCAGTCCCCTGAGGACGTGCCATGCACTCGTCTTCCATTCACAATCATAGAGACATGGTGAATGCGTGGTCAGCCGCTGTTCAAGACGGTGTCTTCGCATCCTTGGACAAGACTGATACCAGTTCACCCAAAAGAATGAAAGAAATAGTTAGCCCAGACAAAATCAATCGCTCAGCGGTTCGGGTATCAGTATACCCAAAAGCGTGGCATTAACCTTCATCAACCTACAGTAATCCAAAAACCTGAGCATTCCATTTTGAGGCTCAAAGTGTTCGTGTTTGAAGTTCAACGATATTATTGAATATTATCATCGCGAACATCAGCTAAAATGTCAACTAAATTGAACGTAATCGTTCGGGTATAAACTTACCGACAGATGTTGGTTAGTGGCATGCTCTTCAGCTGGGCATCGAGGCGGTCGTAGCTGGGCAGGTAATGCTGTCCAGAGTGAATGCCGTACTTCTCCAGGTACGACACGTAGCAGTCGTGGACGGTCTGAAGTCAAAAATCCGTTCGCAATGGAACTGTTTCAAATTATAAATTATTAAAATTTCTTTAAAAAATTAAATTATAAAATTGAAAAAAAAATTAATTCTATTTTGGACCTGTGGGGTTGTACAGAATGCTTGCTCGGAGTAGCGCTTCACTGGTCCAACAGGCGGTGGCACAGCGATTTGTGCGATCGTCCAGTGCACCACCAGTCCTGTTGATGAAACTATTGTGATCTAACTTGATATATTGATTATTTTCTCTATCACATTTCTGTCGCGGTTTTTCTGTGACAATTTATTCCCCCCTAGTAATAGGCAGATCGCGGGTTTGTTGGCCAACTTTCGGCTACCGTTTCTCCACGCAGTGTTGATGGATGGAGTATAATCATTTATTAATTCGTCTCATTGAAGCTAACATACCACAGAACAATGCCCTCCCCAAGCAGAATGAGGCCAGGGATTTGAAAAAAAAAACAAAAATTATTACAACTCAATCTCCACGGATAAAAAAAACTCAACCGCGATTTAAACTACCACAACTCAATGTTTTCTTACGATTGGATGAAACTGAGGGATGTAACGGCTTGAAGTGGGTTTCACGCAACTAGTGGTAAACATTAACCCATATCAATCAATAAACGATGCGAATCAGGGATGCGATAGAATCCGCTTAGCACTGTCCTCAAAGGATCGTTCGTCAACATTCTGCTCCAGTTTGTGAACTGATTGGCTCTCATGGATCTATGGAACAACCCAGCGCCGTAAAGCAGAAAAGGTCCTCATCTTTAGTCAATTCTACATTCTTATACAAAAATTTCTAAAACTCTAAAATTAAAACTCTAAAATCTCTTGAACTCCACTGAAGGTCCTCAGGAATTCAGCTATTCGTCTTTTTTAAACCCAAGAAGATGAAGGATTGGCACACTCTGTCAACTTCATTACAGTCACCAAGAACACGCCTTCTGGGCCCAGATTCATGAACGGACACGAGCGGTCTCCGAAACCGCGGCGCAAGACGGCAGAGTCGACGAGAGATTGTGTTTAGCATAGGAAGTTTAGGATAAGTAGACAAAGGTGGGCGCCATTCGGTGTATATCTCGAGGTTTATCGGGGTTTACCAATGATGAATCTGTGCCCTGGTGCTGGGAGTTACTCTCCTAATTTCTTTCGCCACAAATGCCATCATATCGATTGATATTGATTGCGTGATCTAGATCCCATCCAGATTGAAGAACATCTGTCGCCCCTAACTATACGGATTTTTCTAATATTCTCTGAATTTTTCAAGGCGATCAGGCGTAGATAGTAGAGAATAGATCAGGCGAGATCAATACCTATCGATCATTACTCGGTTTCCACGAAACCCTTGAAACCCTGCCAACGCCAAGGTAGAGAGCCGACCCCATGAAAGGCGAAACTCACTGAGCATGGAATATTTTTTTCATTTTTCATTTTTCACTGCCAATTTTTGAAGGAAAGCTTACCAACGATGGTGAACAGTCGCAACATGGCGATCGATGGAGCTGCGCGGAAACCGTTTAGCCGCGAGTGATATTTAACCGTAGCGCTGAAATAGGTAAACCCACCTGTGGGTGACTAATCGACGAAACTCGTTTTCGAACCAAACACGCAAATTTAGTGCAAGAAAAAACGACAATCCGTTCAGAACCATGGCAATGAACCGGAAATGGACGACGAGACTAGCCGGTTGCTGAGGCCAACGAGAGATCTGGGTGAATTACGGCGAGGTGCGGTATACCCTGTATGGGTATAACTGCTGTACTTGATTGGAGAGGTGTGTGTGACGACGACGACTACTTGAAGATGGCTCGTGAGCTGGTGGTGGTAGTCTTCTGGTGGGCTGTTTGTCCAACCTGACCGCCGCCGACCGCACATTCACGCACCCTTCACACTCCACACAATACCGTATCATCGTCCAAACACGCTAAGAGGAACATGAGTCAGTGTGGCCAGCGCTCGCGATCTCTCCCGAGTTGTCAGTCATCGATTTTTGCCGAGAGCATGAATTTTTATTCATATAAAAATTCAATATGAAACGCGTTGTCGTCAAGTGACATGTGGTCGAACGACGGGATTCAGCTGGATCTTACGATTCGGGAAAATCAGCTGAAATAAGAAGATTTATTTATTTTTTTATTTATTTACGCTTATCATAGACGAGCTTTGAAAACAAATTATTTATTATTATTTTTCATATTATTATTATTTATTTTTATTAATTTTTACTATTATTTATTTATTTAATACGTCCAACGACGCGTCTAAAAAATGCAGGAGGAGAAAAGAAAAAGAGAGAAAAAAGAAAAAACATCAGTTTAAAGAAACAGAGCGATCCTAGACAACAAACTCATAGTATAAAAATACTAACAACACAAGAGATTCGGAAATAAGAAGATTTATTTAAATATTTACTTATTTATTTATTTATATATTTATTTACACCTATCATAGACGTCCTTTAAAACAAATTTATCTATTTATTTAATACGTCCAACAACGCGCCTAAAAATGCAAGAAAAGGAAAGAAAAGAGAGAAATAAGAAAAAACATTAGTTTAAAGAAACAGAGCGATGAAAGACAACAAACTCATTGTATAAAAATACTAACAACACAAGAGATTTGGAAATAAGACGATTTACATATTTACTTATTTATTTATTCATTTATTTATTTACTTATCTATTTATTTATTTATTTACGCCTATCATAGACGTGCTTTAAAAAACAAATTTATTTATTTATTTATTTATTTATTTATTCGATACGTCCGACGACGCGTCTAAAAAATAAAAGAAGAGAAAAGAGAAAGAGAAAAAAGAAAAAACATTAGTTTAAAGAAACAGAGCGATCCTGGACAACAAGCTCATAGTATAAAAATATTAACAACACAAGAGATTTGGAATGAAAGATTTATTTCTTTATTTATTCATTTATTTATTTATTTATTCATTTGTATCAAAATACTTTAAAAGACAACGTCCACACGCGAAAAATGCAAGAAAAAAAAAAAAGAGAGGAAAAAGAATATTTTACCACCACAAAATCGTAGTATCAAAGTACTAACAACACATGAAATTTGAAAAAAATATTCTACCACCACATGGACTAAGACCACTATATGCTTCGTAACTGATCACCATTAGTATTTGATATATGATGATATTATCAACAACACTTTCTCATAAATAGGTGAGACTTAGAAAATTTAGAAAAAGATTAGAAAGAGAGTATTTGTAAAAAAATTTGCGGAAAAATTCACCTTGAGGGCCTCTTCTCTCCGCCTTCTCGCCGCTGCCGCTTCTTTACGCAGGTACGAGCATAACAATAGCCAGAGAATTAGGAAGACAACCGTGCCAGCACAACCGTAGAAAATCTTTAAATCAAATCATCTGATGATTATGATTTTGTTATGAAATGTTATCTACAATCTCTAAACATGTAAATCTTCCGTCTTCGACCTACGCCTACCCTTTTCTTACCCAATTATTTTCAAAAAAAAAACATTCACTCCTTGAGACCTTGTAAATTCTATTGCACCGTGGTCCAATATTTGTTTCTAACACGGCTGATGAAATCTTTCTTCCTGTTTGCCAGTGGATGACTCCTTTTCGATGGTTTCTGTAGTTCGCTCCTCACCATTTCCCTCGTATTTGTAGAGTGACTAATTCTACAAGGTTACCATTGACAACTGGAATCGAATCGTCTGATGAAACGTTTTTAGTAGAGAGACCTACATTCTCACAGAGTTTCTACATCGTGTAAGTTACCCCATTTCAAAAGAAAATACTGGAACTGAACCATAAAGAAGTTTACCAAATTCTTCAGGGTTGTCACTACACATGTTTTTATTTCTTGTCCAAGACAGGTTAAGGTTTAAGTATAGAATAGAAGAATAGAAGTTTAGCTATGGTCTAAGCATAGAATGCCATAGATCACCTGCTCTCGAACTCGATAGTACTCTGCAGAATACGTGTCGTCCGACGGCTTCTAAAACGACTGTATAATTAACCAACTGATTTTATTAATTTTATCGACAAAATATGAAAGTGATGTCGTCCTGGTTGTAGGTCATGTGGTTATCAATAGTGATATAATAATTAGCAGGTTCTGTATTGGTTTATTAACACTCTGTAACATTCAGCGTTGGAATTTCCTGATCCCAATTCGCTGCAATGAGTGTCTCCTTTCTCTACTACAGAGGTCACACTCACTACATTCTACGTCTCCTTATTCTACCAGTTATTATTTACAGTAATAAGTGTGCTTGTCCCGAGAACATTATAAAGCGCAGGAAACTCGCCTTTGAACAAAGTTTGCAAGAGCTGAAAGAAAACTGTCTTCAGTTGCTGACTGATATTAGGTTGGTGCAAAAGTTCTCGGACATTTGCGAGTTCTTGTATTTTCAAAAGAATTCCCCCGGTATTTTCGGCTCCACTGAAAAAATGTTACAGAGACGAGAACACCACTGATATTTAGAGTGCCTACTTCAAATGACTCCTTGCTATTGTTCAGACATTATAAAATGAACTGTTTTGTATCGCAAATGTCCGAGAACTTTTGCACCACCTAATAGCTACCGGCTGTCAGCAGCTGAGGTACAGTTAACAACATCATGTCCAGGGCCCAGATTCATGAACGGACGAGCGGTCTCCGAAACCGCGGCGCAGCCAGAATCAGACGGCAAAGTCGATGAGAGATTGCGTTTAACCTAGGAGACTTTGGATAAGCAGAGAAAGGTGCGCACCGTTCACAGGGTATATCTCAGGGTATATCGGGGTTTGCCAATGATGAATGTGGACCCAGGAGGTTCGCCCCATTGGCGCTCACCGCCACATTGTCTCGGTGAACCCCAATGGGGCAAATCTCATAGATACCGCGGGCGCAAGGCAGACACCCATGGCGGTCGACCACAAGACCACGGCCCAAGTTCATGAACGGAAGTTTGGGGTATATAACACTCTGGGCGAAATAAGCCGGCCTCTCAACCGGAAATTCGCATTCATAACAGTCGGGTTTGCGATAAACGACGTGAAGCAATGCAACGGCCGTGGTCACGGGTGTTATAGGTAAGCGGCCGTCAGTTCATAAATCGATAGGTTCGATTTTTTATCAGAATCTTTTCTAGCATGCATTCGGCTGCGATTCGTTTCGGTTTTTTTTTGACTGTGCTCTCTGTTTTGACTGCGCTCTCTGTTTTGACTGCGCTCTCTGTTTGCTAATTAGCTTTTTTTATTAATTATTAATTTATTATTTTTTCTTAGATTAATTTATTATTTTTTCTTTAAACTTCAATAAATGATAGTTTAAAATGGAAATTGAGCGGCAGATCAGCTGATGTGCAAACAGGTTTCTTCGCGGGTCTATACCCGTCATGAATCTAGGCCCAGGACAATGCGCTTGCGATGGAGAACTCAAAAAAATCTCAGCATTTATATTCTCATTTTAGAAAAAAAGCTTCTGAAAATAAATATTAATATTGCAACACTACTTACCCATCGATAGTAGCTGGCATCTCCCCACGCATACGATTTATAGTATTTTCGAATGTTTTCGATCAGCACATCGTTGTAGTTCTTTTGCACTTTCTTGTCTCCATACTGCTTTTCTGAGAAACTTTTCGCTACGGTATATACGTTTAGAAATGGGTAAAGTTACTATTTTACACAGTAGCATCACTATTGGATTAGCGGTATCGTCACATTCAATGCCTATCGAATGATCGATTGATCTTATCAGTGGAACAAAGCGAAGGTTGAAAACTACTTTACAATAGCCACTAGCTCACCGGTTCCGGCTTTCTCCTCACGTGGTTGGCCTCTACACGGATGAAAGCAGGATTCCGACTTGATCGTGTTCTGGAACAATGATTTCCGCTCAACTTTTCTTTTTCCTTTCCCGCTTTTCTTTCTTTCTCGTTAAGGGAATCGAACTCTCGCCTTGGTTCTGTAGATAGCAAAAAAACAAGAATGAAGAGCAGCCGAAAGTAAAACCGAAGAACGAAACAAGAAACGAAATGACATGAGGAATTCTATGAGGTTTCAACCATCCTACTATTAGGGTGACCCAAAAGTTTGTGTGCATTTCAGATTCTGACTTCCTATAAAGGAAGTCAGAATCTGAAATGCACACAAACTTTCGGGTCATACTCGAGAAAAACAGTTGAATAATCAGTAACGGTATCACGGTTACGCAGAGTTTATTGCCAGTGATCCGTTAGAGAATCATGCCTAGCCATGCTATCCTTATTGGCCATTTATTTGTTTTATAGAGTTACGAATAAAAAAGTCAGAATCTGAGATGCACACGAACTTTTTGGTCTCCCTAATAATAAATAAGCAAAACCACGATGTCTGTTTGTCAACTTTTGGGTCTCGCCGCGATTGCCCGTTACCATACTCCCAGTGACGTATTTCATCAGTTCCTCGTCGTCTTTTGCTGCATGCTTTTTGTTCTTCGTTTTATTTGTTATTATAAATGTTTTATATATTTTTCCTAGATTAATTAGTTCATTTGGCGGCCTGCAGGCAGCTGAAAGGAAAATAAATTGAGGACAAAATTTACGCCGCTTTTGTAGTAACACCACGGTCCATTTTTGGCCGACGTATATGATCTCATCGGATGCGTAGGAGGCAGGTTCCATCGACGACACTTGTTATGCAGCATCACTTCTTCTGGCTTAACTATTCTGTAAGAAAATTTACAAGGAAATTTACAAAAAGGTTTGACATTGAACCTGAATGAATAATGTAACGTCGTGATCCATTTAGCAAACGTTAGCTCATCACTTGTAGGTTAATGGCTGCGCATGGTGCAGTGATAAGAGGCGCTACCGACAGCCGGACGGTCAAGCGATCAATCCTCGTCCAGGCCAACTGGCCAACAATCCCTCCAGGATCGAGTCAATTGGCACCGTGCTTCTCCTAGAAGTCGAAGACACTGACTTGGGATAGCGACTGGCCCCGCAAGTCATTGTATTGGACGAATAGGTATTCACGATGAATCATCGACGATTCTGAATGGAAAGCGAATGCATGGCGCGTCTTTAGGATGCGATCAATGTCACCTACTTTACCTTTACCATAATGACATGATTCAGAAGTTCAATGGCCCATCCTTAACTCATCCAGCTAATGGTGCTTCTCATGAAATTTTAGCCCAGAACTGCGGTTTGTCAGCTGACGTCACCGATTATTGATCGATGGCAGGCAATTTCTGAATCTGACCGGCCTGTGGACCATCCAAAGCAGATGGCCCAATGGTTATATTGTCAAGGCTTGCGAAAACCATCCATATCGCCAACTATGCACTAAATAGTTTTTTGACCAACGACAGTCCAGTGGACGGCCGAAAAAGCGCGCAGCTATTGCGGAAATACCCTCCTTTTACTGCTCTACTTTGGTTTACTGCCGTAGAGTCTGAATGGGACCTTACTCCTACCTGAACCGCACCATCGTCAAACCTACGCACCCCGATCGGCGGTATTCATTTGACCCTGGGCTGTCCTAAGAATCAAATGAAACAGGTTAGAAGAAAATCTACTAATTAATAAGCGAAACCACGACGTCTGTTTGTCAACCCTAGGGTCCCGCCGCGATTGTCCGTTACCGTACTCCTAGTGGCGTATTTTAGCAGTTTCTCGCCGTCTTTTGCTGCAAGCTTTTTTGTTCTTCGTTTTATTTGTTATTATGAATGGTTTATATATGTTTCCTACTATTCATTAGTTAATATAGAGGCCTGCAGGCCGTTGAATGGCTGGTAAATATAAAAATCCGGGTCATGAATGTATAGGTATTTTTCACTTACTTTTGATACTGTTGCAATTGCGATAGATCACTCAATTTCAAGCGCCTAACCGTATCATCATACACTGTCCTCCAAGGGAGACAAATTACCCTTTGGACGGTAAGGTTCCGGTCTCCTGTAAACCTTGTATCACTTCAGGGGCCACACACGATATAATTCACCAAAAAAATCCAACCCAGATAATTATAGGAGTTCATAGCTGAAGACGGAATGCAGTCGGCTTCTGTAATTCGGCAAATAAACGAGTTTTTTGTGAAAATTCCTATAGAACACACTTGTCTCGTCATTGATGTCGAAGTACTGGTCGTCATCGTACCGAGCGGAATGAACCGATGGCAAACAGAACAGCAAGACGGCTATCATGGAAATGAAAGGAATGATATGATAATGATATGGATCGATAATGGAGCTAATCAAAAACGAGAAGACTCAGGTGATCTCCTGTTTATGCAAGGGGTCAAATTCTAGGGCAGGAAGAGCGACGATTCTCTTCTTCGGATCTGTCAAATTTTTAGATAAATCAATTTCCGTTACGTTTAGCTCCTTTGTAGGGATCTGCCACCCTGGCTCTTTCGGCTAAATCGCTGAATCTTTTGTGCTTGCCTTTTCCGATTCTCAAGAGTTTCGTTTAAGTTTATGTTTCTATGGCATGCTGTTGAATTTTGTGGTTCTTCTCCTTTTCTTAGGCTGACCGTTGCTTTCCTTTTTGCTCTAATGTGATACGCCTTAGCGTGTATTTAGTAAATAAATAAATAAATGGATAGATAAAGTCTCTAGGAAGTAAGGGACCAACTAAGGTAAGGAAAATGCTGGACATCTAGCTCAAAAGCGAAGTTAAGCGATCCTTCTTGACATTTGTATTAAATCTAGGGTTGTTGACCATGGGTTGGTATTTATAAAAATTAAAAAATATCGCATTCCTAGACATGAATATCCCTTCACCTTCCTGGCACACCTGCGAATTAACGGGGCGGGTATCCGTCACCTTTTCTGCGACAACGAGGAAGGAAGGGTCAAATCAGTTCGCCGAGCACAATTGTTTACTCAACTGACCAAAGAACTGACAGGTGATACGGTAGGATTTTCGTGGATCAAGCATGCGTAATTTACAGGCCTTATTGTTATTAGGCTGACCCAGAAGTTCGTGGGTATTTCAGATTCCGACTTTCTTTATTCATAAATCAAGAAAAAGAAATAAATCACCAATAAGGTTACCATGGTTAAGTGCATTTCTTAATTACTTTAACGCCATTGATTATTTAACTGTTTTTCTCGAGTACGAATAAAGGAGTTCAGAATCTGAAATGCACAACGAACCCTAGGGTTACCAAAATAGTAAAAACTTCCCTCGGTCTAGAAGATTGGAGGATTGTGTAACTGGATTCGATACCAGTAGGAATGTCGAGTTTAGTGAGAGATTATATTCCGGTTAGCGAATAAAATAGTAAACATGTATCTTATTCAGCTGTAGAAAAATAAAGGTAAAAGGTGATGTGACAGACTTCGATCAGTCCCTCTAGGACGCGCCATGCATTTGCGTTCAGCTCAGAATCGTGGAGCCATGGAGGACCACAGTTGGGAAAGTCGCTGTCATCGCCTACCCAGACAAGTCTGGTACCAAGTTACCCGACCGCAGAGGAACGGAAGGCTTTGCTGGCCTGTGCGAAGATCGATCGCCAATGACGTATTTCATCAACCACTGCGCCACGCGCGCCATCCTTTTATGGGCTTCGTTTTATTTGCGCGGCTAAAATGCAAAACCGACGCGCAACCAATAATTAACGTCGTCGATCAAATTTGCTCCTTTGCGTTAGTGGCGCAGTCCGGTGGCGCTGCGTCTATGCAAAAAAAAATTAGGCATATAATCACATAGGGAAGAAATTAAACGAAAAAAGTGAATTTCGTCAAAATATCCTTTAATAAGGAATAGCAGCCTACTAAAAAACCCGAACGACCAGTAAGTTTGCCTATAAGAGGCGCCACCGGACTGCACCACTAACGCAACGGAGCAAATTCGATCAACGGCGTTAATTATTGATTGCGCTTCAATTTTGCATTTTCGCCGCGCGGCGTCTGAACAAGTCCTATGGGTGCATTATTTCAAAAATTGACTTCTTAGTCCACGAATAGGTAAAAGATGCCAGCTGGGTACAGCGAGTAGACCCCGGCTAGCCGCTCGCAAACAAATCGCCAACCTTGTCACGACGAGGGAGTGCCGGCATCGGCCATTTGACACATGTCAAAGCATCCGGGTATATAAGGCTACCTAAAAACACTGGACGGGAAATCGTCCACTATGTACCACCAGCATCTCCTCATTCACTTGCCGCTTTTCAGCCATCCAGGGCCCAGATTCATCATTGGTAAACCTCCGATAAACCTCGAGATGTAGCCCGAACGGCGCCCAAATTTGTCTGCGTATTCTAAATCTCCTATGCTAAACGCAATCTCTCATCGACTCTGCCGTTTGGTTCTGGCTGCGCCGCGGTTTCGGAGACCGTTCGTCCGCTCATGAATCTGAGCCCAGAGGTAAGAAAGGTAAGAAATCTGTTTCTAGTTCTCCGCAATACGCGCAAAACTGAAAAGATTTTTTACAGACGGACGGAAAGTGACGACTGGACGATTACTAGCAACTGTGGCACCGTTCCAGTGGAAGAAGCCGGATGAGAAGAGCTGAAATTATTCCCGGAAGATCATGTGCTAAACAGAATTGAATAAATTTAATTTAAATGTGGAGACCTCGAGATCCAATCACAAAGATGAAAAGAACACTAAAGTGGGGATACAGTGGACACAAAAGAATAGACTCCTCTCCTGGAGTCTTTCCTGGCAGTACGTTGAAATAACCCACAAAAAACCCAGACTGTGATTATTCTAAAATATTAGGTTGTCGACAAAGTTTCGAGCCCCTCAGTTTGACCACTCACCAAAATTTTAAAACAAGTTCCGGATCCCCACCTCCATAACTCTTATATAGGATGATTTATGCACTACATATATCACTGTTGTTGTGGTTCAGCACTACAGGTATTGCAGAGAAAATCGATATTGATTGCACGTATCTTGAATTGCCTTTTCTTTACTTGCTCATAAAACAACGCATTGAAGGAGGCTCAGTCATTGGCTTATGAATTATGATAGGTCCTTCAATTGACTTTCTTAACGTTGCAAAAGTTTGGTTTCGTATGTTCAAAAAGGCCCATTTTGGCTTCAAGGAACAACGGTAGTCGGGGAGGGCAGTTGCTGTGGATTTAGTGGCTCTTCTGGAGCTGGCTTTAGAGGATGGCCGGCGTAGTACCGTGAGTTGGTAGAGGAACTGCCATATATCCTCACAAGCTGTCCGTCTCCGAGCTTTAGAAAGACGAGGAAGTAGGGCACATAGTTGCGGCATGCTCTAGCGGCCACCATTCACAGATGGAGACGGGTACATGCATGACCATCTCAACTTTCCAAAGGGATTTTCATTCGCTCAGCAATTCAGTTAGTGGCATTAAGGAGTGGGTAGTGTGCACCAATCCCATGCCAAATCTCCTGCTACTCACTTGCTGCAAACCAGCGAAAATTTCAAAACCCACAACTCCACCCGAAATAGGATATGATCGGTGTGCAGTTGAACTGCAAATATGGCATTCGCTAGAAGCTTCTACCTACAGAAGCTACTGCCACCGACGACATCTAACGTAACCACTACCATGGCGACGGAGCAGCCGTTCATGGAAAACATAAGAAAATCTTCTTTAGTCACAATGACGCGCATTCATCTGTTGAGTAGGAAACCTGGAAAAAAATTTCATAATCTCCGATGGCGTACTATGACCTATCCAGGACATTCATCGAACCTAGCCCCAACAAAATAATATTTGCTCCATTCGTTCTCCATTCAGTTACTAGAGAAACAGCTCGACGGGTGACAGCACTTCAAAACGCAGTTTGATGAATTCTTTTCTTTAAAACTCTAGAAATTCTGTAGGAGGAGAGTTCAAAATTTATCTGGTAAATAACAAGATGTTCCTGATGGCAATGGTGCATAAATATGTTGGAAGTCGAGGAAAATAAAAGAGAGAAATGAATTCGAAAATTTTTCCAAAAGTGGCTCGAAACTTTATCGACAACCTAATAAAAATAAAACTATGGAATCGAGGATGATTCATTATTCCTTTGAAGACGCGCCATGCACTCGTCATCCATACAGAATCATAGATGTACGGTGAATGCGACTTTGCCTGTACCCTCAGTTGCCGGGACAACCGCTGGAAAGTTCAGCACCTTTACCTTTCCAGGCAGGTCCGGTACTATTTTACTCATTCCTGGAGAGATGCACGTCTAGGTTAACCCTGGCGAAGATCGATCGACCGTGAATGTGGAAGTAGCATCTCTTATCACTGCACCACGCTCGTAGTAAATAGTTAAATAAATAGTAAATAAATTTACTGAGATATAATCAGAGATCCTTCGAGTTAAAAACATTTACGCTTATACATGACACCCCGAAGTCGTTTTGTGTAAAAGAGACGTGAGAAAAGTACACCAGTTAAAGGCGATTTTGGAGAAATGGGTAACTTGTAAGATTTCTTCCAAGCATCAAAATTAAATACCGTTTACCTTCTTGCATGAGTATGGTACTATCGAGCCAGAAATGTAGTTTTTGAAGAAAATTAATAAGGAAGTCCGAGGAGGATTTCGCGCTCTAACCCCAAACTGTCGCTCTAGCGCGACATCTGTCGCAGCGCGCCAATCACGACGGTTTAAAATATTATTTTTGGCATCAGCTTTTCCTGAGCTTTATTTCAAGTCTAGGCGTTCATACTGGTCTATATTCTTTCCCAAATGAAGACAGTGTTTGGAATTATTGTATTGTTGCTAGTTTGCAGACCATATTTTGTAATTGGAACCTGTTGTATGGATTCGAAGGAGAATAGACCGAGACAGCAATCAAGCAAAGTGTTTGATACAGATGACGCGTCAACCTATACACCGAGAAGAGGAGGGTACGTTGGTAATAAAATGTTTTGTTATTATTATTTTTGTTTTTTGTGCGTTTATGGACTTATTCCATTTTTTGATTTATCCTATGTTGTTTGACGAGACTGATCAACCACATGGATGCGGGAATGAAGAATAGAATCGTTCTCGAAAAGATTTCTTTGTCGTGTTCGGTAGACGAAAATTATCGATTGATATCTCAATTTTCTCATAATATTCTATCCTTGGATACTGTAACAGTCCCTCGGCAGTTTCTTCTTAGAAGCTATTTTCTCGTACAATTTTGGGTGTTTAGTGTTCTGGTGGTGTAAAGTCTTTACTTAGTACTGTTCTTGGAATCTTTTTAGATTTTAGGTTCCGAGACTACAGTTCTGTGAGCAATTCCAATATGTTCCACAGCAGAATCTTCAAAAAATCCTTAGCAAAATCCTTAACGTAGTTTCCTGTAGATAACCAAATACAGTTTACTAATTGTTTTGAGGCGTTAATTATTACTCGCAATACTAGGGTATTAAGGCGCCAGATATTAGCCTCGAGCTTAGCTGTTTAATTTCTTCGATTGGTTCCTTTCAGGAAGTTCTGCTTGGAGGATTTCGAGATTGGGAGACCTCTTGGAAAAGGAAAGTTCGGCTCCGTTTATCTAGCTCGTGTGAAGGAGAACCATTTTCATGTTGCTTTGAAAGTGAGTCTTTCTGTCGTTGCGCTGATGTGTTGCTTCATTTGTTGCTCTTTCGTGCTGTTTTTTTTTGTCCCGCAATTGCTACGTATTATTATAGTGAATGCTCGGATTTTGACGTTTTTTTTTTACTGAAACTATTTCCACGGAAATATACTTGTAACGCTTTATTACCGCATGCAATATTTTTCGAGAAAGGACCTTTATCACATCTTGATTTGCCCAAATTATTAGCCTGCTTGACATTCATTGCCATTATCAGTAGTTAGATTGAATAGGGTTTGGCTTCCTTCTCTTTACTGTCGCAATATTATGTTTTTTTTTTCAAGTGCTGCTGCCGTTAGACTTTTATATATTCATTGTAGGCTTTCTATTTTTACCAGACTTGGAAAACGGAATGCTAAATAATTTCTTCAGGTGTTGTTCAAAAGCCAACTAAAAAAGAGCAATGTGGAACATCAGCTCAGGCGAGAAATTGAGATTCAAGGACATTTGAGGTAATCTTGTTTCTGATTTACTTTTTGGTGATGACTTATTTATTTTTGATTTTTCATACTTATTTTCTCCATTACCTTTTTCTGAAAGGCTCTATTTTGAAATATAAAACCGTTAAAGAACTTGCCACCTCTCGCGCGCAGATTGCCTTCCTTCTTTGTTTTAACTAATCGAAACCTGACTTTCTCAAGTAGATCTGAAAAAAAGCATTTTTCGACGAGTTTGATCTTCTGAATCTAAGGTGAAACGTTACACAATAATATTTTTTGAAGAAATGCATTCCATAAGTTTTAAGTCTGACTAGAAGTCCCTGTCGCCTGATTCAGTGAAGTCACCTCGTTGAAAAGTTTTTTTACGCTGACAAAATCTGAAGTAGCATTCCTGGAAATGGTTGAATATCTGCCCTTCCTTTCATTTCAGGCATCCAAATATCCTCCGTATGTATACCTATTTTTGGGATGAGAAACGGATCTATCTCGTCTTGGAATACGCTAGTGTGAGTGTTGAATATTTTTCAGTCAGCAATCACTTCTGGAGCAAATAAATATTTTCTCAAGGGTGGCGAGATGTACAAATTCCTGAAGAAGAAGGGCCGCTTCGATGAGATGACTACCGCAACGGTATGGCGTTAGAAATATAATTCTTAAACAATTAAACACTTCCAACTTATTCTCCAAGCTCTATCGTCTTGAAACCTCGGCATGATGTTACAATATTCGTATGTTGCTGTGCCGAACGGGCTTAGTAGGTGGACCAAATTTGTGACCTAACGTTTCGATCTGTCCGTCGTCGTCAGAAGCCTAAAAAGTGCTTCGGAACTACTTATCCTTGGTTTGTGCGGCCAAGTACCATCCTTAGCATTTTTGACAAATTTGAAAAAAATCCACCCCAAAACCGTAAAAATCTAGAGACATCAAATGACTTACCCCGTGATCCACCGGCAGAGTGATGTCGACGTGACAGCGAGCTATAGTTGACAGTTGATGCGACTGAGTCATATCAGTCATTCCGAAACCCGCAAAACGGTGTAAACGGTACGAAGTCATTGCTTATCGAGAGACACTCTTTTCGGTTGTTCATACAAGGATTCCTTGCGGAAATCCAAAACGCTTCCAATGCTTTCCTAGACGATATCTCGGTCTCATATGATAGAA
Organism: Nippostrongylus brasiliensis; assembly: GCA_030553155.1. Taxonomy (NCBI): domain Eukaryota; kingdom Metazoa; phylum Nematoda; class Chromadorea; order Rhabditida; family Heligmosomidae; genus Nippostrongylus; species Nippostrongylus brasiliensis. The sequence continues at coordinate 5,110,042 of CP130736.1, read as the reverse complement.
TTGGTGAAGGTGATCTGCCTTCTAACCCCGTTCGGCACAGCAGCATACGAATAGCTTCAACTTAACACGAAATTATTCTGCTAATTGCCGCTTTTTGTTTAGCCGTTTATTGACGAGAAATAGTTGAATGACAAATATATAAGTTCAAGCTTAATTATTGAATGTGTTTCACAACTGTAGAACTATAGCGGGTTGACTAACTTTCAGTTTATGTTTCAAATGGCTGACGCGCTGAAGTACTGTCACCAGAAGAAGGTCATCCACAGGGACATAAAACCGGAGAATCTGTTGATTGGTGACAATGGAGAGCTGAAAATCGCAGATTTCGGATGGAGTGTGCACGCACCTACAGCAAAGTAGGTTTTGCATAGTTCTTCCAGAATGCAGTATTGAATTTTGTGTTTCAGCCAATGTTTGTAAGTAACATACTCCCTTTAAATCGGTTATTCGGTTTTTTGAAACTTCATTCGTCTTTTCCTCCTTCCAACAACTTACATCTCCTTATCTGGCTTGTTGCTTTGTTACTCTATTTGCTTCGTTTTCTTTTCTACTTGTCATCGACGTTGTAGATTTTTTGGGAGAAGGCACAACTACAACATTTGCGTACGGTTTCCTTTAGGCGCATGACGATGTGCGGTACAATGGACTACTTGCCACCGGAGATGGTTTTAGGCGAGGACCACAGAGAGCATGTTAGTTCAAATATCTGTTTTATTTCTTGCTGCATTCCCAATTTTCGTTTTTTTTAGGTGGACATCTGGTCGCTAGGCGTTTTGTGCTATGAATTTCTGGTTGGTACTCCACCATTTGAGCACGACGACTCGGCTAGCACGTACTCGGCTATAAGGAATGTGAGTGCTTTTATACTGTTGCGCTATTTTCTAATAATATTCTATTTTCGAACGATTTTTTGACCTAAACGTTTTGATTCTCGTTTCCTGTATTCATAAGGATGGTGGCTGGGAGCCAGGAGGGTAGGCTCCTTTGTATGTATACGTGATAAGGATTCGGTGATTCAAAATTGTTTCTTTTGAGACACAAGAGACGCTATTGCTGGGCAGGTAGGCGAGAAAGGTAAAGGTAAAGGTGCCGGCGTTGATCAGTCCACTGAGAACGCACCGCCGCGTTCGTGTTCCATTCAAGTCGTAGAGCCATAGTGAATATGGATCTGGCCTATACAATGACCTGCGGGGGCCAGCCGCAATACCAGGTCAGTGTCTTTACCTTCCCAGACAAGTCTGCTCCAAATTTACCCGAACCGGAGGGATGGAAGGCCTGGTTAGCCCGGGCCGGGATCGATCACTCGACTGTGCGGGTGTCAGCAGCGCCTCTCACCACTGTACCACGCGGCCCTAGGCGAGAAGGGATAGAAGAAAACTGAATGGAATCATTTCTTGATGTTCTATGCCCTTGTTAGCTCACGCAACACTAACCCAGGCAACACTTCGTCACATTATTGAGTCATTAGTAATCATTTCTTGATGTTCTATGCCCTTGTTAGCTCACGCAACACTAACTCAGGCAACACTTCGTCACATTATTGAGTCATTAGTTTAACTTAATTTTTTCTGTTTTTTATCATGTTGTCCTTCGTTCTCCTGCAGTGGTTGAAGGCACAACTCCCACTATCTTTTTCAAGCTGTAGATGTTGGATCTGGCCTCCATAGCCTTCTGTCACTCCGGGGTCGAATCATCTGGCACTGAACTTATTTTGGAAGGTGAAGATACTGATTTGAACGGATTTCCCAAGCAAGTCATTGTTTAGGTCAGATACGCATCACCATGTCTTTGCGATGTTGAGTGGTAGTCGAATGCGTGGCACGTCCTTACTGGACTGATCAAATTCGATCCCCTTGCCTTTATCTTCACCATTCTGTTTGCATTTCTGGTGAAAACCATCCTTTTAATAATGCATATTTGTCAATATCGATCCCACACGAGATTACCCAAACCTTCCATCCCTCGGGGTCGGGTAAATTGGTACCAGACTTGTCTGGGAAGGTAAAGACACTGAATTGGTATAGAGTCTGGCCCCGCAAGTCATTGTATAGGCCAAAAACGCATTTACCATGTCCGTACGATTTTGAGTGGAACACGAATGCGTGGCGCGTCCTTAGAGGGCTGATCAATGCCGACACCCGTACCTTTACGGTATGTTTCATCTGTATTTTGAGAGGATTTTTGATTCTTTTCAAGCTTATTGTCCTAATAAAGCCAGCCAACAGCGCCTCCACTTTGAAATGAACGTTCAGAACTTTTAAACCCCAAACGTTTCGGAAGTGTTTACTCAATCAACAAAACAACAAAGGTTATAATAACTAATGTTAAAAACTTACAAGCCAACAACTCACAAGCTTTTAGGTACGATATACATTTCCCAGCTACGTATCCAGTGGGGCCCGTGATCTCATCAACAAGTTGCTGCAGCGAGAACCACAACGTCGACTCTCCCTGGACAACGTATGCCTGTTTCATATGAATTACTAGGACATTTCTTTTTTTTTTCGGGTCGACAAAATTGTGACCTTTTTTGAGGTGATGACCCACGAGTGGATTCAGCTGCAGCTTAGAAAGCAACAGGAACGACTTCAGTCAGCCCAAACGTCAAGGAGAGGTCACAGAGATACATCTTTTTGATTCACCTCATGCTTAACTGTTTATCGTTAGTCCTAATTTTTGTATACAGCTTTTAATCATCTATTTATCGATTTTAACTGTTTTCTATGAGACATTTACATTAACTTGTTTGTATATCGTTACTTGTACACTTTGCGTTGTGTCAAATGACTAAGGAGTATTGAACCTCATTGTCTTAGCTTTGGGGAAATTTGTTGTTATCGTGTTAAACATCTGTGACAGAAGTGGTAGATTGCTGATGAGCGGTTGGTGTGGCACCCACTGGACCCATATGCTCTGGTGCTTTCGTCTTTTTGCTTATTTCTTTGCGGTGTACTTCGAGTTTCTCATAAAAGATTTAACCTGCTTTGGCTCCTTATTTCAGAATGTACTCGCGTATCTGGTGGATCGAACTTTAAGCGGATGAATGGAATTGAAATCACCATAGTTCACCGTAACGAGGCGCATTCTATTCATTCATTTGGGTCTTTTTATAGGGTTTTTCAAATCAGGCCTTTCGGGGCCTCTCGTGTATCTAGTGGCTCCGTATTTGTGGGCTTATCAAGGCCTGGTTCTTCCATATCAGGCCGTTGGGGCTCTAATGGAGCTAATTCTTCGACTTAATGGCCTGATAAACAATGTTTCAGATAATGTTCCTTACCTAAATACTGACATGATTACATACTATTCATTAGTTTAGTTGGCTGTGATTGGAAGGGCGGTTCAGGCCGACATTCACGGCGTAATCGCCAGTCGACCGATTAAGTGCGTCTGCAGCGGCGACTCGGCGCCCTCTCAGCTATCGGTGATAACACCGCGTATCCTCATAGCAAGACACCGCAGTCCAACGAACCGCACACTGTTGACGTCACCAATGCCGAACCCCTGAGGGCATCTCATGGGTTTAGTTCGTCCATATCAGGCGATTGGGCGTCTCTCGTGGGGCTAGTTTTTCCATATCAGGCCCTTGGGCAGGCTCTAGTGGAGCTAATTCTTCGACTCAAGGCCCTGGTAAACAGGCCCTGAGAAATAATGTTATAGATAATGTTCCCTACCTAGATACTGAGCCGTTGCCGAGTACGTACCAGTTTAAAGGGGCACCTGAGACACGGAGCCCGCCCGCAATGCGTGCAAAGGGAGACCGATACGTGCTCTAATCATTGCACTCTATCCCTCATCGACACTAAAGTCAGCGGCTAATTATTCCACCTTACGTTTCGTCGAATTCCTGCTATTCCTCTTCTATTATAATGTGTAGTGGCATTCTCCAAACACATAACATGGTAGTTACCATTCAGAGAGGGTATTATCAGTGACGGAGCTCCTTTTAATACCACGTTCTCTGAACGTTTGTTGTTTTTTTTTGTGTCTGAACAACATTTCTGTTTAACTAACACATTTTTCTTATCCAGTAGCACATCCATGTTTTAGGATGTAACAAATAAATAAATAGATACTGAGATAGTTACATACTACTCAGTTGTTTAGTTGGCTGTGGTTAGAAGGACGGTTAAGGCCGACATTCATGGCGTAATCGCCAGCCGACGGATTAACAGCGGCGCGCAACCACTGCTATTTGTGATAACACCCATAACAAGGCACCGACTATGAGGGTGGTCAATCTCAGTTGTGCAATGTTTTATTTGATCAATCAATCCGTTCAGGCCTTGAAAACGTTCGGTGTGATTGATTCTTTGAAATTATTCGTTTCCACTGTTGGCAGTGTTGTTGCTCTGATTCGTTCAACTGGTATTGACAGCCGACTTTGACCGTGGCGCCATTAAGAGTAGACGTCAATCTACCATGTAACTCGTATTTTCCGGAGACCTTTGCTGAGCTGTCCAACTTCTTTTTTCTTGAGTTGCCACAAATACATTACTTTGAAAGAACTTATTTCAGATGGTGTCACTAACAAGATTTCTGTCAATCGTTTTAGTTTTCTACTAATCACCAGAGTTTTCTATAGTTCGTGTTAATTAGTGTCTTCCCGTTTGTAAATAATTCCGTGTTTTATTAAATAAATAAATTGAATCGGTTCTCCATTAACTGTCACAATAACTTTTGTATTCTGACTTCATGCGATAATGATTCATGCTGAACACTGCGATAGGTGGCTCTTCAGCTTTTATCCAGAGCAGAAATGTACAAATAAATTTCTCGAAAAAACGGCGATCACAGAAATGACGATTTAAAAACGCAGGGAAACATAATGAATCACAACGTGCATACCCTTCCAGATAGGATCATTTCGACTAGGAAAACAGAGAGAACAAAAATGCACATCCATCGGCAATTAAGCGATTTCTCATGTAAAATGTGGAACGTCTCTTCAGAGATATGCGATGTTCACAAACACAAACACATAGTTGAGTATAAGTATAGGTTAGTCATGGAAAAGCGAAGTCAAAAGTTGCCCGTATAGAAGAGAAGAGAGAGACGAGCGGATGACCGACAGGATCCTTAGGTCCATTCGATCGGCACCCACTGGGGTTCGGTCTCCAGCCGGTTCAGGATCGTTTTCATTTCGGCCAGCGACTTGTCAAAATCTGTGTTCACGATGATGCTGTCGAAGAGGTGGCCGAATTTCTATAAATAATCATACAAATTGAAAAGATGCGCCGTGCACTTGCTTTCCACTTGGAATTACGTTGCAGCAAAATAGAACGGTAAAGAGGTCGGCATCGGTCAGGACGCGCCATGCGTCCGTGCTCAACTCAAAATTGACTTCTACGATAAATTCCGGGGTCCAGCCGCTGCTCACCTGTTCGATGTGTTTTCCCTGAGTCAGAATGCTCTTCAATTCGTCGTCTTTCACATTGAATTGACCAGCACATTCCTTTTGGCGACGCAATGTTTGCAACGACGGCGGCGCGACGAATAGAATGAATGGCATGATTTCGGCCGTTCGGACGGCGATCAACGACTGAAAATCACAACTTTTATAGGCTCCGCGTTTCTTCAGAACACCTCTAAAGGTAAGGATAAAGCAGATAAATCAGTAGTTAGATAGAGATAAGTTTTTTTGTTTTTTTTTGTTTGTTCTTAACCTTTTTTGACTGCACTAGGTTGTTCAGGATATGTTCTCAGCCGCCTTTTCAGTTGCGCATGTTTCCGTGTATAAATAAATAAATAAATAAATAAATAAATAAAGGCGTTGACCATCAGTCCAATAAGAACGCGCCACGCATTCGTTTTCCATTCAGAATCGTAGAGGCATGGTGGATACGTATTTGGCCTACATAATGACATGTGGGGGTCAGTCGCTATACCAAATCAGTGTCTTAACCTTCCTATACAAGTTTGCTACCAAATTACCCGACCCTGAGGAATGGAAAGCTTGGTAGACTTGGCGGGATTCTATTGCTCGACCATACGGGTGTCAGTAGCGTCTCTTATCACTGTACCACGTACCCACAAAACACATTACATCACTAAAAATGTGCACCACGATGGACTTTCTATTATTTTGGTTTGCTAAAACCCACGAGATAACTTCTGAGTTGATAAGGTTATATGTTACATTATTATTAAAATTGCATTGAGGCTCAACTAGTCCTTGTAGATCTTTAGCTTGTGTTCTGAGTTTCAGTTTTCATTTCTTTTGATCTTTCACCCTCTGCTGTTGAGTTTTTTAGGCCGTGGTTGGATGTGTTAAATAAATAAATAAATAAATAAATAAATAAATAAATAAATAAATAAATAAATAAATAAATCCTGTCTGATTTCAGTGTTTTGCGAATAACCTAGCATCTCCAAATATACAGTGGCGGCAATATATTTACAGACGCCTGCCCTCTGTGTGGTTTTTTGGCCATAACTTTGGAATCAGAGGAGTATGAGAAATATTGAGCACGTATTTAGAATCCACGAAAAATTCTCTACAAAACGCATTAAATCGCTTCAACGTCACTCTGAAATTGTAGAAAAAAATTGAGTGGAAATAAATTTGTCATGAGATAGTAAATGGTAAACACATTCTCAAAATCACAATAAACTGCAATGCATCATCAAAACATGTTTATTATAAAAGAACAAGTCAATATCCTTCGTTGCTACTAACGTTACTTATTACTAACATTGAAACTTTAGTTCAAAGGTGGACGATTTCCTTGATGATTGCTTCCAACTCGTGAAGATTCTGTGGCTTCAAGCGCTTTCATTCTGAATCCTATCGGAAATCTCATGAATGATGTGGATAGAGTTTTGAAGCGCTTGAAGCCATGAAATCTTGACGAGTTGGAAGCAATCATAAAGGGTGGAGTGCTATCCGAAGAGCGATGTGGAAGTTGGTCGACTCAATGTGGAACCGTTTGGCTGTGATCAAGAGCAAGTTATCCTACTAGATATTGACTTGTTGTTTTATAATAAACATGTTTTGATGATGCATTGCAGTTTATTGTGATTTTGAGAATGTGTTACATTATTATTAAAATCACATTGAGGCTCGCAGAGTCTTTGTAGATCTCCAGTTGTGTTCTGAGTTTAAGTTTTCATTTCTTTTGTTCTTTCACCCTCTGCTGTTTAGTTTTTAGGTCGTCGTTGGATGTATTAAAAAAGTAAATGAATAAATAAACCCATTCTGCCTTGAATTTGTGTGATGATTTCAGAAAACGAACGAGTAAGGCCGTGCTGCTGTGAGTTATACAGCTTTAAGTTTTTGATGAATGTTTGAAAATTCTTCTCTTTCTTTTTGCTCTACAACACCTATAATTTAATGAGAAACTCTTTTCTGGTAGTAACAAATTAGTAACAAACCTCAGCCTTCAGCGTAAGAACGCAGATCTTCGATCGATGAATGACGTTCACAATGTCGGCCGCTGCCGTGCCATAGAGATGTTTCTCAAATTCACCGAACTCGACGAATTTTCCAGCCTGCAAAGCAACTTTCAGCATTTTTTCAAAATCAGCACCTTCATGGAGAGATTTTTACAAGTTGGTCAAAAAACGCTAGGGAGGATGCGACACTTAACCGGGTTGTTCTATAAGGTCAGGGAATTTAAGGCCATTTTTTAGGCCCCTGAAGACGACGAGAGGGTCGGAACGTCAGGCCAAAATAAAATTTGATCCATCTTACTAACGTCGTTCGGCACAGCTGTTTTCAGGAAGTTTTTAGCATCTTATTTTCGAAATTTGTTATTTAACAATTAGGTGGAATAACACTGAATAAATAAACAACACTGACATTGAATAAACATCCATCTAAAAAATCTCCATTTGAAGGTCTCTCGAATCCTCAAGGAAACGCTGTTTCGGAACAAAATGATAGTGTACGCCATCGATCTCGCCATCACGTTGTGGTCGGGTGGTGTCTGAAAATGTCCTCTTCTTATTATATTCTGTACAGTAACCTACTGTTCTAATTTTTAACGAAATTATTAAATTTTACAACTGTAACTTGGTCTCTTGAATAAACATAACCACTCACAAGGCACTGGTCCGGCTAGACGGTCACGATCGCTTTCGAGTAGTTGCTGTCGTAACTCTAAACATCCGACACCCTCCGGACCGCACAGAACCAGAGGACGCTTCCGATCGGTTCGGGCCAGGTGAAGGACCACTTCTTCGTAAGTCAAAAGATCTAAATAATCGACTCAGTAAAATAAATTTCGTCAAAATGTCGGAAAAGAATTAATTCGCTAATTCTTCAGAATTAATTCAACGAATTTATTTATTTTTTATTTATCCTACACCTTTTCACAGACGTGCTAGGAACGGTTAGTGGTGCAAAGAGCAAATATATACCATTTTCATTTTAAAATTAATGTTCTCCAAATAAAAATGGACGTTTTTCAAACCAAAATTGACGTTTTCCAAACCAAAATGGACGTTTTTGAAATCAAAGTGGACGTCTCTCCAAACAAAAATGGACGGATGTTTTTTAAATGTCATATTTGTTATAATGTATACACATGTTATTTGTAGTTTCTTATTCGTTTAAGTTGTTTAATAGCTTCTTATTTGTATCTTCATTTTGTTGGTGCATATTTTATTTTGGATTATCTTTAGCATCAGTGCCGCCTACATATTTGTATTACTAGTATATATCACTCGTTGCATATATTTGTTGTAAACGTATGCAGCAAAAAAAAAGAAAAATGAATTATGCCGTTTACAATTTGGAAGTTGAGAGTGTCCTTCTTGATATGAAAAACGTCCATTCTGATTTGAAAAACGTCAATCCTGATTTGAAATACGTCCATTTTTGTTTCAAAAACGTCTATTTTGGTTTGTAAAACGTCCGTTTTAAAATGAAAATGGTATGGTAGACCGTCGTAGGAAACTGTATGGTTTGGCAGTTTTCTAAAGTTTAGATTGCGATGGTTCCCTTCGATTCTAGCGATTTTGAAATAGATAAAATGATAGCATACAATACTATGTACCACTACATAGATAATGAAAATCGTATCAATATTCAATTCATGTTAGAGAAATATATCACCTGAGTGAAATCCGATGTTGTTCGCCGGAGGCTCGTCGGCACTGCGCTGAACATCCTTCGACGACTTCCGGCCAAGAGTTCGAATCACCTTGAAAATCATTTTTTATCAAAATCCGACTTCAATTCTTCCAAGAAACTCTCTCAAACCTCCTGCAGCTTCCTTTTAGAGTCTAGACGGCACTTCGGCCTTGTGTCCTTCTCCACTTCGTCCATGTACAACACTACTCTGAAAAAACCAGAAAAAGTTACTTCAAAGAGGTCTAATAAAACAGGATTTTTCCTTGAAAAAGGTTCCTTGTTGACTACTGCGTCTGTACACATTAACTGACAGTTTTCTGAAGATGCCTTTAAGAAGGATGAACTAACTGCTGATGGAAGCTCGAGCTGGGAATGAGCCCAGCCAACGAGTGTGAGGTGTCGTCACCTTCGCGATATGCCTGCCACCAGTTCTCGTCCTCGGTGCTTAACACATGCAGTACATCACCGCGTTGAAACTTCAACGCCAGCTCCTTACAAGGAACGTAGATGTCATCCTGTAATTATAAGATATCACTACTAAATAATAAGCGTCCTATCGGCTGCCGAAAGTCTGTTCAGGAGGTTTTGTTTCCCTCTTTATGAGAAGCAAATCGGTTTCAAATTCTCACTACATCCTAAAAAACGAAATGCACTCTCGAGCCGGATTCGATGCAGACGGCGGGATGGTATGGGTTCACTGGGAGTACTGTAACGGGCTATCGCGGTGAGACCCTAGAGTTGACAAACAGACATCGCGGTTTCGCTTATTTATTACTAGGATACCAGAATTTAAAGGCCCTTACAGACCCGACGACGTGCAACTGACGAATTAGCCGTTATAAATGAAATTGAGCGAAATACACAATGACGAGCATTCTCGTCCAACGCGACGTTGCGGCGGCCGCATTGCTCTAATCGATAGCTGCGTTGCAACGCGCGTCACCGCCGCGGTGAAGACTGCGAATTCGTCGCTCAATTTTCTGTCGTCCGGTCTGTAAGTGCCCTAAGGGCGACTGTTTGGCGTACGAATAAAGCTAAAGGTAACGGCGTTGATCAGCCCCCTAATGTCGCGCCGCCGCATTTGTGTTCAATTCAGAATCGTAGGAGACAAGGTGAATACATATTTAGAATCTACAATGTCTTGGGGACCAGCCGCTATACCATAGCAGTGTTTCTACCTTTCCAGACAAGTCTTGCACCAATTTACCCGGCCGCGGAATGATGAAAGGCTTGGTTATCCCATGCGGGATCGATCGTTCAACCGTGCGGGTGTCAGTAGCGTCTCTTATCACTGTACCATGCAATCACAGGAAAAATAAAGCCAAAATCGAAAACTGACCTCTGGATCGTAGTCGAACAGCGCTCTCATGTGCTTCACTCCGACAAACGGTGGAGTCGTCTTACGTTTCGTCTCCGCCGCGGACGACACGACGAAGCGAACCTCACCGGAGATCGTACGCTGGAAGAACGGACTCGTTCGACACTTTATATACCAGATGGGTAGCGGAGAACGAAAATAGATGCACTCACAAGCAGTTCACAAATTTCGGTCACATTCTTGCCTCGTAGGTCGACTCCATTTAATTCCAACAGTTCGTCACCTGCAATGAGAACAAGCTAAATCTGCTGCAAAGGAAAGAGCGAAGAACTCCATTTTCATAGCTTTCTATAATTTTTGGATGAAAGTGCTCAATTCTCACGGGAGATTGTGGTTTAGGTCAAAGTAATACATATGTGAGCCACTACTGACACGCTCACGGTCGAGAGACCAGTCCCCGCCCGGGCAAACCAAACTTGCCCTCCCTCCTGGGTCGGGCAAATTGGTACCAGACTTGTCTGGTGAAGACACTGACTTGGTATAGCGTATGGAGCCCGTAAGTCATTGTATAAGCCAAATTCGCGTTCATCATGCCTCGACGATTTTGAATCGAACACGAGCGCATGGCGCGTCCCAGGGAACATATCAACACCGATCACTTTACCTTCTTCTTACATTAGTTCAGTAGATCTTTGAATTCCAACTATGTTCCGATTGCGATCACTCCATGTGATCGTCTATCGATCGAAGGCGTAAGCCCGAATTTGTCCAGCCAGTTCACCATCGCCCGCCCTACCCCCTTGGTTCATCTACCAGTCCGTTTAGTTCTAAATTTCGCATTATGTGATATATTACTCATCCTTTTCGGCATCGGTATCTGACATGAATTCAAATAAATCTAAGCTAAATAAAATAAAATAAATATAGCAAATTCGATGAAACCAACCTTCCTTGAGCAAGCCCGTTTTCTCCACAATGCCACCCTTCACCACACGTCCAACCACGATGCGGTCCTCTTCATTTCGGACGGTCGCACCCTCAAAAGAATGACATTTCAGAGAGACTTTTCAATAAAGTTCAATTCATTACTGTAAGTAAAAAGTCCACCGCACAATTGTTATATCAATCAATATTTATCTATGGAGAAATAGATACTTGTCCATCATCTACTCGTGGTACATGGGGTAATGTAACCCGGCTGCCTGATTAACTCATTCTCTAATCGTTAACCTGGGCCCAGATTCATCATTGGTAAACCCCCGATAAACCTCGAGATATACCCCGAACGGCGCGCAAACCTAGATTGGTGAACGGACGCTGGGTTTAATCGGGGTTTATCGCGAGTCTATCACACTTCGCGATGAGGCAGGGTTTGGGAGACCTCGACGGCATCGAGCAGGATTATCGCCGACGGGGTTTCGGAAACCGCTTGTCCGTTCGTGAATCTGGTCCAGTCGCTTGAGGTATAATTAATGTCTAATTGAGTCCGATCCGCAATCACTGCTTTCTGAGTTTGGAATGCCTTTAAATCAACTTAACCGTAATAGCCTGCCTCTTAATGAAAGTGTATAAAGAAGAAGAAAAGGTCGTTGTAAGAGTAAAGACGAATACTGTATAAAATCGGAATAGATTTGATTGATTAATTTCTTTGAAAATCAACACAAAAACGATAAAAAGCCCAAAAAGGCTAGTGTGCGCTAAATCTAGCAAGGAGACAGAGAAGATTATAACAGAGAATCGCTTTGGCCACACAATTTTCAAATCGATCGATATTTTTCGAACATTCGGAAGAGTACCAAGAATAATGACAATTTAGGTCAATATTTTTCGCGCGTTCGGATTCAAGATGAAATTTCTAGCCAATGAGGAATTCGAAAGAATACAATACAAGAATAATGTTGGCCGCTGTTACAATGGCTCCGGAAATCTTCAGTAGTCATATCTTGAATAAATGATGGTGAGTATCACAAACACGTAAGCGGTGAGAATCAGATCGTTGCAACCCAACCGCACTTACCGCCGTTTAGAAACATATGTAAACATGCAACTAATCAACAGGTTCTCGTAGAGGCGATTGCCTTCTGAATTTAAAAATTTGGGAGAAAAAAATAGGAAGAAAATGAGAGGGAGGAACTGACCAGATAGCTGTCCTCCTGTTTGTACAGGGAGACGACGTGGACGTTCGGTTCGGACGGCTTGGTGCTATGAGCTGTGGTGCCATTGGCAGTGAACGATGACTCATTGTCCTTTGGATCCTTAAAGCAGAATTTGATAAAAAAAATCAGCCTTTTCAAATTGGGTTAATTACCCAAGACTGAGGTTTGCTTGTCGGACATGTTTTAAGTTTGGATTATCAGGATTATCACGAAGTCATCAAATCTTGATCTTGTTATGATAAGCTCAGATCAAACTTTTTCATTAACAGGGCAACTGCTGATTGTATGAAATTCATTAAAACCGCAGCCCGCCATGCTCGGTGCTTTCGTTTCAAAAACATGGTCAACAATTACCTTGATCTATCTTTTTAGTTGACTTTTTTCGTTGTATTTAACCTGCTTCGATGATTTTAGTTCGTTTTCCGATTGTTGTTGACTCCTTTTGTTTCCCAAAATTTGCTGGATTTCAAATACGGTTAGGAGGTTGTCTATGAGCTTTCACGAAATAAATAAATAAATATATAAAAATATGTATAATACATATAAGTCAGGTATCCATTCGCAATTGAACTTTGATATTTATTGTGGATTTCATTCGATAAACAAGTTAGTTTGTTTAATTTTGTTTGTAAGACCATTCACCCTTACTGGGGAGTGCCTGGGATAGTCTACTAAGTCCTTATTACTTGCTCGTCTAACAGTAGGCACGAAACGAGCAAGTTAGTGCCATTACTAATATTAGTATTATTTTTCTACTTATTTGTTCGGCCACCATTAAATAATCTTTTACTTTCGTACGATGCTATTGGAATTGACAGCAAAGGTAAAAGGCAAAGGGTAAAGGTGGCGGTATGGGTTACACCCCTGAGGACGCGCTGTGCATTCGTTTCCCATTCATAATCACATAGACATCGTAAATGTATATCTGGCCTTTATAATGACTTTCGGGGGCCATCCACTATAACAGGTCTGTGTTTTTAATTTTCCAGACAAGTCTGGTACCAATTTGCTCGACCCTGGAGGGATGGAAGGCTTGGTTAGCCCGGGCGGGGATCGATCCGTGACCGTGCGGGTGTTAGTCACGCCTTTTGCCATAGTATCACGTGCGCCCTAATAGAAAACGTAAGTTTTTCCAAATTCATACACCGTAAGGCCTTCTAAGGAACTTTTCTGTTTGTAAACATAACTAAAGGCCGGGGACGCTCGTTTTTTCCATTGGAAATTTTCCTTGGTTACGAGACTGTTGTAACTACAAGTGTTTTCCGAGTGAATCCTTGACATTGTTTAATTTTCTCATTTTTTGTTGTTTGGTTGAATTTTCGGCGCGCTTATTGACGTCTATAATGAATAATAAATAATAAATATTGGAGAAAGAGACATAAAACCGACTAGAAGGAAAAGAAAAAAGCAAATAATTAAACCAATGAAGGATAACTATCATAACACTCCAGAGAATGTCAAAATCCCTTGCCCCTAAGCCACCCACAGGGTAAGCCATATGACCTTACCTGGCTCTGAGGAGTGCGATGTACGGCAATTGCTTCTATGGCAGCCTGTACCGGTTCCGAATGGAAGAATTCGTGGAGGATTTTTGACTCCTCTTCTTTTCCTTCCAATCTGGACAGATGGTTGGTGATACGATCGACGGATACGATCACTTGTTTCAGGGCTGAAAAAAAGAAAATCATTCTTATTTCAATTAACCTCAGTATTTTTTCGTTTTTCTATTTGGTTATTGAGCGCTAACTTAACCAAAGCTTTTGATATATGTAAATATAAGACTTTGATTGGTAATTTAAAGCTATACTGTATAGTAATGCTTTCCATTCGTAGCCATTCCAGTTTTACCAGTGAAAATCCAGTTTTAGCCTTATGGACGGACGTCAGCTAATTCTTTTCCCATTGAATAGGATGGTGAAGGATGATTGGCAGCCATTTCCAAACGGGAGTTATCGGTGGAGGCTCTGCCCATTTTACTTTCCCAAACATTCCATTTGGATCTTCCTTTAATGGCCTGAGGCTATCGAGTAAGTCAACGAACAGTTCCCAGGTGGAATGCGCTCTTATTAGGAAAACTCTATGAAGAAATGATCCACTGGCTGATTCTTTTCTTTCCAGATGAGCATTGCTCAATTACTAACCCAACAGGTAAACAGCACTATATCATCCCATCTTCCGTAGCAAAAAAACATTTTCCAAAGTCCGCAGATCTAACAAACCCAATTGAACATTTTTACTAGGTGATTCGTCGCTTTTTGTAATCTGATCGAGACACCGATCGCGTCGCGACGCGACCACAAAGCCGAAAGACTGCGTTTTTAGACGGCATAGTCTGGTGTTCATGGGGGACCGTTCTGCCCAATCACCTGAACCCTAGCCCATCGTGATTAGAATGGGCTAACCTCGCATTCGTTTGGTTTCCCGAGTGGTATCAGCGTGCTTGCCTTTAATCCAGGACCCAGATTCATCATTGGTAAACCTCCGATAAACCCCGAGATATAGCCCGAACGGCGTCCACCTTTGTCTACTTATCCTAAACTTCCTATGTTAAACGCAATCTCTCATCGACTCTGCGGTCTGGTTCGGGCTGCGCCGGGGTTTCGGAGACCGCTCGTCCATTCATGAATCTGGGCTCAGGGTAGTTGGCAAATGATAGGGATTAGAGGAAGCAACCGAGAACGAAACGGTCGGTGTCATCAAGGAATTAAGGTAAGCGGTAAGAATGCCAGCCGGGTAAAGTAAACCAATGATGCCCGAAGGCGAACGGTCTACGACAACTCACGAATGGCCTGATTGTTGTTGCTCTCGATTTTTCCATGGATCAATTCACCTTGATCGTAGCATTTATTCTCGTAGCCGTTCAACGTCCGAGTGGTGTCCTTGTCGCCGAGGGCGCTCAACTCCGGCATGTCGATGCTCACCGATTTCTCTATGCTACTCGACAACGCTTTCAACTTCTTCGACTGTCTCAGTGAAGATCTGAAATTCTAACATTTGCAGCCAATAAAGAAAAGGTTAAAAGAGGTACTTTTCCTCTTAATGCCCAATTATCATATCATGCCCAACCGTATCATGCTCGTATCTTAATGTACACCCTTGGAGCGGTCTTATCATATCATGCTATTCGATATCATACCATTTCGCATCCACCTATGGTCGTGTGCAGCCTGTTTGATCTGCCTGATAAGGAAGAAAAAGCCGTTCTTTTCTCGCAAGAATGAGTTTTTCCAAAAGAGAGATGTTTCAGAGGTTATCGTATGAAACTATTTTCTAGCTTAGATAAGTCGTTGATTTTGTTTAACAGCTTGATAATGAATCGACTATGGCTCGAGCATGATATGATAAGACCGCTTCAAGGATGTGCATCAAGCTATGAGCATGATATGATACGCTTGGGTGTGATATGATAATTGGGCATTAAAAGGAAAAGTACCTAAAAAAAGAAGAAATATGTGTATTGTACTAAAAATTCAGAATGATTCACTTATCCGCCTTGTAAAAACCTCTCGCTTTGGTCATCTAACCGTTTTCATTGATCCATTGTTTGGTTATTGTTCACTAATCCTTTTTGCATTTGGCATGGTCTATTAGGTACTAAGCACTGCACCATAATTTGCGCGCCCTTTCGTGGCGTAATAAAATAAAATAAAATAAATAAAATAAATAAATAAATGTACCGTAAAAAGTCATTCTCCTTCTGTCGTTCGGCTTTCTGAGCCTGTCGCACTTTCACGTCCGACTCGTAGAGTTTCAGTCGATCGGAGGCGTTTTGGTGAACCTGCAAGAGACGGCACTTCATCGAGAGCTGGAAAGAGAGAGCCGCTGTCAGTCGGCTGAAGTCAATGAAAAACCACCAACAGCGATATAATTGCGTTTTTAATTGAAGACGAAAAACATCGGCTGTCAACAACGCTTCTTTTTGAATAGGAGCCTTGTTTTCATCGCTCTACTATAGGACGGTCAATAGTCAGCCGCCAGGTATCACCAAGTCGGTCCATAACTTTTTAATGTGAGGGTTTACAGTCTCACGGGTTTACCTCTGATAGCAGCACCTGATGAGTAACTAATGACAACAATAAAAGGTAAAGGTAAAGGTAAATCAGTCCCTTGAGGACGCGCCGCCGCATTCGTGTTCTATTCAAGTCGTAGGCGCATAAGGAATTTGGTCTGTGGGGTCAGCCGCTATACCATGCCAGTGTCTTTACCTTCCCAGACAAGTCTGATACCAATTTACCCAACCCTGGAAAGATGGAAGGCTTGCTTACCCCGGGCCGGGATTGATCGCTCGACCGTGCAGGTGACAGTAGCGCTTCTTACCACTGTACCACTCGAGCCCACAAAACAATAATGCAATAATAGTTATAATAAATGAATAATCACCACACTTTTCTCCTATTCTGTCCTCAAATAGGCTCGTATCAGTTTCCAGCAAATTTCAAACAAGAAAAGTCACAGGGGAGAAGAGAAAGGCATTAATGTGTTGTCAGCTCTCAGGGTGAAATCTTCCGCGCCTAAAGGCAGGGCCACTAAGGTGGGGGGGGGGGGAGTTGTTGTGGTCATGGATAATAAGTCCTTAGGAATAGCAGCTCTTTGAAGGAGTCTTAGTGGATAACATTTTTCTATTTTTCAATTACCTTTGGGCGGTTTGCATTTTTGATTGCACGACTGATTTTTTACGCCGACCTTGACGTCTATGGAGGTAAACACTAAGTCTAGGATATGGTAAGTCATCGTTAGGTAGTAGATACGCTCTAAGCAGTAAAGGCTACCTCCTTCGGGGGTACTATCGTGGGAAATTAACAATTGCAAACGAAATTCGGACACCATACCCATACCCATTCAGAATGGTAGAGGCATGGGGATACGAATACACAATAACTTGGGAGAGCCAGCCGCTATACCAAGTCAGTGTCTTTACCTTCCCGGTGTCTGTTTTCCCGACCCCTGAGGGATGGAAGCTTGATTGGGCCCGATCAGGATCGATCGCTGGACCGTGCAGGTGTCAGCAGCGCCCACCCTTCACCTCTCCCTTTACCCAAATCCAGGGGCGATTTTCTATTATACATATTTTTATCGAGTTACGAGGTTAAAAGAGCCAGCTCAAGGTGCCTGATCAGTGAAAGGGTTCAAGTCTCTAGAGAAATTCCCCAAGGGAAGAGTATATGCCAATCTAGTGCCGAACTCAATTCGCCCGAGGGCGACAAGGAAGTTCGTTTTTCTCGTGCTCTTTTAGATGAGATTGACGGTGGTGACCACGACGACGACAATGATGATGATGCTGATGATGGTGGTGGCGGAAAATCGCGCAATTTCCTCTTGAACAGAGAAGTGAGTGGCTCAATACTCACTTGGGGTATGGCGTTGGTGGACGGAGTCGGCTGATGGGTGATGGCCGACGATGTGTCGCTGGACGCCGCGATCGTTTCCATGTCGAACGTCTTGATCTGTGGATTTTTTCTGAAAACGTCAACAATTATGAAAACGAACACTATAAAAACGAATTTCACTGTTCCATACGAATCCTTCATCTTTCACTGAACATGAAGATGAGAAGTTTTGAGCCCTATCACTTATCACTATCGAAGCAACAGAACATTAACAGTAGAATTCCCAGGTCCCTTCTTCTTTGAATCTTAGTATTTTGGTGTTAGTAGTTAGTAAGCCTTGCCGAGGTTGTTAGGTAGAATGTTTATTAAAGGTGAAGGGCATTTGTTAGGTGGAGTATTTATTAACGCCCGTCTCCTCGGCAAGGCTTACTAACTACCAACGCCAAAATATTGAAAGTAAAATTAGGAATGAAGGCACAGCAGCGAAAAAATTGTGGCTTTTCGTTTAAAAAGAGAATTGAAGAAGATATAAAATACATTTGCTAAAAAAATACGTGAAAATGATGAAATGGGATAACTAAAATCGATATGCAGTCGGTCGAGGAAAAATTGAAAACGGAGCAAAAACGATGCGTTACAAGTGAAAAGGTAAAGGTAAAGTAGTCGGCGATGATAAGAGCCCTAAGGGTGCGCCACGCATTCGTCTCCCATTCAGTATCGTGGAAGCATGGTACATGCGCATTTGGCCTATACATCGGCTAAGCGGGCCAGTACCAATTTAATTCCTCCATCCTCCTCAGCCATGTCTGGTACCAATTAACTTGACCCAAGAGAGATGGAAGGCTATGTTAGCCAGGGCGGAGATCGATCGCTCGATTGTCCGAGCGTCAATAACGCCTCGTACCACTGAACGATGTCGCCCATGTAATAAGTAAGAATGTCAAAATGGATACTATCAACAGAGAAAAGAAGCGCTGAAGATCGACTGTGAACACAAACGGCTATCGATGTTGGTTCAGAAATACAAATCGGTTGATGAGGTCAGGAAACACACATGTGGAAATTTTTTTAAAAAAATTTAGAATTTCACTACACTTTCCTTACCATTATACATATAGGTCACGCTCTTCTGATTACGGCCATGTGTTTTTTATTCAATACGAATAACTACAAAGTGATTCACGGCGGGTTATATCGCAATTTGGCGAAAATTTATCGACGGTACTGTAGAGGAAAGTTCGAGAATGAGGCCTCAAAAGCGAAGACCTATTGGTGAAAAAGGAGCAGCAGAATAATCCGAACGCTACGCATTCTTTCACGGAAGAAATCAATTCTGCCGATTATCGATGAGATGCAGTAAATCGAAGAAAATCAACGGGAACACAACGCCAACAACGACGTTTATGGTGGCGGCTCCGTCATCGGCAGAAGTTCGAGCGACATATGAGGAATGGACGGACGGTCGTCAGCTGGCCGACAGCGCGTCTGATTCATCGAGAAGCCAAAAACACACCGATTGTCAGCATTGAACTGGTCGGCCCCAGACTCCTCGGCACACTTCCCGAGCGTCTGGTGGTGGCGATAAGAAGTGCTGCGGATGGTCATGATGACTGTAAGTCATCTGACAATACTAACTTACCCTATTCGGTGATTGCTCTCTTGTACCTAGCGGCTGCCCTCTTTTAACTACCCTGTATCTCGTTGAGGCACCTGGGATGGAACCAAGCGCTCCTGTGATCATTAACACGTTGACGACAGTGTGGCGTTATGCTGCGCCACGCTCAAGCGGCCGCGTGGGACCGTGTGGCGCAATACCACGCCACAGTCTTGTATCGTATTTTTCTCGACACATTTCAGAATTTCGGAGGATGTTTTTGCGCCACTTTTTAGCAGACCTTGCACATTGTTATAGGAAGCGTGGTCCATGAAAATGATTCTTAGCTTCTGATTTACTGGAATTTTTGATTGTGCACTAGTTTTCTTTACAAGTAAAAACAAATATTGGCTATAGCAAGAAACAAATAAATGCATGCAGGCAAATACTGGTTACTGAAACAAACAAATAAATACAAACAAATATTGGTTATTACAATAAACAAATAATGAACAATAAACAAATAACAATTTGCTTTTAACCTGAATAAAAAAGGAAACTCTAAAAGCTATTCTATTATTTTTCTATTTTCACTGCAAAACAGGAATAATCACGATCCCCGATATTACAGGACTGTATATGTAGTCTTCGAGATTTTCTATTCACTTCCATTTAAAAAAATTCGCCGTATGTCGGCATCATACCACAGCCTCGGCGCGCTAGAAAATCGGTTGGTCCCACGCGCCAGACACGCGTAAAAGGCGCTGTCGTCAACGTGTTAAGAGCCTTTACTACTGAATGTCTCCCTTTATCGGTACTGTTTTTTTTCATTTTTGTTCTATTGGTGTTAGTTACGTTGCCGATATTTCGATTGAATGAATAAACTTCCTACCCTAAAGCTACGGTCAAGGTGTAGATCATCTAAATTACCTGACTTCGTGATGATCATCTACAGTAGCCACAGGGTGTAAGTGAAGCGGACGGCCCAATAAGCTCGACCATACATATGTGATCGTCATTTTGACAAGGTCAAAGAACACTCATATGGAAACCAAAATTTTCAATTTTCCCACTTTTTCTAACCACTGGATAAAATGCGCTCTTCCGGCTCCAGTCGTATTTTTTAGTCAATGAAGACACTGATACAGAAATTTTTATTCGAAGTGAGGTCTAAAATATTTGCCATTTTTGACCACAAAAATTTTCGACCAAAAATCCTATAGTTTATAGGCAATCTGATATACTCATTTGTAGACTTCTATGACGAACCAATCATGCTCTATCGACGTATAATTTTGGATTGATCTCTTGTCCAGCGAATCGTGGAATATAATCGTGTAAAAATGCATATGAAAACGCATTCAAAATTTTTTAAAAGAATTCAAGACTTTCAGTAAGTACATAGGTCAACGTATTTTGCATCTATACATCAATTGGACAAGGTCTCGACTATTTGTATTCAAAAAGGTGACATATCGTTTTGATCGCAAACGCATCCAAATTTTGAAAAAAATTGGACAGAGTTACGGTACGGCAACGGTAGCGGATCAAGGTGGGCGGTAGATCTGCTACCTCGAGGGTATGGAGCGTATTTTAGACTTTTTTATTTTACTTTTTATTGGAATCCAACAGCAGAAGATAATCGAAAAGTGCAGCGATTCAAGAACACCTATTGGACACTCACAATCACCAATACAGCCAAAAAAGGACTTTGTTCAAAGATTTTTAAAGAAACTAACTATCGATCCTAAAAACCAGTCTAGAAGTACGGAAGAGAAAATCAATAGCATGCACTCTAGGATACGTCTACAACTGCCAACAATTGAATTATTCCGAGTGGCCTAGTACAACATTAATATTCATCAAAAATTGCTCGGCCAGCGCTGCGTAAATTAATCCACAACTTATATTCTACTTCTACTTCCGGTTGATTATGGTATGCTAATTAAGGAGCGCAAACAACGAACATCAAGCAGTGGACAGCTAGCTTATCAGGATTTCCGGAAATGGCTGATAAGGGCGAGGAATTCATATTGCAAGAATTCCGAGAGATACGACCCGAAGAACGACAAGAATGTTCCATTATCAACAGGTATGGAGAGTTAATTACCCTAGCGAGCAATCAGAAAAGTCTACACAATGACACGCGACGAACATTGCTGCATTGACCATAAAAGACTTAAAGGTAAGGTGGTCAGTGTCCCCTAAGGACGCGCCATGCATTCGTCTTTCATTCAGAATCGTATAAATGCCGGAATGCCTATTTGGGGTACACAATGTTTGCGGTTTATTAGCTGTATGTTGTGTTGTGTTAGGCCTTTTAGAAGATGCCATTATGCCTGGTTGTGTTTGTATTCTTTGGATTCCTTGAACACGGGTGGTAACATTCATGTATATAAATAAAAAAATAAATAAATAATGACTTGAAATGCGGTAGCTGCTATGTCTTTACCTTCCCAGACAAGTCTGATACCAATTTACCCTACCCCGGAGGGATGAAATGCCTAGATAGCCCCGGTGAGGACTGATCGCTCGATCACACAGCTGCCAACAGCGCCCCTCACTATTACACCACGCTTCCCCTTCGAAAAATAAATGTATCAATATAAAAGCGCTAGGCAAACAATGGAAAAATACAATTATCAAAAATAAAATTTTGACCGGAATGCAGCGACCATTGAACGAACTTTGAGGTCCATTGGTGGGTAACTCAAAAACGCTCACACGTGGTCTCGTTAACTAGGCGCTCAGCATCTTCGAGGTAACAATTCGATTTTGCAATGGCCGACACCGGGACGGAAAATTAGGCCCGCTGGAAGTCAGTGTCTTTACCCTCCCAGACAAGTCCGGTACTTATTTACCCGACCCCGAAGAATCTAAGGCTTACTTAGCACTGAAGGGGATCGTTCGCACGAGCGTGTAGGTGGAAGCAGTTATACCTACCACTGCACCATGGAGACTAGCCTACTACAAAGCCGGTAAGAATTGTTTAAAGTGGCGATTAAAAGCTGACCAAAATCACCGGAAAGTCGAGAAACGTCGGTCAAAGTGCAAAGACAGCCGCCAGACAGGCTGTGTGACACGAGCGATAAGCAAATCATCAGCCGACTGACCGCACCCGGAAGCGCACACTTTCCGTGTTTGTTTGGTGTAGGATTAAGACGTAGCGGCGCTGTCGTCGACGACGACGAGAAGCTCAGCGAAACCCAACTACAACCCTAAACCCTGGGGTATACGACGACTTTAACGGTAATGTCTATGAATCGTGCGTCGAAGCGGTTCTCGGCGACCGATTTAATGACCCCTTGTACAGTTGGAACGGGCAAAACTAGTCGAAATCTGCCACAAAAACGCCCATCGATGCTTCCTGAAAACTGAGAAAAGCAGTTCAAGATCTCGCTCGAGGAAACCAGTTCCAGTTTCCCACACCCACCCGAAAAACATCTTTGGATCGCGAGTTTCACCCAAACTGGTACAGCGACCGGTAACCGAAATCTATAGAATAGACGAAATTCAATGTGCTTTCACGATTCTGAACGGAAGTAGACTGCATGGCGTAGACTGGTGTGCATGGGGGACCGCTCTGCTCTATCACCTAAACTCTAGCCCATCATGACTAGAATGGGCTAACCTTGCATTCGTTTGGTTTCCCGAGTGGTATCAGCGTGACTGCCCTTAATCCAAGGCCCAGATTCATGAACGGACGAGCGGTTTCCGAAACCGCAGCGCAGCCAGAACCAGACGGCAGAGTTGATGAGAGATTGTGTTTAACATAGGAAATTTAGGATAAGTAGACAAACATGGGCGCCGTTCGGGCTATATCTCGGGGTTTATCGGGGGTTTACCAATGATAAATCTGGGCCCAGATATCAGTGGTGTGATACTGTAACAAAGAAAGAGAAAAACCCAGCGAGCAGACTGTTAAAGGCAAAGGTAAAAGTAAAGGTAAAGGTCTTTACCTTTTCCTTTACCTTTACTTTAAAGGTGCAGGCGTTGATCATTCTCCTAAGAACGGGCCGCAGCATTCGTGTTTCATTCAGAATCGTAGAGGCATTGTTAAGGCTATAAAATACCTCACGGCTAGTAGCTCTACGACGTCAATAGCTTTACCTTCCTGAATAAATCGGTTACAAATTTATCCAACTCCAGAGTAATAGAACACTTGGCTACCCCGGGCGTGGATCGATCGCTGGATCACGAACTGCTCAGTACTGTAAACTGTAAGACTGTAGTACTGTAAAGGACTGTAAAAAAGGAAAAGGAAGAACACAAAGTGATCGAATCGAAGGAGGACACACCGCCCGAGGCAAACAACGGACACCGTACTGTTTCGTCGTCCCAACAATCGCCTGATCGAGCTGGTTTCCCCTCTGTGAGGAGGAAACCAGGGCGGTGATGAAGGGAGGTGAGACCAGTTGAGGTCGTCCGTTTAAAGTATCGACGACGGCTAGATGTCAACTGGAATCGCATCAACAACTGCAGATCCAGTATGGAGCCAGGGACACCCTTGAAGTCCCACAGCAAGAAGGACTAGCAGAATGGGGAAATAAAGATATAGGTAAAGGTAGAGGTAAAGGTAAAGGTAAAGTGTCGGCGCTGATCATAGAAGAATCACGGTGAACGCGTATTTGACCTATGCTGGGGTGACTCCGGACCAAAAAACTTTTTCGCCTCGAACTCTGCGACACTTCATGCAAAACACTGTATTTTCAATGAAAAATGAGATTTATACAGAAAACCGGGCTAGGATCGAGCTAGGGAGCGAGAAGTGATAGACGCCCTATAAGATCTCATTTTTCATTGTAAATACAGTGTTTTATGTGAAAAGTAGCGGAATTTAGGTATTTGGAGATGCTAGGTTATTCGCAAAACACTGACATCGGACGGGAATTGAACCCGCGTTTTTCTGTTTCCGGCAGACTGCACTAACCACTAAACAAAAAGCGGCAAATAGCAGAATAGTTTTGTGTTATAGCGGAATTAACTTATTTATTGTTACATCCTTAAACATGGGTGTGCTACTAAATAAGAAAAAATGTGTTAGTTAAACAGAAATGCTGTTCAGATACGAAAAAATTCAAATTTAAGACAAAAACTTCTTTGGTCCGAAATCGCCCCAGGTCGGGACCTGGAAAATTTTCGAACTTGGCAGTGGCCATCTGCTATACCAAGTCAGTGTTTTTAGACACTTCCCAGACAAGACTATTGTCAATTTACCCGACCCCGAAGGGATGGAAGTCTTGGTTAACGCGAATCGAGAAATAAGTCACTGATATGGAGCGTTGAAAATTAGCAATCCCTGGCTGCACACAACAGCTATTAGTGGGAGCAACTTCAAATAGTAGAACTATGAAAAACAGAAAAGAAGTGACAAACAACGATTGATATAGCTTCAGTACAACTTTGTAGTTCGACAAGGGTCCAGTATCACAAATACTTTATAAAAAGTCAAAAATTGGCAATTTCAAAAATAAAATAAAATGAGACGAAGCAGTGGCTATCACGGCACTATAGGGTGGCTAAGGTCACTCAATATGAGGTGCTGTTCGGATCGTTTTCCCACCGAAACGAGGCTCAAAGCTGAGCGACCATCATTAGCGCGGGATTATGGGAAATCTGTCGTCGTCGCACTGTAATTTGGGCCGGAAACAGACCGGAACCTAACGGCTGGTCAGGATTATTTTTCATGGATGGTGATCGAATCGGTGGTAGAAAACGCGAAAATTAAGGTCGGGGTAAAAGGCGGAATTTCAAGGAATATGTACTAACTCGATAAATCTCAGAAACGGTTTCCAAATGAAGGCTTTTAAAAATCTAGGTCCTTACTAAAAAAATTTGAATTGTGATAGAACGTTCTGTGGAAACGAAATAGCGGATTTGTCACTGAACGAATCCAATGATAAGGAAGAGTTGAGATTATAAACAAAAAAAGAGAAAAAAGGCTGATTCTACTAGGACGTTAACATTCAAAATGTGAAAATAATATCCATTCGAATTCCCAGCATTCACGGATTTGATGGGCGAATAATAATTTTAACGTGCTTTTAGGAAAGAGCGTTGAAGGAAGCCTAAGAATCGCTTAACACTGCGAAACTAGACGTATAGAAATCATCATTGATCAGTCCCCCAAAGGGTGCGCCACGCATTCGTCTTTCGTTCATAATCACACATGTGTGATGAATGCTTAGCCTATAAAATAACTTGCAAGGGCCAACCGCTATACCAAGTCCGAGTTTCTACCTTCCCATACAAGTCCGGTACCAATTTACCCAACCCCGGAGAATATATTTATATTTATTTATTACATGATATATCATGTAACATCACTAAAACGCAAACAAACAGACAAAAAAAAATCAGTCAACAGCAACTGTACTTAAAATGTAGCAACGCAAATTTTAACAGGAGAATGGACGACTTCGTTACCCCGGGCGATTGCCAGAGGGTATCATTTACTCGACTAACTTAGTAGCAAATTAAATAAAAATAGAAGCATCAAGCACAAAAGTAAATGGATAAAGTCAAGAGCCGATTTCTCGACGACTATACCGGGTGCAGTAGGGTTCAGCGGTTTCGACCTTGATCGGACACCTCGGCCGGCTTATCACCTTATCATCTACGTCGCAACGTCGTCCACGAACACCCTTCTACCCCCCTCAACTACCAAGGGCTCCTTGAAGAGCAGTGAAAAACAATCCGGGCAACAACATCGCAATTAAGACTGGCTCGACAATGTCGGCTCGAATCGGTAAATGCAATTAAGCTGCTAATTAACCCAGCCTATCGCACCACATCTACCTTGCCTACAGAACCTCGAATAAACCGCGCTAATACCCAGAGATTTACCGCCTGTGATTGCCTGTCGTTACCGGAAAACATGGGAACACGTCGAGGAGAGCATGGTATGGCGACTGGGTTACCTTGACGAGGAACCACCATCGACCAGTATTGTGCGCGTAACCGTAAGTAATAATGGGTATAGTTGCTATGACAAGGTCGAGTAATATCGATTGATCGAGGAACCGAAAGCGGCCAGCCGATAGAGTGGGTGGGCTGACAAAGGGTGCCGAACGGGCCGCCGAGAGCCGAGGACGGACGAATATGAACGGGGTGGTTTCTTTGGACCAAATTTTTTGTTTCTTTTTCTACCGTATTTGAGTTCTGAAAGCTGACACGACCATTCTTGGGAAGCGCACGAACGTCACCGAAAAGTAGGCTAATCCTAAAGACAAACGATGGCCCACAAAAGCAACAAACGGGACCACCGCCACCGATCAGAGAAAATTTTCGACTTTTTCGATGAGAACAGCAAAATCCGCTTTGGTTTACTAGAAATTCAAATAAAATTGGAATTTCAACCGTGAAGGGTCCACTGAAGAATGAGCAAGCGTGCTGAGCACCCCAAAGACGATCAATCCCAGATGGATTGATAGGTGGGGTAAAGAAACCTGGACGTCTAACATCTTGCAATCAAATAGCGAAAGAAAAAATGTGGATGAGACGGTAAATGAAATCAAGGACAAAAGACGATGGGAAAGTAGATAAACTTGTGAAAAGATTCATCGGAACGTCAAGTCTCAAAGTGTATATTAATAGAGACATTTTGATTTGGAATAGTGATAGGTATGCCGAATCAATTCTGAGAAATGAAGTTGTAGAAGCTGAAGAGCCGAGAAATTTCGAGAAATATTCCCGAGAAATATTTAAACATATTAGGAATTATAAGAAGTTCTCTCTCCTTGAAACCTCAGCGTGACAATCTTCAACCAAACTAACCTCGTTCGGCGAAGCAGCATACGAATTTTTGAGAAATACGTTACGATAAACAGCTTTTCCTCTTTTTTATCCTGCTAATTGTAGAAATTTCGAATTTCTAGCAAAATCAATGGACAAATATATAAATACGATTCACTAACAACACTGATGAAGTTTCACGTAGGTAGAACTCAGAAAGTGAACAAAGATAAAATGACAGCAAGATGTAATGATGTAAAAATCGCGAGGAAACGGAAATTTTCAGTTTTCACGGACCGAAATGGAGTGAAAGAAAGGTGGACAGGTCTAGCTAGTGTTGTCAAAGAATGCCGGATAACAAGTGCACTGAGTAAACGGTCGGCGACCGTCCGCTCGTCGACCTCAATGACCCTACGCGACTCACGAGCAGTGATTGTATTGTCGCTTCATTTACATAGTTTGATGCGCAAACCCGTGTTTGCAGAAAAAAGGTCGCACCCCATCATTAACGGGCCGACAGGTTCGATTCGTGGTGGAGAGGACGTGGGAAAGGGATCGATTGCCTGCTGATCACCCGGATCAAACAGACCTCCATGAGAGCTGGTGGACCACCAGGGTATGGATTCGAGATCAATATACCCGCTGCATAAATGAAAAGAGGCCCAGAACCGCCGTACCTATAAAGATCAGTGCAGGGCAGGGTTTGTTTATCGGGTTTCTCTCGTTCACAAGGTAATAAATCCCGATTTTCGTTCACGAAACGGAGTGCAAGGCCCAGATTCATGAACGGACAAGCAGTCTCCGAAACCGCGGTGCAGCCAGAACCAGGCGGCAGAGTCGATGAGAGATTGCGTTTAACATAGGAAATTTATGACAAGTAGACAAATGTGGGCGCCGTTCGGGCTATATCCTATATCTCGGGGCTTATCGGGGGTTTACCAATGGTGAATCTGGGTCCAAGAGCACTTCCTGGAACGATTCTTCAAGAGAAACCCCACCACCATCGAGAATCCCAAGCGAAGTTATAAGGTTGCAGGTTTCAAGTTAAAACTCAAGACCGAGATTGACACAGATATTCATTGAACGGATTAACGTTTCAGCGTATATTGCCTTTTTTCAAAGTCTGAAAAAAAAACTTCTTTTGTCTCTTTGTCACCTAACGTGGAGTTGTTCTAGTCTTTCTTCGCTGGAAGGGTTATGGTCCATGGGGTCTTCAAACCTTTTCGAAGCTCGTGTCGACGCTTCATCTAGTAGTCGTGAGGTATAGTCGGCCTTTTTCAGATTTTCAAACTCTGAAGAAGGCGACATACGCCGAAACGTTGGTCTGTTCAAAATTTAATTATTTATTTTACACTGTTACGTGCGCCAAGCGAAACAGACAGTCATACCAAACGATCGTGGTGCGCCCAATTTTAACTAAAAAGTAAATAAAAGTAAAAAGTTAGTAATTTATGCTGCATCCCAGTCCTTAAGAGGAGAGAGACCAATGCCGTCCTGTACGAATGAATGCGGGAAATCCTTCCGGTGCTGTGTGGGTTGGGGAGTGCAGGGTACTTTTCTGCAATATTGCGTCGAATCCACGTTGATCAACATGTTCACACCGTCATATCTACCATTGCATCATTGTCGTGTTACGAATATTTTTGTAGAGTTCACATGCGAAACCGTGTGAAAAGCGATGGATTCGACGCAATATTGCGGAAAATCACCTTGCACCCTCCAACCCACATAGCGCCAGCATTCCTAGTCCCGTTAGAAGAAAGTCGGTTAGTATCGCTGTGCTGAATAGTACCAATGTTGTTGATAATCATTAATCAATGATGATCAGTTACTAAGCATATAGTCTTAGTCTTTGTGGTGTTAAAATATTTGCAGACATTAATGCAAAGTGTTGCAAAAGTCCTGCAACACTTTACATTAATGTCTTTTAAACTTGGTGAAACCTCTACAGGTGCGATCTTGTATGGTCATGTTGAGGTACATTCTCGAAGCTTCTATGAGCACGCTATTCAAAGAATTCTGGCGGAGAGGAATTAAGAAGTTGCCCGAAAGATGGGGAAGAGTCATAGATCTGAATGGTGATTATATCGTTGACTGAGATTTTGTTTGAATAAATTGCTGTTATTTTTAAGAATGCTGCAGAAGTGTCGCAAGACTTTTGCAACAACCTAATAAATAAATAAATATCTGTGCCAATCTCGGTCCTGAGCTTCAACCGGAAACCTACAACCTTCATCATGCCGAGATAGTCGGCCATGGAAGCCAACAGGCACGTAGATACGTAGATAGTCGGCCATGGAAGCAAACAGGCACCACCGTCGCCTGGGTCCCGAGAATTTTGAGTGAACTTCACTAGCAGGACGAGGATACAAACAAGTGCTGTAGGAGACGAAAAGTCTCTGAAGAGACGGCCGGCACGCACTCAACGGCCGAAGGCGGCCACAGAATCCCCCCAAGAGCTCTACTTCTCCACGACTAGCGAATGCAATTAGAGGTTCGTACGCGGCGGCCTAACTTCTCGCCGGAGCTTCTTAGAAATGGCAGTGCCAACTCAGCTTGTGGACAACAAAGGGACATGAACTGGGCTGAAAATAGTGGTGGTTGGGTAAGGTGAAGCGAAAAAGGCTGAAGGATGAAACGTAAGAAAACATTTTCGTACTTTTTCAACTTCTTTGTCACCTCGTTGATGCGTTCCTTGTTGACGCTGACCAGAAACGCTTCTGAAACGGCAGGCTCGCTCGATGATGGCTCTGAAAGCATTTCGATTGATTCATGGAAACTTCTCATGTATATTCATATCTTCAGAAACACGGAACTATCCTGCTAATAAATAAGCGAAACCACGGTGTCTGCTTGTCAACTCTAGGGTCCCGCCGAGATTGCCCGTTACGGTACCCCCGGTGACGTATTTCATCAGTTCCTCGCCGTATGTTGCAGCATGCTTTTTGTTCTTCGTTTTATTTGTTATTATAGAAGTTTTATATATGTTTTCTACTACTCCTTAGTTCATTTGGCGGCCCGCAGGTCGTTGAATGGCTGGTAGTCAATAATTCGATTCACCCAGGAGTAAGACAGTTATCATCCGAAGATCATTAAGGACGACGAAACCATAAAGCCCTCAGGCGGTTAGAATAGAAACCGGACGGATAGCGATTATTCTGACGACCACATACTGCTTTCATAAAAAGAACAGAATATATATCTGCCGACGTCGACAGGGTCGTTCTAATGAAAAATGAATGAATAGCAATAGTTCCGATGATTGGTGCTCTTAGGAAGGAGGTAGAGGTGGATTTATGTGAGGGGTAGAACCGAATCGAACGCTTATAAGACGACTTTAACTGCACCTGGATCTAACCTTTATCAAGCACGGATTTGTCGGAGGCAAAGAAAACCTAAAGATGTGCTTATAACTCATCAACAACTTTCCTTTTCGCATTTATTTTTTAGTGGAAATTCCAGTTTTTCCAGCAAAATAGAGTGCACCTCAGAGTGAACAAAAAAGACCTCGATATTTTATTCTTAAGGTGAACAACGACCTTCAGATCCCCACTCAAGCGTTCTCGAACCTCTCGAGTGGATGACTTCAGTTAGAGAAATAGGTGGTGATGAGTCACATCCAATTGAACGTGCCCGCAAAAATCTATCGATGTAGAAATCTAATTTTAAAACGCTATAGATCCGCTCTTCATTGTTTTTGATCGCAGTACTGACTCACCATTTTAATAGTAAACTTAATAGAAAGCCAAAATTTCAAAAATGTTTTGGTGTATTTTTCTGTTGTTTGCAATTTTTCCAGATTCATTTCTGTGATATGTTCGATGATACTTACAATTAGTGGAGTTAGTGGTCGCTCTCGTAATTGTTGTCATTTGTTGGTGCTTTACTCTATATGAGGAAACTTGTGTAATAAACAAATAAATAAACATATGAATTTAGAGCTGGCGATGAATGTTCTTTGACAGGGCCCAAACGACGAACTAACGAGGTCGACCTTAGGCAGACCTCCTTAATTGCCGCCTGTGGCAGTGCTGATCTTACCACAAAAAAAAAACAATTTTCTAGTAGGAAGTCAAGGATTGAAAACACTTCCTAAATGACGACGAAGATCTCAATAAACAACTTATAAGAAAGGAGCAACATTTATGGTTATACAGCCCAGTAGAACCACAGGAATATAAGACTTAGGAATGGCATCGAGAGGAATAGGCAGGCAGTGGATTGTTGTAGGCTGCAAAATTTTCTCTGCAGGGGTTTCTCTGAATATGATTACAGTAGAAAATCGTACCCACAAGAAAAAATTGGACCAGAAACTCCACCAGGACAAACTAATGAGTCTCAAACGAGTTCAACGAACCGAGAACAACGGAACGTCATTACGAGAGACCCGATTCGGCACCGGTATAATGGATCGTTGGGCCTTAGGCGAGTAGGGTCCAGTTCCCTTAGGGACCAGATCTATAGGCCCTCATGTCCATCGCAATTGCCAGGTTTCATGAATCACGTCTGGCTGATGTATGGAATTATGGAAAGAAGTCGGTTTCAAAAAAGTCCAGAGTGACGATGAGAACTGATAAACTTCATATTAATTTTAAAATCTCAAAGTTTTTACGGGCATCTGGGCTGGCAGACAGCTCAACAAAATATTAGATTGGAAAATATGGACAGAATGGACTACGAGACCAAGTTCGGTACCAAAATGTTTCTCAACCTTTTCTGCTTACCCAACGTCGGTGTTCTGCCGAGTATGAACAGCCCTTAAGACACCACGGATCCACCTCGGCATCTGACTTCAGCGATATGGTTAAGGCTCATTTTGAAATGGGGGACAGCCAAAATGGGTATATTTCAGAGGGGCAAAGTGTGGAAAGTCGTAAAAACTGCCCTGAGGGCATCGGATTAAAAAGGACACTTACCTTTAGCTACGTCCACTGATTTCCGTCGTACTTTCAACGAGATGGTCCTCGATCGAATACACTGGAAAGGAACCTAGTTACAACTATGACTGCAGCTGGAGTAAAATAAGAATATTTTTAAACTCTGAAAAGGGACCTACATAGTTACAGAACCAAATCATATCACATTTCTTCTCTAATAGAACAATTCGAAGTTTTCGTGCCTTGCTGAGGGATAACGTACTTCAGATGTCTCTTGGTAAATTTGAAATTGTTGTCGACCAGCGACTTAAGGAATACTGAATAAAGTTCTTTTTTGAGTTGTTTCCAGTGCCTGTGATGTTTTTATTCGTTTTTGATTCACTTCTATATAATTTTGTGCGTACTGTTATGTCCTGCGCGAGGATCCGCGCTTCAAAATAAATAAATTAAAAAATGAACTCATCGTGAGAATGCCAATCGATTGGTATTTTCAAAATTTCAAAAAACTTGCAGAGGAAGATTCCGACGCGAAAATCCATCGAGGCGACGCTTTTCGGGACAGAACTTATGGGCAGCATTGTAAATAGCTGATTGTGGCCTCTTTGATTTCTTTTTTTTGCAGCGATTTTTCGGTGGCTGATTGAAATGTTGGAAACAAATCCCTCTAGGTGGTTTCCAGGCGAATCTGCCACTAGTTCCATTCCCCCTCCCCCCACCCACCCTCCAGATGTTCGTCTGGCTCTCATCGAAATGCTTCAATCTCTGGTAGCTAATGATGGATAGAGTACGATGTCATCAATCATTCAGCGATAATTGCCACTCGTCAAAGACGTCATGAACTTCTTCTTCTGCCAGCATTCATTTAACGATCCAATACAGGTGATGTATTAAGAACTTCCGCACCGTACTGGTTTTCTGGGAGGAATATTATCTTGCAGATGTTGTAATGGTGGTGCTAGGTTCATCGCAAAAATCGCATCTCACTCGTAATTCGAACCCGCGTCTCGCGCCTAACCGAGGCTAACATTCCAAGGCTTTGAAATTAGTAACTTATTTCTTAATTAATTTATTTCTGATTTTTTTTGCCTTCATTCAAGAACGGTTACCCATCGAATCTACGAAACTACGAAAAAAAGCTTGCGTTTCGATTTTTTGAAGCCGATCGACTTCAAAGATACCATTCTTGGTGAGCGCACTTGAGACAATCTACTGTACGTTCTCGTCTCAGTGACGTAGTGGTTAGCGCACTAGCCCCGTAGAGGCGCGAGATACGGGTTCGAATCCCGCCCGAGATGCGCTTTTTGCGTTGAACCTAGCACCACCATTAGAACATATTCGTAAAACTAGAATTTCATGATAATCTTAAAATGCTTCCAGCTGAACTGGTGCAATGCCGAATCCGGCTCGTCGGCCCGAGCCGTCATTACGGATGAATGCTGGAAGTAAAAGCCTCAGGGCTTAAGGAAGATGCTAGGAGAGCGCGAATGACAGTCACTGTTGGGGTGAAATCCTTCGTCTAAGTAGCGTAGTGGTTAATGCACGGCCCCGGTTAGGCGCGAGACGCAAGTTCGAATCTCGCCTCAGATGCGATTTTTGCGATGAATCTAGCACCACCTTACAACATCGTATTCTAGTATACATAATAGCAACCCGCAGAAAGCGGTGATAAAACTAGAATTTCACGATGATATCGTGGACAATCTCGTTCTAAATGCATGGAAGGATTGATTAGGAGTGCAGATAGATGCGATATTTGAAAGTGGCTACTTAATTTTGAAACAAAGAAAAAATTCAAAAACTCACTATTTTGGCTGGCGACGGAGCTTTTTACTGGCAAAAGCATCCCGGCTAACATCGCCTACTACGAATCTAATGCCACTAACGACAGCTCATAAAAGTTGATGCAAAATGTGAAAATATCGATTTAGGGGTGGCTACGTAATTCTGAAACGCACTGCATCTAATCAGCTGCAGTAGGGCTCATCCCAATCTTCCCTACCTTTTCCTTTCTCCTTTTTCCTTCTTCATTTTCCTTTTCCTTCATTGACTTTTCATTCCGAAAAAGCTGCTTCAACACTCAGAAATCTGCTTTGCATTCGTATTTTTTCTGTGTGCTTGCTACGATTACAGATTATTTCCAGCGGGTTGAAAGGAAATAGATATTCGAGAAGTTCCGTTAGAAAAAGAAGAACAACAAAAAACTAGAAATTAGTAATCGAATTCTCTGAATTTCCAGACCTCCTGAATGTAGGAGACGATCTCCTCGTGAGATTTGCCTTCCACCTCGACATCGTTGACGGCCACGATTTCGTCGCCAACGGTGAGTCCAGCTCGTTCGGCAGCCGTTCCTAAGAATTTTTAGAGAATAAGATTTTCCTAGTAATGAAAAAGAGAGTTAAATAGTGAAATAGGGATTTTCATTGGTCGCCTTCCATTAATTCATCGATTTCATTGATTACCATTAATCGTTAATTGACTGCCATCGTCTTTCGCTCAAAGTTTCAAAAATTCAGTAGTAATGACCGATCAAAATGTCAAAATTAGGGCACGCTGCCGCAATACATATGTTCATCTCCTTGATTTTTATCCCGCGGGGAAAATACCTGGTTAAGATAGAGAAGGAAATAAAGGAAAACAAGCAAATTGAAGGATAATCTGGTCGCTCTTTCCAACAGGCAAGAGACGCAGGTTCAAATCCGTCATGAGTCATGATTTTTGCACGTGTTCTAGCGCCAACCTCGTAGAATACGTCAGAAGAGTATCAGTATTAGAACACATGTCGCCGGGTTTTTCCTGACTTTAGATGATCGGCAAGGTGTTGTGATAGTGGCACCAGTTGAGCGCTTTTTTGTAGCGATAGAAAATATCTGATGATAAATGAGCAACTTCAAAATCTCACGCTCGGCACGCTTCGCTTAGCCAAGTTTTCGTCGTTCTTTGCTTTAACTACAAAAAATATCCTCGCGATGGGTCCCATAATGAGCCACAAAGGGACCCAACTATGCGAGTTCAGACGGGACCGAAATGTGGGCAGGGCGCAGCTGTAGGATTGAGCTGTTGATGCGGCAAGAAGAGCCATTAGTTCAATTTTTTTCGGTACACATTTCATTTATATAGCGACAAACTGCATAAAATGGTCGAGATTACTGGTTCAGAGAGGAAGAATGGCATGATGTGGTGGACGTTCAATTTGATAATTAGTCTAATAAAAACCGTATAATTAAGCAAATTTTATATTTCAAAGGCCTTAATCCATCGCCTCTTCATGGCAAACTTCTTAACTTTCATTCGAAATATCTAAAAGAAACGGTACGAAGTAGAGAGGAAGATGATTATAAAAGGTTAAGGTAATGTAGCCGGTTTTGATCGATACCGGAGGACGCGCCACGCCCTCGTCTTCTGTTCAATATCGCTGAGGTTTGGTGCATGCGTATTTGCCCAATATAATGACTTGCCGGGGGCCAGCCGCTATACCGAGTCAGTGTCTTTATCTAACCAGGCAAGTTACCGACTTACTCGACCCCGGATGAACGATTTCATTCAAAACTTCTAAAGTAACCGATACGAAGTAGAAAAGAACACGATTGAGAAAGGTCAAGGTAACGTAGTCGGTGCTGATCTCTCCCCAAGGACGCGCCACGCACTCGCCTTCCGTTCAGTATCGCTGAGGTATAATGGATGCAAATTTGTCCAATAATAACGACTTGCCGGGGTCTAGCCGCCGTGTCTTTACCCACCCAGACAAGTTCGGTACCAACTTACTCGACCTCGGATGGATGGAGAGGTTGGACAGCTTGAGATGAGATCGATGGCTCGACCGTGTGGGTATCGATAGCGCCCCTTACCTCGCCATCTAACCCTAACATGATTGCACTGGGTAATTCTCAAGGTGCCGGTCGAAACTTACCATAGAGCCGAACGCCATTCGGCTGTTGGGCTACGGAAATGACGAATCCGTTGAGAACGGTGTCTCGACGTTCTCGTCGAGTGCTGTGCCGTTTGAACGAGCACCGTTTCAGCTCACTCAGAGCTATCGGAATCGACACCGATTTGGACATCTGAAGACGTGACGAGATGAGTATGACTGGATGAATATGAACGGAAGAATTCGAGACACAATGGACGACGAATCCGATCAACTCGATCAGATCAGATCGAAGCAATCAGATAAAATCAGGTATAGGACCTTTCGAACAAAATGAACGAATAAACAATTTCGAAGCTCTACTGTAGCTAAAGTTTTATTGGATTTCTGTGAACTGTTTATTCCATATTTTACTCGTTAGAGCAGAAGATTGAAGGGTGTGATTTAGGGGTCAAAGGGACCATAATTTCTGAAAAAAGGACATCATTCTCTCGGCTTTGATGACGACACGGAATGAACAAATGGCGTGTCACAACGTAAACACATTATTACAGCATAATGTGACCAGAATATGAGAAAAAATATTCAAAAAATGAGAGACAGGTGACGAAGGTATAATAGTCACCTGCCAAAAGATATGGGGTAAGGAGCCGGCCTTTATGGGGCCGGCCTTTATGGGTTCCAACTGTTCAACGGTTAGAAAAAGTAGGTAAGATGTGCTAAAGAGATTGTAATATTGATGAAGATCAAAGATTACTGTAAGATACTTTTAGTGTAGAGATGAGCTGAACGCCATAAGGAATAAGGGAAAAATTTTTCCGGGTAGCTGAGAAAAAAGCAAAGGGATCTTTCCTCATCGAATCGATTGATATCCTAGATGGCCACCTATTACATTAATGGGTGTATTCATTATTATTTATTTCATTTTCTTCTTTAGTTTTTCTTTCATTTTACTTCACGTAATGATGTTCTGTTGTTCACTAGTGTCAAAAGTTAGCACAACTACCCATTAGTGAAAATAAATAAATAAATAAATAAGTAAGTAAGTAAATAAATAAATAAATGAATAAATAAATAAATGGTTAAATACTCAGCATCGCATCAGAAAATGTCAATTTTCCAATAAAAGTGAAACAAACGTGCCACTATAGGTAGTTAGAACTTTAGGAATTACCACACGTTTACCCAGGTGAATATCAACTTCGAAAAATCAAAAACCTCATCCGCGACTGCCTTGTGCCCTCTTACACCGCTCGAGTTTTTGAATTTTTTTTTAAAAATTTTGAACATTTTGTGATCTCATGGGACTACCACTTTTACGAGCCAGCAGTTTAATGGGCAGATTTTTGGTTTGAATCTGAATGCTATTATCGTACGTCATGTCGAATAGTCATATTTGTTAATTTGTTTTAATTATTGAATAATTATTAATTTGTTGCTATTCTGTTTGTGTTCTATTGATTGGATTATTGTAACGAAATAAATAAACAAATAAATAAATAAATGCGGGCAGATTTCGATGGACGCCTACTCAGAGATGGAGAATTGAGCACGTCCAAACACCGGCGGCGTTTTTGGCATGTTTGTCACAGCTGTCGAAAGCAGATTTTCTCTGGGGAAATTTATAGTGGTATCGAGCGGGGCAGAGGGTTTCGTCGCCAAGTCGTCGGCAGCTGAGAATCCTCCGCTCATTGGAGATTTTGTCCAGCCCAGAAGGAGCGAATTTTATCTATTTATTTATTTATTCACTTATTTATTTATTGCACATAGACGTGCGCAACAAAAAGTGTAACCTTCCAAATAGGCAGTGGACTTGAATCGATTCCAGGATAATATTAGGTTGGTAAGAAAATTCGTGCCATTTTTTCAAACGACTTTTGCAAGTGAGTTTAAAGGCTTTTGCAAAAAGTTACACAGCATTCAAAAGATAATTATTTGCTCTTTCGAGAAGTATATCAAAAATTTGTGATAACTTCGAAATTCATTTTTTGGCTAATAAAGGTAAAGGTAAAAGGAAAAGGTGCCGGCGTTGATCAGTCCCCTGAGGACGCGCCGCCGCAATCGTGTTCCATTCAAGTCGTAGAGGCATAGTGAATGGTACTTGGCCTATACAATGACCTGCGGGGCCAGTCGCTATACTAGATCAGTGTCTTTACCTTCCCAGACAGGTCTGGTACCAATTTACCCGACCCCGGAGGGATGAAAGGCTTGGTTAGCCCGGGTCGAGATCGATCGCTCGACTGTGCGCGTGATAGCAGCGCCTCTTATCACTGTACCACGCGGGCCCTTGGCTAGTAAAGTAATAGTAAATACCAGAATATGGAATCAAGAACGCTACGCCGCATCACTGAAGAAGTAGCCAAATATCGATTGGTTCAGTTCATAAGCAACCAAATAGAGAACCCCTGAGGCGATTTGGGGAGATTTGGTCCAAAATTGAGCATTATCCTTAGGGGTACGGTTATTTTCTTATAAAACGCAATACAGAATAGGAGAAAAATCAAAACAAGTAGTAAGAATTATGCTAATCACGGAAAATGAACCCTATTCCAGGGTGCAGCGAGATCAGCTAAAAAAGTAAACGAAGATGACAGCCGTCTAACAGAGGAAAACCATGTGAGAGGCAATAGAATTCGGTGGGCAGTGTAAAAGAACATAAATTCTGATGAAAATTACAGAAAAAACAATTCACAGATCGTAAAGAGGCGCATTCTTTCGGGAATGGATGGCCAACAATTTCGGCGCTAGACTATGACCGGGTGGAGGTGAAAATTAATGTTGTACGTTATCTTGCCGTCAGATCGTCGCTCAACAATGCTCGCTACTGAAAGACAATCTGAAATGAATGGTGGCTGAAGAGGCGATTGAGCTCGTCGTTCCATCAATTGATGGATTGAAGGCGAATAAAATGCCTCAGGCATGAAAACACAAGCACTGTTGCGAGGTGCTAGGTGATTGACATTTGACGTTCGATGTCTAGCCGGAGTACAACCATCGGTACTATACATCACAGATCGATGGAATCTCTTCGTGAAAAAGCGAAAAGCGAAAATTGACGAGGATTTCTTCAAAATGGAAGCGGAAACAGAGAGATAATGTAGAAGAAGTTCAAAAAAAGACAAGGAGAATAGGGAAACATCCTCCATATGAGAACGAGTTCTACTTACATCGGAGAATAGGTCGTCTAGCACAAGTTGGAGAAGTAACAGGAATCGATCTTGATCAGATCTTTGGAAAACTACTTTATTACCTTAACGACTTTGAGAAACAGTCAGGTTAACTACTGACAGCTGACTACGGTTCAACACCCTTATTACTGGTGTGATAATACACATAAGACGCATATTAATTTTTGAGTGATAAATAATCTGTAGTTTCGTAGAAGGAAAGTAAGAAAGATCAAAAAAGAGAGAAAGAAGATTTCGTGTGCTGGTAGCAGACATTCTTAATGAAAAAGTGAATACGCTTAATCTTTGGAACGTTAAATTTCAATGTTTCCTGTTTGTTAACTTTAGACGTTTCGGTTCCGTGGTTTGTGTGTTTTTTGGTTGCATTGTTTTAGACCACGTGATGGAATTTCCGTCACGTCCTGAACAAATAAATAAATAAATGAATAAAAATACTAAGCCTAAACCAAAACAGTGTAACGCACGATCAACAATAAAGCAACTGAATCAAAGAAAATTGAAAATAAAAAAATGCTCGTTGAAGTGAGAGAGTATATACATAAATGTTCGAAAGATTTAATATCTCGTTTCATCTAGTCTAAGGACTGTCTTTCATAGTCATAATAAATTGATTTGTTGTCATTTTATCGTAATCACCTCGGAAGACCACGCCCCTCTATGACCTCTGATGAGGCTCGTCTTCCTTACTGTACTGTTGACGAACGGTGGTCACTGTTATGCAGGCTAGTAAGGTAAAAGGTAAAGGTAAAGGTGTCGTCGTTGGTCAGAAGGAGGCGCCGCCGCATTCGTGTTCAATTCAGAATCGCAGAGGCTTAGTGAATGCGTATTTAGCCTATACAATGACCTGCAGGTGCCAGCCGCTATACCAGGTCAGTGTCTTTACCTTCCCAGACAAGTCTGGTAACAATTTACCCGATTCCAGAGGGATGGAAGGGTTGGTTAGCGCGGCCGGGATCGATCGCTCGACCGTGCCGGTGTCAGTAGCGCCTCTCACCACTGTACCACGCGGGCCCCCTGCATGCTAGCTAGATCATAATATTATAAAACTCTCTTATGCGGAACAAGCGGATGGGTGGTGTGGTCCAGAGCAGTAATTTTTTTACTTTTACATTACTAGTCTGGAGAATTTATTTATTTATTTATGCGCCAAACTGCGCGTCATTTGAATGAACCAAGCAAGGCATCAAGAACACTAAACTCAGAACAATAACTCATAAGAAAACCTCAAATAAGCAAAAAAAGCAATAATGTGAACAACTGAGCCTCAGTGGAAAAATAGAAATTCGTTAAACCCGTTTTAGCCTAGACTATCATAACTATAGGGTGGTAAGAAAGTCTTGAGCTGTTTGACGCCTACTTTTTCTTTGTTTTCTTATTCAATGCCCAATGCATTTTAGTCCACGATTTAATCATCATTGTTAGTCAGAACCATGATGTCCCTGATAGGCAGGTCAGCCATCTCCTACTTGCAGAACTGACCAGGCTGGAAGCCAAAGAAGTCGCTGACTGCCCGTATGTCATCATCGAGTTTGGTGACTGTTCTGTCAGCTAAGAGGCAACATGGAAGGAAGATAATTGGTAGCTACAGGGCAGAGTATAAGTGTAATAAGACGATCGCAAAACCGTTTGCCAACAGCGTTTCTTTAAAATTTTACTAGCCTCTTTATCGACATAGGGTCCCGGTGCATCATTGCGAGTGTGCACCGAATGTACACACGGCCCTTTTTCTCGAACTGCTTTCGTGGGCATCCAAAGCGGAATTGCTGTAACGACAGCAGAGACCATGTGCTCTTTCAATACCGTCTTTCTGTACATCATTCCTGTCCTGTGCCAGAAGCAGCACTGAAGAACACTCCTAACGTGTATTTCCTATTTCGCCTCCGTAAAATCGCTTCTGCTAAGGGCAGCAAGACAACATCGCGTGATTTGAAGGGACAAGGTTCCCGCCTCTTATATTACCTGCCTATGCTTTTTTCAAACTTGTTTTCAAGGGAGCGGAGAAGGGGTGATTGACCAGTGAATGCCCGGGTAAAGCACGTGCTGTCGACCGGAACATCCGAGCTCAGTCCACTCACCGTTTCTCGGTAGCGAGGGAATGGAGCCAACTGGTAACTGTAGTACGAGCGTGTCATAGTCTCCTTGCAGGGGTACGAGTGCTTTTTTCTGGATCCGCTGTGACACTTTTGAGGAAGGCAGAATTTTCTACCATAGGAGCCTGTCCCAACCAAAGCTTGTCTTCGAAACAGGTTTCTCGAGCTATGAAACGATATAACCAGAGCTCCGCGATGCTGCAGGTTGTGGTGTCTCCTACGAATATAGCACTAATGTTGCGAATGGTTTTCATCGTTCCAGTGCTGTGCCATCGTTCGTTGAAGATGAGGGCTCGAATATGCTCTTGTGGAAATAACATCGTATCCGAAGTTAAAGAAAAGGGTTTGGTTATTTATACCCATCGTAACGCTGCTTCGTGAATGAGTAACAAGTACCACATGTTAGGTTGTGGATACAATTCAGAAGTCGGAAGTTCTGAACCTTTCAAGCAAAGTGGCTCA
Organism: Nippostrongylus brasiliensis; assembly: GCA_030553155.1. Lineage (NCBI taxonomy): Eukaryota > Metazoa > Nematoda > Chromadorea > Rhabditida > Heligmosomidae > Nippostrongylus > Nippostrongylus brasiliensis. The sequence goes on along the minus strand of CP130736.1, from coordinate 5,068,358 downwards.
AGACTTTCTTACCACCCTATATTAAAAAGCCATGCTTCGGCTGGAGGCCATTTATTCCCTTTGAACCTCTGAGCGACAGCTGGAGAAAGCTTACAGCAAGGTAGACTAGCTCCATCAGAGGTCGGAGAGGGGCGTGACCCTCTAACAATAAGATGTCCATGATACAGTGACAAGATAAATAAATCTGGAGAAACGAGGCCCCGTAATTGTCAAAAATGTTAAGGATGGTCCGGTGCTAGGCCGGACAGACCAAGAATAAGTAGTTTCGAATTACTTCTTAGGCCTCGGACGACGACGAACAGGTCGAAACGTTAGGCCAGAATAAATTCGGTCCACAAACTGACCTCATTCGGCACGGCAGCACACGACAATTATAACACCATGCCGAGGTTTGAGAGAGAGCTTGGAGAATAAATCGACAGGGTGCGGCAAAAGTCCTTCAACACAGATACTTAACCGTCTAAACGGCAGATCTCAGGCAAATGAGATGAAATTTATAACATTTATTGCCTTTGGCCACACACATATAAAAAGCATCTAAGTTTCGAAATGACCTCCTTTCGCACGAATACAGGCCCTAAAGCTCTTGAGGAACGAGTCTACGGCGGCACGCAGGTTCACCGACGCCTCCGGGAAAAATGAAACCACAAGTCCTGGAAGACGTTTTAAACGAAAGAAATGCTTCTATGGGTTTCTTAGCACTTCGAAAACACCACTCGGACCTATCAGCAGGACTCTGCACCTGCCCATAGTGCCGAAGTCGTATAGAAGTGGTAGTGGTGCCGACAATTTTCCTGATTTCATCTCAGCAAAAAAGTGGCCACCGAATAGCCCGGACCATAATCCGATGGATTATTCAATCTGGTCCATACTGAACAGCAAAGCCTGCGCAACATCCCACGTGAGCACTGAGTATCTTAAAGAAGACATGAAGAAAGCCTGGGAGGAAATTGATGAAGATGTCCTGCGTGCCGCCGTAGACGTGTTCCCCAAGAGACTTAGGGCCTGTATTCGTGCGAAAGGAGGTCATTTCGATAATTAGATGCTTTGTTATATGTGTATGGTCAAAGGCAACAAACGTTAAAAATTTCATCTCATTTGCCTGAGATCTGCCGTTTAGACGGTCAAGAATTTGTGTTGAAGAACTTTTGCCGCACCCTGTAGAGACTTTATAGAGCAGGATTTTCATGTTCGAAGTGCAAGATGGTAAATATGAGCACTGAAATATCTCAAGTCCAGCTGGAGAGGTGAAAAGGCACGAGGGCTGTACACTGTGGCTGTTGATTCTGAGACGCGACGGAGCATGTGTCCGTCGGATCGGCGAAGTTGAACATGGTGGAAGATTAATGAGAAGGCAGAGCCGCGGTGACAGAAGCCACGTAACCGACTAGCGGCCGCCCGCTCCCCGGCCGCCGACGTTTTTCATTTCCCTGAACCGGGACGAGAATCACTCACGACAAATCGAGCACGAGAAAAACAGCCGCCATCGAAGGTCAGCTATTCTTAAGCGATCCGGAGGAAAGTGATAATGAGCATTCGGCGGCTGGAGTCTTTTCTAAAGCCGTCGGAAAAACGGCGGTGAAGCTTTGCAGCTGGAAGCGACTTCCCCAGAGAAAGAAAAATGCGCTTCTTGGGAGTCTATCCGATAATCACCATCGCTAATATATCAAAAGCTAGCTGCTGCTAAATGGGCAGAAAGCGAGCTGCCGTTCTGCGGATGAAGAAGCTCGATGATGGCTATACACAGCTATCGGACCAAGTTTGACCTTTATTTTTCTATTTATACATTTATTTCTGAGTCTAGTGAATTTACAGAAAGAAGAACGAGAGGAAAAACGTGGAAAAATTAGTTTTGGTTTGTGTTCTTATTCACTTAATTTTTGAATGTATTCAATTTATAGGAATTTGCGTAAGTCAGAAATATTACATTATTTGGTTTGGTTTTCTGTATGATTATATTGGACCTTATTCGATATAAGGTGGGTTCAAATCTTTTTTACCGATTTTTATACTTTTAAAAGCCTCCCTATCTTACTGATGAGACCCGGGAAGGCTCCAGTATTTCTTTTATATTTGCTCGTATAAAATTTGAGGACGAAACAAGTCTTTTCTATATTTCCTTGTGTTTCTTTATTTGTATTACTGGCTGAGTATCGGTATCGGTCTCTTCTGGAACTTAGCAGGTCGACCAACCTCTAAAAGCAACTCTCTTGAATGGTACCACACATAGTAGAAGTGAATTTCACACGAAAGAGGGTGAAAACTAATACTTACTCATTTAGGGTATAGCTTACCCCTTTGTGGAGCTGAGCTGATTCACCACTCAAGAGAGACCAGAAATATGGTCATAATGACGTACAACTCATCAGCAGCCAACCGAGGGACGAAGTTTCTAGCAAAAAAACCCAAAACTAATTAGGAGAATATTATTTACGTTCATTTTTTATTATTTTATTTTTTCATTTATTTTTTATGAGTTGGTAGAGGTTCGGTGTGGTCCTTTCAAAACATTGGAAAAATTGAAATATCACCAAAATTTCAAATTCCAAGTGACAGAGTCTATCTGACCTATTTTTCGTAGGAATGATGGACCTGTCCGGGCACAGTATGGCGCCGCGGTCGACCACCACCTGGCATTTCCTTCCGGACCTGGTCGCTAATAATAGGTCGTTCTATGCTTTTGAATAGAAAGGAATTGCTAATGAGCTCCATAGGTCCTAGGTTAAGCCTGACGACGCTCTAGAGCCAATAGAAAAGATCTTGAAAAAAGAAAAGAAAAGGAAAGAAAAGATTTTGAGCTCAAGTAAGATGGAAAGGCTGGAACACTAATTGAGAATTTCCCAGTTTTTCAATCCCATTTCCCCAAGCATGACCGATTTTTACCTAATGAACATTATAATCTAGGAACGATCGCCCAGAAGCGGAAACCAAACCCGCCCGAACAGGTTTAAAAGGTCAGCGGAGACCAGTGCGGATTGTCGATTGATATCTGATAAGGGTTTTCTCCAACAAGTATCTCCCGCATCCTTGTAGCAATATGTGAACAGGAGAATCTAATCCAATAAGGATTACAAATGAATAATCAAGTCCAAAAATATGAGTAAGGCTCTGTTGTGATGGTGTACTAGACGAAATTGGAAGAAAGAAGTGTGTAAAATTCAACGCCCCCAGGGCAAACCATACCCTCTCAGACCATATTAATAATATCACTTTTTATCTATTTGTTTTGTCATCTTTAATTACTTCAACTTTAGTACAGTGGTACTGAAATTGACAGAAAGGCTTTTCTAACAGGAAATTTTACCTAACACCTTTAACTATTCTTCAACTTTATTGGATCCGTCGATTGATATCTGATAAGGGTTTTCTTCAACGAGTATCTACCTGTTCTTATAACAGGTTGCGAACAAGGAAATTCGATCCACTAATGATTCCAAATAAATAATCATGTTCCAAAATATGGAAAAGGCTCTGTTGTGATGGTGTACTAGACGAAATTGGAAGAAAGAAGTGTGTAAAGTTCAATGCCCCCAGGGCAAACCATAACTTCGACGGCTATACCATCTTATACCATATTAATATTATTATTTTTTATCTATTTGTTTTGTCACCTTTAATTGTTCTTTAACTTTAGTACAAGGCTACTGGAATTGACAGAAAAGGGCTTTCTAAACAACAAATTTTACCTGATACCTTCAATTATTCTTCAACTTTATTGAATCTGTCGATTGATATCTGATAAGGGTTTTTTTCAACGAATATCTCGCGCGTCCTAATAACAATTTGTGAACAGGAGTATTTAGTCCAACAAGGATTCCAAATAAAAAATCATGTTCAAAAATATGAATAAGGCTCTGTTCTGATGGTGTACTAGAAGAAAGTGGATGAAAAATGTGCTTTAAACGTCAATGCCCTCAGGGCAAACCATAACTTCGACGCCTATACCCTCATGTACCAAATGGAGAGACAAAACGGAACATTTCCAGTTCGAACGCTGCAACGACCATGGAGGAGAAAGGCTATGGAAAAGCAAATTTCATGAACGTCGCGCCGATATTTCCCAGTGGAATTCGGCCAGCGATATGAGGACGACATGGAAAAAGTTCAACTTTGTTGGTGTCGAAGACAAAGCGGTCTGTGGCAAGCATAACTCGTCGACAAGTCATAACCGAAGAAAATGAAAGTCAATGAGAAAAATAAATTGCTTCCTTAACTTCCAGGAAGCCGCTGAAATGTGACTACGGTACGCCGGAAAGGTCACCTAAAGAACATTCTTCGGAATTTCTTTCTAAGAATCAAACAACTAAATTTGGAATCGAAATGGAATCTCTGAGGAAAATAGGTAGGGTTCCTGCCTAATTTACTTACGTGGGCCTTGTAGATATCATCGACATCGCATTTGGTAGATTTTAATAACTAAACGCTAATTTTATAAATAAATAAATGTCATTGCTCAGCTATGAGGTGATACTTTCACCAACACGATCAGGGGATCGATCCGCGCCCACGTTAACCAAGCCTTCCATCCTTCCAGAGCCCAGATTCATGAACGGACGAGCGGTCTCCGAAACCGCGACGCAGCCAGATTCAGACGCAGAGTCGATGAGAGATTGCGTTTAACACTTAACGTTTAAAATTGGAGACTTAGGATAAGCAGATAAAGGTGCACGCCGTTCACAGGGTATATCTCGGGGTATATCGGGGTTTGCCAATGATGAATGTGGGCCCAGGTTCGGGTGCAATTGTACCGGGCTTGTCTGGGAAGATGAAGACACTAACTGTTACGGTAGCTAGCCCCTTTACGACTCTGAATGGAAAACGAGTGCACGGCGCGCTCTCAGGGAGTTATCAACACCAACCGCTTTCCCTTCCCTCTTGAAAAAAAAAGAGTCAAAAGTCGAGTTAAACGGCAAGAATAGTAAAAACCAGCTTTACCCAAATGTAACAAATTCTCTTTTCAAATAAATTTTAGCAGGGACTTTCTAGAAGTGGTCACAGAGTTTTGCTGCCACCTGGATGATTGGGTCTTTAAGATTTCTATCAATCTAAGATTAAGACCAAAGGAGAACACAAACCCCACAAGCGAATGAAGTGAATTATAGATAAATCCGAGCAGAACACTCCAGTGGTTTGTCCATAAAAGGGAAAACATCGGAAGTACACGAAAAATACATATTCAAGAAGATTTCAATGATTGAATAGAAGCCGCTGGACGACAAAGACCCATTCAAACAGCCCCTTGAAATGCTTAATTGGACTGCTGCTCACAAGGGCATTCGAAACGGCAAAACGCTCGCCGATGGCCGTCCTTGAACATCACAAGAAACCGCTCTCATCCAAAGGAAAAACTTTCTCAAGCGATGTGAGGTCTTTGAATAGTGATTATGCAAGGAGGATTATAGGAAAAACAAAGAGCTGCAAAGTTCTAGTCGTCGGCACAGCATAGAAGGATGCTTAAGAATGTCGGAGGAATGAAGTGAGCAAGAGCAAAAAAAATTGATAGATCAATTGAAATATGTATACGCCCAATTATCATATCACAACCAAGCGTATCATATCATGAAAACGCACATCCTTGAAGCGGTCTTATCATATCATGCTCGAGCCATAATCAATTTGTTATCAAGCTGTTAAACAAAATCAACGACTTATCTAAGCTAGAAAACAGCTTCATACGATAACCTCTGAGACATCTCTCTTTTGGGAAAACTCATTCTTGCGAGAAAGGAACGGCTTTTTTCTTCCTTATCTGGCAGATCAAACAAGATATCAGGGAGAAATACATATATCGTAATACGATATGTTTACTGTCTCAGAAGTGACTCATAGCAGCGACATCACCTGATTAAAGTAGGGCAAGCATATAACCCATGCACTATCAACCAGGTGTAAAATCCGAGGCCTCGGTCGAGTATATGGCGCAATCCTCACCAAACACATACCGGAAAACCTTCTTTTTTCGTAGCTTTCGTGCGACTGTGATTTGTGTCGATTGGTTCACCATCGCCAAAGTTATGGCATTTCAAATAAAGGGTGCATTTTTGGGACATCCTGTAGAAAAGTGAATTAGATAGAGAGAAAGAAATGCTCAGAAATGAAAATTCGAAAAGTAACGGTACCATATAATTAAATAAATAAATAAATAAATATTAATAACATAATAAATAAATACCATAAATAGCACTGGCAGGACTGAGTTTAGAAGAATCTCGGCATTGCTTACAATACTAAATAATGTAATTATACTAAACACTGAATACAAATTTCTATAGAAACATACAGGTACAGCCCTGATTAGGAGCTATTTTAATCTGTCTGTCAGTGAATTTCTGCTGATGTTGGATACAAAAGTCGATAACTTTCCCAAAAGATTCCGCTGCTGGTCATTAGAGGATGATCTCCCTTAATCTCAAAATTTTCAAGGAAAAATTTGAGTCTAATGGAATATTTCTAGCGAAACAGTTAGTGGTAGTTTCACAGGAGGTTCTTCGGTATGAATATACCTGCCGCTCAGCAAAAGCAGAGTTATCTCCAATTAAAAACCTCATTTTTAAAGGAGGGGCTAAATACAGGGTGTCCCAAGAAGATGTACACTGTTTGAAAAGTCATGACTTTACCGAAAATAAAGATATTGAAACATGCTAAGTTTTGGAATAAAGCGAATAAAAGTGGAAACTTTCGAAGAAGAAATGTCCTTTTTATGAAATTATTACAGGAACATAAGGTGCACACAATCAATCGAGTGTAAGATGTAAGATGGGATTTCAAACGGGTGCATGGCGCAATCTTCACCATTCGAACGCTGCAGAATTTCTATTTTCCTTCGCTTTCAAACAAAACTTAGCATGTTTCAATATCCTTAATTTCAGAAAAATTATGGCTTTTCAAACAGTGTGTACATCTTTTTGGGACACCTGTATGATCTACTCCATGTTGACCGCCCTCTTATCGATAGAGCTTATCGATAGCCGCTCTTCCCCCCCCCCCACTTCATCCCTTTCACCCAGTATCCCGGCCTGCCTGCCAGATACTCCAGCAGTTTCCATCTTCCCAACCTATTCTACTGCGCTTGGGTAAGTTTAGCTCTTGGTTTCAAAATCATAAATATTATTGTCGATTCCAATTGAAACCCTGATTTTTGAAAGGTGGGATCCAAATCACCATATCAGATCTCCCCCATGTTGACTGCCGTCTATCGATAGCGGTTATCGATAACCCCACCCCCTAGCTCCTCCACCCTGTGGACCATCCAATCTTCCGAATCTTCTAGCATCTTCTACCTCGTCCGCGTTTAGCCACTTGTTCCACGGCAATTGCGGAGTAAGTTTTCATATTCAGTTTCACCCTGCTTTTCTGTTTCTGTAGGGTTAACTACACTGCAGCTCTTCCTCCAAATTCTCTTTTGAATTTTAATAAGTTTTCCGCTCTCTTCGATCTTTTCCCATAATATGATCGTGGACACCCGGTTCGATCTAAAACAATAAGTATAACCTTTTAAAAATACCACCTGTTGGAACTGAGCTACGAGAAGAAAAAGTTAGGGAAAATATCGTGCCGATGCCGAGACATTCTCAGTTTAGCAGCAGTTCAACAGTGCAGACATTCAAAGGAAATGTCGAATAAAGAAAGGATGAACTACAGCAGAACGGTTGGTGAAGGGTAAAGCGACGGGTAACCTGTAAATAACTGGCTAGTTAATTGACCGGTAATCAACCCATTGCCATTAGAAGGCTGACTCGGTAGCATAGAAAAGTGTAAAAGCAATCTGAGCTGCACTGGGTTTTTCAAGTTTTCCGGATCACGTCGTTAAAATGCTTCCAATTAGGGTGCAGCTCAGTTAGTGGAACTGGGATCGGATGCCGAGGGGCATTAGGAAGCTGAGCCTTTCTAAACTGAATCCGTTTATTTATTTATTTATTTATCTTTACATCCTTAAAAATGGATGTGCTATTGAATAAGAAAATGTGTTAATTAGACAACGTTATATAAATGATATGATCACTGAGAAATCATCATCTAAAGCTAAACATATGGTGCTAAAGTTTATCGACACTTCGGTCACTGATTACTTCCCAATTATTACTAATCATTTACCTCACCATAATTTACCATCACATTGTATTTATCCTTACAATTAGGTAGCTGGAAGGTTCCTACTACAGCGGCTATTTCCTCATTTCTTTCTTCTCTATATTATCTTGAACTATATTTATTTATTTATTTATTTATTTATTTATTTACTTACCAGCCAAAGCGCGGCATCGCCGCTCTTTGGCTGGTAAGTAAATAAATAAATAGAGGCCCTCGAGCCACTAAACCTTTTAGTTCTCTTTTGGAGTGCTTAATTTGGAGTATCCTTTTCAAGCAATGGCCTCCTTCCCCTGGCACAAAAAATCGCAGAGACGATTCACCGCCAATTCCAACCAAAGCCCAGCCAAAGCGCGTCTTCGCCGACCAAGCCAGTTAGATATTCTCGTTTCAGATGAGTAATATACAGGGTGCGTCAAAAGTCTTTGGACTCGCTGTTTGAGGATCATTATATATGGAGGACGCCCTGCAACCATCCAAACCTTTATGCGTAACTATTATACTAGTCTTGCCCTACAATGTAGTAAATTTTCCTTGCTGATCGTTGGCCTGTTTGAAATGTCTGGAGTAAAAGGTTTGCGCACTGCTATGGCGAAAATGCACAAGTAGAGAGTGTCAGGCGCGGACATTGCCAGAACTGTACGTATCCCAAAGTACACGGTGTACGACCACTTGGTCTATATTAAAGAGCAAGGCCTGCTCAACACCACACGGGGACATTGAGTCGCTCAAACGAGCTTTGCAGAAAGCCTGGAAAGAAAGTGATGAAGAAGTCCTGCGCGCCGCTGTAGATGGGTTCCCTAAGAGACTTAAGGCCTGTGTTCGTGCTAAATGAGGCCGCTTCGAAGTCTAGCTATGTTTTAATGTGTACAATGTCTAAAGTAATAAACGTTATAAATTTCGTTCCATTTGCTTCAAAATAGCCGTTAAGTCGACCAATTATCTGACGATGAGTCCAAAGACTTTTGACGCACCCTGTAGGTAATCGGCCGGAGTGGAGTAGGTGCGGTGGCTGTGTAAGTTAAAGTCTAGGAAATAAGTCAATGTTCAGTCAGCAGAATGTGCTTTATCACTGTCTTGAGCGGTTTTACTGTAGTTGTATATTCACAGCAGGACAATGAAACAGTTTTGGCTGAGGAGAAGAGCATTGGTGCTGTTTATCACTGCTTTCAGCGGTTTATCACAGTTGGTGACTCCATTTCACTGATTGCGACTCGATCTCGTGAACCCCATATTGCAGACACCATTGCTTGGTTAGGGGTGCAGTGCAATTGTGCCAGGGAGCATTGTTTCTGATGAGTGTGAAAAATGCGTGTGAACAGTAGAGAGCGCGGCCTCGGCGGAGAGCTAAAGTCAGAATAAACAGTAGTGAGCGCGGCTTTTGAGGAGGGCCAGAGTGAAAAGCATGCAATAGCGTGTATCGGAAAGAGTGCCCGCAAGGGCTTACTCGATTATTATATACGGAACGGATTTAAGACGTTGACTGGTGCTAGACGTGAAATACAACGGAAAATTATTAAAAGTAGTAGCTAAAAGCATCAACAAGTACTGTAGTTGTCAAACGGGCGTAAACTAACAAATTTCTCTTGAAAAAAAATCAAATGTTTGGGCAAACGCAGAGATAGCTATTTCGAGTACAATTCCACAACGGAGATTCGGAGGAGATGGAGTGTTTGCAAAATTTAAGCAAGAATTAATTTTAATTATTTACTTATTTATTTATTTATTCTTAATCATAGATGTGCTACTGAATAAGAAGAACGTGCTAGTTAGACAAAAATGCTGTTCAGGTACAAAAAACAACAAGTTATCTGGGAAAGTGGTATCAGTCACAATAAAAAAGAGAAGCTCTATCACTGATAATATCTTCTCCTAGTTACTCCTATGTTATAAATTTGGAGAATGCCATAACGCAGTATAGAAGAAAAAAGAACAGCAGGAAGTTGAAGAAACATGAGCTGGGAATGGTTTGCCGGAAGGATTGTAGCACGTATTAGTCTCAATTGAAAGCATTACCGAGCAGGCTCCGTTTCTCAGGTGCTTCTTTAAACTGGTACGTACCTAATGAGTTTGTACCATGCAAGCGTTACCGGCAAGCACATAGAATAGCACGATGTTTGCGCAACTTTTAGATGAGATGGGTCAGAGAACTGAAGCGACGATGTGAAGAGTATCGGTCGGCGATTAGTAGTAGCAAACGTGCGCAGCATGTCGAATAGGCTCCGGAGGGGGATGGGACGTCTCGGCGAGACATTTAAATAGCCGGCTCGTCGGGCTGGCCAAAGCCGGCCGGCTTGAAGCTCGGTCGGCTCAGCGGCCAAAGGCAATACACGAATTTATGTCGCTGAAAGAGACCGATGAAAAACGGCCTGACGATGACGTGCCGCTGGGCGCAAGCGAGGTGCCCTAGCGGACCCTTACAAAGTGAGCTGAGAGCCGTAACCCCTTAGTAGAATTTTGCCGATGGCAACGAAATGCCACAAATGCAGTTGGGGGCGAATCAAAAGCGAGTCACTCGTCGTATCGACTTGCTGCTGAAGAATTTTTCCGCGTGTTTATAGCGAAATGCGCGGCGGAGATTCGCCCAGATGCATTACAGCACCCCATCGTCAGCTGCACCACATCATCAGCTGGAACCGCTACCCTTGAAGAGCTGACCGGCAAAGTCCCCCGGGGCTTCCACCCTCCTCATAGAGACCGATTGAGGTCCAGAGCGGCTGCACTATTCTCTTCAGTGCTTCCACTCGTCGCGTTTTAATACGGTTTAGAAAAACCTCCACAAAGAACACCTACATCAAGACGAGTGGTGTTGCACCTATGGATCTTAGCCTTCTGTCAATCGACAGTCCTCGTGAAGAGAGTAAGCATCCGAGCGAGCTGACTGATGAACCGACTGTTGCTGTCCAGGTTGAACAAGCTGCTTTGAAAAAAAAAGAAAAAAGATCATTGGGCCGGTTCCGGAAAAAAAGATCGCTGGGCCGGACACCAGCTTCAACGGAACGACGATAGATGGAGCCTCCGTGTCACAGGAAGCCTCCCAAGAGACCATAAGACGCCACTGGGACGACCGCCAACAAGATGGGCAGACTCATTTTCAAAGCCTTTTAGAGAACGGAGCCTCTTTCACTGGATGCAAGTTGTCAGAGATCGAGCGGTCTGGAAGAGTTGTATAATATTTTCCAATGAGGAGATCGCCAGCTGAAGAAAGGACCATCGAAGTATCAAAGTAAGGAAGGGTGTGCCACGGGTCAGCTCATACCCGCCCATGGTTGGAATGGTCAGCAGTCACCACGCCATACATAACTACACCAGTTCTGTGCGTAGCCGGTGTACCGTATAGTCGGGTCTATCTTGTTTGTTCATAATATAGATTATACCAGCCATTCAACGGTCTGCCGGCCGACAAACGGCTGCTAAATACATAATAAATATTAGGTTGTTGCAAAAGTAATTTCCGAAAAGGACGTCTATCTTCAAACTATCATATCTCGGCTTAAGCACAACTTAATTCATTGAAATAAAAACCATTCGATTCTACACATCTTTCCCAATGACTCGTCAACGAGTGTATGCCTCTATGATAGAAACTAACATCACAAGAATTAAAAAAACTGACGGAGCTCTGATTCGAAAAGGTCAAGATTATCAAATTGCTGCTGCCGCGGGTGCGCGTCTAAAGCCCGGAAAAAAGATAATCAGTAGGGGAGAGGTCTGGTGAATAAGGAGGATGAGGGAGAACCTTGATGCCCAACTCCTTCAAATTTTTGCCGGGTGACTTTCGAAGAATGAGACCGAGCGTTGTCTTGGAGTAGGACGGGCCCCTTTCTATTCACGACTGCCGGCGCATTTTTCGCAGCTTTTCCAACATTAGTAGCAAATCACAACAGTGCGTTTTTGCTGTAATTGTCTGACCAGGTTGGAGGTTGCTGTAATGGATCAAACCCTTGCTACACCACCAAACAGTTAGCATAGCTCTCTTAGGGTGGAGATCCGGCTTTGGAAAGCTTGTTGGTGGGCAATCCTTATCCACCCAGACATATCTCCTCTTCCTGTTATCGCACATGACCCACTTCTCATCCACAGTTATTAAACGGTCCAAGAACCGATCGTTTTCCAGACGGACGAGAAGGTTGGAGCAGCTGTTGAATCGGGTGAGGCGCTGCTGGTCGGTCAGTTTGTGGGGTATCCACTTCTGCTTTTTCCTCACCATGCCGATCGAGCCCAGATGTCTTGCTACCGTGGCAGAGTGGACACCCATATCTGTCGCTCGCTGCCGGACAGTTGTGTCCGGCTTTGAAGCTACGCCTACTCTCAAAACCCATCGTCAAGCGACGTCCTCCAACCAGGCTTGGTGTTGTGTTCGATGTGAAAATTTTCGGAGGTAGACTTTCCGAACCAAAGCCTTACTGTGCGTTCGGTAGGCGATTCCATCCCGAGTGCAGTGCCAATATTGCGAGCTGCCTCGGCTGCAGAATGTCCAAGCTTGAACTCATACAGCATACGCACTCGAAAGTTGCGTCTGTTCGTCGTTTATTCGGACCCCTATAATAATGCCCACGATGAAGATAGGTGAGCTTTGAAGAGATTTTCTGAAAGAGGAGAAAGAAACCTACTTCATAGTAGATACAGTTCTATTGGAGCTGGTAAATCCCCACGAAAATTAGTTGTCTATCTCAACATACCCCGAAACGGAAAATACTTTTGCAACAACCTAATAAAAACAAAGACTAACCACTAATAGACTGAAATGGAGATTTGAAATAAAAGAAAAAAGTTGTGAAATAAAACGATGATCAAATAGCAAAAGACGGCGAGCTGAACTGATGAAATGCGTCCCTGGGAGTACTGTGACGGGCAATCGCGGCGGGACCCATATGAGCCACACGTTACGAACATCGCGGCCTCGCTTATTATGTAGTAGGATAAGAACTCCTATCTTCCAATCATGACATGGATGTCCCGTGGAGAAGCGGTTAGAACTCGAGGCTCTGAATCCTGCGTAGGGAGTTCAAATCTCCCCGGAACCTCCACGTCATGCTTGGACGATAGGAGTTTATTTATTAAAACATGCGATATAATCACATGTAAGGCGATCAATGTGACAGTATTACCATCGCAACCAAGGGCAAAACATCCTAAAAGTTCAGTCAGAGATAAAAAATGAATAATACGGAATCACTAGTTAATGATAAAACAGTTCAAACTACAAAATGCAGTAAGCGGCAGCGTAAGGTCATGCTAGCTCCGCCGCACAGGAAAGCAAGGTCAAATGAGAATAGCAAAACACATGAAAGAGAACTAGTTATTCCCTGATATTTGCCTAAAATCCGTTTGAAAGCTCCTAATTTAGCGCGAGTAGGAAAGCGTTTGCCAAACTTCTCATATTTATTTATTGAACTTTTAGAAAAATCAGTTTCCGTTCCGTTTAGCTCCTTTGAAGAACTTTGCTACCCTGGCTCTTTTGGCTAATTCGCTGAATCCTTTGTGTTTGTCTTTCCCGATTCTCACGAGTTTTAGTTCAAGTTTTAGTTTACGTTTTTATACCATGTTGTTGAATTTTGTGGTTCTTTTCCTTTTCTTAGGCTGAGTTTTGTTTTCATTTTCGCTACGGTGCGATACGGCTTGTTAAATAAATAAAATAAATAAAGAATTCAGCCCCAGCTCTGCAAATGAAGTAGTTGGAACGAGCCGATGCCCTCGCTCGAGGAATCCGCGGTTTGGTGGCGTTTCCTCCTGTAATGGAATCACATGTCACGAATAACCGACATCCACTCGGATGTATAAGACCGTGAAGTATTTTCTAAACCATGAGATCATGAGGAGGTCTTATATGATCTTTATTACGAACAAACAAGATAGACCCGTCTATACGGTACACCAGCTTTGCACAGAACTGATGTAGTTATGGGCGTGGCAACTGCTGGCCATTCCAAATGCGGGCGGATATGAGCTGACCCGTGACAGTTGAAAGGTAAGTTTCCCGCCACTCAGTTTGACCGACCACCAAACTAAGAAAAGATTTCGAGATTTTCTCCATTTATTTCTCTCTATTTATTAGAAATGCACCTCGACGAGTGGGAGCAACTTGACAGGTGCTTAGGGTAAGTTTTTCCATCGAAACTCCGGGAATTCTGTAGAAGAATGGGCCGAAATTCAACTGCATAGTCTAATATGATGTTCAATGGAGTAAAGGTGAGAGGCAAAGAATGGCAGAAGTGGCCGAAAATTTCACCTACGCCTTAAAAGTACCCATGATTAACTACAGTACCGGACATATCTGTTGATCACTTTTCGAAAAAAAAAACGGTTTGGAACGTTCCAAAGCGGCATTTTTCAATAACTTCGCTGAAACTCAATTATTTGTAAAAATGTACACATATTTGAACTCATCGGCTCGAGCTCTATCGTGTGGTATTCAAAGATCGGTACAACCGCAAACCCATAAGAAACTTTAAACTTTCCATCAATTCGGGTTCGGGTAGATTGGGACCCGACCAGACGAGATTTGATGGGATAATATTTCAAAAAATTCAGGTGTGGATACTTTATATACCAAACGATAGAGCTCGGGCAGCTGCACTTCACAATGTGCCTCCTTTCACGAATAGTTGACATTTGATGGAGTTATTCAAAAAAGACGCTCTGGAACGCTCCTAAGCGACTTTTCCGGGATGTGATCAAAAGACATGACTGAAAGCCACTATTGCTAAGGAAAATTCACAAAGATGAAATGGAGGAAAGTTCACCAGATTCATAGAAACAGAGATTTCCGATGAAACCGCTAGAGATGAGATGCTATGTAGGCCCTTTGAATGAGAACCGCCTAGGGAACGGATGAAGCTGAAAGTCAGACAATTTAAAGGACGTCGTCAACGGGCAGGAAATGAGCGTCGCTAAAGAGATGTGCGGCGGTGAACGACGAGGCGTGTGAGAATGTTCAGCTTCTTCTAACTGACGACGACGTCGAAATTCATCGACGGCGCATTTTCGCGGAATTAACGATCCGACGCCGACGCTCGACTTTGCAATTTAGGCCCACGATAAACAACACATCGTATTTTCGTGGCCGGCTAGGAAAATCGCCCCCGGTTTGCTGAAGATGAACTTGTTTTTATTGATGAATATCGTTACAGGAGTCCGGTTGAATGCGCCATGCTTTGAACTTTCAAATGTCTGGAGAGGTGCGCTCAAATGCCTTTGGTAGCAGTCCAGGTGGGCCTATTCGTCCAAAACTTTCACTTTAAACATTGGCCTCGCTGACCGCGACTGTGCTCTTTAGTGTCGTCCATTCAGTCAGACACCGTTATCATGGTTTGGTGAAACAAACGTGTCTGGCCCCACGATGTCTGATACTGAATGGACGAGTTACGCTTTCATAAAATTTATCATTTTATTATTCATAACAAAGATTCGTGAACGATCTCTCAGAATGAATTTCCGTCTTAGGATTTTATAACGTTGAAGGTGGCGGAATGGCGTGCGATTAATTGAGCTCATTCATCTCGGCTGCGATGCATAAATGCAGTGCACCTAGTGTTTTCATTGTAAAAATTTATTTTTTACCAAAAGGGTGAAGGTAAAGCTAAAGGTATCGGCGTTAATCAGTCCCCGAAGCGCGCGCCACGCATTCGCGTTCCATTCAGAATCGTAGAGGCATGGTGAATGCGCAATTGGCCTATACAATGACTTGCGGGGCTAGGCGCTAAACAACTCAGTGTCTTTACGTTCCCAGACAAGTTCTTTACAAATGTACCCAACTCCATAGGGATAGAAGGTTTGGTTGGCCCGGACCGGAATCGATCGCTCGACCGTGAAGATGTCAGTAGCGCCTCTTACCACCATACCGCGCGGGACCTGAGGGGGATGGTGTGGATTTATATTATTCGTTGAACGGATCTGCATTGAGCTCGTAGAGTGTTTACCTTGATCCCACAAACAAACAAATATTAACACCTATGACGTAAATATTTGTGCGAGAAATTCACTGAAACGCGGTCACTCAGGAAATTATATGAAATCAAACTTACGCTCTGGTGTTTTTTCATCCGAATTTCACAATTCCAAAATTTCAGATTTTTTCCCGTAGAAAAGAAGAGAAGAAAAGAGAATGCAATTTTTTAGAGCCTTTTGCAAAATTCTGAGCTGCTCACATGGGTGACGGGGCTGCGAAAAAAGAAAGCGATCGGGTCCACAAGTCCCAGAGGTCATTTTTCTTTTCGGGATGGTTTTTGTTGTTTTTCTTTGAAGAACGCGAGCATGAAAAATGTATGCGTGACGTGATAGGGAATGCAATGACCATTAAAGAGATAAACAAATGAGGAAATGGTCCAAGGGAGGAAGAAAGAGATGGAGAGGGAGGGGTGGGGTGTCTGGGGGCGGGTCTCTCGAGGAATGTGTCGGTGTGTGTCGTCGGTGTCGCCCCACAGAACAAGTGTTGCCCTGAGGGTGGAGGGTAGCAGCCAGGCCGGGCCAGTGTCAGTTGATGTCGAAATCGGCTGTGTTTCGGGGCCGATCGGGGCCGGGCGGCTCTCGCTTTCCCTCATCTGACATGCCATTGATCAACGCCAGAATTTAAACACCACCACTTTGCTCCGCCCCATATTGTTGTTCATCCTCATTATCGCATAATCGCGATCGCGCCACGCACATGCTACACCATGTTTTTGTCGGAGTTCCACTAGAAAAACTCACGGATACACCGCTGAACCCGACCTATGCACCAGGGGTGTAATTTAAAAAAAAGGAAGACGGGACGGAAATGACCAAAAATGGCCGGAAATCGGAATGCGGAACACGGAAACGGAAACAGTGCGAAAATCATTAAATTATTGGAATTTAGCCAAAACTGCACCACAAGCCGTTTTCATTTATGTTTCTAAACCCGTAGAATGTCGTAGAACTACACCAATTTTTGTCGAAATTCCACTAGAAAAACGCAAACACCGCTGGACTCAACCTATGCACCCTTGCCATTGTTTACATTTGACCTTTCCTTTCGTACAGACCTCTAATACGTTAAGGGCCCGCGTGGTACAGCGGCAAGACGCGCTACAGACAGCCGCGCGGTGTAGTGATCAGTCCCCGTCCGGGCTAACCGAGCTTCCCATCCCTTCTGGGCTCGGGTAATTTGGTACCAGACTTGTCTGGGAACGTAACCCACTGACTTGGTATAGCGGCTGGCCCCGCAAGTCATTGTGTAGGCCAAATCACCATGCCTCTATGATTCTGAATGGAACACGAATGCGCGGCGCATTCTTAGGATACTGATCATCGCCGACACCTTTACCTTTGACCTTTTTTATCACATCTTGAATAGATGAATATAGTAATACCAACTCTTACTCAGTTGTATATAATATTTGTTATTCGTGTTGGAACTTATTTTTCCATCGCAGCAGTAAACGTTCATTAGACATTTTTATTTCATTTTTTTTATTCTACTACCCTTTTGACAGTATTTTTTGTTTTATTTATTTTTATTTTACATTATTCTATTTTTAACAAATCATTTTCAAGCATGTAATGGTGAATTCTGCTGCACTGCGATTTACAGCATATTATGTTAGTTTGTTCAACTTATGTATTCCCATGTGGGTCCATGTCTAGTGCTTCAATAAACAAATAAATAAATAAATAAATAAATAAGTAAATAAATAAATAAATAAATAAATAGATAAGTGAGCAAGTAAACAGTTCGTTTTTTCAGTAGTTTAAATAACTGCTGTAGTGCGACAAATTACCCTACCTCGAGAAACGTGGTTAACTTCGCAGCCCTCCGTCGTGGTTACCATGGAAAATCCGGCCTTCATGTCGTCTGGACCCAAAACTACTGCCAAATTGATAATTTTGTAGGTGTAGCACACCTGAAATATGCTGAATGATTCTGATAGTACTTGAAATAGGCGATGCTATCACTTCTAGCAATTACCCATGGTTCCCACAGGCATACGCCATGTTACGGTAACAGCGGGGCCTAGTGAGGCCGGGCGACTTGTCCTACCTTTCTCATCAATTCTATTGCCCTACCTATGATTAAAAACCATAGGAAATAGCATATAGAAGTGAAATTCTAAATTTATTGCCGCTTTTTGCGGGTTACCATTATGTATACTAGAATATGATGTTGTAATGGTGGTACTAGGTACATCGCAAAAATCGCATCTCGGGCGGGATTCGAACTCGCGTCTCGCGCCTGTATTGGCCTAGTGCGCTAACCACTACGCCACTGAGACGAGAACGTACAGTAAATTGTTTTACGTGCACTCACCGAGAATGGTATCGCATCTTTGAAGTCGATCGGCTCGAAAAATCGCGGAAACGCAAACGTATTCTCGTAGTTTCGTAGATTCGATGGGAAATCGTTCTTAAAGAGGGAAAAATCAAAAAATAAATAAATTAAGAACTAAATTAATTTGTTCGAAGTCTTTGAATGTTATTTTAGAGTACGGTCGTGAAGGAAATTTCGTTTCAGGGGATCGCTCGGTGTGACTACGTCCACGGCAATGTTATGTCCAACGCTTTTTGAACCATCCCAAGTCAGAGTAGGTGTCATATTTCATGATAAGATATATGATATGATAAACATATCACTGGATAAACGTTCTTGCAGAGCTTCTTCGGAGCTGCGAACGAGTCATAGTGATATGCTAAAACTATTTCGTTATAAATTTGTCATGTATTTACAAGAGAATGGCGGCGGAGACCATTGTTCTCTTCTTCTACCGCTTAGTGGTTTTCCTCTCCCTCTTGAAGTACCTGAAAATTTCCCGAATCTCTCAAAAATTCCGAGGTAGCAAGGCCCTTCAATTTTGTCTCCTGACGGAATTGAGACGACAAAGCAGGCAAAAGAGTTTCCAAAAAATGCAGGTCCCAAAAATCAGTTGGTAAGCTGCTAGCTTCCCTGGCGTAGCCTACAAAAATACACCTACTGTCAAGGACAATAGCTTCCCAAAGAAAGCTAGATGCCCTTATTTCACTTACAAACAACACAAATTTGAAAAAATACACCGGTGCAAATAATAGCAAAATTATCATAAAACAGAAGAAACATAAAGTACGTACTATATCAACAGGACTTTCAGAATCCTTCTCCAGCGGCTGCACTTCGCACTCGTTTGTGGGCTTCGTATGTTCCCTACTTGGACCGGTAAGCATCCACCTGCAAAGAGATTTGTCGTCTTAATCAAAAGGTAAAATACCATAAATCGCAATAATTAAAAAATAAAAAAATCAACAGAAATTGTAAGCCGCTAGCGGAGCATCAGTCAGTTAGCAGACCCCTAGAGGCACTCTGCCAGCTCATTAGCCCTATTACACTAACCCGCGAACCCTAAATGAGCTGAAAGCCTGGGTGGTCCTTGTCATTCGAGCTTGGCACCAATTTACCACACCTGGCCCAGATTCATGAACGGGCGAGCGGTCTCCGAAACCGCGGCGCAGCCAGAATCAGACGGCAGAGTCGATGAGAGATTGCGTTTAACATAGGAGACTTAGGATAAGCAGATAAAGGTGCGCGCCGTTCACAGGGTATATCTCGGGGTTTATCGGGGGTTTATCAATGATGAATGTGGGCCCTGGTAGGTATAGGAGACCCGTTTACCTCGTCTGGGCTCAATTGATCGGCGTTGCTGATGGGATTGCTAGGGGTAAGCTGATTGTTAATGATCAGATCAATGTGGATTGAAAAGGAACGGACAGTGGTTGGACTTTTTTCCAATTTATAGAGGCATCGTTAGGAGGTTAACGAGGATCGATCGCTCGACCGTGTGGATGGAAGTAGCACCCCTTACCACTGCACCACGCCCCTAGTCAAAGGTAGTAGTCAATTTGAAGGTTTGAGAAGTCTTGAAACAAACCCGAAACGTTGCGGATTTTCATCACCTCGGAACGTGCTCATACACGGAACGCCCTCGTTCGGATCTTGAAATGTACACTGCTGCTGAAAAAGTTCAGATGGTTTTCCTAAATCGATTGTTATCGATTACAACGATCGATCAACGTACCAATTTCTTGCGTCGTTTCTGACGATCGTTCGGTAAAAAATGACTGAGGGCCACGTAGGCCATGAGGAAAGAAAAATGTTGTGTCACACACTGACGCGGAATCGAGTGAAGCGAACGACAAGATGGAAAGATAGCCGAGCCGGGGTATGTGGGTCGTTGAAACTGATCCAAGCTGGAGATACACGCCGACAGAGTTCCATAGAAAGTGTTGTGAAAGTTGAAAGTGTTTTCACCTTTTCTGACCCATTTAGGGTCACCCAGTTCTTTGGTTTTTCTCTCAATTTCTGAAGGTAAAGGTAAAAGTAGAAGTGGAGTCCTTTAGGGATAGAGGCATAGTGACTGGTTATAAAATGTCTTGCGGTGGCCAGCTGTTATACCAAGCCAGTGTATTCACCTTTTCAGACACGTCTGGTAACGATTTACCCGATCCCTGAAGATGAAAGGTCTGGTTAACCCGAGCGGAGATCGATCGCTCGACCGTGCGCTGTCAGTAGCGCCTCTCACCAATGTACCACGAGCGTTCTGAAAGTGAAAGTTGTATTTCATCTACTCTCTTAACTCCTGTAAAAATCTTCCCACTGTCCCCATCATGAAATGTGGTAGCAGAAGCTTTGGCAACAGCTTTGGAAGTTAGAAAAAATTGAAAAATAAAAGTTGAAATTGCAAAAAGAAAAATTTGGAAACTAGTTTTCCTAATTTTGTCTTAATTTTTATTTTTTATGCTACATTTTTCTATTTCGGCGAGATTTGCTTTGAAAGTTAATGATTCCATAGATAATTAAAGAAAAAGACAAGATTGATCAGTGAAGCCGATCGTTATCATAAGAATTTGGTCCTTATCGCCCGAGTCATTATCACTGATATCGAAATCCTAACAAATCATATAGAAGTGAGCCCGATTTCTAGTTATTCCAATGCGCAGCACGGCTTCCACTCGTACTAAATCGAGTCACTACGGTGTGTTTGAGCTGAAATATTTACAAAATCTAAAATTTTCATTTTCAAATTAAAATTTTCAAAAAAAAATTTAAAAAATTCTTGTTCAGTTGGTCTTCGAACAACGGAGAACAGCCCACGACAACTGGCCACCGGTGAAATCTTCATGTTGGTGGCGTTATGCGGTTTTGCCACGTTCAGCCTGCAGGGAAACACTAATACAGTATGTTTATCACATAGTAATTCCATCGCTATACTTAGGTGAACGTAGTGAAGCGTTAAGTGGCGCCACTGACACCCACACGGTCGAGTGATCGATCCTCGTCCGGGACAACCGAGCCCTTCATCCCTCCGAGATCAGGTAAATTGGTACCAGACCTGTCTGGGAGGGTGATCACACTGACTTCAGCTAGTTGCTGGCCTCCGTAAGTCATTGTATAGGCCAAATGCGCCCTCACAATGCCTCTACGATTATGAATGGAAGACAATAGCATGGCGCGTCCTCTGGGTTCAAATTCACCCTTTGCCATTTGTTACCGAAACAGTTATGCGAGCTGTCTCAAACCGCAAATTCAACTGATACCTTCCAAGAAATACATAGTTTGATGGAATACCGCAAATATTTACTGTAAAATCTTTACTTTTTACCTGGGAAGGTTGCCGAGAACACACTCCGCTTCAATCTCTAGGTAAATTTTGTCATTTTGCCAGTGGCGATGAATGCGATCAAAAGACTTGTGGACTTCCCGATCCAATGAAAACTACTCTCTCTCCATTACAGTACATTTTCAACGTTGTTACCGTAATCCCCGGAGCCGCGTTCACGTTAAAATGTTTTATGCAGAACAAGGATCGCACTCTACTAACTGCGGTAAGCTCCTCGCCCTCTGTTAGGTGATTTCTGGGAAGCTTCTAGAAAAGCGAGAAGCTTTCAGGGTCTGATAGCAACTTATTGGATTTTCTGCCTGCTAGCTGTCTCTAACGAATATCTACTCGGCATCCAAGAATAGTAAGGGCTTCAAATTTTGAAGTATTAGAAGCTGCTTATAGAAATATAAATAAATAAATAAACAACTAAATAAATAAATAAAATGTCCTTTAGTTATATGAGCATTCGACTCCTCCTGCTTGGGGCGATCGGCGCTAAAGGATATTATCGTGCTGTCAAAAAACCTTCGTCTAGCCGTGCCAGCTCTCCTTGCAAGTCAGAGATTATCAGTGAGGTAAGCTGGAGTGGAAATAGGCGTGGCGCAGTGTTAATACGCGCTGCTGACAGTCGCACGGTCGAGGGATCAATCCCACCCGAGCTAACGAAGCCTTCCATTCCCCAAGGACCGGATAAGTTCGTACCATACTCGTCCGGGAAGGTTATGTCATTGACTTCGTATAGCGGCTGGCCCCCACAGGTCATTGTATAGGACAAATACGCATTCACCATGCCTCTACGATTCTGAATGGAACACGAATGCGCTGCGCATCCTTAGGGTACTGACCAGCGCCGATACCTTTACCTTTGACCTTATTTATCACGTTGTCATCGTAAATATATGAATATAATAACAACAATGATTAACTAGTTGTATATTTATTGTTCGGCCCGATTTCATTAGCACAGCACCAGGCCAAATACGCATTCACCATTCCTCTGCGATCCCTAATGAAAGACGAATGCACGGCGCGCCCTAAGGGGACTTACTGCTTTTCCTTTACTCGTGGTGGAGTTGGGCGTAACACCAGGGCCCAGATTCATGAACGAACAAGCGGTTTCCGAAACCCCGTCGGCGGTAAACTCGCTCGATACCGTCGAGGTCTCCTAAAGCCTACCTCATCGAGAGGTGTGATAGACCCGCGATAAAGCATGATTAAACCTCGGAGCGCGTTCACGAGTCTCGGTTTGCGTGCCATCCGGAGTAGATCTCGTGGTTTGTCGTGGGTTTACCAATGATGAATCTGGGCCCAGGAAGTAATTAAGAGAGAGGGCTTAATGAGGTTGACCTCCTAGGGTCGTCATAGGTGGGGCGACTCTGGGTAACCACTCTACCTAACTAGGGTATAAGAAGCACATTTTCAGTATTACTTCGAGGTTCATCCTTCTTGTTTATCTGTGAAGGAAGAAAGCCAGGCTTCCGGGGCTCTTTCCCCCACTCTGCTTGGCCAGCAAGCGATGGATCCTCGAGTCCGAGCGTCGTTGGAACGACTTCGAGACAAAGTGGAGACGGCCCTCAGAGCGGCTTCGATCCAGCCGACGAAATCGTCGTTGACTGGAGCGACGGATAACGTTCGCACATCTGGTAAGTTTTTGTTTTGTTCTACTTTATTTTACTTTATTTTATTTTATTTTATTCTATTTTATTTTGTTTCGTTTTACTTATCAAGCACTTGACGTGCGCCTTCAAATAACAAGAACGCGGAGCAATGAACAAGCGAGAAAGCAGACTAAAACAAAAACTAAAACAAGGACAAGAACCTAGAACACTGATATTAGGTTGGTGCAAAAGTTCTAGGACATTTGGGATACAAAACAGTTCATTTTATAATATCTGAACAACAGCAAGGAGTCATTTGAAGTAGGCACCCTGAATATCAATGGTCTTTTCGTCTCTATAACATTTTTGAGTGGAGCCAAAAATACCGGGAAAGTCCTTTGAAAATTCAAGAAGTCGCAAATGTCAGAGAACTTTTGCACCAACCTAATATCAGCAAACATGATGTTATCGTTACCTGTCCCCTATCACTGATCAGGATCCAGCCAACTGATGATTGCTAACTTGATCATATTTCACAGT
This sequence comes from Nippostrongylus brasiliensis, assembly GCA_030553155.1. NCBI lineage: Eukaryota > Metazoa > Nematoda > Chromadorea > Rhabditida > Heligmosomidae > Nippostrongylus > Nippostrongylus brasiliensis. The sequence continues at coordinate 5,044,546 of CP130736.1, read as the reverse complement.
TTTTTCATTGTTTTTTAGCATCGTTTTATTCAATTCTTTCCTCTTGCTCTGACCATTAATCTCATTTCCTTTCTAGTTGCCCGATTCACCTCTTCTGGTCGATCACATCCGAAAACGTATCGCGGTCAGCTTCGAACTGCAGTAATAGCAGAGGAAGGTGAAGATGATGAAATACAGGTAGCCAGTTAGTTATATCCACAAATAAATTATACTAAATTAAGAACCTAATAGAGAATTAATGCCTGAAAAATAGGCAAGAGACGAGAAGTTCCTGTGGTTTCAAAATCTGCTACCACGCAGAGGGTCCGTGGTTTTCTTGACCCTTCCTATTTTGGGCGGGCTTGCCTAATTAAGTGTCAGAGTGTAGCGTCCGTAAGGAAGAAGACTATCTGGGCTCAGATTCGTCATTGATAAACCCCCGATAAACCTCGAGCTATAACCCGAACGGCGCGCTAACCGAGATTCGTGAAAACGCGTAGGGGTTTATCAGGGGTCTATCATATAGTTGTGCTCGAATGAATATTCGAACGTTCGAATTCGAATAATTCTATTCGAAATCGAATATTCGAATTCGAACATTCGAAAAAACGCGATTTTCGAATGTATTCGAATTCGAATGCTCGAAAAATCGCGATTTTCGAATGTATTCGAATTCGAATGCTCGAAAAATCGCGATTTTCGAATGTATTCGAATTCGAATGCTCGAAAAAACGCGATTTTCGAATGTATTCGAGTTCGAATGCTCGAAACATTCGTGTTCGAATGCTCAAATTCGAATGCTCGAAACATTCGCATTCGAACGTTCGATTGCAGCGAAATCTGCGATCTATCGCAGATCTACAGCGAAATCTTCGATCTTAAGTGTTTGGGTTATTCAATCAGTTTATCCCAATGTGGGTGATCTTGTTCATGTTAGTCAAACAAAATTCGGACATCAAGCGAGGCGGGTAAGAGGGCCACGGACAGGCGGGTAACGGCACTTGCCATCAATAGGGTGTACCAACGTATAAACTTGTATTGGCGAAAATCTATGAAGGACGAACAACTTTGATGGCTTAAGATAAAGGACGCTTAATCCAGAACACGTCTAAGCTGGGCCTACGCTCCGAAAATTCTTCAAGCTACTCAGTACGGCAAAAAAGGAAGTTTGAGGTTGCAAATGCATTGGTGGTTCAATGAGGACGTAAAAAGTCTAACATACCGAAGTGTTCGTTGAGGCATAAAGAGCATCAAATCTCGGGTAGTTGTAGAAAACATGGAGAGGTGGAGGGATGAAGCAAATGGGCAACGTTAAATCCATAAAATCACGCGAAGGTAGCCGTTGACAAGGTCGAAAACAATCTGCGAAGGGGTATTTTACACTGCCTCCCAGTTCTAGCAGACATTCCACAAAGATAACATGGTATTGATCAGATCACGGCAAAATTGCATTTTGACTATTTTGTTTGTTCACAAGTTGTGGTATACTAAACTTTACTTCCGAAGTTCGGTAAACGCACTGCGATATGGTCATTTCGGGGCGAAATCGTGGCAAGCTTGCACAATTGATTGTGTCTTAAGTCTGAAAATTTGTGCAGGGTACATGGAGCAATCCATTCCATCTACTTGTCCGTAGGTTTCCATTTTCTAGTGCTTTTCCTTTCTAGTTGCTTTAAGCAGTGCTTACATTATTGGGACACCCTGTATTTGCTTTGATGAGATCTTCCCTCGCGAAACGCAAGTTCTGTCCGAATGGATATTCGAACATTCGAAATCGAATATTCGAATTCGAATGCTCGAAAAATCGCGATTTTCGAATGTATTCGAATTCGAACGCTCGAAAAATCGCGATTTTCGAATGTATTCGAATTCGAATGCTCGAAAAATCGCGATTTTCGAATGTACTCGAATTCGAATGCTCGAAAAATCGCGATTTTCGAATGACATTCGAATTCGAACGTTCGAAAATCGTCGATATTCGAATATATTCGATTATTCGAAATTTTTGGGAGAGCACAACTATAGTCTATCACCTCTCGATGAGGTAGGGTTCGGGAGACTTCGCGGTATCCAGTTTGTTTGTCGCATACAGGGTTCCGCAGGCCGCTCATCCGCTCATGAACCTGGGCCCTGGGTAAGAATTCGCTACCCGGAAAATCGTCAAATTGGGGTTTAGATACGACTAACCAAGGGACTTGTTGTTACGGTTTCTCGCTACTAAATGAGCAGTGAAAGTCTTCATAGGTCCGTTTCTGTTCGGCAGTCTATGAACTTATTTTCATCACATTTTATTGTTCTAGGGTAAAGGTAAAAGGTAAGGGTATCGGCGTTGATCAGTCCCTGAAATCGTCCTATACAACGACTTAAGGGGGCAGGCGTTTTACCAAATCAGTGTCTTTACCTTACCAGACAAGTCTGCTAACAATTTGTCCAACATCGGAGGGATGGAAGGCTTGGTTAGCCCGGGCGGGGACCGATCGCTCGAAGGTGCGGATGGCAGTGGCGCCACTTATCGCTGCACCACGCGCCGTACACGTTTGTATTTTATTTACAGTAAAAGTCTTCCATTTTAGGCCGCTGGAAGTATTTACGAAACAGCTGCATGCGTAACAGATCTCCCACCGACAGCTGTTCAGCCAAGCCACCGATGTGTTTCGAAGTCTTCGCAAAGTAGGATATTATTAAAGGTGAGTAATATTAACAATATTAATTGTTAAATATATCTAATACCATCCATTCAGCGGCCTGACGGCCGACAAACGGCTGCTAAATACACATTAAAAACAAGAATACATGAACTGAGATAAAGCCTTGGAATAAAACAAAAAAGTTTTAAAATAAAACGATGAACAAATAGCATGTAGCAAAAGACGGCGAGCTGAACTGATGATTTGCGTCCCGGGGAGTACGGTAACGGGCAATCGCGGCGGGACCCATATAAGCCACCCATGACAAACATCGCTTGGGTTTCGCTTATTATATAGTAGGATCTGATATTTGTCCCTAATTTCTCAGAAATAGCTGTAATATCTGTTCCAGGAACTCTCAGAGGATTATAGTTTGGGTGACGCAAGGAGCAGAAAAGCTATGGTAGCATACGGAGACATAATAACAAACCCGATGAGTGTGGTGAGTTCTTCAGAATATCCTTCTCTTCAAAAAAAATTCTAGAAAATATTTTAGAAATCTCGAAAAAATCTATACGATTGTGATCTGATTCCAGATGCGATTTTCATCAAAGGAAACCATGAAGAGACTCTGCGTGATCAATCTCGCCACAGAAGTGATTATGTGGACCCTGCGGGTAGGTTTACAAGGTTTTGATGAATTCCGCTGCAGTTGTCTTGTCCTGAATTAACCCAATGTTTCTCATCCTAGCCCAGATCCATCCATAGTTTTACCCACAGTCAGCACACCTGGGTAGAGAAACAAATACGCTACGAAAATTTTTTTCGGGCAGGCTGGGGAAGATTTTCAACGGGTTCCCAACTCAGAGTTAAGTTCTCAAGGCGTTACCCAAGTATCAGGTCCAAGATCAGTACACCTAGTAATGCTCGCCTACTCAACCCATAGGCCCTTGTTATACATTCGCTCGCGATGGGCGTCTGCGACTTACGAGCGGTGATCGCGTGCGCCGCTAACTCAGATGCTGCGGGCGCGACGCACGCACGCACGCGCCCGAAGCATACATAGCAATGCGCGACGTGATCGACCGACCCAAAGCGAAAGGGTCAATCGCAGTGCAATGCGCAGCGACGAGAGCGTGGAAGGTTCGCGAGCGTGTGCATAATAGCCCGTGAGCGTCACCACGCCAGCGTCACCATGATAACTCGTACAAACGTGTCTAGCCCCACGGTGTCTGATGCTGAATGGACGAGTTACGCTGGGGGGGGGGGGCGCGAACGTATTACAAGGGCCATAGACTCGTTCTATGTCTTCGTGTTCTCCTATACCCTGGTAGTTGAATTTTACCCTTTAGACAGACCTCAGAGGAAGTTTCGATGCGGCTCCGGCTCACGGTCTGCTCCGAACCGGTGAACAACAAGTGATTGTCATTTGCCTAGCGGCGGGCAGTGCGCCAAAGAAGGGAAAAGTTCGTTTTTTCTTCTTTTTTCATAATTTTTTCTTTTTTTTTCTGAAATATCTCCCTGGTAAACACTACTGTTCCAGATCGCGATCGACTATGCATTTGTTCATCCATTTCAACCAACTTTTGATAGGGCCATATATAATGCGGCCGAAAAGCGAAGACATATTCTCAGAGTGATATCGATTGAGTAGTCGTGATATCAGATTAGCTGTAGAGAATTTCATTATCGTTATCACCATACTATCACTATACCTTCTACTCTTTCCTACATTCTGCGTTCACTTTATACGTCTAAACTGTAAAAAAAGGAAAATTTCCGAAGTAAAGTCGGAAACGTGCTGAATCAGTTTGAAAGGTATCTACAAAAAACCAAATTCTTCCCCTGAGGAACTCAACACTTTTGGAGAAATGGAGTAAATGTAGCTACCTAAGAATTGGGGAATACCTGTGGGGTCCAATTGATCATACTTTGATCAGGAATCGATTTTTGTTATTTAGCAATCAGCACTTTTCTTGACAATGCTGGAGAGTCCAGGAAAATAGTTATCAACCCAATAGATATGAACATGTGTGTTTAATTTAAAGGTAAGTGTAAAGATAAAGGTGTCGGTTATCAGTCCTCTCAGGCTGCGCCGTGTTTTTGTCTTCAATTCGAAATCGTGGAGACATGATGAGTGCGGATATGCCCTACACAACGACCTGTGGGGCCGTTTTACCAATACCCAAATTCATGAACGTACGAGCGATCTCCTAAACCCCCGTCGGCGATAAACCCGCTTGATACCGCGAGGTCTCCCAAACCCTTCCTCAACGAGGGATGTGATATACCCGCGATAAACAACCCCGATGAAACCCTAGTGCGCGTTCACGGATCTCGGTTTGCACTGCGTTCGAATGTATTCCCGGGTTTATCGGGGTTTTACCAATGATGAATGTGGCTCCAAGTCAGTGTATTTACCTTCCTAGACAAGTCTGGTACCAATTTACCCAACCCCGTAGGGATGGGCTGTTTGGTTAGCCATGGCGGGGATCGATCGTTCGATCGTGCTGGTGTCAGTAGCGCCTCTTACCACTGGACCACGCACACCCTCTGTGTTTAGTTTACTCTTGCAAAACGTTTATTAAACAACGTAAATCTATTATTATTATTCCGTTATTATAGTTGCAAAACTATAATCAGCCGTTGTGCTCCTCGTTGATGGTGCCGTTTATTGATTGCGTATGATTGCTGATAGTATGGGTCCCTTTGGTAGGGTCTGAACTCCTATGGTGCAGATTTGGTGGAAGTTCTACGTGAAAGTCGTTGGGTGGGAGGTGATGACCATGACCAGTGCCGTTGTGTTGCTGATGTTCAGCTTCAGTCGTGTTGTGATGCTTTTGTGGATGATTTCCGGCGATTTTTCCATGAAAATTGCTCGAAATTGGACCTCCATGATGATGCGGAGACGTTTTGTTCAACTCGGCGACCAGCTTCTCGATTTCCTCGTATTGTTTCGTGTTCTGAAAATAGTTAATCCAGCAATCGGGAGCCGAAAGGTCATCGGAGGGTTAGAAGAAGCAAAACTTTTACAGGAAACATTTGCAACCTTATGGAGCATTAGTAAAGGAAGAAAAGTCTAAAAATATTCAAGTAGCAATTAAGATACGCAGCCCATCTAGGCAGTTATACGCAAGGACGATTAGAAACTTCTTGTGGTTTATCACAGGGCAGTTTCATTTATTTCATTTATTTATTTTCTCCAGTCCCTAGTGGACTAAATATTGAAATCCAGTGGTTTACAACCGACTGGGATAGAACGTTATTAACATAAAAACAAAAAAATATGGTTAGTAAAAAAACAGGGATAGCAACAATATACTTTCGGTTGGTATGTTTTCGCTCTCTTAACTGCCCAGTTGAGCGTCAGTCGCGCTGCGACGCGATTGTGACCCCATGAGAATTTCACCATCGAACAATTCCACCATTACAGCTGTAGTTAAGACGACCAAAGAAACCTGTACCAATGGGTGATTAACCTAGGTTAATTACCCTCTCTACTGTTCACCACAAACTGCCCTCTTGGTAGCTGATCAAAATAAGCCTTTCAATTATTGAACACCTATTTTTGAATGTCTCGAATATTCATTTCATCTGGAATTTTGAAGTTTACTCTTTTTTACTTCAACATTGAAACTGTTATGAACACCACTCACATTCTCCCTTTTCGCTCCTTCCAGTGCAGCTGCAATTATAGAAGACACCTGCATAGGTCGTATGAGTTTTGTGTACTGAAATAGAATTTTTTTACCTTTTCATCGATAGCAGTTCAATTAGCTACACGTTTCTCGCTTATGGAAAGCTGAACGAATTAATTCAACCCAGAAGAAAATGAAGGAAACTGTTTAAAGTAAGGAATCATGTTCTGTGATGGAAGATGATGGAGCGGTAGAATTGAAGGTTTTTTTGATTTCTATTCACTAATAAGTAAGCGAAACCACGATGACTGTTTGTCAACTTTAGGGTCCCGCCGCGATTGCCCGTTACCGTACTCCCAGTGACGTATTTCATCACTACCTCGCCGTCCTTTGCTGTATGGATTTCGCTCATCGTTTTATTTGTTATTATAAATGTTTTATACATGTTTCCTACTATTCATTAGTTCTTTTGGCGGCTTGCCGGCCGCTGAATGGCTGGTTTGTTACATGAGCGAAGCACGTAGATACAGTGGTTAGTGTGCAGAACAATAATTGATCTTTTAGGTTGATTTTTTGTTGGTTAAAGTACCTTATTTGCAGATTCTCCTGAAAATCCGTACATAGCGGCCAGCGAGTGAACGAGCTTGTTCATTTTGTTCTCAAGTCCAGTAATCCGTGGAACGACCGTTTTGGTGTAGAGTGGGCGCTCGTGAGTGTTTATCTGAACAAACATTCAAAAAAATATATATAAAAGTATTAAATTATTCAAAAAATCAAGAACAATAAATTTGTAAGGAAAATATGCGTGGGAATGGCGGGCAATACCTGCTAATGGAACAGTGTCTTTAGGCAGTTGTAAACAAAATATTTCAGTTCAACCAAAACTGTTGTCTTTTCGCAATCAATCTCGATTTTTAGCTTCAAGGTTATGGCTAGGGCGATTGTTAACAATTTCCACAAATATAGAAAATCTGCATATGAAAAAATAGGGCTCGACCTGATAAGTTTGAAACATGCTTATTTTTACGAATAAATTCATTTCAAAGAGATCATAGAAAAAAGGCGGTTTGTGCGCAATAAAGCGCCGCTGGCGCCGATTTATCGTTGAGGCACGTCCGGTACTGTAATTTGCCATTAATGTTGTATTTTTATTATTTAGGACTGTAGCTGAAAGTCCGTCGACATGTACTGTATTTTTTTTAAAAATTAGCTAAGCACAGAATTAACTAACCTCTCCAGCCAATGCCATCAGCACTCTCCGGAACGTCCTGGTGCCCAGATTCTTCGTCATGGCGCAGACAACCTGGAATATTCTAGAGTAAAAAACGCCACTTAAAGATCAATAAAAAGCTGAGAATTCGTAGAGCTGCCTACCATTTCCTTCACATCTTCATAGGAGAGAAGCTTTGCCTCGTCAAAGATATAGTTCACGGTCTCATACAAGGTGCTGACTGGTGCTGCTACGGCACTGGCGTTGCTGCTCTGCACGTAGGTCAATGAAGAAGCACCGATGAGAGCCAACAGCAGCATCGCTTCCTGCCTGAATGACTGATGGCCCATTTATACTCGGCTTATTATATTGTTTATTATATTAGTTATTATGTTAATATTACTTTATAAAATTATATTATTCATTATATTTATATTGTACATTATTCCATTTACTTATAAAAATATCATATTATGACGTTGTAATGGTGGTGCTAGGTTCATCGCAAAAATCCCATCGTATTCTAGTATACACAATTGTAACCCGCGAAAAGCGGTAATAAAGCTAGAATATTATATTATATTATATTATATTATATTATATTTATCTTATAAAAAATATATAATATTCATATGGCTTATTATATTTACTTCATAAAAAAATCGCTGATGATCAGCTGGCTGTTTCCTCCGCTTCAAGGCAGAGGTTCGAACCTCGGTGGAGCACATTTTATTACGTCGTAGAAAACGTTTCCCGCCTTTCCGCCTTCCTTTTCAATTTTGTTTCTCTCTTTTATTCCGCTCGACATCCGACATATTTATGCATTATTTTCAACAAAATCAGGATATTTGCCAGGTAAATTTTGAACACTCCTCCTAAAAAATTTCTATAGTTATGATGGAAAGAATTCATCAAGCCACGTTTTGAGGTGATCTGAGCTGTCGATATCGATTTAATCTTCAATACCTATAGTGCTGAACCACGACAGCTATGGTATTTGTAGATCATGTATCAACCGACCTGTGGGTTTTAAGGGTAAAATACATTTTTTCAAATTGAGAAATATTTTTCTTTCATTTTCTGATAACAATTACATTCCAGAAACATTTTTCTTATTCAGTAACACATCCATGATCAAGGATGTAACAGTAAATAATTAAATGAATAATATAAAATAAATAAATAAATCCCGGAACCCGTTTTAAAATTCTGGTGAACAGCCAAACTGATCGTCGGGAAACTTTTTCTACAGCCTAATAGTTCGCAGGTATTGTTAAAAAAACTGTTTTTGTTGTGGTGCCTCTCAATTTCGAACTTTTGGGCCTACCCGCCTCCGCGTCCTCTGCGTCTCTACCCAACAGCTAATCCCAAGTCTTCTTCCTTGCTAGCAATTATGGATGATCCTTAAGGGTAGCAGCTGTTGAAAATCAGCCGGCAAATATGGAACTTTCCCAATTTCCCTTACCAGCTGTGGAAGGGTTCGAACTCATAGGTAACGATATTGACTTTATATAATACATAGTACAGTATACTTTCATGGAAAAAACTCAATTTTTTTAACAAGAAAAAGAAAAGAATTCCAGTGAGTACCTTACCAGAGCACGGTTAACACCGACGAATATCTGGGTTAGATGTAGGCGGAAGTTACCGACATAATTCATCCCATTACCCGTCCAATAAATACAGGGATTCGGATCTGTCACGGATGTTTATGGTACTTTTGTGGTTAATTGAACCCCTGTGTTGACAACAAATCTGCAATATCCTTTGGTCTCAACTTGCGCTTTTGATCACATCAATCCGCAAGAATAAATAAAAGTAAAAAAGCAAAAGATAAAAGGATAAAAACAAAATTCAGTTTTTTTAGCTATGGTGCTCGGCAGCATTCGTGTCATTTTTAACGTTGCGATTTTGTTTTTACAAAGCTAACCGAAGTTGGTTTGGATGAATTGCGTTTGTTTCACGATAAGAGGGTTAAAATTAGACGAAATTTCAGTTGCATTCGTTTGTATCCAAAATGTTGCTCAAGAGTAGTTTTGAAGAGCCCTCACCTATTACGCAAAATGTGGAATTATTCATTTCTTTAATTTCTCATTTGATTCACCTTGTTTTAATCCATTTTCATTGGGATGGAGCACACCCTTTGTGTATTATTAAATAAATAAATAAATAGATAGATAGATAAAAACTAGATAAATAATTAAGTAAATAAAGAAATAATCAAATAAATAAATAAATCTTTCCTTTCCAGGAAAATGAGATCAGCTGAGAGAAGATTTTCTGAATTCTCACAATTTCTGATGTCAATCCTGTTTGATATAAAAACTCTACTTATGTACCAAAATTTCGGAAGATATTCTGCCTTGAACTTGGCAGTGTCGGCATTTTCGCAAATGTCATGCAATTCTCTCCAAATTTGGACGGCTGTAGCTCAATCGTGAATTCAGCGCACACTCTGGTTTCCTTTGAACCAGCAGGACACCTTATTAGCCTTGATATGTTTCTGATCAGGCGAATTCTCCAAGCCTTCCTTCTTCGCCTAATAAGCTGCTGGCTTCGAGCCAAATTTCTCATTTCCTTCTCTTTTCTTTCTCATTTCTCTTTCCCCTTCGACAGCGACTTTCTCCCTTCGGAGGATCTCATTCAAAATTTGGGTGAGACAGTTTTAACCGGCATAAAAAATGCTATCGAACCATAGAAATTCCGACCGTTTTCTTCCACCTCACGTTTGTCGTAAAAACCCATTTTTCCTGCACCGGATCGCCACTTCAACGCCCAACGGTCTTGGAGGGCTGTCATGGCGGAGGCTGCACTGGGTATAAACATCCAATAGAGTAAATCACTATCTCCGGGTAACTTTGCGGGAAAAGGTTACCGGTGGTTTATTTCGGTTACGACCAAAAGTTAGGGTTCTGATACCTTCTGGCTTGCCTTCACGTCCTTCTGATCCTTGGATTGAGTATTTTTCTAAGGAATAGAATCGTGTTTTAGCCAGTTTTTTTTCAAAATTTGAATTGGCTCTTTATGGATTTGGCTAGAAATCTGCTGAACCCACGATTCGCTGATTACCTAGCGCAATCCTTCTTTTTACCCTTCATTTTGCTAGATTTTTGAGCCTAGGTGATGTGTACACAATTATGTTATCGACTGATCGATTTATAACTGATTTATTCCATAACAAGAACATATAGCATTCATATGGTACCACAACAATCACATTCTTGCCGTGTCAATTTCGAGTGGATGCGATCGATATCGCTCGTTGAGTTCTTCCGGCAACGCCTGATCCATTGTATCACCTAAATAACTGAATATAGAGAGTGGAAGTAAATTTAAAATAAAAACAAATAAGCGATCAGTCAAATGTAAACCGAGACGAACCTGGACCTGAAGAACTTGCTCAGAAATGTCTACAGGAAACAAAAAGAGGGAGGCAACTACTGTACCGAACGTGCCGCAGCGATAGAACGGCGGGAGCGGCGCTTTTTTTGCGCCAAAATGGGCCGTTTTTAGGGTCCATGCGTGGTGACCCGGACAAAACCTATCTCAAATCATTTACGTCACATGTCCAACGGGGTCCCCACGTGCTAGCTCCGTCAGAGGCGGAGCTTCGTCGAACGATGTGTAATCAGGCCCGGAATCGAAGGGGCAAGGGTCCGAAAATCGAGGGGTCAAAAAATCGTTTGCTAACAAATTCCACAAATATGTAAAACTCCTATATGACAAGATAGAGCTCGAGCCACTGAGTTCAAATGCATATTTATTTTTACGGATAAATCAATTTTCAAGGAAATACATATAGAATACCGGCGGTTTTCGCGCAAGAAAGCGCCGCTGGTGCCGTTTCATCGGTGCGGCAGGTCCGGTACTCAGTCATACACCTCGAATTTCAGAGATCAGATGATTTGAGGAAAGGATAGAATGTACAGCAAGGTTGTGCAAGATAAATTGTGAATGTGGAAAATATTTAGCTACCCATTTCCTTCTGGAATTTCATTCGATCTCCAACAAACGTGTACGCCGCCAGGAAGAAGAACAGGGCGCTGACGACCAGCAACACATTTGCCATGTAAAATGAAGAAACGAGTGAGCGGAAATGACCACCAGGTGTGTCGTCATCGCCTCTTATAGTATCCGAGATCTATAATATAACTTTAAATTGTTGTTTCCATTCAATTTTATGCATATTAAAGTAAAACCAAAACTCGAATGCAGTCGAACCATAATTCGATGGATTCCAAGACTTACTTCTTCTTGAAGGAGGGGAATGGGCAGCGGAGGAGGTAAGAGAATAATAAGAATAATAAAAGAAATCGGTGAAAAAATTGTACAAACCTTTCCGACAATGTAAGGTGCCGAGGCGTCGCCGAACAGATGGGACATAAGGATTTGCCATGATGTCGCAACACTTCGCCGGGAGGGGATAACCACTTCCTTAATTAGTACTTTATAAATTGAAGGTGTTGTAACGGTTCTTTAATCACATTTTTTCACTTAATAAAACGCTGTCCACTTATTGAACTGGAAAATTAATATAAATTATACTATTTGATAATGCATATGCTAATAGAAGAGGAAAATTAACAGAAATCATATTATTTGATAATGCATTTACGTCCTGAATTGAATTATCGTGTTTAAATTACGCGTAGGGTTTCTTGAATATGAAGGCAATTTATTATGTGGTTTTTTCCCGTCAGTTTAACACACTTTGTAAGCACTCACATCTCAGCAACTATGAAGTTTGTTATTGGACGCGCGTGGAATACTGGTAAGAGGCGCTGTTGGCAGCCCCACGGTCGAGCGATCGATACCCGCTCGGGCATTTCATCCCTCAGGGATCGGTTGAACTGTTAGCAGACTTGTCTGGGAAGGTAAAGTCAGTGACTTGATATAGCGGCTGGCCCCACAAGTCATTGTATATACCAAATACGCACTCTGATTGGAACACGAGTGCGTGGCGCGTCCTTAGGAGATTGATCAACGCCGATGCCTTTACCTTTAATATGAAATAAGAGGAGTAACGCTAGAAGAAAACCTACCATTAGCATATCGACGTTTATTGCCCAGTTGAAACAAATGCTCGTCAGGCAGATAAGCATCAGCATCTAAAAAAAAAACGATTCCCACTTAGAAGCCGTCAGTTTCAACAAAAATAAAGTGCACGAGCAGTGGGAAGACAAACTGTATTGTTTTAATGAAAAACATTTGGTAAAAATCAGAATTCGATGGTACAATATTTCCTTTCTACAAAATTTCAGAAACATTGAATATTAGAAAGATGTTTTTTAACTGGCCCCGATTGGCGAGTTAATGAGGTCGACCTCATTATTACGACATCCTTGATGACAGTCTGTGGCTAGGTTTCTCTCTACTGCGATGAAAGCGGAAGTTTTCTGGGCGTTGGCATTTATTTATTTATTGATTTATTATTTATTTATTTATTTGTTTATTCGTTTATGTATTTAACTACAAGTAAAAATAATAAAATACAAGTAAAGTGGCCAGTCGAACAATCATGGATTTACTGAAGAAGAAATCCAACCAATACAAAAAACTCAGCTTCTTAATAGAACATCAAAAGTAATTCACAACAAAAATCGACATAAACCTTAAAAGAATTTTCAAACTCCAACTTACGCTGCTGAGAAGCATACTGTAGGATACGGTATGAAGTGCGAACAGCAACGAAGGGAAGCCGATCACAGCACCCACTCCACAAACGATTGCGTTCGAACGGACCGTCTTCAGCGATCGAAACGGTCCTCGTCCGGAGCGTAGAAGCTTTAAAATGACTCGGAGGAAATGGGAAAAAGGATAAAATAGGAAGGAAACGAACATGTGCGAGCATCGATCCGAGAAAGACACCAGCCATTCCTCCTATGCATGTCATCGCACCGAATGTGATGTTTATTCTGTAATTATATGCGAAACAATAATTTTTTGAAAAAAAATCTTCGAGAAAACTAGAAAAGAAATGAAGTATTGATCGAATCTGTGATAATGTTGACAAAGTACAATACCAAAGCCACGAGCAATGATTTACTATATTGAAGTTCGACTGATTTGAAGAACATTAGCTCCCCTACGGATTCCACGACCTTGTTGGTTTAAGGTAACTGGAAATCTACCCAGGTGCCTGAAAACGTAAACCTTGTGTGATGGGCACCGCCAGCGGGTTAAGTCGTCCGGATGGCTGGCCATCTCGACCCGCCCCAAAGAGGTGATGGATGCCCCAGCAAGTCACTGCATAGGTGAAGTAGGCATTCACCATGTCTCCACGATATTGAATTTAATACGAATGCGTGGCGCATCCACAGTAAATCTGATCAAGGTTAATGCCAATGTCAGTGCTAGGGTATAGGCGGGCAACTTTCGCCGTCAATTCACTACCTATGCGGTGGTTTATACCCAAAGCGAAGCATCTAGGTAAAGAGGTGGGGTAAGGCTTTTCTTGAATCTTTACTGGAGTTGAAGTTATTCCTAAGCTTCGTTCAATACAGTTTTTATAAGCTTTACGATTAATTCTAAGGATTATCAGTGGGTTGGGTAAATCTTCGCTTCTTAATCTTCTCACATCTTCACAATCTTCGTAATCATAATCTTCATAATCATCTTCCAGACTGTAGTATTCGTATAGTTTGGGTAATAATTCTATGATATGGTGATGGTTTATATTATGGGTAAAAATATTTCTAGGAACATAATTGACCCACAAATTCCTTGACCCCTCAGGGATTTATGGTTTATGTCAAGGTGAAGGAAGATCTATCCAGCCACCTAATTATTATATTACCTCGTCCCTGTCAAGCCAGTCGTGCCAATGGGCATCTCCAGCCAGCCCTAGAAGGTGATGGCACACGATCAATCGATCCAATTCTGATTGATCCGTTGGCTCCTGCGGCCGCTCGACTCATCACTGATAGGGTGGCTCTTATTGGAGGTAAGGCACCAATTTGAAACCATTTCTGTGGTTTTTTTATTATGTTTATAGTTCTATCCTTTGAAGCCAATTTGACATAAAGAAGCTGGAGGCACCGATGACCAGTAATTTCAGAAGTTCATAAAATATTTATAAATAAATAATGCTGACCGGGCCTTGATTTCGGAACTGAGCTCAGCCTCGGTATTGTTCAGCTCCAAATTTTCAGCAAATTTATGCTCGACACCACTTGGCGTCCACCATGCGATCGTGCCGATGACGAAGACGATTGCTGTGTAGCCGGCTGTGGAAAATACGTACGTTCGACTAAATGAATACCCTATTTTTCAAATAAATTTTGTTGAATTAATTGTAAACATAATTATTGAGCTACAGAGAGCTAAATAGTTCCTTCCTACTTCTTGAGCAGAGCTAGAAGATCCTCCAAATAACCGCTACTAGTCACGTTTGCCGTTATTTCTCCCTGTTCTCGTTCAGCCGCTCCTCGTTCTGGCTCTTCGACACAAATGATGATCGCAGTCAGGCAAATCATACCTTAAATATTAATATTAGGTAATAATATTAGGTAATAAATATCCATAAAATACATATATAAATATATAAATATGGTCCATCCCTTGTCTTCCGCTGTCTTCTCAGGATACCGTGTTGGTGTTCGCTAATGGTTCTTCTAGTACCTTTAAGGGCGCTGGATTCTTCTTCTCACGTAAAATTCTCCGAATTCAATTGAAAATGTTATGCGTTACCTAACTATTTAAGAGGCTTGCATAGTTGTTCTGGATAGTTTTCTTGTGTTTTGAGTTCAGGTTTTTCATTTGTTGTCTTTCTTCTTACCCTGTGCTATTTTTTGTTTCAGGTGCGTCATTTGACGTAATAAATAAATAAATAAATAAATAAATAAATAAATAAATAAATAAAAAATAGGTGGGGCAGTAATCCTATGTGAAGGTTCATTAGCATGGAAAATGAGGTTTCTTAGAACAGATTCGAAACTTTGTGCTTCAGATGTTTCGAATTCAAAAAGTATTTATTTATTCATTTATTTATTTATTTTTTTGCTTATCAATATTACGTAATAAAGAGGAGTTGGGAAAAGTAATCCTTTGTGAAGGTTCTTTGGCGTGGAAAAAGACTTCTCAGAAGGGATTCGAAATTCTTTCTATCCAATATTCAATTTAATATTTATTTATTTATTTATTTAATTTTGGTACAAAGTAGAGTTTTTCATAAAACAACAGGATTGACATCAGAAAATGTGAAAATTCAGAAAGTTCTCTATCTGATCTATAGCTATAGCTGATCTTATTTTCCTGGAAAGGAAAGATTTATTTATTTATTTATTTATTTATTTATTTATTTATTTATTTATTTATTTATTTATTTATTTATTTATTTATTTATTTATTTATTTTACACTGTTACGTGCGCGAAGTGAAACAGACATGAGTAACACTAAACAATCGTACTGTGCACAATTTCAACCAAAAACTAAAAGTAAAATATTGGTGACGAATGGACCAACCTAGCACCGCAGTTAGGCGAATACCCCATTTCCAATCACCTGTCAGAGCGGCCACAGAGGAACCTGTGATGAATCCCAGACCGCTGTAAATATTTAGGAATTTATCGATTGTTTTCATTTTGTAAATTATTTTATCGAGGCATGTTTCATATAATGGCGACATATCGAAGGCATACGATCGATAATAATCAGTCCAGTGGTGCAGGCTAAGCACCCAACTCGCCGTTTCCACTCACCCAACTCAAATCAATTTTTTACTACAGTTTTGTTTCATTTCTACTGGAATTCTTCTTAAATTCAACATCTACTGGTATAGGTAAAGGATCGGCGTTGATCAGTCCCCTAAGCACGCGCCACGCATTCGTGTTCCATTCAGAATCGTGGAGGTATAGTGAATGCGTTTTTAGCCTATACAATGAGTTGCGAGCCGTGTTTTTCCTTCCCCGAGACGTGTGATATCAATTTGCCCAATCCCGGAAGGCAGTTTTCATGTTCTTTTGAACCATCGTTTTTGGCCTGAGTTGCGAGCCGTGTTTTTCCTTCCCTGAGAAGTGTGGTATCAATTTGCCCAATCCCGGAAGGCAGTTTTCACGTTCTTTTGAACCATCACGTTTGATCCCGTTTAGGGTTACCCAGCTCTCTGTTTGGTTTCCTGAAGGTAACGGTAAAGGTAGAGGTGTCGGTGTTGATCAGTGCCCTAGAGAAAGAGGCATAGTGACTGATTATGTGGCCTAGACAATGACTTGTGGGGGCCAGCCGCTATACCAAGCCAATGTCTTTACCTTCCCAGACAAGTCTGGTATCAATTTACCGGCCCCAGAGGGATGGAAGGCTTGGTTAACCCGCGACTGGATCGATCACTCGACCGTACGGGTGTCAGTATCGCCTCTTACCACTGCACCACGCGGGTCACCTTCATGTTACTTTCAATTAATAAAAATTATGACAATAAAATGAGCGACTTACCTGCCACATGGAATCGCAAAATAGAAACACATAAGCATTCGACTTCTCTGAACACCCGTGAACATATCAGCGATTATCGATGGTAAGGTTACAACGTACGACGCCTCACCTATACCAACTATACCTCGCAGCAGAAGGAACATCCAGAACATCTGAATGGGTTAATTTACCGAATGGTCCTTCGAAAACACTTGGGTAAGATTACGAGTCCTAAAAGACTCAACAAATATGAATTAATACGAGCTTCTAGGCTCGACTTAAAAGCCGTTCATACTCGATGGCGTGATTAGAGTAAGCTCGTGGTAGGGTAGAGACGCATAGGAAGCGGCGCAGCAGATAAGATTTTTAGGTATTTTTGCAGTGGTGACCCGACGCTTAGAAACGTTCCAGGGAGAAGTCAACACCAGAAAGGCTAAAATCAAAGAAGCCGTGCTTAAAATTGCCGAGCCTATCAATTGCGGTGTCGGCTTGCTGCCAAGTATGAATGGTTCCTTGGATGCCTGAAGGAGGCCGAGTGCTCTACTTTTTTAGGATATAGAAAAAAAACCTGAGCTTCAACAAAACTGGAGATGAACACGGCAAACACCCATATCGTGATTCCGACCACCATTATCCACTTGCGATTATACCTAAAGGTTTTGGGTTTTGGGTTAATAAGAGTCGCCGCCAGATATGTTCTGCTTACCTGTCACCAAGAAAGCCACATAGTGGTGAGGAAATCATGAAAAACACCGTGAATACAGTTTGCAAAAGTCCAGCCTCCGCATCATTGATGTCGTAGTAGTCCTGAATATTTGACAAAACTCCTAAAAAATTATTCTGGTCGGTTATTATTAAAGTCACTGTCCAATGAGGAGTTTCTGAGGAAAATCGATTACTCACCTGCTATCGTGTACCTGTCAGCATAGTTCAAAATGTTGAGGAAGAGTAAAATGGTAACGCTCAGGTAGTTTCTTGTTTTCTGAAAAATTACTTTGAATTCTATCTTAAAAAGGGATTACTCTGCTAAGGTCCTTTGTATTTTTGGTCATTCCTTCTCCCAAATATTTATAAAAGTTTCAGAAATTCAAGGAATACGGCCAGTAAAGAAGGTGAAAGGTAAAGGTGTCGGCGTTAATCAGTCCCCTAAAGACGCGCCGTGCTCTCGTTTTTCATTCAGAATCGTAAGGGGATGGTAAATGCGTATTTGGCCGACTTGCGGGAGCTAGCCGCTATACCAAGTCGGTGTACTTATCTTCCAGACAAGTCTGGCGCCAAGTTACCCTAACACCAGGTTAGCCCAGGCCAGGATCGAACGCCGGTTGATAAGTCCTCTAAGATCGCGCCATGCATCCATCTTCAACCAAAATGGTGAAGGCGAGATGAACGCTGAGAGGCAACCGTTCTATCAGTTCAGTTCAATTCAGTGTCTTCACCTTCCCAGAGAAGCCTGGTACCAATTTATGCGACCCCGAAATGGTGGAAGGCCCGGCAACTCCTGGCCGGGAACGATCGCTCGACCGTGCGGTTGTTAGAAGCGCCTTTTAACACTGCACCATGCGGGCACATAACATGGTCAGAAAGCTTGAAAAAGTGGGCCAACGTGGGGAAGAGGTGATTGGCGACGTTGATGGGACCTCCGGCTACTTCTTAAACTCACTTTCTTTCGTTTTTTTGTGAGAGTTTCTTTAAACCCTACCTTTTGTATAGTTATGTTCTGACTCCTTGGCTTCGCATAGCCATCTGCACCACTTTTTCGACGTCTATCTATGTTATCCGACATAGCTTGGAAGAGAGCACTGTAATATTATCAGAAATTAGTTGTAACTGCTACAAGTTCGCTTAAAAAGGCAAAGAAAAAGCGTATGGGTAAGGTCAACCCTGATACATGGTGGGTAATCTATTCCAAAAATAGAGTTATAGGGGAAGGTAAAAAGGTTTTGCTCATCAAAAGTTTTTCTAATGATCGCTGTGAAGTTAAAACGACTATATTTATAACTTTATGACTGATGATTCCATTAGATCCCCACTAGCGTTCCTAGGGAACTAATCAAAGTCGATCAGATCGCTTACACTTTCAATCGATAATCAGATGGACATGCCAAATTGGAAGTAATTAAATGCAAAAAATTTCCAACATAAATTTGAACGAGGGGTGGGGAGACTCGTTTTGGGCCCCATTACTATTTATGAGCTGTGTTTCACCATCGATATTACCCTCGCAGAATGAGTTATTTCAATCTGACAATTTCAAAAGAAACCAAAAAAACCATGGAAGAGAAAAAGGCGCAAATGCGAAAATGCTAAAAATTCCCAACATAAATTTTGACGAAACCTTGTTTTGGGCCACATTACTACGTATTTATGAGCGTATTTATTCATTTTTCACCATCGATACTACCCACGCAGAATGAGCTATTACAATCTGACAATTTTAAAAGAAACCAAAAAACCAGAAAACAGTGGAAGAGAAAACGGCGAAAGTTCGAGAAAATTCTCGTTAGATTCAGGTGTTAGAGCAGCTGTCTCGGTGCATAAACAAAAGGATTTCGGTCGTCACCGGTTCGATAATCCTCAGGGGTAAGTTTGGATTATGCCCAAATAACAACTACTAAACCTTCAAAACTAGTTCGAACTATTGTTTCAATGATCGTGGAATTGAAGATTCTTGAGAACAAAAAACAAGGAAAACAAACGGTAATGGACATTCTAACCCTTCAGTGGAGTTATTTTCGTTGATTCTTCTTTTTCACGGCCGGCAACGTTCTGGACACTTCAGGAGCTCAAACTCAATAAATCTTTTTTTTGCAATTTTGTTTTAGATTCTGATAATTTCAGGCTTTACAGTGTTCAATTTTGACTCTTCCTCCACTTTAACCATTTCATCAATTAAGCTGATTTGATTGCCTGTTCAAACCCAGTTTGGGGGCACCTTGTGGTGTACATAATAAATAAATAATCAAACAAATAAACTCCATTTCTCCACGGAATGGAATTTCCTGATTTTTCATCTCTTTATTTTTTGCAATTTGCTGAATTTTCATTTTTTCCTGATTTCCTGAAATTTCCTGATTTTTCTATTTTTTTCATTTTCCAGATAACAAATCGGGGAAAGTGAGGCCAAATTCCTGCTCCATCGTTCCGATCCTACTGGGAAAAATTGAAATCACTTTACCTGAAGGTTGTAACATTCGAAAATTTCGAATAAATTTTGAATAAAATTTCGAATTTTGCATTAGAACAGAACACTTTTTTACTCGATGTTTATTATTTATGCGTATATGAAAAATAGAGTCAATTCCAAAACACTGATTTTGTTTTGGCAAGGCTGGTCGTCAGCCTTCCTCGTTCTCTCGGCTTCCAAGGGTCGTTTTTGAATCTTCCTTTGTAGCGCTTGTAGCATCGCCATCCGGCTGCGAGTACGAACCACTTCTTTGAGAATTTGACTCGCCGTCTCCATCTTGAACGGTTTGGGAACCTTTCAACGCTGATAATCCTATGCCAGCAGCTTCTCGTGGACTTTCATTTTCTTTTGGTTGTTGACCTGAAAAAGAATCTTTTTTAATACTTTACAATCAGTTAAAACTCTCAAAAATCGGGAAAGATGATTTCAATTCCCTCTTTTTTACAATGAACCAAAGAGGTACTGAATTTTTGAATCTTTTAGTACTGCTAGAACAGAAGGTGTTGACGTGGTATTGCGGATCACCAACGGTGTACCAATAATTGAGACTTTTTGTTAGTGAATTTACCCAAAATTAAACCGTTCACATACCCATTCGCTCTTGGAACCTTCTTCGATCCCTAATAAAGGTAAAAGCGGCTGCAAAAAATAGCAAAGAGCTGATGAATAGAAAAACGTCCGGAATGTAAAACGAGATTTCAAGCGAGTGGAAATTAGCCGCAGGCGATTCATCGCCTCCTCGAATAGCATCCGATACCTGGAGTTGGTTAGATTTTACCTTTTTCAAAGAACATTTTGATGAATCAAATTTTGTTGAGATCTTCAATAAGAGCAGTAGATGACGAGCACCATTTTTTCAGAAATTTTGTTCATTAATCATGAATGAAATCATTATCTGCAGTGACAAAGAAAAGCCCGGTGAAGGTAACCTAAACCCAAACTAACCATACACCTTTTATGTACCTCTATTGTTCCGCTGTTGACTATAATTATGCCTCACTCTTTTTTCAACCAATTTTCAAATTTTCAATAATTTTTGGAACTTCCTGGTAAACGAACCAATCCAAGAAGATACGGTCCAAAAGAGTCGCCAAACAGATGCGATATGGCAACTTGACAGGCAGTCGCCGCATTTCTTTGGTAAGGAACTACCACGCTCTGAATAAAATGATGATATTATCAAATTATCATTATGATTATGATTATTTATTATAATTTTAATTATACAGCATGATAATTCAACAAAATCCCACCAAAACCATATTGACGTTTGTCGCCCAGTTGAAGCAAGCTGCAGTGATGCAGATGAACAGGAATGTCTTAACACCAAACAGTATCACCAAAAATTGATATAAATAAAAATAAATTATAAACCTCTGGGTTATCAAATTGTATAAAAAAGTACCAATTGGACCTTATATAATTAAGTTGCCTTTTACGGCCTCTCGTTATCAGTTGTCAGCTATTTTCGAGCAAGACATGGTTTTGTGCCTGGGCCAGGATCGAACCCTGGTCACCGTGATTTTGAGCCTGTTCTCGTAGCCTCTCGACTACCCTAGCCGTTCTACAATTAAAGTAACTGTTGCAGTCAACCTTGATCAGTTCACTATGGATGCGCCACGCATTCGTCTTCGATTCAGTATCGTGAAGGCATGGTGAATGCCTATTTGACCTAGACAATGACTTGCTGGTGCAGCCGCTGTTCGAATTAATGATTTTATCTGAGGAAACATGTCTGGTACAAATACACCCAATTCCGAAGGATAGAAGGCTCAGCTATGTCGGGCGGAGATCGATCGCTTGATCGAGGAAATGTCAGCAGCGCCTCTTACCACGTTGCCTTTTCGTAACATAGTTCACAAAATTGTCCTGCGGCTTCTGCAAGGTAATGGAAACTGGAAGATGTGTCACATTCCTAGAGCACAACAGTACTATCGTTCCTGTCTATGTATTGATATAAATGCCCTAGGGCAAGACTTTTCAAATTTACAAAGCGGTAAGGTAGAAGATGTTCTAGGGCAGACAGCAATATCAAATCACGACTCATGCGGGGCCTGTCCATCACCCAAGGTGGTGCTTCGACTTCGCTTCTTTCCCTCATCTCTTCCTTCTTTTTTTCTTTTTTTATGGATGGTCGTACTCTCATGGTTCACCGTCTTTAATTCCGCTTTTTGATTCCTGTGAATGTCAACTATTGCTCCTTGTACAGTTCAAATATCACCATTTGGGGAAAGGCGGAAGGGCGTAGGCTCCGGAAGGAGTTCCCAGGCGAGTTTGATTGATTTTTTGAGATGGGAGGGTGAGGGATTACGGTACCTTTTGCCATCCAGCCTGACTCGTCGTTAGTTCGACTTCTAGTGGTACAATAGAAGTAGTAAAGGTAAAATGCAAAGTGGTCGGCGTAGATCAGCCCTTGAGGATGCGCCACGCATTTGTATTTCGTTCAGAATCGTACAGACATGGTAAATGCGTATATGGCCTATGTAATGACTTTTACGGGACAGCCGCTACACCATCTCGATGTTCTTACCTTCTCGAACAAGCCTGGTACCAATTTACCCTACGCGGAATTGAATGAACGCTTGGATAGCCTGGGCGAGGATCGATCTCCTGCTCTAGCAGTCGGTTGGTAGTAGCACCTCTCACCACTGCACCACATGTGTTCTAACCTTCACCATAACCGCTACGATAAACTTACCCAAGCAAGGACCATTTTGTAATGGCTCGTCCTGAGCGCAATGAACAGCGATGGTGCTGCGATCAGGGCGCCAAGTCCACAAACGATGGGATCGGAGCGCTCGGTTTGCACTAGCCGAAATGGTCCCCGTCCATTACGGATCAACTAAAATTACTAATTAAAAATCAACCATTAAAAAATCATTTTTCACAATGGCATACCGCTCATAGTCTACCAGTGCTCACCTCAGACAATAGCGTTCCGAGGATGACACCGACGATTCCACCGATACATGTGATTGCGCCAAAGATCAAGTTCACCCTTAAGATGGAAAGCTCTCCTATCAGCGTTCTTCATATGTTCTTCATAAAGATAAAATGGGAAGGAAAAGTGGCCGGCGTTGACCGGTCACCTAAGGATGCGCCATGCACCCAGCATTCAAGCACGATTGTAGGGGCATGGTGAATGCGTATTTGACCTATACAATAGCTTGTGGGGCCAGCCATTGTACGAATTCACTGCATTCACTTTACCAAACAAGTCTAGTACCAATTTACTCGACCTCGGTGGGGTTGAAATCTTAGTTAGGCTGGAGGAGGACCGATTGCGCGTGTCAGCACCGCCACTTGTCGACTGCTCCCTCCCTGTCTTTACACATATTTGGTTTTCCATGAGCCACCATAAAACTCACCGTGCTTTTTCACTTTTTTCGAGCATATCGGTGCTGTTGTAACCGTACTGGCCCGCAAAATGATGCTCCAATGCTGATGGAAACCACCAGGCTATAGTGCCGGAGGCAAACACGATGAGAGTGTAAGCGGCCAATGAGAACATGTAAGTGTGACTGAAAAGGTGAAGGTAAAGGTAAAGGTGCCGGCGTTGATCAGTCCCCTGACGACGCGCCGCCACATTCGTGTTCCATTCAAGTCGTAGAGGCTTAGTGAATGCGTATTTGGCCTATACAATGACCTGCGGGGGCCAGCCGCTATACCAGGTCAGTGTCTTTACATTCCCAGACAAGTCTGGTACTAATTTACCCAACCCCGGAGGGATGGATGGCTTGGTTAGTCCGGGCCGGGATCGATCGCTCGACCGTGCAGGTGACAGCAGCGCCTCCTACAACTGAAAAGGTAAATACAAACATTGACACCCTATCAAAGACCATTACGACGCAGGGTTCCTAGAAAATTGTTGTCAAATCGGTGAAGATAAAGGTGTCGGCGCTGATCAGTCCCCTAAGGACACGCCACGCACTCGTCTTCTGCTCCGAATTGTAAAGGCATGGTGAATGGGTATTTGTCCTACACGATGGCTTGCGGAGCCCAGTCGCTATACCAAGCCAGTGTCGTCACCATCGCGAACAAGACTGGTATCAAGTTGCCACACCCCGGGGGATGGAAGGCTTCTTTAACCTGAACCGGGATAGATCGCTCGACCGTGCGGGCGTCAGTAGCGACTCTTGCCTCGTTGCCTTTCTTGCCCCATCACTCATGAAATTATTGTCGGGTTTATGCAGGATATTGGAAATTGGATTATCAGCAACGTTCCCAGAGCGCAGCCGGTCCATTTATTCTGTCTATTTATTGGTATAAATGCCCTAGGGCAAGACTATTCAAATTTACAAAGGGGTAAGGTAGAAGATACGTATATGAATAGTAAGAATGAAGTGAAAAAACCCAAGGTAGAGTCAGAGTTATGTATGAGCTATTCACACCCGTTTACCCACCAGCACCACGAAATGTTCCAGAAGCTTCTGCAACCGCCCAAGAGAAAACAAAGTCTGCTACAGAGATTCTTTTCTACTTGGCATGTTCTCAAATAAGCATTTCTTCAGTATTTTTTTCGCAGTAAACGAGTCTCTAAGTCATTGAAATTATAGCCAGAGGCTAGTGTTTTTAAACACTCTTCGAATTTTTGAACCTACTTTTTTATCAAAGACCAAAGATCTTCGAGAAAGCCTGTGTGTCCAGCTTTGGCATGACCGTGATGTGGATCTTTATCGTCGGCACTGCCTCGTTCGGGATCTACAGTGAGCACTATGACCAGGACAATGAATAAAATGCCTGAAATGGGCTACTTTTTTACATTTTCTCACCAAATCGCATAGTAATCCAAGCAAATAAAATCTGAGGGCTAAAAAATGCTATATTAAGTGATTGTTTAGTTTCGGTATTATGAAGGGGAGACTGGGGACCATCTGCATCGCCTTACTAAGTCAGAGGGTGAGGTGGGAGGAGTTCATGACCACGAAGAGACCCATTTTGATATATAAATCGCCTCTGCAAGCAAGAGGCTCGATCCGGAATTGAACCCTCGTCGCACTATTCGTGAAAGTGGCTACTGAACTGTCTACCTAATAAGTAGAAATCGTTTCAGATGACCAGATAACGGTTTGTCAGAAAATGTGAGTCTTCCGTAGAAACATACCAAAGGGCGCAGTCACTCGAACACCCCAATGCCAATCGCCGGCGAATGCGGCCACTGTGGACGAGATTATGAAGCCGAGACCACTGAAATTGAAAATAAAAAATAAATATGTTCAAAAGAAATTAATAAAACAAATACATAATAAATAAAACAAAGTAAATAATAAATAAATAAAATCAATAAAAAAATGAAATAAATACTACCCGGTATGAAGTGCTGAGGAAAGTTGGGAAAAGATAAGTAGATGCAGAATAGAACACCAAGCAATCTACGTTGCGAAGAAAGAAAGTATCGAAGAATGCCAGTGGGGTTATTGCCATTAGCTGGCGATTGATCTTCCCCGGTGGCGAGCAGTGAGCGTAAATACCAGCGCATGTTTCCTGCTTGGGACAGCCATTAAAATTTGCGTGATTCGATATAGATTTTTATTCTTTAGATCGTCGTCACACCATTCTTTAGATCGTCGTCACACCGTGGAGGTGTTTAGGACGTCCTTTTTTATGTAAAACTTTACCCAGAACTACTCCTGGGTTGTCTCTGGCGTTCCATTCTACTACCTATCAATGGATGCTATTGGTAGCGTTATTTGAGGAGAAGTAGAAAAGTCCCAAGGTGCTAAACCAACTACAGGGTTTTTATATTGATATCCGTCATAAAATGTCCCAAGGCAAAACCACCTATATACATTTATGTACGGAAAGGGGGCCATATATGGCTCCAGGGGCCTGGCGCCGCCACCAAAGAATTCTCTTCGACCTCGTTTCCATCTTTTATCTCTTGATTCTTTATTGTTTCGTGTGGCTTAGTGTCTTCTACTACTCTTTGACTCCACTAGATCATGACTGTAGTTCTTTTTTGAAGGAAAGGGGCCCGCGTGGTACAGCGGTAAGAGGCACTGCTGACACCCGCACGGTCGAGCGATCGATCCCGGCCCGGGTTAACCAAGCCTTCCATCCCTCCGGGGTCGGGTAAATTGGTACTAGACTTGTCTGGGAAGGTAAAGACACTGACTTGGTATAGTGACCCTGCAAGTCTTGCATTGGCCGAATATGCTTGGCCTCTACGATTCTGAATGGAACACGAATGCAGTGGCGCGTCCTCAGCGGACTGATCAACGCCGGCACCTTTACCTTTACCTTTACCTTTCTTGAAGGGTATATTGCTCGGTGAAACGAGAAAGAAGGCTGGGCTTCTCGGACAGGATTGATCGATTGATCAGAGATGGGAGATGTCTAGATGTCCTCGGAGTTTTTCGTTTTCTTTTTCTTGGCGGACATTGATGCTTTCATGGGAGATATAGAACATTCCTAGAGTCCTAGATCCTAGAGTACCGGACTACCAATCCCGTCTGCGTATTGATATCCATCACAAAATGCCCTAGGGCAAGAAGGATAAGGTAGATCTTCTAAGGCCGGCGGCGATTTCAGATCACCAATATCGACTCGGGCGGGTCCGATAGACATCGTGGGTGGCAATATTGGTGGCGTCGCCATTCGACATGGTCATTCGACTTCACTTTTATTCTTTATCCCTTTTTCTTTTTTCTTTCTCTTCTAGAGCTTCGTGTTTTCATGGTCCATCGTCCTCTACTCTACCTTTCTGCTCCAATAGATAGTGATTGCAGTTCTTTGTGCTGCTCAAATATAATCCTTTCGACAGGAGGGGAAGGCCCGGTGGTCCCAGAGGAGATCGATCGTGGCAGGGGCAGTTTTCGCATTATACCTAGCTTGTTTGGCTTGCCCTACAATTAAACCGGATTATTCCCCTATTTTAGTGGTACATTAGACGTAGTAAAGGCAAGAGGTAAAGGTAAAATGACCGGTATTGATCAATCGGCTAAGGTTGCGCCATGCCCTCATCATCCAACCAGGGGCATGGTAAATGCGCATATGGACGACTTGCGAGAACAAGCCGCTGTACCAAGTCATTGTCTTTACCTACCTGTACAGGTCTGGTACCAGTATACCTAACTCCAGAGGCAAGCAATACTTAGTTATCCCGGACGTGGTTCGATCGCTAGCCTTTGCGGCTGATTGTGGCGCCGCATGTTACCACTGCACCACGGACACCTTTTCTCAATTACAGTTGGATGAGTATGCGGAAATATAGAGTACATTCATTTGAGGAACGGCGAAGGAAGGCCAAGTTCGATTGTTCTCTGGCGCCACTGATCGATTGATCAGAGATGGAGAGAACTGGGGAGATATAGGTTGAGTGGCTCTTTAACCTGATAAATCGAGCTGAAAATGGTAAACGCATACCCACACTCTTACCTTCCGAATGGTATAGCTAAATAGAGAAACATCAACATTCGGCTTCTGGCATCTCCACTAAAAAGGTCGCCGATGACCGATGGGGAAATGACGGTGAATGACGCCTGACCGATGCCAACGATACCGCGGCTTAGAGCAAATAGCCAGAAGAGCTGAATATTGATTGTTAATATTAATATTTCTTTAAATTTAAAACAGAGCACTCTGGGTTGTCAGCAACTAAGGGCTAACAAGGGGATGCGCTCATGAATCTGTAATTTTCGTCTTTCTTGGTGCTCTAGAACTATCGCAGTCATACAAAAATAAATAAAATTCCTACTAAGGGATTTTTATTCCATTCTATTTTTAGTTAGTAGTAGTAGTTTTAGTTAGTATAAGTTTCTATTAACTTTAGTCTATTAATTTCTACTAATTTTTCAGTTTGGTTTCTATTATTTTTATTTTAATTTTAATTTTTATTTTATTCTATTAATTTCTATTAATTTTTTTTCTTTCTGTTGAACTTTTACTTAACGAACATTTGCCGGGATGAACGTGGACGCGAACACGGTTACAATCCAGATAATCATTCCTGCTATTATAATCCTCTTCCGAGAGTACCTTAATTATTGTTTTAATTTAATTTATAAAATATAACGCAGAACATCTATTTTTCCGAAGATCACCTGTCTCCCAGAAATCCGAACAACGGCGAAAAACACATCAAAAACACCACAAATACAGTGCTCAGAAGTCCAGCGAGTGCATTATTAATCGAGTAATAGTTTTGGATGCTTGTTAGTACTCCTAAATCATCGCTAATCATCGTTTCATAATTTTTTAACGTTTCTTTAAACTACAGTTTGATAATGTTTGATCATGATTTTGACAATAATTTAATAATTTTGCTTTTGATAATTTTCCCAGTCGCGAACTAGAACACCACGATAATCCACTCCTTAAAAGTGCGCTCACGGTGCAGTGGTATGAGGCACTACTCCCACCCGCACATTCAACTCGAGATCGATCCTCGTCCGGGCTAACCAGGGCTCCCATCATTTCAGTTTCGAATATATTTGTACCAGATTTGTCTGGGAAGGTAAGGGAGGCACTGACTATGCACATTGGTCGTTTTTCGCGTGGTGCAGTGGTAAGAGGCTCCACTGATCCCTGCCCGGTCCAGCGCTCGATCCTGGTCTGCGCTAACCAAGGCTCTCACCCCTCTGGGGTCGGGTAAGTTGGTACCAGACTTGTCTGGGAAGATAAAAACAGTGACTTGGCATAGCGGCTGGTACCCGTAAGTCATTGTACAGACCAAATAGCCATCCCACATGTCGTCACAATTCGTAGTCAGAGACGAATACATGGCGCTTCCTTCGCGGACTGATCAATCAATCTAACCACTCAACCTTCGACTTTTTGGCTTTATTTTTTTACTTTTTATTCGCTCTTCAAGCAGAAAAGAGGCCTACCTGCGATGGTGTACCTGTCTATGTAATTAAGAATATTAACGCAGAATAGAATTACAGAAATTGTATACGCTTTTGATTTCTGAAACGACGGTAGAATGTTTGAAGAGTTTTTTTGGAATTCTCATGAGTATATTCATTTTTAAAACTCTCCATGCTCTAAAATGCTACCCTCTTTACACCTTGGCCCGGATTCATGAATGGACGAGCGGTCTCCGAAACCGCGGTGCAGCCAGATCCAGACGGCAGAGTCGATGAGAGATTGCGCTTAGCATAGGAAGTTTAGGGAAAGTAGACAAAGGTGGGCGCCGGTCGGGCTTATCTCGGGGTTTGTCGAGGGTTTACCAATGATGAATCTGGGCCCTTGTTAGATAGAGTAGGTTTGTTTTTCATTTTTCTAGGAAATCGATATTCTCTCGAGGGAATCTAAAATTCTCCTGCCTTCCATGTTTCCCATGTAACGCTCAGCTAAGAATGGGCTTGATTAGAGACCAATTACAGATACAAAAAGGCGCGATTGGTGTAGTGTAAGGAGGCGCTACTGACACGCGCACGTTCGAGCGATGGATCCTCGTCAGGCTAGCCAACCCTACCATCCGAACGGATTCAGGTATGTTGTCACTAGACTTGTTTAGGAAGGGAGAAAAGACGGACTAGAATAGCAAATGGTTTCCACGAGTTATTGCATACATAGATCCGTCCACCAAGCCACGACCGTTCGGAATGGATGTCGAATGCGTGGCGCATCCTTGGAGGAGTGAACAACGCCGAGCATATTCCTTTATATTTTCACTACTAATTACAGTAGAATATGGTGTAGTTCACCCACCGAAACGGTAGCATCTCCATCGCCGGGTGACCCCTTTGACTCTGCAGCGGCGACGGGAGCGCGATCTCCATTTTCTACTTCACCTTTCGGGGAGGCCATTGCTTAAATGGTAAAAAATACTTGTTGTTCCTCACAAAAATGATCTTTTTATTACTTCTTGAAATGGCGCGGGTGATGAAGTGGTAAGAGGCGCTACATCGATCTCCGCCCGGGCTAACCAAACCTTCCATCCCTCCGGGGTCGGGTAAATTGGTGACAGACTCTCCTGGGAAGGTAAAGGCACTGACTTGGTATGGCAGCTGGCCCCCTACAAGTCATTTCGTAGGCCAAATACGCATTCACCATGCCTCTACGATTCTGAATAGAATACAAAAGCGTGGCACGTCCTTAGAGGATTGATCAACGCCGACACCTTTACCTTTGCCTTTACCCTGACTTCCTGAAATAGACGTGCAATATCCGTTGGGTTTTGAATTCACTCAACCAAAGGTTAAGTGAAGTGGCAACGTTCACGTGCCCTATCGGTGCAGTAGATTTCCAACCATATGCGCTAGCCTACCTTTGAACCCAGGTGAGTATCGGTATTGAGTAACTCTCATAGGGTTCTACGGTTAGGGTGCTAAGTGGGTTAGAGGTGCACCCAAGGAAAAATTGACCTGAGGCCATATTTTCCACTAGGGGGGCAAAAGTAATAAGTATCTCCTTTTTGTACGTGATCGATTGAGTGAAGCCGAATAGCCAAGATGGCACAAGTTGAAAGCACGGCTCGTGAGGAATCGGTTATACGATTCTGTCTGTAGGACTCGCCAGTGCATAGTTTGCCCAAACGGAAAGAAGGGAGATTGCATGGTCGCGGGAGTGGTATACCTCATAAAGTGCACGGTCTGCAACGGGGAGTATATTGGCGAAACGGGTAGACCCCTTGGGGAGCGCGTTAAGGAGCATTTGGGCACGCTGCGTAGGTGCGATATATCGGAGCCGCTGGGTGAGCATCGGTTGCGGTGTCACGATGGCGCGATGGCGGAGGTGGCGGTAGCGATACTGTCACGCGAATCCGAAATCTCGGCGCGGAAGACCCTCGAAGCGCTGTGGATCGCCGTGAGAAACCCCACGATCAATAGGAAGGAAGAACGCGTGGAGGTGACACAAGAGCTGGCAGCATTCGCTGACCTGTGCGGGCTTGACCCGAAGGACAGTCGGCCAGAGGCTCGTTAGGGTGGCCACATTACCTTACGTATTGCCGGTAACTTGTGGTTTGCATTGGTGTCCTACTTGCCCAGGTCTGGTTGTGTTTACCCTATCCGCGATTCGTCTTTCTCTCTTGGTGCCTTCTGATTCACCGCTGAAACTTGAAATTGGTCTTGAGCGAATGATCTCACAAACTCCTCTTTACTCTTCCAGGCTCTGACGAAGGCGGACTCGCCGAAACGTTAGCCAAATAAACTTGTACCATCTTGGCTATTCGGCTTCACTCAATCGATCACGTACAACTATATTCGACATGCCGAGATTCAAAGACAGTCGATCATGGAATATCTCCTTTTTTTCTCATATAACTCCCGACTGGGGTCTCACTCTATGCTCGTCATATTTATGTGTCTGTATGCTACTTACTTGAGATCTGTTGAGAATTCATCACTTCCGCGTATTTGAGAAACATGCTGTATCCTTAGGCTACCTTAGACCACTTGCGTGTCGATATGTGCTGTGCCAATCTACGCCATTTCTCTTGTTCGAGGAGTCTGGACTCGATCGTCACGCAGGATGAGAAGTATGTCTTCTACATTTACCCTGCCAAGCAGCTAGTCTGGGTGAGCCCTGGTGATTCGATACCGACCTTCGTTCGACGAGATGAGCGTGGCGATAAGCAACTTTTGAGCTTCTGGGTCTGCGTTTTGTTGGAGACTATTTCCAAAGATGGCCATGATGGACTACGAAACCTTAGTGAACGAAATCAAGGAGGTGGATCAGCGACTCGCACTAATTCGACAGCAACGTTTCAAAAGACTGATCCTCTTCGACAACGCCACACCTCACCGGGTGAAAGTAACCACGCAGAAGCTTGCTCAGCAGGGATACGTCCGTGTACCTCACCCACAGTATTCACCGGACATCTCTCCATGCGACTACCACTTCTTTAGCCTGTAAGACTTCTTGGCTAGAAGAGACACAAAGAGCCAAGCAGACCTTGAGAGGCATGTCAACCAGTGGATCAACTCCAGGCCGAAGCATGGGATCAGAAAGCTGGCTGAATGA
This sequence comes from Nippostrongylus brasiliensis, assembly GCA_030553155.1. Lineage (NCBI taxonomy): Eukaryota > Metazoa > Nematoda > Chromadorea > Rhabditida > Heligmosomidae > Nippostrongylus > Nippostrongylus brasiliensis. The sequence goes on along the minus strand of CP130736.1, from coordinate 5,012,588 downwards.
TGGCAGCAAGTCATAGACCTCAACGGAGAATACATCCCTCAGAACAGTTGAATTGTATTTAGGTTATCGAGAAATAAAAGAGTTTGGTGCATTTTCCTTAATACTTTTGCCCCCCCCCTAATAGGTATTCTTCTTATCATCCTTATCAACCCTTTTTGTCTACGAGAGTTTATTGTAAAGCGACCTTGCCGATCAGGCGGTCGTAGACGGCCACCACGTTCTTTTTTTGGCTGGTACCCTTCCGATAAATAATTGCGTGTCGAAAATACGTCAACTGTTTATTTATTTGTTTACTCAGAAAGCACCGAGGGCGCACAAGCTAGGGAACATTGCTGAATTTCAAGGCATCACCATGGGTAAATGGGAAGCCAGGTGGTTCTACGCAATGTTGATGTATGAATTGGGTAAAGAGTTTAGCCAGAAACTTACGGTAAACTATGGTAACCCTCACTATGCAAAACACTACAAGCAACTCAATGGCACATTTTACCAAAGTTTTCTCAAGAAATTCCATGCAAATGCGTTCTCAGCGTTTTAATTTCCTCCCAAATCCCCATATATCTTATCCCTTCTACTTCTTAGAAGATCTAGCTATTAGACAATGTTAAATTTCTCTAGAAGCTGTATTCTAGCAAAATATCGATTGGGTAGGGAGAGAGTAATCCACTGCTCCACCATTGGTGAACTCGGAAAACCGTCCAACCAACCTTCATACTTAAATGATGCTATGTAAATGAGAAACACTTCAAACCCAGATTGTTTCGGCTGAAAATTCAAACCAAAGTTTCAAAATAATTGTGTTATCACACCACTGATAATCCTTGGGTAATTTCCATTTGTAAAAGGGTCTTTTCGTAGAAGGTAGAGGAATTTCGAGTGGTTTCAATGATCACTGATTGGAAGGACCGGAATTGCCGATCCATTAAGATACCTGGTACTATTCTATTTAATTATTGTTACATCCTAAAACGTGGACGTCCTACTGAATAAGAAAAATGTGATGGTTGAACAGAAATGCTGTTCAGACACGAAAAAAAAACAACAAACTTTCAGAGAAAGTGGTATTAGATTGACCTTTTCTGAAGATTTTAGAAAGTATTAAAACATTGACTTGACGACATCTTTGCAGAGTTTTGGAGCCATCGAACTGTACAGGCTTTCAGATCATTCAATTAATCGGAACACATTAAAGTTCGTTGTTAAAAGACCTTCGCAGCTGCAAATGCTCAACAAATCTATAGGTGGGTTGGAGTCTGCACCTGAACCTTTTTGGAAGTTGGCATCGAAGCCTGCATTCCTAAAAATCTTTGGGATAATTTGCAGTTATCTAACTACGGTAGGATGAAGTGGTAAGAGGCGCAGCTTCCACCCGCATTGTGGAGCGATCGATCCCCGACCGAGCTAACCAAGCCCTTCATCACTCCGAGCCCGGGTAAATTTGTACCAGACTTCTTTGAGAAGGTAAAGATACTCACTCGATATAGCGGGCTACCACGCAACTTATCGAAAAGCCCGAATAGGAATAGCCATGCCTCTGTGATTATGAATAAATGACGAGTGTATGGCGCATCCTGGGCGACTGGTCTTTCCCGTTATAATCATAGTTAAGCTTCCCTGAGTTGAGATGTAAAACGGAAGGCTTTCTATAGATTCATTATACATAAGAAGGAAAATGTACAGTTAGCAATCACAAGAAGGAGATCAGTTTAAAATTGATTGGTTGATTGATTTCCAGTTCAGTTCTCTAAAAATTTGGCGAAGAATATCAGCCGCGTGCCGCACATCCATGACCGTTGCAGAGCAGGAAGAAGCCGTTCGCGTTGTCACCGCTGACCACATTACCATAGAGGTCAGGATGGTAGGGTTGTGGCCAGCCCTGATACCATTGGCTGAGCACCGCCTGAAGGCAAAAGAGCGCGAAGCAGAGGAGAATACGAATCATTGCCGAGAGCTAAGGTGTCGGTAACCGTGGGTAAGCGCTTTTATATCACTCGGCGGAATCGCACGTGAACCCCGGCGAACGCTGACAATCGTAAACTCGTTTTGTGGGGTGTGCTTTCTGGTGCCGAAACGCAATCGGTCCATAGAGAGCGCTGGCCATTATGCTGGCTGGAAGGTCACTCTATAGATATTCGATTCCGTGCTGAGAATGACGAGAACGTGGCCAACAGGCACATTTTGGACCCGGACAGCACTATGTTAGGCTGAACCACCGGGTTTTCAATGCCATTTTTCGCGTGCATGCTGTGGTTAGAGGCACTACTGACACCTGCACGGTCGATCGATCCTCGCTCGGGCTAACCAAGCCTTCCACCCTCCGGGGTAGGTAAATTGCTACCAGACTCTTTTGGGAAGGTAAAAACACTGACTTGGTATAACGGCTGGATCTCGCGAGTCATTTTGTAGGCCAAACACGCATTCACCATGCCTCTACGATTCTGAAGGGAAGAATAATGCATGGCGCGTCCACAGCGGACTGATCAACGCTGGCACCTTTACCTTTGTTTTGCGCGGAGGGCGCGCTTGATGCCTCGGTGTCGGGTAAATTGTTACTGCACTTGTCTGGGAAGGTAAAAATACTGATTTGGCATAGCGGCTGGCCCCCGCAAGTCATTGTATAGGCCAAACACGTATTCACCAAGTTTCCACCATTCTGAAATGAACATGAATGCGCGGCGTGCCCTTCGGGAACTGATCGGCGCCATCCACTTGGCCTGGGCAGTTTTTTGAAAGAAAGTTTCACATTGTTTTTTATTCGTGTCAGTGGTGTGTTCTATATTATATTAAAGGTTTTGAATTGATCTATCAGAACTATGAAAAATTCTTATTGAACTTGCCTTCAAGTTATTCAAACGCGGGAAAATCCAAAAAAAGTTATGCTATTTGTGTCCTTTCCAGTTACTACGGAAAACAGAACTTCAGCGCAACAGCGGAACGACAAGGATATTATTATGTTAAAGGTGAGTGTTTTGCAAAGAACGAATAGTCTCGATATCAGCTCTTTTTTTTGAAAAAAGGGGATGTTGAAGTAAGAAAAACGACAGTGCTTTTGGCTCACCCTAATACCTTAATGCTTCACTCTGACAAGGAATTGAAGAAAATAAGCGAGCCCTAAGCTCACAAGGTATTTGTCGCAGTTGGTCATGGAGGACGAACTCACGGCGCGTCTTGAGTCGACTAGTGAGCTAAACTTTTACTTCATTTCAGTTCCATTTATTCGAATTGAGTTGTGATTGTGAATTGTGGAACATAAAGAGTGAAGTGAAATTACGAGAAGTATCAAGTACAGTACAATTACCTTCTCAATCAAGTCTGGTATCATTTTACCCGACCACAGAGCGATGGAGTCTTGATTAGTTTCGAGGGATCGATCTTTCAGCCATACTGCTGAAAGCGATAGTTTTTTTTTCAATTTTACGCGAACATCTAGTCATTTATTTACCACTTTTCTATTCACAACGCGGAAATGTTGCATTGTAACGAGGCCAATTAGATTAATGTCTCACCGAAACCACTACAGCAGAACAAATCGCGTATTTACCACTGTTATTTATTGACAACAGAATGTTTACGGTTGTGGTTGAGTCTCTGTGACGTCTTAACCGGTATATTCCTTGCATTTCTTGTCACCGTTGAAAATAAATAGCATTATATATTTTTCGACCAACCTTTCTCTCCTGTGAATACCACACGGTAATTTTGACGGGATATTTTTGGCTCCGACTGAGGTCCGGCAGTTGCTTCTGAAATGTTTTGTTGATGCTTAATAGCCTTCGGGTGCCTATGGTGAGGTCAAAGCCGACGATCCAATCTGTGCCTTTTTACAGGGTCCCCTGTAGAATAACCTGGTCCTGTAGAATATTCAAGAAAAAACTATCGAAATCCAGTAAGGAATGCTTCGGTTTTTGATAGGATACAAGGTAACTTATTGCCAGTTGAAGGACGAGTTCCTGGTGAGTTTTGTCAAGATTTTGTCTAAAAACCAAAGGCTGAATTCTTACGGGAAAGAAGGCGTGATTGTGGGAGTCCATTTGTCATAGCATCATAATGATTCATGTACTTGAACTCTGCCCTCAGCAATTCTCATGGGATTAATTTTCCCAAGCAAACGAGGCAGAACAGCACTACCACGGAACACTTCCCCGTTCTTTTTGCCTATAAAATCCGTCTTTTTCATGGCTAGAATTTTTACTATTATTACTTTCATCTGAACTGAATATAAAGGTGAAGTATTCGGCGTTGATCGCTTGTAACGCGCCATGCATCCATCTTCCATTCGAAATGCTAGAGAATTCGTTTGCGACCGATATGAGTGGCTTGACTCAGCGGCTATACCAGGCCAGCTTCGCCCACCCAGGCAATGTTTGGTACCATTTTACTCTGAGGATGATGTTGTCGGGATTTAAAAAATGAAAGTTCTCTAAAAGCTCAGGGTTCATAGTCGTTTTCATAACTATCAATGAGAAAAAAAATATAGGAAATCGTATTTTTAGAAAGGAGCATGCATTTGCAGCGCATAGGGAGTCACTGATTGGACTTTCTCACTCTTTGCTCTTACACCTTTGTTCTCTAAAATGTAGGCGGCTGCTGCAATGAGTGGTTCTCGAGGAAACTCTTCCACTCTTGTATTCCAGGAAACAGGTAATTGAAGGCAAAGATAAAGTCCTTGGCACTGATCAGTCCCTTTAGAATGTTCTCTGCATTCTCCTACCGTCGAAAATCGTAGAAAAATTGTGAATGTTGTTATTACGCCTGTGAAAAATGAAGACATGTTGGAGTAGGTTAGAACAGTCTCAAAATATCCTATAGGATCTAGGACTTTCTAATCAATAGGAGATGTCCTGTGGTTGCCCACCAGGGCCCAAATCGGCACAATATACCCGAGAATAAACCCCGGTCGGCGCGATTATTCGCATTCATGAACGCGCCGCGGAGTGGAATAGACCCGCGATATTCTCCAAATGAACTCCGCGGCGCGTTCATGAATGCGAATAATTGCGCCGACCGGGGTTTATTCTCAGGTATATTACGCCGATACCCATCATGAATTTAGGCCCAGGGGGTGCATCACCACGCTGATTGACCGTCAGATCAATCGCTACCCAGCGCGCCAATCGTACAGCGCCACACTGGTCCTGCTCGTCCTGATTTATCATTTTCAGAAGAATTTTTGAAAGATTTTCACCAATTTCACTTGTGAATCGTCGTTTTCTCATTTTGTGCTTACTGTATAAGGTGCTGCTGGTGCTCAGCCAGTGGACCCTGTGGGGTCCACAGCCAACTGGAAGTACCGCTCTCCCAGGTCGGCCTCACCGATGGTTGACTACCCGGTCAATCGCCTTCGGCGGATCAATCGGTGCCATTCAGCCTTTTCCGCCCGCCGCGTATCTTCGCCTCTTTAGATTTCCCTTCGCATTATTTATTTATTTATTTATTTATTTATTTATTATAAGACGCTTACATAGGTGAGCGTGGGAAAAATAAAATTCTACTGAACATCAAACTGAGAACGATATGAAAGAAAAATAGCTATTGCGTTACTGACACACTGAAAAATAAGCAGATGAAAAAACCAGGGAGATAACAAACAGCCAAAAGGGAATAAAATAGAATGGAACCAAACAAAAACAGCAAACAGAACCAGAGATGGTAGGATACAATAAGTTTTTCTTCTAAATTGACATCTTTGTGCTTCGTAAACTTGTTCTTCTCGTTGTTTCTTCGATTCTTTCGTGATTTCCTCGTCGTAGTCTGAATCTGACTTCCATTAGCCGACCCTGTCGTAGCTAAAGCCCATACCCTATGGTTTCATAGATGTGTTCAGAAATCATTTTCCCATCGCTTATTTTCCACTCAAATTTTTACTATGTTTTCGTAATCGCTCGCCATTTTGTTGATTGATTTTCGACCAATACAGAATATAATCATTTCTCTTTTTTCGTCGTGGGAATATTCTGTGTTCAAGTTATTCAGGTACTTGAATAGATACGGTAGATACAGTATCCTACTCGAGCCGGAAAATGTCTCTGATGTACTACGTGAATTACCTAACGACAGCTCTCGAGCTTGTGTCCGCTATGCTTCTGGCGTTTGTGGTGATCGTTATTCCACTGTTTTGTCCAAACACAAGAAAGTGCTCGTTTGTCAAGTGCTTCGTTTTTTACGGTAGGTATTTTCAGTATTTCATCCCTAAAACTAATTTTTTTGGGAGATTTAGTTCGATTTATGTTCTTCATGAACCCATATTACTGTTTCGATACCAAATGATAAAAGGTGAAGGTAAAGTTCCCGGTCTTGATCAGTCCCCTAAGGGCGCGCAACGCATTCGCCTTCCATTCACAATTGCAGAGGCGTGCTGAGGGCGTACTTGTCCTCTACAGTGACTTGCGTGGTCTGGTGCTAAATGCGTAGACGCCCTGTTAACATAAACCATTGAAAACTGAAGGAATATTCAGGTAAATTTATGCTCTATTGTAGATTCATGCTCTATCTAGCGATTGAGTTAGCCCACTCCGACGTCAAAGTTCATGCTCTCGTCCCTTTGTACCAGCGGAAGACCTTACCACCTTTGGTAGAAATGTGATTGGACGAGCTCCAAGATTTTTAATCGTTATAAGCTACTAATCACGAGCAGAAATTCCTACAAAGATTTTCGACGCTTATCTCTCTTCAATAGAGCTCGATCGAAGTTCGGTTTGGATAGTTTCTATCGACGAAAAAGCCAGTCGATCCATATGAATGCCAGAAGTTTTTGATTTTGCAGATAAAAAAGGCTACCTGTGAATAGTTTGTTGTATGAATGGAGACCAATAAGTCACGGTAGTCATTTGGCTACTATCATCAGGTTTGTTGAATCTCTAAACAACGTAAGGAAAGCGCCAGTTAACATTCGAGAGTAATAAATTTGACAATTTACAGATTCGAACTAAACTCACCGAAACTCAAATACGAGCACAGGTTCACTTTTTGTTGACCTATTAAGAGTACTTCGGGCCCGCGTGGTAAAGTGGAACCTATTCAGGGCCTCTCTCGAGAACATCATGCGAACACTAGAATGGGACGACTTGGGGGTGAAGATCGACGACCGGCAGTTACATCACCTTCGTTTTGCGGATGATATCGTACTCATGACACCATCTATCACCTAGGCAGAATGCATGCTGGCCGACTTCGATCATGCGTGTGGGAAGATCGGCTTGCAGCTGAACTTGACGAAGACGATGTTCATGAGGAATGGATACGTTTCTGACGCCTCATTTTCGCTCAACGGAACGAATATCTCTGAATGCTCCAGCTACGTGTACTTGGGTCGGGAAGTCAACATGACCAACGACTTGAGTCCAGAGCTGGGCAGGAGGAAACGAGCGGTTTGGGGCGCATTCAAGAGTGTTGAAGAAGTAGTGAGGAAGACGAAGAACGCCCGACTCCGCGCCCATCTCTTCGACTCTGCGGTTCTTCCTGCGTTGACGTACGCTTCAGAATCCTGGGCGTTGCGCAAGCAGGATGAACATGCGATTTGCGTCGCGCAACGAAGTATAGAGAGAAGGATGCTCGGAGTGACTCGCTTCATCCAGGCGAGAGACGGCATACGGAGCTCCGAGCTACGTCGACAGTCGAAGATCAGAGACGCAGTCGCATGGGCCAAGTTGTCGAAGATCAGGTGGGCCGGACACGTAATGCGATTTCGTGACGACCGTTGGACGAGAGCCGTTACTGACTGGATTCCACGGGACGTCAGAAGAACACCAGGTCGCCCACCTTTGCGCTGGTCGGACTTCTTCGTCAAATCCCTGAACGACCGATTCGATGCTCTTCGTGTTTCTCGAGCGAGTAGGACCCACTGGTCTACCGTGGCACGCGACAGGGACGAATGGAGATGTTACTGGCGCCCGCTCGAGCAAATCGATTATCAACGGGACGATAGGTGATACAGGTGATACAGGTGTTAAAGTGGTAAGAGGCCCGCACGGTCGAACAATTGATCCCGGTCCGGGCTAAAAAAGCTTTCCATCCCTCTGAGGTCGGGTATTTTGGTACCAGGTCTGTCTGGTAAGGTAAGGGCACTGGCTTGGTATAGCGGCTGGCCCCCTCAAGTCAGGGTCTAAGGCAAATTCGCATTAACAAGCGCAAGCCTCCACTATTCTGAATTGAATACGAATGCGGCGGCGCGCTCTTCCGGAACTGATCAACGCCGACACTTTATCAGTTACTTCTATTAAGGGTATTTTGGCTTATTCTCTTGGGCGGTGTCGTTCCAATTGCTACGAGCGATCGGTAGTTCTTCACTGCCGTATCTGTCGCTGAACTGCCTTTTAAGCGGCTTCACCTTACACGGCTATTTGCTAAGTAGTATGCTTTTAACGCTTAATCGATTTTCCTGCATTGTATATCCGCTTGGCTTCGATAGGGTCTGTTTTTGCCGTAATTTTCATAGAATTTTTTGTTTTCATGGTCCTTTTTACAATTTTGAAGGTCTTTTTTTCAGAACTGGACCAATCGCCGCTGTAATTCGTACATGCTTATCGTTCTAGTGATCACTTTTCTTTCGGTGTCACATAGAATAGGTGCACCAATAAAGGTGGAGTGGATGGAAGAACCGAAAGCATATCGCTGGATTGGCTACTACCCGACAATTCATACCGTGTGTGATTATGGTTACCCTATTTGAATGAATTTATTAATATACAATATAAATTGCTTGGTAGCAATGAAGAATGCTTGAATAAAGAATTTGGTTTTCTATCGAAAATTCAAAGTAGAGAACCAAATAACCCCTATTGGTGAAGTTTCAACGGGAATTAATTTTCTGACCGTGCAACTTTTAGCTCTGAGCTGTGTTGTGAACTCAAGTTGATAAATAAATAAACAAATAAATGAGCATACATATACTGATACAAAATTACTAAGAAAAATATATTCCAGATCTCGTTGGTACTAACGTTGACTATCTGCTTTTGTGTATCTGTTGGTAGTATCGTATTGAACACGTGCACTTTTGCAAGTTGGAGAAAGTAGGCTTTCAAAGTTGATTTTTTTACTTCCTAGCAAAATAGAAATCCTGGTGAAGAGGTGTTTCTTGAACTTCAGCTTATAGCTAATTTCAGCCAGTTAATTCCGCATAGGATCTATGTCACTCAGAGAAATATGTTCCTGGTCTCTATTTTGTCATTCATATTTTCGTCGAGTATATGCATCCAACAGTTGGTTGCGAATGTTGTTTTCTTCACTGGGAATCTGCCAGTAGCAAATGTTATTTTCGACCTGGTAAGGTATTTTGATTGTAAAATTCAAATTTTGTGTCGTGTAATAGAAGAATTGAATTTCAATTGTGTCGTGTAATGAAATCGTGTTCAGTACTTCCCGTTGAGCTCGTTTTCGATTCTTGTCGAGCCCTATTTCATTCTCTTCTTCAACAAAGGCCTACGAAAAGAGCTGGCCGATTTGATGACGAAGAAGAAATACAAGAAGGAGGCCGAGGTCACGGTAGTGAGCAGAATGGGCTATTAGTCCAAATGTAGTAATAATTGAAATAAATAAATAGTGATAATTTTTTTCTGTTTCAATGTTACTCATTGAAACTGATGCGAATTGTGTTCAGATTTCCATAGCAAGGTCGTTTTGCGACTGAAATCGTTCGACAAAGATTTCAAGGTTGATAGCCCCCCTCCACGCCTCAAGGAGCTCAAGGAAACAAGAAAATTGCAAAACAAGGGCACAGGTTTTAAACTCGGGCAGTTTTTGTGGATTTCAGGTCAGGTACGTCTTCACCATATCTCTCCTTAAACCAAATTATTTTATCTAGAAAACGGTCGATCTCGTAAAGCTACCCTCTCCAAAACCTTCTTATGGGTATACCTAACAGGCTGGGACTAAAATCCAACACTTTCGTCTTCTCGGTAAAAACATAACTTTGTATAGCCTCAAACAAAAACCTACACAAACAACAAATTCAATGGTCGATTGTTCGAAGTAAATAAATAAAGTGGATGCAGTCGTGTGACTCAAACTCTATCCTTATTTCTTTTCGAAAATTTTTTCAAAGCATATTCCCAACAATTTCACACGATACCTGTCGGACTGCAAAGTACCAGCAATATGGAAAACTAGTAGGACTGTGTTGCTGTATAAGAAGGGGGATCGGCACGACATCGGCAACTATCGCCCTATCTGCCTGCTGTCTATAGTCTACAAGTTATTCACACGTGTCATTCTGAAATGGATCGACCGAACGATAGACGAAGGACAGACGGGTTTCGAAGAGGGTTCAGCACAATCGATCATATCCACTCCATGATCAAGCTCATTGGAATGGGAATGGGGCGACATGGGAGTGAAGATCGAAGGCCGGCAGTTACACTATCTTCGTTTTGCAGATGATATCGTACTCATAACACCATATATCACCCAGGCAGAACGCATGCTGGCCAACTTCGATCACGCGTGTGGGAAGATCGGCTTGCAGCTGAACTTGACGAAGACGACGTTCGTGAGGAATGGATACGTTTCTGATGCCCCATTTTCGCTCAACGGAACGAATATCTCTGAATGCTCCAGCTATGTGTACTTGGGTCGGGAAGTCAACATGACCAACGACTTGAGTCCAGAGCTGGGCAGGAGGAAGCGAGCGGCTTGGAGCGCGTTCAAGAGTGTTGAAGAAGTAGTGAGGAGGACGAAGAACGCCCGACTCCGCGCCCATCTCTTCGACTCTACGGTTCTTCCTGCGTTGACGTACGCTTCAGAATCCTGGGCGTTACGCAAGCAGGATCAACATGCGATTTGCGTCGCGCAACGAAGTATATAGAGAAGGATGCTCGAAGTGACTCGCTTCATTCAGGCGAGAGACGGCATACGGAGCTCCGAGCTACGTCGACAGTCGAAGATCAGAGACGCAGTCGCATGGGCCAAGTTGTCGAAGATCAGGTGGGCCGGACATGTAATGCGATTTCGTGACGACCGTTGGACGATAGCCGTTAGTGACTGGATTTCACGGGACGTCAGAAGAACACCAGGTCGCCCACCTTTGCGCTAGTCGGACTTCTTCGTCAAATCCCTGAACGATCGATTCGATGCTCTTCGTGTTCCTCGAGCGAGCAGGACCCACTGTTCTACTATGGCACGCGACAGGGACGAATGGAGACGTTACTGGCGCCCGCTCGAGCAAATCGATTATCAACGGGACGACAGGTGATACAGGTGACAGGTGATTCCCAACAAAACCTTGAGCAAACAGACAATCCGCTCTAATTGATATAGTATCTAAACGAATAAATAATAATGAATACAAATATCAAATGAGTAAAGCTCAAGACAGATAGTGGGTGGATAAATGATCTCCAGTATGCTTCCAATGGAGGCGGTAAGAGCAGCGTCGTCGCAGAGAAATAGGTGTGTTTTGTACTGTCGTTGGAGTAAAGTCTTCGTAGCGGAATCTTGGTTCGAATAAGGTGGAATGAGTACAGCTTGACTGGATTGGAACTACTGAAAGTTTTATTGACGTATAGAAGCACGATTCTCGTAGAAGGATACGAATATGTAGCTCTGTCTCTCAATTCGGTGTTTCACCTCTTGAACTTCTCGATTTCTCTTTTGAGCATTTCTGTCGCTCTTTTCCGCTTTTTCTCAGTGTTATCACCCATGACAGATCTTTGTCGCCAGGTACCGCTTTCTAAATACAAAAGGCTCTTCAAGAGGTTCGCGGGAAATACCGCGATAGTTCTCATACCGGATCAAGCCTGCCGGCCATATCAAAGACGAAAAACATGCTCTTTCCCATTTCCGCAAGATCTTCAATTATGGTCTTCGAGTAGCTTCTGCAAAATCATCCAAAGAAAAAACGGAATTTTTAATTCTTTTGTAGAGTAATATAGACGCACTTGAAGTCCAACTCTGCTGGATTGCGAAATTTCCTCTGTGTGTAGTACAGACGGCCAACTGCTTCAGTTTTGCTGCAAACGAAGTGTTCGGATCTCCGGAAAGTCTGGTTCAGTGTTCTCGGCTTATAATGAATGATCGCTATTTCTTATCTAAAGACTTCGGATTAAATTTTGTACCTCATTTTTTCGCTAAAAATAGGCCTATAGGGGGTAGTCGGCTATGAAGAGAACGAATATGATATTCGTTTAATGCGGAAATGCTTAATAAGCCCGCTATGTTGAGCTGCAAAAAGACCTGCGAAATAGTGTGCGTTGGGGAGAGACGCAGGTTCCGACTCTCTTCACGACACACACTATTTCGCTTCTCTATAGGCCCCATTGTTGATTTGACCGTCTGCTAGTCCACTTAGGCTTAGGCTTAGGCTTAGTCTCATTTGAATTCATGCACTTATCCATTAAGACCTCCCCCTTTTCGACGTCTACTGCATGGAGCAGTGGCAGCGAAATAGTGTGTGTCGTGAAGAGAGTGAGAGCCTGCGTTTCTCGCTGCCGCGCACTGTTTCGCCGTTCTTTTGGCGATTACAGCTCGATGTAGAGGGCTTATTAAGCATTTCCGCACTGAACGAGTATCAGATTCGTTCTCTCCATAGCCGACTGCTCCCTATAGGCTTATTTTTAATGCAAAAAGTGGGGTACAAAACTTACACTAGTGCCAAGATTCTCCAAATATATAATTTAGGGAGAGTGCCCTAGTGAGAGGCACTAAATACTCCATACGTATGGTGGTCGAGTAGTCGATCAACACTCAGATTGATCAAGTGTTCCATCCCTCGGAGTTCGGTTAAGTTATACAAACAAGGGCCTAAATTCATGACGGGTATTGGCACAATATACCCGAGAATAAACCCCGCTCGGCGCAATTATTCGCATTCATGAACGCGCCGCGGAGTGGAATAGACCCGCGATGTCCCCCAAATAAACTCCGCGGCGCGTTCATGAATGCGAATAATCGCGCCGACCGGGGTTTATTTTCGGGTATGTTGTCCCGATACCCGTCATGAATTTAGGCCAAGGTGTAAAACCCGACTTGAATACTGGCCAGCATTCCAGGTCACTGCATAGACCAAAGGCGGATTCACCATGACGTTATGATCGTGAGAGGAAGGCAGGTGCATGGCGTATCCATAAGGGACGAATCAACGCTGACTACTTCACCTTTACCTTTGCACTGCTTAATTATACTATATAATTATAATTCTTATCATGCTCACCCTTTCAGTATTTTCAATTTGCGAAGCATTACAGCCAGCATATCGTACAAGCACTCGTTGTTCTTCACTTCATATTCGACTAGCGATCGTTTGGTCTAAACTGGTGAAGTGTTCCTCTTTCTATCCATTTCAAATCATGATCGAAATTTGAGGCCTTTCACAGTTTCTGGATAGTAAAAATCGCCCACTTTTCCGTCATGTTTGTAGTAAACCCTTAGGTATATCGGTAAGACTCGTTCAATGTCCTGTAGAGGTATGACAAGCGACGACCGTTGTGATGCCGTTTTATCTGTGCGTCCTGAATTCAAGCTGTAATTCATTTGAAGGTTTTGTGTGGTTCTTATAGGTTCTTTTTTGAGGTATAGAGTTGCTATGGAATTTTTGTTGCTTGAGGGCGAATGCGGAAAGATTACATTAATATTTGACATATGTTGGTATGTTCAAAATCACCCCTTTGTGATGGTGTGCGTTCCTGTATCGGAGTGGGTGCAAACGCTTCATCGTGTTGCCTCGCTTGCTGCAGAGCAACATCCATTTCACGAGGAAATTCTCCAACCGGTTCGCTAAAAAATTCATAGTGAAAGAAAAGTGACTCGAACTTATTCATCAAATTCTATTGGATACAATTTTTCACGCCTTCTTTCTGGAGAACAAAGCTAGGTAGGCCTACAAAGGCTCTCCATCTCTCGAGGCCTACAAAGGCTCTCCATCTCCATCTCCTTAACGACCCTTCACGGGAGGCAAGTGTGTAGTTCGTCCTTTGAGGTTGATCAACACCAACCATTTTACCTTTAACTTTATCTCACGGGTGAACCGTGAGGTTACCTTTCCCATAGTTGACCACCAGATCCGTCACTAACGGACGGATTAATCGATCGACGCCACATCTATGCTACGGTACCGGACCGATCGGACGTGCTACGACGATAAACGGCGGCAGCGGCGCTTTTGTGCGCCGGAAGGTGCCGTTTCTGAGGTCCACACGTGGTGACCCGAACAGACTCTACCTCAATTCATTCACCCCGCATGCGGAACGGTGGTTTCCGTGTGGTAGACCGATCAAAAGCGGAGCCTCATCGAACGATGAGTTACCTGACGAAGAATCGAAGGAGCAATGGGCTGCAAATATCTAGATACCGATAAAAGTACTGATGTTTTGAAAACATTTTCAGGTGTTGATAATTTATATACGAAACGATAGAGCTCGGGCAGCAGCACTTCGCAATGTGTCTCCTTTCACGAATAGTTGACATTTGAGAGAGTTATTCAAAAAAGCTGCTTTGGCAAGCTCCTAAGCTGCTTTTCCGGAAAGTGATGAAAGGATATGTCCGGGATTTATCGTGATTGTCAGGAAGAAGTTTTCAAAAATGGTGCAGTCGAAAAATACTAAGCCATTGTTGTTCACAGTAACATAATTCAAATGGTGTTCGAAGTTGGAGAATTTGAAATGCTCATCTTAGACGTTTTCTGATGAATTAGGAGTGGCAGTTCCATGAGCGAGCACTTCGTACAAAGTGCTCTTTCCGATCTCGAGCACTGTTGAACTCTTTAGTAACTATAGACATTTTTCAGAGGTTTTAATTTACGAACGTGCTAGCCATATTCTATTTTTATCTCCATCTCTCGTTCTCAGCTTCTTATCACTAATGTAAAGTTTGTGACTCACTTCCCATCTGAAATGGAGTATGTGTAGGAGAAACACACTAGACGTACGGCAGCCATCTCGTACGTTGGGCAGCAATAGCAATGAAACTCACCATGCTAGTATTTATTCACATTAGTCAAAATAAGATTTCGGTTCATCACTGAACATTCTCGTAATGATTCCAGACATTCTGAATCGTAACTTTTGGGGAGCGGTTTTTCGCGATCTGGAACTAACGGTGATTTCTCATGGGTATAACTTATTAACGTAAAATTCTAGTTTTATTACCGCTTTTTTGCAGGTTACTAATAGGCGTACTGAAATATGATGTTGTAATGGTGGTGCTAGGTTCGTCGCAAAAATCGCATCTCAGGCGGGATTCGAACCCGTGTTTCGCGCCTAACCGCAGAATTTTGTTTCACCAGAGTTTTTAACCGTAACTTGGAAGCTTGCTGATAGATCAGCACAATTTTTTTGGCGAATCGATCGGAAATTTCTCGGTAGATCACCAAAAAATGATCTGAACACCCGGAAAATTTTTACCACACTTTGCACATACGGTAAACAAAATTGTTGACTGTCTGGATGCACCCATAGACATCCTTTGTGGTTTCGTACAACCGAACGATGTCGAGTGCGCCATGCATGCCGCTCATATCGAAAACTTTACATCGATTACTTATCTATAGGATCGGTAAACGTGGCAGGTGGATTTGTGCGAGCAATGGGCTTAATCAGTTCCACGTTAAACTCAATAGGTTTATTGTCGTAGATATTGTCACCTGTTTCGAAGGAGCTAACGCGGGCTTTCAGTCCTACGAACGACCCTCACTTCCTGAACTTACCTTATGACTATGATTTACCCATTGTATTGTAGGCGTTTGCCGGTCCGGTGTGGTCCCTTAAGAAATCAATGATTTGAGATTTTCTTTCGTACAGAATAATATGCGTTTACGATTCTGAATTGAACACGAATACGGCGGCGCGTCCTTAGGGGACTGATCATCGCCGACACCTTTACCTCTTTTTCACAGAACACTGGCCGACACCTTTACCTCTTTTTTACAGAACACTGGAGTGTATAGGCGAATAGCCTTTGAGAAAAACCTTCCGAAAAACCGACGACTGCAATTTTGTAGTTTGTGATGTTGTCGACTATCAATGGAGATGCATTAGAGCAAGAGGAATTCCGGTAAGAGAAATTCTGAGCTTCTAAATATGCAGCGACACCAAGCCTATTCCCACTGGGCCGAAGGAAGCGGGCTCCTTTGTTTTTCCTTCACGCCCACAGGTAATCGTCTCGTTTCCCACTTTTGAGTCCGACCGTGGGTTTAATCCTCTGCTTTCTATGCCCTCCTCCTCCAGTCGTATAGTAGGGGTAGGGGAAGGGTAACCGACCCCTAAGGTAAAATTACGCGTTGAAATTTAAGTGGAGTTGTGGATGTATCACGGCCAGAAGAGCGGTGGTCGATCAATATCAGTTCGAAGACTGATAAGAGGTGGGTAACACAGCAGAGGGGTCGTGTAGGTTAAGCTGGGTGAGAAATCGCAAGGAGGATCGCGTTTGTTGGACAAATTCATAATTTTCAAGGTTTTCGGTCACCAAAAGGGTATCAGTACTGATACCCATTGCCCCGCCCTGCTGCCGTGCTATCGGAATATACGGGGAAGTAGAGTATGTGCAATAGAAACATACGAGACATACGGCAACCTCGCCCGAGCTCAGAAGGAAGCTTAATGGCCTGGTGATGTTTTACAAAATTATCTTCAAATTGAATGACATAGACCGTAGGGTTCCATCCTTGCAGGATTCAGTAGCTCCCGGCGGTGCATCAAAATTCGTTCTGCCAAGATTTAGATCGAAATTGCGGAAAGACGCATTTGTTTATACATCAAGAACACCCGAGCGACTATCGTCGACAGTTTCGTCAAACGTTTGAAGGCCTGCAAGGATGCCAAAGGAGGACATTTTCTAATAGAATCGTGATTCGTTGTTTGTACATTTGATGATTTATACACTGCTAAAACACTATTATTCTCGAAGGTTTTATAGTACAGTTATAACCATTTATATCGCGGGAAGAACTTATTTGCCGTCCTGTAGATCAGCAATTCAATTTACGCATTTTTCAAAGCAAATCCAATTCCTGCGAAGTCTTGTTCAAGGGGTTGGTCACAAAGCTGTTAGACGAGTCGTCAGCTCAAACATGACATGAGAGTGCTCTGGTTGTTGTGTTTTATGGTATTTTCATACTGTAATGTTTTACACCGTTTGGTAATTTTACATGGTGTTGGTCCATGTCAAGTAAATAAATGAAGTAAACATACGTAAATCAGTAGCGGCTGTATAGAAGTTCTTTTTACCTCACCCTAGCAGCCGGAAGCTTGCAGAGAAATCTTGGGAACTGGCTCGAGGTGATCTCTAATATTCATCTGGCTGGGCATTCTCGAAGAATTTCAAGGAATAAAATGGCCAGTCCTCGGAGATTAACGACGATAAGAATCTTCTGATATGATATGTAATAAAATATTCATTCTCACAATGAGTGTAAGAACTCTAATAACGGCGGAAGGGAATTCTTTCCGAATCATGTTTATCCAAGATCAATCACTATCAGCCTTTCACACTATACCATTCTGTTTTATCCTTCACCATGTGCTCGGCGGTTCTCTCCCTATCCCTCTCGTCTTTCTTCACTCTCCTCTGAAGAATAAGGTAATGATTATGGTGAAGCTGTCGGCGTTGATCAGTCTAGGAGAACGCGCCATGCATTCGTGTTCCATTAAGCATCGTTGACGTGTGGTGAATGCGTATTTGGCCTACACAATGACTTGCGTGGGCCAGCCGTTATACCAAGTCGGTGTCTTTACTTTCTTAGACAAGTCTGGTACGAATTAACCCGACGCCGGAGGGATGGAAGGCTCGGTAAACCCGGGCCGGGATCGATCGCTCGACCGTGCGGGTGCCAATACCGCCTCTTACCACAGTACCACTCTTCTCTGTTACCATTGCCATTCTGTTTTTGATTTGTGTGCATTTTTTGAATCTTCGTTCAGTTAATGCAACTAGAACGGTTTTCTCAATTATTATAGCGACTGGAGACTTCGACGATGCCTAAACGAAACTTTAGTGAGGAAAATCAGAGCTGATCACCGCGTATGATAGAGGGGCGATCAAGACAAATATGATATGTAAACAGCCATAGAGAATGTTGACATTGTGACACGTTCGCTCGTTCGTTCGCTGGGATGTTGTCCGGTCTCAGCCGTCGGGTCGACTGCCATCGTGGGGTGGGGGACACCCGGCCGCGAAAATTTCTGTTTTCTGATGCAAATCGAAGTCGAATCTGAGTCGAATCGAGTCGAGGCAAACGGCTCCACGAATTTCTGCCATCGATTGATGTCTCAGATGGCGTGCGCCGGCGATAAGAGCGCTGACTAACGTGGGCCGGTCGTTTTCGGAACTGAAATGTCTTGTTTCCGACGGAGTTTGTGTGGCTGCTGCCCGCTAGGGTTCTGTCCCCAGGGCCCGAAACTACCCTCTCGTCTCGGGGCCTGGTTTCCCCGTCTGGGGATTGTTTGAATGGGATGATTTGCACGAGTGTGCTCATCGTTCTAATCCTTAACACGCCGCCCATATAGGGGCAACACACGTATCGCACCGTTTGTATTTGCGTTGCGTCTTTGCGTAACGCCATCTCCGTCGTCCGGTGCACCATCAGCCGCGAACATTTGCCAACCATCATGCTGAATTTCCTCGTCGATGATGGCCACAGAACACCAACGACACACTTTCCACACCTTCTTCCTATTCCTTGCGACCTGTCGTCCGGATCTCATTCGAAATTTGTCCTTCTCGTCAATGTCTCCGCCGCTGTAATCTCATCCGAATCTGTTGCCGATCGAGCAGCAACAAATTCGTCTGGGATTGGGGTGTCGAACGACTACAACCTCACACATCCGTTAGCAGTATCATGCTCTAACTGGTCTTATTTCATGTAAGTTTTCTATTCGAATGTGTTTCTTCTGTTCTTTGCATTGCAGGGGGCTCCTCTGAGTTGGGTTATTCTACGGCTACATGTAGTCAGAGCTAACTCCTTCACTTGTCGAACGGCATCCGCCTATATAGCGCTCAATATAGCGCTCAAGCTCAATGCGTTTAAACGTCTGGCTAAGAATAAGCTTCTAAAACACTAGCACATTTCCATTTAGCTGATTGTGCGTGTGTAACCCGCGTGAATAAATAAAATAAATAAATAAATAAATACAGCTCCACGACTAAGTCCTTAATGTGACCTCTGAACTATTAGGTTGAGCCATAAGAAATCGGACATTTGCGCGCGTTCGGATTCAAGATGAAGTTTCTAGTCGATGAGGTCAACTATCAAAATGAGTAAGGTATTTTTTCATTCGATTCATTTCTTGGTTTTTTTATTCATTTTTTTTTCATTTGATAGAAGAAGAAAAGCACTACAAGACCACATACAGATTGAGACCACAGACAAGAGCAGACCACAGACAAGAGCACTGCAAGACTTCAGACCTATTGAGTAACGAGGTGTAGGCTTATTCATGCCATATAGTAATTTTATGTAAGTTTTCTATTGCAATGTGTTGCTTCTGTTCCTTACATTACATTTTATTTTCCAATTTGAATATTTATTTGAGCCCTACTCTGCTGGCATGGTATGCAACTGCTGTGCCGTCAGTGGTTATGAGTGCCTCTCGCCTTTCGCTCCTTTCAATTCACTTTTAAACCTCACCCTGACCTCTGAGCTATTATTTTGAGTCATAAGTAATCGGACATTTGCGCGCGTTCGGATTCAAGATTAAATTTCTAGTCGATGAGGACAACCATCAAAATGAGTAAGGTATCATTTGATAGATGGAAAAAAGCACTACAAGACTTTTTGCCACAATTGCTTTAGTAACACTGACCACTGTTACAATGGCTCCGGAATTCATTCCATTCAAATAACGTATTTCCAACGTCATGGCTTTTCTCTACCTATCTGATCACTATTTGAACCAATATTTTAAACGCTCAAAACAGGTTTATAAAGAAAGTGCTCATGTTTGAAACACCGTGTACTCCTTGTTCTCGAACTTCTGAATTGGCTGCTACGCCACCGAGAAAAAGGACAAGTCAGGACACCCGACGGAGTTGGATCTGGACCTATTGAGTAACGAGGTGTAGGTCGATTCATGCCAAACCGCTCTGAATTGTGAGACGCCTTTCATATTCTTCAGTTATCTAATAATCATGGATTAAAGCCGTTCGGTAAGGTTACAAAACTTGGTCGATGGAGACCTCAAGCACTGACCGAGGGAGAGCGGGCCCCAGAGTAGACGCAGCGGTTTTTCTTCTCATTCTCAGGCGCAGGAATGATTGACTGAACAACCTAGTCATTGACGATGACGAGTACTCTACTCTAACCATTACAGCGGTGTTTACTTGGTCAACAAGGGTAGAAAGGCAGAAGACGTTCCAAAATCTGACAAGCATCCAATTTAGTTGTAATGTGCAATTCCGGAGCTTTTGTAACAAAGAGCAACATCAACAAAGAGAACATGTTAGACCATTTTGTGGCGCCTTCATCCCTCAATCGATTGGTATCTTAATAGTTTCGAAATGTGCCTTCAATATCGGGAAATTTCTTCAATTTCTTGCAGATGCAGAAATGTCCAATTGACTAAGACTCAACCTAATATGTAGTTAGATCACTTGATGCATATCCTTTTCGATCAATAACTTGGTGTATTCAAGAACGACTGATCCAGTAATAAGTCACTTAGAGCAATACCTCAAGGGTAACAAAAAAGAGCGTAAAGCGGTCGGCTGGTTGGTAAGTCCTCTACGGTCGCGCCATGCATCCGTCTCCAATGAGGATTGTGAAGGCGCGGTGATTCACCTTCACAAATAAGTCTTTTACCAAATTACCCGACCACGGAGGCACTGGCTTGGTTAGCCAGTGCCGGGATTGATGGCTTCATCGTGCGGGTATCAGCAGCGCCTCGTAGCACTGCACCACGTGGGCCCTCGTCCACTTTTTTAAAAATATTTATGAACGATACCGTAATATATAAAATCGTAGCAACTTCGAGAGAATTCAGCAAAAGCATAGAAAATGCTTTCTAAACTTAAACGTCTAAGATTTCAGTCTTCTCGCTTCGAACTACCGACTACTTTTCCTTCTCCTTCGCCTTTTGCTGTTAATATGGATCAGTTTTGTTTAGTTTCCTTTGTCGATATCACAATCGTTTTCGCTGTTCTTGACTTTTCAGGGCCTTCTTCATACCTCTGCTATTTTTTCTACAAACATTTCTAATTTGTCGAGCGCAGGATGCTTTCGAGATGCGTTCACACAGGCTGAAGGGCGAGCAAACACCATCGGCGAGCACCGAGCTAATCGACTTCAAACAACGACGACCGTCCTCACATGTGCGAGTGTGTGAATTGGACGCATCTTTCGCACAAAAATTCGACACCCTCGACAATCGACGGCCCATTGAGATGTAGATGAACTTCTTGAGACACTGTTCGGTGTCCAGAAATTGTTTCAGAACTGCTCAGTTCGCGCCATGCACAAGTTGAACGGTGTGAAATTCGATTCATGCAACTTCTCTCGGTGTTTGTGCTCTTGTGAGAGGCGACAAGCGGCGGTCACTCACGGCTCTCTGTCCGGCTGGAGAAGAAGCACAGGCACAGAGACGTGAACACACATGTATCTCCCGGCCTTAATTTTCATTTTATCATGAAAAACTGTGTGAATTGGTGATAGTTTTTCAATAGACAGGTCCTGTAGAGATCCTGATTCATGAGCCAAACCGGCGGTTACGGTTACCGCGAGGCCACCGAATCACGCCTTCTTACTACGGACTAACCAACGCGATTTTTGGGCTAAGAAACTCGAGGTTACTGAGTAGCTGAGGTGCGCCAAGCGGGGTTACTTGATACTTCGAAGTTGACCATAAATTCACACCACTGAGCCGAGATTCATGAACGGTTTCCCGGCCTATCCCGGGTTATCCGCCAAAACGTGATTTATGAACGCGCGGTTAGTCACTTTGGCGGTGAACTGGCCGGTGAAAATCACCGGCGGTTCCGTTCATGAATCTCGGCCTTGGTTACTGGGATAAGCTTGGTGACATTGTGGTTACTGGTTGGTTGTCCGGCAGAATATTCGACGTTAAAGGTTTCAGTACAATCATATGTTTTCGGGCTGGCTTGGTATAGTGGAAAGAGGCGCAACTGACACCCACACTATCGAGCGATCAGTCCCGGCCTGGGGTCACCAAGCCTTTCATCCCTCTGGGGTTGGGTCCATTGGTATCAAACTTGTCTGGGAAGGTAAAGATACCGAGTCGGTATAGGGCTGGCCCCCGTAGGTCATTGTATAGGCAAATACGCGTTCACCATGCCCCTACGATTCCGAATGGAATACGAGTGCGTGGCGCGTTCTCCTAGGCTGATCAACGCCGACAGGTTCATCTTTACCTTCACAGAAAAGAGTAAAGAAAGGCGAGTGGAATAAGGAAAGAGCCGCTGAGATCATGGTAAAGGACAGAGTAGAATGGAACTACGGTGCAGAATGGAAAACGAATGCGTGGTGCATCCTTAGAGACTGATCACTCTTTACCTTTCAAGAGAATAACGGAGATTGAGTCACACAAACGCAGATTATTACTAAATAACATTGAAATGTACCAATAAAGTCGCCAAGAATTGTTAGCGCGCCCATAGGGGACTGATCGACGGTGGTACCTTTACCTTTACCTATACCTTTACCTATACCTTTATCTTTATCTTCATTGTCCTATGAAATGTCCAATGTTCCGGCGGCATTCCGGCAGCATTTCTCAGCTGATCAGAGTTGGCGGATTTCCGTCCGCCGAGCACCGGTCCCGTCGGAAATCTGGACAGACGGATGGTCCAAGCACACACCGTGGGGAAAATCTTGTCCCGGTCACCTTTGTGCTGCCTCCCATTGTTGTGCTCTCGCCTCCACCGGCCACTACCTCTACGCCCTCTCTAGACGATTTCTAATCTCTTCCTTCCTCGTTTGTTCACCGCCAATGAATTCGGCTATAATATTTTCTTTAATATTCGCTTCGGCTCACGCTAATGCTATTGATCTACTCGATGCCAACTCACTGGAACCGGTGCAACCCAACTACTGTAATGACAGGTTAGATGACGATTCTTACCGAACGATGTAACCCTCAACAACACGCCATCGCTCTAAAGACGTTCCGACGTATAGTTCTTCTGGATATGGTAAAGCTCTTGGACAGAGACTATCCTGCTTATTTCCAAAGTAAAAAAATATTCTTGGGTTGAATTAGGCTCGGGTGATCCTACTAAGGTTCTAACACCACCCTCCTCGAACTGATTAAGAAATCATCTATTTCCGAAATATAAAAGACAGATAAGAAATTCCGGAATCCTAATCGTCTTCCTGAAATGCATTAGATCGTGTTCAACTTTTAATGTGAAGTTATCTTCACGACCTCTGTAAGTGTGCTTTAAGTGCTGAATTCGAATTCAATTAGAACAATTAGCGCCAGTTAGCGCTACTCGTGAGAGAGCAGCCTGTAACTGGGGGTTATTCAAACTGGAATAAGAATTTTTTTATTCATTTAAAAATACACCAAAGTGAGTACAACTCAGAGAATAAATAGAAGACACATGTAGAATTACCTTCTACTGTTTTCGTTTTAGGCGCGTCATCTGATGTATTAAATAAATAAATAAATTACTGGCAGTAGCGCTTATGCAACGACAACAACATCGGCTAAATAATCAGGAGAAAAATAAGTTTTGGATTCAGTGATGATAGACGAATCGACTGATATGTTCAAAATATTAAATGTCCCGCTAGGAAGGAAGAAACACTAAAAAACGTTCCGGAACGTTCAGAACGTTTTTTGTGACAGGAGTTATCGTACTTTTTAGCCCAGTCTGACTCTCGTTGAAGAAAGCTGGCTGTTATCTTCCGTCACTGAACCCGATTTGGGATATTATGGAAAATTAGGGCCATATTAAGAAATAGGCTCAAAATGAATACCTTGGAGACTTCCTTTATCTAGTACGCAATATTTTACTAGTCGTGTATCTGCATATCGAAATGGTATATATTTTCTTTGCATCTTTTTTTTATTGTAGGGTTTTTGAGCGAGTCAAAAACACCATGGACAGAATTAGATCCGTCCGAAGTTCTGCAAAAACTGTAAAATACAAAAACTCACCTTAGTTTTTGAATTTAAGACGTCGATTTGCACCAACAGCCACTGGGAGTCTTTCTAAAGACCCGTTCACACTTATTTGCTGCAGCAGCGCAGTATGTACGTCATCTCAGAATCGGACCTGACTTGGATCGAATTATTTTTTTCGATGAGAATTCGCTTTGAGAGGTTATCGAGGACGCTGATCACGAATATGACATCCGTTTTCAAGTTTATGGGCGAAAAAAATCCATATCGTCACAAAGTTTGAAATATATGGTTTACTGCCACACTAGAATCTAAAGGGGCTCTAACATGTGCTAGAGCATGATTCTGTTGAAAATCAGGCAAAACGATCAAATTTGTGGGCAATAATAAACCCAGTATCGCCGTGTCCCGTTGCGGCTCAAGGAATGAATCAAATTGGAGATCGAAAATTGATCGGAGTGGGCGAATCGCGGTTGATTTTTGCGATTAATCTGGCAGTGTTAACATCAAGTGATCAGGAGAGCAGTCCACAGACACATTCAATCGATTCTACTAGAAAAATCGAATGGCAAAAATAGAAAAAATAAGATCTCTGATGTTTCAAGTGCTGTAATGGAGGAGGCGGGTCTGATCAAGGCGACACTCGGTCAATTTCTCGGCTACGAATGCAGCGGCGAATTCTATCATTGTCGATGGCAAAGCGACGGTTTTCGCACGTATCGTAAACACTGCAAAACAGGTAAACACCAATTTTTTCGGTGATTTTTTCATGAATTTCTGGGCAGCTGCCTTCTCGGTCTCAATTGTCACTAATTACCCTCGTCTTAGGACTCGTTTATGACGTTATCGGAACACAAAACTGCAATTACGACTACAACGTGAAAAGTTGTGGAATCAGAAGTGGAGGTATTTGTTTTCAAGGGATGTTTCTTATTTGCTCTATTTTCCTTTTTCTTCATTTCTCTTGGTGTTATTAACATATTCCAACAAATAAAATGGTTCGGGTTCACAGTGTCGGAATGAATGATGCTAAATTTTTGATGCTAACTTTCTAGTTATATTTAGAGATACCGCTAGACTATTCTTACAACTCATGCTATATTTCTCGACTTCTTGACGGAACTCATTTTCATTCTTAGCTTTTTGAGGTTTGTTACGAAAATTTGTCTAAGGAAAACAAAATCATTATTTCATAAGTTTCTTCTTCTTCATCTTCATCATCATCATCTTCTTCTTCTTCTTCTTTTTCTTTATTACATGAATGCGTCATGCGATATACAATAAAAACCAATGAAGCAACGTAAGATAACACAAAAGGAACATACATATATCTTTGTGATTAACATAAAACGAACATCTAACAGTGAATGTTAACATTATCAGAGACGAAAGATGACAGGCTACAGTAGCAGGATCTGAATAATATTTGTCGAATTAAAAAAATCAGTCGATTCTATCAAATCTTATTGCTCGCAGTGATTTTGCAAGTCCCAAACAGCATTTTCTCACTGAATCCCAAACAGCATTATCTTACTTACCTAATTACTTACTTACTTACTTACTTACTTTCTTACTTTCTGTCTTTCTTTCTTTCTATTTTGTTTGCCGAGATCATCACCGTCATGCTCAGGAACGGCCTTCGCCCCGGAGACGATGGTATGGCTCAGTTCGAAAAAATGTCCGCCTCTATTTTCGAGACCATACTTGGAAAATAATCATTAAACAGAACTGAGTTTATTTGTAATCATAAAAAATAAACAACTATTCGTTTCCTTTCTTTCTTTCTCTCTTCCCTTCTTTCTTTCTTTTTTTCTTTCCTTCTTTCTTTCTTTCCTTATTCATGATTGTCCAATCAACAGAACTCCAACAGAATAGTACAAAAAACTTAGAATTAGCGGCTACTGGACATGGATGACGGTAGCAGTAATAATATGAACATTAAAGATCAAAAATATTCTGTAGCACTTTGCCATGTATTATTTACCAGTAGAGTGATAGATCTATGAATAAGGCAAATTTGAATCAATTGTTTGACATATACCTTTTTGTTCACCTTGTCATCGATCAGGCCTGAGGGTGCACATTGATTATCGATCGGATTTTTTTTAAATTCGACAAATATTATTCAGCTCCGGCTACCTGTAACTCTACGTCGTTCCACTGCTCCTTATCCGATCAATGTGTTCCGTTGTCGAGTCGATGCGATGGTCGTTATGATTGTCCACTGGAAGAGGACGAGCAGAACTGTCGTACGTTTGCTTACTTTTTCCTTGGAAAATTGCCATTTTTTGCCAAATATTCCGGCGGTCCGTTTGATAGATGGGTTTATTTGCCTTTTACTACGATTAAAAATTCAAAAAATAAAGAAAATTCTGAGATAAATTCAAAAAAGAAGAATTCTGCGATTCTTTACCGAATATTCCGGTGGTCCGTTTGACAGATGCTTATCTACGATTTGAAATTCAACAAAAAAAGAAAATTGCGAAAGAAATTCATTAAAAAAGGAGAAAATTGCGATTCTTCGCTAAATACATATTCCGAGGGTCTGTTTGACGGATGGTTTTATTTGCTTTTTACTACGATTTAAAATTCAAGAAAAAGAAATTTGCGAAAGAAATTCAAAAAAAGGGAAACTTGCGATTCTCTGCTAAATATTCCGGTGGTCCGTTCGACAGATGGGTTTACTTGCTTTACTTTACGATTTAAAATTTAAAAAAAGAAAACTGCGAAAGAAATTTTTAAAAAAGAAGAAAATTGCAATTCTTTGCTAAATATTCCGGCGGTCTGTTTGACCGATGGCTTTTATTTGCCTTTTACTACTATTTAAAATTCAAATTTCAGCGCTTTGTCTCGCCAACGAGTTCGCTTGTGTTGTGTCTGAACAGTGTATCGAGATCAATCGTCGCTGTAACGGATTCGCCGAGTGCAGCGACGGCACCGACGAGACGAACTGTGAAGGTTGGAATTTATTCTATTTTTTCATTTTTTACTTGAAATGTTAACACCGTTGGCAAAGCTACCTTCGGCAGGTTTAGGCTATTTAGAAAGCCTACTTGGGAGATTATAATGATTATCAATTAGTTCAGTCTATCACTTCTCCATCGAGTAGGGGAGCGGCTGTTTGCTTGTAGAGACAGGAGTGTCACAAAGATAAAGGTAAGGGTAAAGTGTGGTCAGTCGGCGCTGGTCAGTCCACTAAAGACGCGCCACGCACTCGTGTTTCATTAAGAATAGAAGAGGCATAAAGAATGAATATTTGGCTCATGCAATGGCTTTACCTTGCCAAATAGCTTTGTTGCCAATTTACCGACCCGAAGGGATGGATAGCCCGGGAGCGGATCGATCGCTCGGCCGTGAGGGTTTAGTAGCGCACCTTACCACTGCAGCACGTCTGCCCCTGGTTTACTAAACGTTCAGAAATTCTGAAAAAAATTAATGTTTGAAGTGGATGTCTAATTGGGTGATTATATTGATTATCAATTTGGTTGATCTCGCCAGACGACAAGTTAGTGAGGGTGACTTCATTATACCTTAATTACCTGTGCCTGTGGGTGAAGTTAATTCTTGGCGACAGTGTTTGGTACATTTTAATGTTATTTACTTTAAAACTGCTTCTGTGTGAATAACTTTTCGTTCTTTTTTGAAAGGTGACGGTAAAGAGGTCGGTGTTGATCTATCTCTCAGGATGCGCCACGCATTGCTGTTCAATTCAGAATCGTAGAGACATGGCGGGTGCTTATTTGGCCCATACAATGACTTGCGGTGGCCAGTTGCTGTACCACGTCAGCGTCTTTACTTTCCCAGACAAGTTTGCTACCAATTTACTCGAGTCCGAAGGGATGGAAGATCTGATTAGCCTGTGCGGGGATCGATCGCTCGGCCATGCGGGTGTCAGTAATCCTCTTAGAGACCTATGTACTTACTAGTGCGCAACGAAGGCCCCGATCAGGCTCAAGCATGGGGTTCGATTTTCGCGCAAAATTTACTACCCCTCCCTCTTCCAGGACGGTACTGTTACGTTCCCCCGTACCTTTGAAATTTGGAAAATCGCGCACTGGAATTCAAAAAGTTGAAGAAAATAGCTATGTAGCGATGTAAAACGCGTTTCTAAGAAAATCAGTCTTCAGGTGGCGTATTTGTTGTTCCATTTTTTTTCCACGAGGTCAAGCCCATGTATGAACCCCCTCGATTCTCGAACCCCAAGCCTACCCCCGATATACTGAGCGTCTATTGAAAAGTCTGTTGCATAGAACATTCTGGAAGTCTCTCAACATTTTTTTTTCAAATTTTCTTTTCCAGTCTGCGGTAATGGCCTCTTCCACTGTGCAAAAAGTGGTGAATGTATTCTGAACGATGAACGTTGTGATGGTAAACGCCACTGTCCACACGGAGAGGACGAAATGCTCTGCAAGTAAGATCAGGCAGGAGCTCCCAACGGGACCTTTATTTCTTCTTCCTGCTTTTGATTCCATCTATTCTTTAAAAAAGTATAAAATGGTCTAAATATAGTATAAAATGTCCAGAAAACCAGCCGAGGAACGAATGTTCGAGTGCCAATCGCGATCCGAGCACGTACCCATGGCACAGGTTCGAAATTACCATTCGAATTATGTATTTTACCCACCGCCATTTTACCCCGTTTTCCCTCCAGGTATGCGATGGAATCGCCCAATGTCGCGACGGATCGGACGAGTTGTACTGTGAAATGGGTGTCGGAGCTGGACATGCTGCTGAGTCGTCAATGTGAGAACATGCACACTAATAGAATGTTTTATTCCTTCAACTGTGAATCTTTTTCAGCGCTTTCTCGTCCAATCCAAGCACAACAGCGGATCCGGCCGCGGCAGGCGATTATGATTCGGAATATGAGGAAATCGATGAGAATAAACCATCGTTTCCGATGCTCTCGTTGAAAATGCCCGTGGCGCCAACGTAAGCCAGCTTTCCCTCCTTTCTATTTCACCCAAACCCTTCGAGAAGGTTCCATGACCGAGTGAACCCACTAAAGTGGAAAACTATAGGGTTCAAACGCGAAATTAAATGAAACATCTGTCCGGTGGTGCGCTTCTGTAGCTTGATTTTGTCTCACAAGTCAAATTTGTTAAGCAACCATCCATAACTTTCCTCAATTTCCTTTTTTTATCGCTATTTTTGATCCATTTTTGTCTTTCATAGAGTCTTCTGTCTTTTCATGTCTTTCATGTCTCACAAGTCAAATTTGTTAAGCCAACATCTAGAACTTCTCCCAATTTCCATTTTTTATCGCTATTTTGGATCCATTTTTGTCTTTCGTTGTTTTTATCCGCCCTTTATCAAGGTTATTCTCCCATCGAATAATGATCAATCTGGTATATGAAGAACAATCGAGCACCGTACTTTTTTTACCTTTTTATTTCCAAACGATAAGTGATTACATTCGATCTGAAAGCTTCTAAATTGGCTCCGTTTCCTCTTACTTATCAAGAGTTGCGCAATCTTTCTTTTGTTATTTCTTACTGTTTGATATGTTCTTAGCATTTTTATCAGTACACAGTCTTACTATCGAATTTTAATTCTTTTTTTTAGCTTCGAAGTTCCGGTCACCACTAGAGCACCACAGAGAATCGCCCCGATCGCAAAACACACGCCATGGGCCTCATCGGGCACAATGAGAAGAGAACAGACCACAGCTGAGGTAATCATTAGGAAATTTTTCAAATACTTTTTGTCACCAACTTTCCATCTTAAGTGATATTGTATTTCAATATTCAAATTTTATAAATGACACCTGAGGTTGTTAAACAGACTTCTTATCTTTTGAATTTTACAAGCGATAAAGACATGCTAAGGCTCACAAAAAGTCAATCCTGGGCCGGGATTCATGAACGGTTCACCGGACGGTTACAGTGATATTTACCTCGGTTGCCCGCCAAAATGTGATTCCTCAACGCGCGGTGAGTCACTTTGGTGGTAAACTGGCCGGTGAATATCTCCGGCGGTTTCGTTCATGAATCCCGGTGCTGGAGATCATAAGGATATTTTTAAATGATTCTTGTCACCAAACTCTAATAATTTTAGCCATCCACGTTGCCTCCTACTCCACTCATCACGACGGAGCCACCGCCCACTGCGGCTCCTAAGACCACTCGAGTGAGACCACCTTTAACTGATCCATAAAATTGAACAAGCAGCAATGGTAAAATAATTCTTAAAGCGACGAAAGTGATGAAAATAGAAAGAAGATTCATTTTTCCTTCTCAACGGTATGTTGGGCGCGCGTGGTACAGTGGTAAGAGGCGCTACTGACACCCGCACGGTCGAGAGATCCACGCCCGCCCGAATTAACCTAGCTTTCCGTCCCTCCAGGGTTGGGTGAATGGGTTCCAGACTTGTCTGGGAAGGTGACTAGACTGGCTAGGTGTAGCGGCTGGCACCCACAAGTCAGTGTATAGGCCAAATATTCACCATGTTTTTACGATTCTGGATGGAATACGAAGGCATGGCGCGTCTTTAGAGGACTGATCAACGCTGAACTTTTACCTTTACCTTTACCTTTACCTTTACCTTTACGATGTGTTCCTGCTTCAGACTCCATTCACTCCTCCAGCAAAGGCCAAAGTTCACGCTGAAAGCCCTTCAAATCGTTACGGTACTCGACCTGTTCAGGAGAAAGCGGAACCGATTGCACCAATGGCCAAAGCTCCTGTAGTTCGTTGTACAAATTAATTAATTAATTAATTAATTAATTAATTAATTAATTAATTAATTAATTAATTAATTAATTAATTTATTTATTTATTTATTTATTTATTTACCTGTTTATTTATTTACCTGTTTATTTATTTACGCTTTTTCATAGACGTGCTAAAAGGCGATTAGTGATACAATCAGCAAAGATGTTCGAACAAAAAAGAAAGAAAAATGAAGATGAAACTTTTTTTCCCTTTTTTTTCTTGGAGGTGAGGAGCCGCTGCTCAGCAATTGATTCTTCCATGCCAAAACAAAATCTTAAAGGTCGCCACCGGTTCAAATTTACAAATTCGAGTTATTTTTCTCGACTCGACGTTTTTCCACTAATTTTCATGACTTTTTTTTATGAAAAAAAAGATTGTTGAAACGCATTTCGTCGACCTAATTTTGAATATTTAGGTGCGGCCTCGAAACGAAGAGCCAAAGCTGCTCTTTGCCAAACATTCATCGTCGGCTGAACGAGATAAACAACAACCAAGAGGTTTCTTTGAAGTTAAAATCATTGTATTGTTTCTCAGTTAAGACTAAGCCTGATTTTCAAGAAATTCAATAAATACGGTAAATTCCCTTAGCGCCCTCAGGGGCTATTGTGGGCTTATTTGATAAAATAGAATTTGCTGTTAGGATCATAGTTCTTGGGGAACATTTGAATGGAAGAAGGAGAAGAATTTCTGGTAAATTTTCCGTCCCAGTTTACAGCAGTGCAGCTCCAACGGATAGTTCATAGTTCGATTTCGTCTTGCGGCGCGATGGTGGAACTGCATCGCGTAGCGACGCGATCACCGGAAAATTGATGATTGATTTGATTGATTTTACCGGAAAATTTCCACTGGAAAAGAACCCTGAAAATTCGTTTATATTCGTGGACTCAACTAGTGAAGAGCGTATCCGGAGTGATTGCTAAAATATGATAAAAAAAAGCATCTTCAGGCGATGCAAATGCAAATGAACCGGTAGCGGAAGTCGTTCACGAGGTACTGATCGCACCTACCACTTCGGTTGTACCTGTCGAAGGTGGCTCAGATTCGAAGGCACAGCTTCTGAAGCGACTTGGTGGTCAATTGAGTGGACAAGTTTCACCGTGAGGCTTTTTCCGTTTTTCTTTCTCTTTTTTAAACTTTTCTTTTCAAACTCCTCTCCTCGCATCACCTAGACTGAATAGATAGACATACTACTAACGGTGTTTTATTTATTTATTTATTTTTCATGCAGTGGCTAGTAACTAACACACCTTGCCAAATGCAAAAATAATTATGGACAATAACCAAGAAATTAAACAATTGAAATGGTTAGATGACCGAAAGATGTTTATTTTATTTGTTTTCTATTTGATTACTAAATATATCCATATGGATGGGCTAAACATCAAAGTTTGAAAGCTAACTCATGAAAGAATGTTGTGACTCGGGCGGAGTGTAGGGACAGTATTTTCAAAGAAAAACGATTCAAAAATGCTAGGAAAACCTATTTAAAAAATTACCTGTTGAACAGCTTAGTTTGGTTTGTTCCCCCGATTAATTACTTTTACTCGAGGAGCAAACCTAAACGCGTTGAAGTGGGAGAAACAGCTCCGATGAAATTGCCAATGAATGTCGAGAAAAGGTAAAGGTAAGGAAGAGGGTAGAGGTACAGGCGTTGATCAGTATCCTAAAAACGCGCCATGCATTCGTATGATATTCAGGATAGTGAAAGCATGGTGAATGCGTATTTAGCTCTATACGATGGCTTGCGGGGGCCAGCCGCTATACCAAGTCTGTGTCTTTACCTTCCCAGACAAGTCATTTACCTGACCCCCGAAGGATGGAAGGCTGTTTAGCCCGGACGGTGATCGATCGCTCAGCCGTACGGGTGTCAGTAGCGCTTCTTATAACTGAACCACCCACGCCAAGGAAGTGTAGGGAATGCGAAAGAAAGCGCGTAATTATGCTCTCTGTTCCCTTCGTACTAGTTTCTTCATGTGTTGCTTGTTATCAGTCCACTCTCGTAATCAGATCATTTCTATGGACACGCTGGGTGCTACATATACTTTGCATCCATAGCAACTTCATGGAAAGCGGCTTAATCACACTCACCTTTCCCATATAGCCTGAGGGGATTAGCCGCCCGCAGTATTGTTCGTTGTTTTAGAAGCGAAATCAAAGCCGTAAATCAAAGATGCCATACGTTGTCGTTTATTTTCCGATTACATCACCTACAAAGACGTCAGAAAGCAGAGCTACAAAACGAGAACGAAAAAATGAAAAAAAGATCATTGTTGAGCAAAAATCGGGAGAACGAAGCATTTTTCTATCATTCAAGAATTTAAATAGCTTTAATTATGCCCAGCGTGGCGTTTCACTTTATTCAGATTTTTCATCCATTTTTTGAGACCAACAGTCGTCTCTGACACGAGTTCTTTAAGTTTTTCTCTCTAATTTTTTTCATGTTACTAATATCATATCCCGGTCGGCTTTATCCCACTGGATTTCAATGTTTTGCCCACTTGGAACTGGAGGAAAATAAATAAAAAATATTGAAAAGTTTTGACTCTGTCTTGTATCGGTTGAATTGCAAATAAGTAAATAAAAATATGAAGTGATCATGAATCAGTAAGAC
Source organism: Nippostrongylus brasiliensis (assembly GCA_030553155.1). Lineage (NCBI taxonomy): Eukaryota > Metazoa > Nematoda > Chromadorea > Rhabditida > Heligmosomidae > Nippostrongylus > Nippostrongylus brasiliensis. The sequence goes on along the minus strand of CP130736.1, from coordinate 4,979,262 downwards.
CAGAAACCAAATTTAGTAGTTACTTTTTTCAAATGACTCGAGTGCGCAAGTTACTCTTCCACTAAATAAAATTTTAGTTTTACGTAGAGGATGTGTAAAGCAGAAATTCAAACACTGCTTCTGGAAAGTGGAGTACTTGCCTTTTTAAAAGGCTTCAAATTTATTTATTTATTCATTTACTTATTTATTTATTTAATTAATTATTTATTATTTATTTATTTATTTATTATTTATGCAGGGTAACGCGCGCAACTGAAAAGGCCGATGACGATATATCGCGAATAACCTACTGCACTCAGAAATAATATTGAGAACAAACAAAAAACAAAAAGCAAAGGGCCTGATGCTAGTTCGAGAATTGTTATTGAAATTGAAATTGAAATTAGTTTCGAAAATTCACTTCCTTTCAGAAAACTGCTATCGAAGATTGAAAAACTTCTCACCGACGAGTTGGAGTCGAAGCTCGGACATGCTCAAGGAACTTCAGCGGAGACTTCAGCGATACAGTGGGTGGTCAAGTAAATTTGTCATGATAAATCTTGGGCATGGCGTATTCTGCCGCTTCAAACTCAAATGCTTATCTTTAATGTGAGAATCTCCTTTTTGGACTCTGAAAAGAGGATAGTCGTCGAAGTGGTAGCACCAAGGGGTGGTCGGTGGCAAATTGGTACCAGGCCGGTCTGGGATGGTAAAGATCCTGCATTAGTATAGTGGTTGGTCCCCACAAGTCATTGTATTGTATGTAAACGCCAGTTCACCTCATGCAGAAGTCATTGTATAGGCCAAATACGCATTCACCATCCATTTGCGATTCTGAATAGGTCACGAACGCATGGCGCGTTCGTAGAGAACTGGTCATTATCGACACCTTTACCTTCTGAGTTTAGTTTGAAGCTGGCGTTTTTATTTGGTATTATGTTCGGTTTCTTTTTTTTTCTTTTTCTCATCTACTTTTTTTTCAGCTCACGAACCGCCCCCGTAGCGTCTACCTCAATCGTTCGTCAGTTCACCTCAAGAGTGCAGAAGATGGACGAGAAAATGTGATTGTCTGATTTTGGATTTTCCTAAGCTCTGATGGCTTTAAACACCTCGATTCTTCATTCCAAATCTTCTACCTGGTCTTGTTAGAATGACTGATTAATAATTATAATTATAATAATAAAATATTTCCTGAATAGAGTAGTAATTGTGTGTATAAGGAAGCTGTCTCTCGCAGATAAGCTACTGGATTGGAAAAATCGTGGGTTTTTTGTTGCTTCATTTTTTCATCTTCATCGATTCTACAAAATGTTTTTAATGATAAATTCGTTGTCAAAATTGCATTTTAATAAGTTAATTGGTATCACCTGGCGCGGTTAATTCATTTTATATGCATTTTGCAAATGAAAATAGGAAATACTTTCACCTTTGCCCACATTCATCCGACTGGTAGTCCATTGCCTGAGGCGAAGTAACTTGGTACTAGACGCAACAGGGAGTTCAGAAACTCCAGCCCTCTGATCGCCTTGACCCAGAGATTCATTGTGCAGGCTTGCTCGAAGAACAAAATGTTCCAAATGACGATAGGACAGAGTTTACCCGAAAGTTACCCCGATAAAGAGCTTCTGGGTAACACATTCATGGTAAATTCTGCGGTTACCTGTTTTGGCACTGATTATCGCAGGTTAATAAATACCTGACGTTCCCTTCCAGCCATTCATTACGATTTTCATTATGGTCAGCCTTTTACCCATATGGAGATTGTTCAACGGGTATGGGACATGTACAAAAAGGTGAAAAAATTAACCTCTTCATCAACGTACTTGTGTAACCCTTTTCGTAGGTCTAATATTTGTTCAAAACATTTTTCATGCTAAGATACCTTCTGGTATTTGCTCTGCGTCCAGGCAGGAAAGGTACGAAGCATGATTAAGGGGTAAATAGTAGAACTTTACGGTAAGTTTCAGGTTACCGGTCGGTTCGGCGATGATGAATCTGGGTTCTTGGTGTTTGACGTGCTCCTCTAAGCCCAAATTCATAAATGCCATAACGGCCATAATCCCCAAGAGATACGCTGAACGGTGACTCATCAACGCACATCAAGGTTTATTTGAGGGTTGATTAGAGGTATATACGGGATCAAAAAGGACGCGCGAGGTACAGTGGTAAAAAGCGCTACTGGCGCTCGCACGATCAAGCGATCGATCCCCGCCCGGGCTAACCATGTCTTCCATCTCTCCGGGGTTGGATAAATTGGTATCAGACTTGTCTGGGAAGGTAAAGACACTGATTTGGTATAGCGACTGGCCCCCGCAAGACATTGTATGGGCCAAATGCGTATTCACCATGTCTCTACGATCCTGAATGAAACACAAATGCGCTGCGCGTCCTTAGGGGACTGACCAGCACCGACACCTTTGCCTTCACCTTCAGGTAAGTACCGTCGGCAAATTTCCGCCAAAGCGAGGTATAAACGATATAGGTCGTTTTTGCCGTTTAACCGCCATAAATCATTTTAAAATTATTAGAACTAATAAAAAAATAATATAATAAAAAATAGAGAATGAAAAACACATATAAAAAACACAAGACCGTAATCAGAAGAGCGTGATCTATCCAACGGTAAAGAAAGTGTAGTGAAATTGCAGGATATTTTGTATGTCGTTCATGGGTTTGGGTCCCAGTTAGTTACCCCTTTCAGGGCCCAGATCCATGAACGGACGAGCGGTCTCCGAAACCGCGGCGCAGCCAGAACTAGACGGTAGAGTCGATGAGAAATTGGGTATAACGCAGGAAGTTTAGAATAAGTAGACAAAGGTGAGCGCCGCTCGGGCCATATCTCGGGGTTTACCGGAGGTTTACCAATGATGAATCTGGGCTCAGGTGTTCCTCTGCCGTTCACCAGCCATAAATCACTCTGGGATTATTAGAACTGATAAAATAAAAAATAACAAAATAAAAAATACATAGTAAAAAACACATGATAAAAAACACATGACCGTGATCAGAAGAGCGTGATCTATCCAACGGTAAAGAAAGCGTAGTGAAATTCCAGAATATTTTGTATGTCGTTCATGGGTTTGGGTCCCAGTTAGTTACCCCTTCCGGGTGTTCCTCTGCCGTTCACCCGCCATAAATCACGCTGGAATTATTAGAACTGATAAAATAAAAAATAATAAAATAAAAAATGCATAGTAAAAATACATAATAAAAAACACATGACCGTAATCAGAAGAGCGTGATCTATCCAACGGTAAAAAAGTGTAGTGAAATTCCAGAATTTTTTTGTCTATTGTTCATGGGTTTGGGTTCTAGTTAGTTACCCCTTCCAGGTGTTCCTCTGGCCGTTTTCTTGTGTTCTGTTGCTGTTCGACCGTTCGGGACTCGTCATCGTCAGCGGTTTTTCGCCGCCATTGTCAGATGCTGACGCCATCACCATCTTATCGGTGATGGTTCGTCTCCAGGACGCCCCAGACCTCTCCATGCCGATCGAACAATTGATCTTGTGCTCTGACCATTGCTGATCGCCGATCAATCATCAATGCCACGTCCACCCAGGCCGTCCTGAAATGAATAGCCCATTTTACCGTTGCTGAACTCTGCTATTCATTTCACTTTCACTGATTCATTCTTCCCTCTGACTTTCCTTTTTGTGTTTGATTAGATCGCATTTCTTTCGAAATGCTATTTTTCCAGAATTTTCTTCTCCGTACTGAACTCAGCAAATCTTTTCTCAGCAGAACATTTTCTTTACAACTCCTATAGATCGCTTTGGTCATTCTTAACGGTCATTTTAACAGATGTTCGTGATCATCTACTTTTCATTCCATTTCATTTATTTCAAAATCCAACACAGCCTTATGGCCAGTCTTTTACCCTTACGGAATTTGTTTAATGGGTATCGGACATATACAAAGAGGTGGAGACATTAACCACCTCATCCACATGTCCAGGTAATGGTGACTTATGTAGGACCCACCAGAATACCATTTGACGTGGGGTATAAGATAAGTTGTAGGTGGTAAGGTAGAAAAGAGAAAGAAAAACAATTTCCTGACAAGATTTTCGTTTCTTTTTTGCGTTTAGTTAGCGAATTCTGAGTCTTTTCAAATAAAAAGAGCTTGGTATCCTCTTCTAAGGTAGCTAGCCTTTGGAAGACGTCTAAATTTGTGATTTCTACCCTATTCAACATACAATGCGCGTTATACCACAGGGGTCTTGATGACCCCACTGGCTAGGGCGCTCGCCCGGGTCATCTTTGAGTTGGATCGATCCCGCACACCCAACGCTTACCTACGGCAAGGTTCTGCACGTCTGCCGGTTGCTCACTCTTCGCTTGGGTTTATTTCTACCCTTGCTCTGAATTTCTGGGCATTTCCACCGATGATTTATTCCTCTCAAAAATCTTGCATACTTCCAGCTTTGATCTTGCGCCAAATTCTATTTTTTCTCTCCGAACTTCTTTTGATGTTCACCTGTCGCACAGCTTTTTTTTGCATAAAATTGATCAGTTCTTGTTACCGGTGTGTGGCAATTTTTTAGGTATAATCCTCTTGTATCAAAAATGAACTGATAGTAGGACTGGAATCGATCCGACGTTTGGGCCCCTGAGGCAATTCTCTGCTTTAAATGCTTCCTCCAGTCCTTGGTACCCTTCCTTTTTATTCATTTCTCTCCGGTTTTTTCTTTAGTTTTTCTTTTACCTCATTTCTATCCGGTGTTTTTCTGTGATGTGAACTCCTGAGCACTTTTATCTCCTTCCGTTGGAGCATATCTTTCAATTTGCTCACTTCACTGTACCTCTGGCTGAAATCTCATTCGAAGATGAACTCTGTCAATCGTCTTCACTAAAAAATTTTACTCCCTGTTTGCCTTACTGGTTGTTTTACTTTATTTATTTTACTCGACACTGTCCTGCCTTTAGCCGTATACTTTTCGCTTGAAATCTAAAATTTCAAGGTTTTTGTCGTGAATATAGACATACGACGTAGACATAATATCCAGACATATGACGCCTTGGATTCTGCCGACGTCTTGAATAAATAAACAAATAAATTAACAAATATGTGAAATTAATACGATTCTTTAGTGACCCATGAGAAACCATCCGAGAGCGAACTGTGTTCGGCTGCTGGCTCAGATAGATAAGAAATGCAAAGTCACAGAGATTAAGACAACGTTTCTGTCTTTTGAGTACGGTATTTCCGCTTACGTAGGTGTTCGCAGGCGTCCACTCCACGTCCACTCTCTGAGCAGCTTGAAAACTCACCTTTTTCTGAAGCATCTCTTCATTTTACTTGTCTCACGGGCTTCAATATATTCCTCAGAGATCGATTAGAAAGGGACTGATTCGAAAACAATGGAATTTTCTATTCTTCTCTCTTCCCTCTTTTATCATCGTGTCCTTATTTTCACACGTATCTTACATGATTCCTTCTCGTTCACTACAATAGTTCGTGAGTCTCCTCTACTGTGTCATCTCATCCTTGGAACGACTTCTGTAAATTCAGAACCCAATTTGTTCCAAGAAAAGCGACGGAATCGTTCTTTTCTTCATTTATTTCTTAGTGATTATCCATAGTTTCGACCGTATCGGTGTCTTCGAAGACCCTTATGCTCTTTCTATTGAAATAAATAGAACCCCGGATTGAGGACGAGCCCAATGAATAATCTTGACGGAGCTATCGTTCGTGAGAATCTTCAGAGAGCGCGTGGTACAGCGGTAACGGAGTCGCTACTCACACCCGGACGCGGTTGAAGGATCGATCACCGCCAGAGCTAACCTCTGAGGTCAGGTAAAATGGTACCAGACTTGTCTGGGAAGGTTAAGACAATGACGCGGTGTAACGATTGGCCCCCGCAAGTCATTGTATAGGCCGAATACGCTTTCACCGCCCCTCTACGATTCTGAATGGAACACGAATGCGCGGCGCGTTCTTACAGGACTTATCAACGCCGACACCTTTACTTTAGCTTAGGATTCTTCAGAAAAAATTTGGAAGGATTTTCTGTCTCCTTGGTTAGTTTTTGCTCCTACATTGTAGTCAACGTCGGCTAAGATTGCTAGGTCGCTCGCTGAAGTCAGTGATGCATAGCTTTCTGAAGAGCGGATGATCTTAAGACCAAGAATGCCAATTACATCCAAGTAGATGAACCTCTCTGAAGGAAAAGGATTTTTAGCCGAGAGAGCTACTTATCCTGAAATCCCAGACATCCGGTGGGGATAGTACTAGAGAATTTACCGGATGAGCTGGGTAAATCCGGCTGAGGCGACGTTTCGCGGGAAGAGAAGGCAATATCAGAAATGGATTCGTGTCAGTCAATCATCAGGATATCTTCGAAATTTTTGGATATTCCTCGACTGGATACTCCTTCTGATGTAAGCGCGAGGCGTGGCACAGCGGTAAGAAGCGCTACTGACAGCAGCACCGTCTAGCGATCGATCCCGGTCCGGGCTAACCGAGGCTACCATCCCTCGGGGGTCAGGTAAATTGTTACCAGACTTGTCTTGGGAGGTAAAGATACTGACTGGTACAGCGGCTGACTCCTGCAAGCAATTCTATGTGCCAAATTGGGATTCACCATGGATTTACGATTCTAAGTGGGAGACGAGTGCGTGATGCATCTACAAGGACTCTTTTACCTTTATCTTTACCATTATTCATTCTTAAACATCGTAACAAATAAATAAATAAATGAAAATAAAGTTATAAATGAATAAAATTCCAGATTTTTCCTCTTCCTTCTCAAGAAAAGGACCCGCGTGGTGCAGTCGAAAGAGGCACTACTGACACCCGCGCGGTCGAGTGTTCGATCTTCGCCGAGGCTATCCAAACCTTCCATTCCTCCTTAGTCGACTAAATTGGTACCAGACTTGTTTAGGAATGTAAAGACTTGGCATAGCGCCGGCCTCCGCAAGTCACTGTATAGACATTTAACATCCCTCTACGATTCTGAATGGAACACGAATGCGTGGCGCGTTCTTAGAGGACTGATCAACGCCGAAGGCTTTACACTTACCTTGAATAGAATTTGCCCGAAGTGTGGTCCCATACGGCGACGGCTTCAGCTCTCGCTTATATGTTTGCTATATGGCAGTCGTTCTCGGGCTATACACTCATTTCCTTTCGAGCGCCTCATGCTTATGGATTGGCCATTGGTCAAGTCGGACTCTTCGACGGCCGCTCAGCCAATGCCAATGATTAAATGTGCGTCCGATGAAGTGAGAAGGAGCATCGGACGACGTTTTTCCCCTCGTCAGAAGGGTGCGAACAACCCGCCACCCCCAGTCCTTCAATTCCATAGAGATTTCTCATCAAGGAACTGGGTGAGAATCGGCTGCGTAGCTGCGAAGATCACCAAATTAACGAATGCACTAAAAAGTACGAATATTCCTCAGGAATGAGTGGCAGATCCATGACGGATCTGACATCTCAATAATTTCTATGGAATAGAAGTCTAAAGGTTTGCATGGTACAGTGGTAAGAGGCGCAACTGAGACCTGCACCTGGTCGAGCGATCGTTCCCGGCCCGGGTCCACCAAGCCTTCCATCTCACCGGAGTCGGGTAAATTGGTGCCAGATTTGTCTGGGAAGGTAGACAATGACTTGGAATAGCGGGTGCCCTCCGCAATCAACAAAACAACAAAGGTTATAATAACTAATCTTAAAAAATTGAAATGTGACAGAAATAAGTGAATATTGAAGAATGAATGATATAAGAACGTTAATTAATAAATAGAATAGAAGAAAATTATATTAAAAGGTTAATAGTAATACTATTAAATTACTAGTAAGTAAGTCTAGTAAGTCGTTGTATAGGCCGAATACGCATTCAATGTGACTCTATCATTCTGGATGGGAGTAGGACGCATGGCGCGTCTTTAGCGGACTGATCAACACTGGTCACTTCACCTCTACCTTTACTGGTATTTCGCTGACTAGGTTAGAGTGCTTGATGAATCTCGTACCTATCAATGTCTTTGCCTTCTTGGCCTATACAATGACTTTCGTGGGTAAGCCGCTGTACCAAGCCAATGTCTTTGGCTTCCCAAACATGTCTGGTACCAATTTACCAGCCCCAGACGGATTACTGCTTGGTTAGCCCTGGCCGGGATCAATCGCTCGACCGTGCGGTATCAGTAGCGCCCCTTACCACCGTACCACGCTTCGCACTTACATCCGAAAGAGTATACAGTCGGGGAATATCAGACATTATGGGAGATCCCCCTACGATAGATAGGCTATGATCGTCGTACGCTAGCTTTTGGAGGTACCCTTTTTCTCTTAGTTTCCCTCCCTGAGGGCTCGAACCAGCTTGAAGCAGACACCAAGCGAGTCTCGCCGATCCCTATCACTTTACTCGGTTTTTTGTTTGTTTTTGTTTTTGTCGTCGTCGTCGGGGGTGTAGGAGAGTGGGGCGAGAGAGCGGCAGCGGACTCAGAGGGATGGTTGTCCATAAAGACGAATGGCCTGCGATCTGATGAATGATGCGTGGCGGCCGACGACGAACACAACGTCGGCCAACTGAGACGCAGAGCCGCTGGAAGCCTGGCCGCTGGCCAACCCACTCGCTCAACTCAGCTGATTGACTCCAGATGTTGGCTGCTCGCCTCAGGGCTCTTTTAGACTCTACATCGGCAGTGAACCGAAGTGGAGCAGCGCGCTTTTCCGCCCGTCCGCTGGACTGTCGTCGGTCAAAAAACTATTTATTGCATAGCTGGTGATATGAGTGGTTTTCGCAAAAAATTAGAAAGGCGCCTATTTTCTCTGTTTTTCGTCATTTCTGCAGTAGCAACGCAGTAAAGTATGAAGAGGTCTCAACCCTTGTCATGCGTGCCCCATATAAAAGTAAAAGGTAAAGGAGTCAGAATTGATCGATGCTCTAAGGAAACGCCACGCATTCGTCTTCCATTCAGAATCGTAGAGGTATGGTATGTTTATTACACAGATGGTAAACCACCTCTGTGAAAAAATAGAATGTCAAATACATGGCATCAAGTCTTAAAATTCAGTTAATCAAACAACCCTACTAACATAGAAGAACATAAAATCAGAAACTAGAATGTATCTAAAACAATGCCATCAAGACTAATAAGGAACAGAGAGAGAAGAGGAAATACGTGAGTTATCAAAACGCGTCTTCCTTACTTATGGCTCTCTTAAAAGCATCATGGTGAAGGCGTATTTGGCCTATTCAATGTCTTGCGGGTCCAGCAGCTATATCATCTTTACCCTCCTAGGTAAGCCTGGTACCAATTTTCCCGACCCAGTATGGATGGAAGGCTTGGTTAGCCCGGCCGGGATCGACCGCTTGAAGGTGCGGTTGTCGGCAGTGACTCTTACCACTGTACCACGTGGGCCCCGTAAAAACCGGACCGAAACCGAAGGAGTGCAGTAAAAAGAGTGGGGGTGGGCGTATTTCCGCAATAGCTGCTCGCTTTTCCGGCCGTCTACTGGACCGTCGTCGCTAAAAAAACGATTTAGTGCGTAGTTGGCGATTAGGGTGGTTTTCGCAAAGAAATTAGAAAGGCGTCGCCGTTTCCTGTTTTTTATCATTTCTGCGTTAGCAACGCAGTAAAGTGTGAAGGGGGCTCAACCCTTGTCGTGCGTGCCCCATATAAAAGTAAAAGGTAAAGGAGTCAGAGGTGATCAGTCCTTTGAGGATGCGCCACCTTTGGCCGGTGAACCCGCATGAAAAAAGTTTTTGAAGGGAAAATTGGCAATGAAAGAGATAGCATACCAAAGGTAAAAGGTAAAGGTGTCGGCGTCGATATCATAGACAAGCTAACTCCTTTCACCTACAATTACCGTTGAACATCCGCAGTCATCCCTTCCCTCTTCGTTACATTTTTATTCTTATTTTTTTTTCGTTTTTTGTGGTCAGTTTCGTAAGGTATTACTCACTCTGCTGCTGCGTTTTTGTTCAGTACTGACATAAAGATAAAGATAAAAAAGATAAAGATCAGTACCCCGAGGAGACGCCAAGCCTTCGCCTCCCACTTGGAATAAATACTAGTGGCATGGAGAATGCGTATTTCGCCTACACAATGTCTTGCTGGGTCAGCGGCTTTACCAAGTCGGTGTCTTTACCTTCCTAGATAAGCCTGATACCAATTTGCCCGATCCAGAAGGTATGGCTCGCCTGGGCGAGGATCGATCGCTCAACCGTAAGGATCTCAGCAGCGCCTCTTACCATTGTACCACGCCCGCCAGGGGAGCTTCATAAGTTGAGGAATTTGCTCTCCGGCCAAGCCCAGGACTTCAGTGGCCGAAAGCAGTCCACCGAAGGAAGTCCTCCGACCTCGCTGTGATGTCCTTACTCAATAGATCACTAAATGTCTTGAGAGCCTCAGGTAAAAGTTCGTTGTTGACCTGGGACGCGCCACGCATTCGTGTTCTATTTGAATCGTGGACGCATGGTGAATGCGTACTTGGCCTACTCAATGTCTTGCGGGGCAAGCGGCTATGCCAAGTCGGTGTCTTTACCTTCCCAGACAAGTCTGATACCAATTTCCCCGACCCAGAAGGCTTAGTTCGCCTGGGCGAGGATCGATCGTCCAACCGTAAGGATGTCAGCAGTGCCTCCTACAACTGTACCACGCGTGCCCTCGAAGCCAGCCACCTCCGGCCAAGCCTACGACTTCAGTGGCTGAATGCTATAGAGAAGGTTGTGCAGCAGGCGGACGTCCGCGCGTGGACGCCTGAGGGGCGGCGCCGGTGACGGGGGGTTGGTGGCAGCCGGCTGCCCGCTATAGCTTCTATTTGTGTTTTCCCACGTTTTGTTGCTGGCCGCATGCGTGTCTGGCCACTCTGCACTCTCGCCTCCGGGCGTCAGACACGCAGACATCCACACATGCATACTCAACAAAAATGCCCCCCGCTCCAACGCCCGTCGGGCCGGGTGGCACTCCTTCTCGGCCCCTTCCCGCTGGCCCTAGGGCCCTCTAGTCCTTTCTCTGCTCCTGTCCAGCTTCTCGAGCCATCTTCACACCCGCAACTTTTTCTACGGCTACCGTATCCTGATCGCTGTGTACTGTACCTGAACCGGTTCTCGTCGACGATCGTACCCGTTTCTCGTGGTGTCGTAGTGATGTGCTAGTGCTTGAAGCAGCTGTGCATGTGTGTGGTGTTTTGAGGCCCCCGGCAGGCCTCTCTACCCGTTGTGCTGTGCCCCCCGTCAGACACTCGGCGAAATAGCGCCACGGGGACGGGGGAAGCGACGGAGCCGCCGATCGGCATCATGCGTTGCCAACGGCACCTGTTGTGTTGTATGATTTTTATGAAGCCTCTGCCGCCCGACTTCGTCCATCCCCGCTGTCGTCATTCTGTAGAAGATGAATAATCCTCCATTAGTTTAGAAAGTCCGGTACTTGAACCCGAAACCAAGATTGATATAACAGTTTATTCGGGCTGTTTCGGCGGTGCTGTGTGGGTTGAGGAGTGCAGGGTGGTGGTCTGTAATATTGCGTCGACTCTGTGGTGGTTAACATGTTAAGGTGTGAACAATTCGGAAGTTTCCATGTCGAACATGTCCAAACCGACCGAGTTGATCGTAAACAATGGCAGATAGAACAATGATAACACGTTAAAGTTAAAGTTGACGTAAAGTTGCGGACCACCACCCTACACCCCCCAACCCACATAGGCGTCCTCGCCTTCTTCAGAGCCTGGAATAAGTCAAGTTCAACCTGAGAAACTAACCACTAAACACTGCATCAATTTCTCCGAACCCCTCAGTCACCCACGTATCCTACCGGTGTATTGGACCTCACTAGTCCACTTATAGCCTTTTCTGACCCTTTTCATTTGCTTGATGGTCATTCAGTTTTCTTTTTTTTTTTTCGGAGAATTTGATATGGTGTTGAGTGGGTAGCTTCTCAGGTTGGCGTCGACTTGTAGCAGGCTCTGAAGAAGGCGAGAACGCCAAAATGTTAGCCCGAACAAACTGTTTTATCAATCCTGGTTTTGGGTTCAAATACCGGACTTTCCGCTCTGATAAGAATGCCAAGATTCATCGAGAGCCGGACCTGGAATCCTCCATTCATCCCTAACGGTCAATCAATCAATCATCTTTTTCGGTTTCTTGATTTATTGACTGATTGATCCCTAACGATGGTATACCCTCTGGTGGTTATCAGCTAGAAGACCTCTCGCCACTGGTTAGCGGTCAAGATTTTTCCCTTTTTCGCTAATTATTTGTATTTAGCAAAAATTAACTATGCCAATGTAATCGTCATTTCATGCTCTACAAAACCATATAGGTCTCGATTAGAATCTTCGGGGAAAGTTCGCTGACCTCCCTTGTAAGACGAAAGCTGGCCAAGTAGGTATTCATCATGACTCTGTGATTCTGAATGAAACACTAATTCGACGGTGCGTCCTCAAGAGACTGATCAATGTCGACATTTTACCTTTACCTTTACCTTTCACCATACTCGAACATTTGGTGGTTTCTATCAGAAAGTACAGCATCGGAAATTTTTTCTCTGTATGCACTAACCCCACTCGCTGCTCATTCAGCCCTCTTTTACCCTATTTTTCTCCTCTAAGGAATGGTCCGCTTTGCCAGTTTCCTACCATCATTTCGTCTTATCGTACGCTTGGGTAAACTTTAACTGACAATGGATCAATAGGTATTATTGTAACCATCCAGTGTGGCATCGATCGTCCTCAAGGTCGTTTATCCTGCTTATCATTTTTCTTTTTTATTTATTTGTTACGATGTTTAAGACAATCGTGAGATAAAAGAATGAGCATCAAATAGAACGCCAAATAGTTGAGAGTACAATACGTCAGATACAATAAGTCAGCAGTAAGGTAAATAGAAATAGAGTCAGGGTAAATAGAGTCAAAACAAAGAGTAAAAATGTTAACACACACAATAAAGTTAAACCCTAAGCAATTTCTTGGAAGCTATCCGTTTAAAAGCTTCTTGTCTTTTATTTTATTTTTTCATTCGCCATTTTTTAACATTGGAAAGAAATAACCTGGTAAACAAGGTGGAATGGATTCTAAATCGGTAATTTTCTGCTTTTGCACTGAACTTTGGAACGACCACACACGTACGTAATCAATTCAAATAAAAGCAGTGTAAGTGGTAGCAGGTGTTCGTGAGTGTTTCGAACCCAGGATTGCACTCTGTTTATTACTTTTATGGACTCGTTGTTCGGTAGAAAACAGTCTGGCGCAAAAATAATCACTTTATCCGTCGGCTGAACCCAGTGACCGCCTTATCAGTGGAAGTTGTTGATCGACTAGAATTTCCGCCCTAAAAGTGCAACTAAGCGTAATTCAGTAGAGCCCTTGTAGTTCTAAATACCTTTTAATACATCGTCTGATCACCTTTTTCTATTTTTTACCCGTTCGAAGTTATGCTATACCTAGCTATCAGGCTTTTGCTCCCGAGGTGGATGACCTGTCCTACTTCCTTTTATTTAATCGTTGTCGTAGCCTCTTTATCTGCATTTTAAGTCTATTTTTATAAAGTTTGTCTTATTCCAAATCCATACCTATCTGTTCTTTTCTTCAGTTACTCAGAGTTCCAACGTCACCTCCTTTTTCCAGTTTTCTGGTTTCTTGTGGTACTTATGTTCTTCGAGTTTAATTATAAAAGGAGCTTAATTCAACTCTCCTCAAAATCCTTTTTATTTATTTATTTAAGTACGTCATAAGACGCGCCATAAAGCAACACAAAACGGAACGAGACAGAACAAATAATACGTCCAGAGTGAGCATGATATTCGTTTCTCTCATCATTAGGTTCATTTTCATGTCGGCTTAATTTTTATAGTTTTATTTATTCTTAGAAAATGCGTTAGGTTCGTATGTTCGCGCCTGCTACCATTGATTTTGTGATCCGAGATCTAATTATTGCCAATTCTTGCTTGGTTACCTTAACATTTATGTGATAAACACGTAAAGGTAAATGGTAAAGGTTAGGGGTTGGCGTTGATCAGTCGCCGTTGGTCGGAATGCGCCGCGAATTCGTGTTCCATTCAGAATCCTAGGGGCATGGTAACCTCGGTGGAGTGGAAGGCTTGGTTAGCCATAGCGGGGATCGATCGCTCGACCGTGCGATGTCAGTAGCGCCTCTTAGCGCAGTAACCATGCGCAGCTCGGAGCTTACCCTGCGGCGGTGAGCGGTTAGGGTAAGCATTTTTAGGGTAATATATATACATTTATTTATATATGTATTTATCACATAAACGTACACATATGTTGGAAGGAGTTACTTCAACGGTGCAGACACGAGCGTAAAATATCGCAACGAGGCAAAATTAACAAAACATTTTAAGCCTATTTTTATCAAGTTTGTCTAATTCCAAATCCATACTTGTCCGGTTAGACTTCCCTCGCTGTTCCGTTCATTCCGAATTTAACCGGCCGTCATCGGCGTAGTGTTTGATCTGCTCCAGTTTCATCTAGATAGCGCATTTCAAAAACGCGACCACCGGCCGGGCCGCCGCGGAAACCCGTGGGTATCGGATTTCCGCGGCTGCCTTATTCCGTCGTCGTTGCAACACTGCCATCGGCTATGTATACATACATACACACCGCCGAGGCACAGCAGCCGTTCGTAGGCCACACGTCCCCTGCGGGCGCGCTTTTTTTCGGCGGAAAAAACGCGTCAAGCTCGCTTTTTTGCTGTTTTGCTGTGTGTGTGGGGTTTTTTCTAGTTCCTGCTCTGCGAGAAGAGCATCAGCACAGCAGCTAATGGCAACAACAGCGGCGGGCAGAGAGAGGCTGAGCCTTCGCCCACTCCTGGAAAAGCTTTTCTGAGTCGCAGCAGCAAAGCGCCACTCTAGAACGACGTAATTTTGCAATTTCGCCCGTCGACCACGATAATAATTACGCCGCCCGTTTTTTCTCGTCCAGCACTTGCCAATTTTGCCCTTACTCTGCGCCAAAGGGTTCCCTCTAGCGGCGACAATAATAACAACTATAATAACAATCAATAATAGTGACATAGAAGATATAGTGTAACCTGGGCCCAGATTCATGAATGGAGGAGCGGTCTCCGAAATCGCGGCGCAGCCAGAACCGGACGGTAGAGTCGATGAGAGATTGCGTTCAACATTGGAAGTTCGGGATAAGTAGACAAAGGTGCGCGCCGTTCGCGGTATCGTCCGGGTTTGTCGGGGGTTTACCAATGATGAATCTAGGCCCTGGAAGAGGATGTTTACCCATGCCAGGAATATTCGCCCTCCTACAGAAACGCAACGCTCCAGAGAATTCAGTGGTCGTCTAGGTTAAGGTAAAGGCGCTAGTCCCCTAAGGGTGCGCCGTGCATTCTTGTCCCTTTTCGAATCGTAGAGGGTGAATTTGGCCTATACAATGACTTGCGGGGCTAGTCGCTATACCAAGTCAGTGTCTTTACCTTCCCAGGCAAGTCTGGTACCAATTTACCCGACTCCGGAGGTACGGAAGGCTTGGTTAGCCCGGGCGGGGTTTGATCGCTTGACCGTGTGGGTGTCAGTAGCGCCTCTTACCACTGTACCATGCGCGTCCCAGATAAACGATATTTACATACAGGGGGAATGTAAACATATTAATAAAATATATAAAATGCGAAGTAAATTGCCTCTTTTTCTCTTCAATGTCAGCATCCTGCTCTGTAGCTTTACATTTTACTGCGAAATGGCGTCTGGATGTTTTCATTCGTTCAATTTTGTTGAATTTGGCATGTTTTAGAGAATACTACTACATGTGCACAAAGCGACGACTAAAAATCAGCTGACAAACAGGTCTCGCCGAGAGTTTCAAAATAAAAGCGAACAATAGCGAAAATTTTCGAGCTTTTTTTGGAGTTGATAGCTGAAGTGCCTCTCGGAAATTCTGTAAAGTCACCAAAACGTTTTGGGGGATTCACATTAAAAAAGCTTCAAAATGAAAATACAATCGCTATTTTTGAGAGAAACTTGAAACTTGTTAGTAGATTTTCGGCCGCTACTGTTCGTTGTTGACTTGAAAATCGCCGAAAGGAACTGACTTATAGGATCCGCATAAATGTAGACAGGCTCAGAAAAGAAGTTTCGAGGTCCGGTGGCTATTTTGAAGAATTTACGCCCTTCGGAGGCCGTGTGTGGGGCAGTGGTAAGATGCGCTACTCACATCACCATGGTGGAGCGATCGATCCCCGCCCGGGCTAACTAACTAAGCCTTTCATAAAAAAAGGGGCCGGGTAAACTTGTACTACACTTGCCTGGGAAAGTAAAGACACTGACTTGAAATAACGGCTGGTCCCGCTGGTTATTGTATACGCCAAATGCGCATTCATCATGCCTCTACGATTCACAATTGAACACCAATGCGCGGCGCAGCCTCAGGGGCTGGTCTGCGCCGATACCTTTACCTTTTACCTTTTACCCCACTCCTGGGTGCATGAAAATGTATTCAGCTGGGGTAATCTTGGTGGGGCGGCTTCCAGCCTTACTTTACATCTACATCGCTGTCTCTGCGGTGTTGTGTCGTTGTTGTTATTGTTGTGTTGTTTCTCGTGGTCTGCTCTATTCTCTCTCTCTCTCTCTCTATTTTTCTCCCTCTGTCTCTCGTCATCATTCTCTCCTGTCCCGTATACACCGCCGTGGATGCCGACGCCCACGGAAACGTAGTCGCGGAACCTTTGCCATCCCTGACACCCCGGCTACGGTAATCTAGAAATTTGCTTCAGCCCTGAGGCGATTTTCCGGCTTTCTCGACTTATTCTTCTCGGTGTTCCGACCGGACGACGATGGTCATTGGCGGGCGGCCGTCCGCGATCTTGTACTCTTTGGCTTCTTTGGCGTTAATGTATTGCTCCCAGATGAGCCGTGCACGGGCGCATTCATGCTTTTCGAGCCGATCGATTGAGTGTGTCTGTGTGTGGTTCTACAAAAAAGGTTGCACTGGCAGTGACAGGACGACGGCCGTCTAGTCGCTTCGTCCATCTATGATGTGCTCCGTGTGATTCGCCTTTCTCCTCTTCCGTTCGTCTTCATTTTTACCCTCAGAGCATCTACGAGTCTCTCATCGTGATTCAGCAATAGTTGTGGTTCAGAGAAGTCCAGCGAAACTATTCGGATCGGTGGGAAGATCAGTGTTATTTGACCTCATATTTTACCCTAAGGGCCCGCATGGTACAGTGGCAAGAGGCCCTAGTCACACTCGCACGGTCGAGCGATCGATCCTCGCCTGGAATAACCAAGCGTTTCATCCCTCCAGGGTACTGTAAATAGGTACCAGACTCGTCTGGGAAGGTAAAAACACTGAGATGGTAAAGCGGCTGGCCCCACAAGTCATTGTATAAACTAAATTAGCACTCACCATCTCTCTACGATTCTGAAAGGAAAACGAATGCGCGGCGCGTCCTCAACAGTCTGGCCAATGCCGATACCTTTACCTTTGCGTATAGCTTACATTTCACCCTTTACGTCGCCTTTGGAATTCATGAACGGTTAATGGCTTTTGTCTTCACCTTGACCACAAGGGCATGTTCGATCCACCTGGGTCCAGATTCACCATTGGTAAACCCCCGATAAATCCCGAGATATACCTCGAACGTCGCGCAGACCGAAATTCGTGAACGCGCTTCGGGGTTTAATCGGAGTTTATCGTTGGGTCTATCTCATCTCGCGATGAGGCAGAGTTTGAGAAACCACGCGGTATCGAGCGGATCTATCGCCGACGAGGTTTGGGAGACCGCTTGTCCGTTCATGAATCTTGGCCCAGGATCTATTCTGACATGCTCCTCACAAAATGCAAAAGTAAATACCACCTCGTGGTCAACCCCAATGGAATGCGCCACGCATCCATCCTTATATAGAAATTGTTTTTGTTGAAATTCAGGACTTATTCACCTCAAGCTCCCTCATGTTGCTGTTTCCAAGTTTTATTTAGGAACTATTTAGGAACTTAACTGAAGTTTTACTTAGAAACCATTTATTTAGAAACTTTTCTTTTTGTGTTATTCGCCGCTATATTTATTTTCTATATTTTTTTTTGCAACTTCTATAGATCTCGAGGAGATGGGATCTGCTAGAGTATTCTTTTCACCAACTGCGCGCCATTCGAGCAGCGCAACATCTGCAATGAACCTAATGGAACCTTCGCTCGATATGGACACTTTGTACCAGGCCCTGGTAACCACCACTAACCTCGGGTATTTGTCGATTTCGATTTTTAGATGGCCAGTTTCCGAATTTCATTACAAAAGCGCCTGAATCTCGCGTTTTTGCAACGGCCGGCGGTATTTTTTGCCCTTTGACGTCGACGACGCTGTACCCGGTGCCGCCACGTACCACACACTTCAATTTGTAGCAGATCACATTACTCAGGTTTAATTGCCAGTGACGTCGACTTTTAGTAGCAGTTAAAGCTGAAAAGAGCAGAAAAAAACTAAATAGTAGTGGTCGAACTAGCCTTGCCTGGGGCGTTAGAAGGGTTCTTGCTCAAAAATTGGAGAAGAAACGAGCCACAGGCCTGATTTTTCGGCAAAAAAAAAACGATCTGAAAGGGTATTGTAAGTTTAACAAGTGGCCTATCTGTAGAGAATTTTTAATTTTTTTGAGGTCTCTGAATAGTAAGGAGTAGCAACTTGCACTGATGGTCGACTAAATGACCGGATTATATGTTTTGAGCGAAAATCAAGTCAGTGTCTTTATCGTCCCGGACAATGTTACGTTTCGTCTAGCGCCCGCGTGGTACAGTGGTTAAAAGGCGCTGGCGACACCAGTGCGGTGGGCGATCGATCCCGCCCCTTGCTAACCTGGCCTTCCATCTCTCAGGGCTCGGGTAAATTGTTACCGCATTCGACTGGGAAGATAAAGACACTGGCTTAGTATAGCGACTTGACCCCGCAAGCTTTCGCGTAGACTGAATACGCATTCACCATGCATCTACGATACTGAATGGAACACGAATGCGTGGCGCGTACTTAGTGTACCATTCCTTTTTCCTCATCATGAACAAGAAGACTTTCTTCCAAATGTTTTTTCGTTGTTTTCTTTCCAACTTCCTCTATATATTTTTATGTACAAGCAGTTATTTTTCCTGTAATTTTCCGCTCTGCCTATTTATTGGAATTGTAGACTACTGGACTCTTTTCATGTGCTGTTCGTTTTTTTTCTGCCAGATTTTCCGTTCTGTTGATACTGTGGCCATCCATATTTGCAGAGCGCCGGCCGGCCGTTTTCATTTCGTCATGTGGTTATCCTCATCGTCTCATTTCATGTAGCTTTGTTCTCGTTTTTCGACTATTCGCTAGTCTGCGAAGCTTCTCCTAATAAGGATGCGCTCTGGAAAGGAATTCCCATTTCCCTGGATCTCGTCAAAAAAAAGTTCCAGAAAGGGGGTTTGAAAAGTCCCAACAGAACCCTTGAAAAGGCAAAGGTAACGTATTGGGCGTTGATCAGTCCCTTAAGGACGCGCCACGCATTCGTGTTTCATTCAGAATCGTAGGGGCATGGTGAATGCATGTTTGGCCTATACAATGACTTGCAGGAGCCAGCCGCTATACCAAGTCAGTGTGTTTACCTTCTCGAACAAGTCTGGTACCAATTTACCCGACCCTGGATGAAGGGAAAGCTTGGTGGGTTTCACCAAAGGATAGTTCTTTCGATACTTTTGTAACAAGAATTTATTGCTACATACAAGGCAGAATATCCTACCTCCCACTATATAATAAGCGAAACCGCGATGTTTGTAATGGGTGGCTCATATGGGTCCCGCCGCGATAGTCTGTTACCGTAAACCAAGAGCACCCACAGCGACAGGGGAGCTGATGCAATCCTTCATTCCTTTTCAACCAAAATTTCCGGAATTTCCATTTCATTCGAGTCGGCCGATAGGCCGCTGGAGTGCTGGTCCACAATATAACGGTAACCATCCCATTTGTATTGGGCTACTTTTGATACCCAATGGGTAAATACATCAGACGGCACCGCACCTGAGTGTAGCTGCAGTTTTCGCGGTATTTCTCATAGATTGGTTGTGTATCCACAACAGAAGGCTTGGTTAGCCCAGGCGGGGATCGAACGGTCAATCGTGCGGATGTCAGTAGCGCCTCTTACCACTGTATCAAGCGCCGTGGTGGCTGCTGCTGTTGGTGGTGGAGGCACCAACAGCAGCAGGCGTCTGCTGTGCAGATATGTCGTCGTTGTTGTTGTTTTGCTGGAGGAGCTGCCTCCGGGTATTTCCCGCCGTCGGTCGCCGCATTGGCTGGCTGCCGTCCTCTGTACACAGCTCTCGTCGATGGGGATGGCTGGCCACACAGACAGACACACACGTGTGTATACGCATACACATCACATACACACAGGCTGGCTGTGACTGGGTGGCCAGCCGGCTGGCAGAAGCGCTGCTCGTCAAAATCCACTCAAAATAGAAGTCGTTTATGCGGTCGGGTCGGGTGTGATTTATAAAATTTGCCGCCCGCGTTTTCATAATGAAGTCATCGAGCAGCAGCACAGCATATCCAGCCTCCATGGGCTGATGACGAGAACTCTGCCGCCTCCGCGGGCAGCCATCGCCTGAGGCGATGCTAGCCGCGGGGGATCAGGGCCCAGATTCATCATTGGAAAACCCCCGATAAACCCCGACATATAGCCCGGACGGCGCCCACCTTTGTCCACGTATACTAAACTTCCTATTTTAAACGCAATCTCTCATCGACTCTGCCGTCTGGTTCTGGCTGCGCCGCGGTTTCGGAGGCCGCTCGTCCGTTCATGAATCTGGGTCCAGATCTGAGTTTGTAGCAACTGAGAGAAGTCTTACTGTAAGGAATCGGAATGTAATGAACGATCGACAAACATTAATATTCCTCTATTCTCTGTGTAGTCGAATTCTTTAAGTACCTTGAAGGTAAAGGTAAAGGTAAAGGGACCGGTGATAATCAGTCCCCGCTCGGGCTGTAAAAACTGTCCCTTCCTCCAGGGTTGGGTAAATGGGACCAGACTTGTCTGGAAAGGTAAAGCCACTGACGTGTGTTAGCGGCTTATTTCCGCAAGTCATTGTATAGGCGGAACACTCATTCACCATGCCCCGATGCACCATACGATTCTGAATTGAACACGAATGCGTGGCGCGTCCCCTGGGGGCTGATCAACGCTTTACCTCACCTTTTAACGCTGTAAACAATCAGCTGAGAGCACGATGCAAAAGTAAAGTGATAAACTGGTCGACGTGGCTCTATCAGTCCCCTACGTCGCGCCACGCATTCGCCTCCCTTTTAGAATCGTAGACCTATGGTGAATGCGTGTTTAGCCTATACAATGACTGGCGGGGGCAAGTGGCTTTGGCAAACTAATGGATCCATACCCACTGGGTCGGGTAAATTGGTACCAGACTTGCTTCTGGTTCCTGAAATCCCAAGCTATACTATCCTTGTAGTGCCCTGAGCAAAGGGGGGGACGAACACTTGCAATTTTGACCTGTTAGCACTATTTGAGCTCCGAAATGAAAGTCGTAAAAATTTTGTGAAATTCCCAATTTTTTGTCGTTAAGTCGTAGAACGTTTTTTTTTCACGAAAAATCTCGTAAAAATCGTAAAATCGTAAAATCGTGAGTCGTAAAACGCACACCCCTAGTAGGAAGGCTTTGCTAGCTCGGGCGGGATCGAACTCCGGCCGTACGGGTGCTAGCAGCTCCTCTTACCACTGAGCCACGCGCGCCCTACTGAGCTCTATATTTAGCTGCAGTTCGACAGGGTTGATGAAGCATGGCTTTTAATGGCTACCTTTTGGAAGTCGATGAGCAGTAAAATGGAAAGGGCTATTTTTGAGGTCTTTGACTAGAGCCGAGCTCCCAGCTTTCCTACCCGTCTTCCAGTGCGATTAATTTTCCAGTCAAAAATGTCCATTCACTATCGATCCCTTGCCGCCACAGTATTTCTTCTTCCCTTTCAACTGCATCGTAAAGGATTCCCCGGGAAAAGCCGAGCGCCCATCCGGGGTTTTTCTGAAGAGAAACCGACGCCTTGATGCCATTTGCCGTCGGCGTCCAGCTCTAAGCATCGCATCGACGGCGACCGCGTTGAAAAAGCGAAAAATCACCGGCCATCCGTCGCCGGTGACGCTGAAAAACATCGCCGGCCTCGGCCCCATGACGTCAGGCGCTTTTTCATCGTTTTTTTGTTCCGTCGACACTCGATGAGAAAAAAACCGCAGAGCATCGACCGCGGAAATGCTCGAATTTCGGACTGCAGCATTAGCGATTGTGTGTTTGCACTGAGAGCACAGAAAAACAGCTACAAAAATAGCTGTTTCTGGGCGCGTGGTGCAATGGCAAAGGGCGCCACCCACCTCCAACCGCACCTTCTAGCGATCGATCCCTTCCCGAGCTAGAGAACCCTTCCATCCCTCAGAGCTTTGGTGAATTGGTACCAGACTTGTCTGCGAAGGTGAAGACATGGACATGGCATAGCGGCTAGCCCCCGCAGACCAGTGTATGGGCCGAATATTCACCATGCCTCTAAAATTCTGAATGGAACACGAAGGCGTGGCGCATCGTTAGGGGACTGACCAACGCCCAACACTTTACACTTACATTTATTTATTTATTTATTTATTTATTTATTTATTTATTTATTTATTTATTTATTTATTTATTTATTTATTTATTTATTTATTCATTTATTCATTTATTCATTTATTCATCTATTTGCGCCTATCATAGACGTGCTTAAAAAATAGTTGCATTAGTTAAAAAAGAAACTCAGCGATCCTAGATAACAAACTCACAGTATAAAAATTGTAACAACTTGGAGAAATTTGGAAAAAAGTATCTTACCACCACATACACTGATATTACTGATACTACTATATTATTATTATTTATTTACTATATATATATATATATATATATATATATATTACTAATACTATTATAATACTGATACTATTAATACTACTATATGCTTAGTAATTGATCATCATTAGTTTATGACAAAAAACACCTTCTTATCAGTAGGCGGGACTTGAAAATTTCCCTGCTTGTGGCAGTACTAGAGTCTATCCGAAATATGAAATGAATTAGTCGTTCCGAAAATTATCGAATAGAATTGACTTGTTTTGATACTAGACCTTACTGAGTCGCCAGAGCCTACTCTGAATTTACACTTTTGTTTTGTAGCTGTGCGTAGAGTGTCGACGACCGTCGACCGGCAAACAAACAACTCATCAGTGATAAATTCACTGATAACACGGTTGCAGGGAAAGCCGAGGGTTACCTGGGAGCATGGGGTGTCGGGATGGTGCCGAAAACAGGGATTTTCTCTCACTTCTCTCCTTTTGGACTTCTAATTTACGGTTGATTTTTTATAAATATAATTATAAATTATAATTATATTACAATTAATTATCAATTAATTATATTAATTATAAATATTACAAATATATATTATTTGTATTATTTTTTTATTCCATAACCCTGCGAAGGGACAGTTGCGACCACAGTGAACTAATTGACGGTCGGAGGGTTTATGGCCATCTTTCCTCCTTGCTAACTTGTTCTAGTTATGTAAAATTCCATCATTTTGCATTAGATTCGTCATGTTGAAGTTGACAAACGAAATATTTTGTTTCCGAATGTGTCGCCTTAATGAAATGGAAATGAAGTAGCTTTGAATGGAATGATTACATAGTGCTTCGTTAGCTTACTGTAGCTTGTTGCGATCTCACACATTTTTCCGGCTAACCACACGTCTTTCATTGTCTTTTTCCGTTCTGTCCTACGTCAGCCTTATAGAACTGTCCGCGTGGTACAATGGTAAGAGGCGCTACTGACACCCGCATGGTCGGAGAATCGATCCCGGCTGAGGCCAACCAAGACCTCTACACCTCAACAGACTTCTCTGGGAAGGTAGACACTGACTTGGTATAGTGGTGGCCCCCTCAAGTAATTGTATGGTCTAAATATGCACTCACCTTGCCTCTACGATTCGAATGGAACACGACTGCGTGGCGCGTCCTCAGAAGCCTGATCAACGCCGGCTGCTTTACCTTTGCCACTATATCGCTCCTAACTCAAGGTAACGAATACCCACGATTTTTTTGCAGAGGTTACGAGCATTTTTCCTTCCATTTCTGAATGGCTATGTCGCTGTAGGTAAAGAATGTAAATATGAAAATGAATTATGCATTTACAATTTGAAAGCTGAGGGTGTTCTTTTTGATTTGAATAACGTCCATTTTGGTTTGAAAAGTATCCATTTTAAAACGAAAATGGTATATAAATATATGTACAAATATGTATATAAGTTTTTGGAAAGTTTCTTGTTCTAGAAGCTTCTTCACTATTTTCTTCATTTCTTTTCGGTGATTATCGCCTATACACTCGCCGCTTTTCTTCGCGGAGCTCTCGTATTTCACGGGTTTCTCGTGTTGTTTCGAGCCCCTCGGGGGGGGGGGGTGGCTGACGCAGGCATGTGCTCCTCACCCACCCTAGTGGCCAACATTGTGTAAAAAGTGCACTAAACGACGAGATTTTGCCAGGGAATACAAATCCCCGGAGCCGGGTCATCATTTCGTCGAGCGGCTCAGTTCAGTGGTCTACCCTTTCAGTACAAACGCCTGATTCGCTTGTACTTTGAGGAAATCTGTCCGTTGTCCTATGGTTCAGCTAGTTATTGGACGGCGGAAGAAGCTCGAAGCTTGTTGTTTTCTCGTTTGTTTACTTGTTTACTTGTTTGTTAGTGAGGACCCAGCAGCCAAGACGGATTAAAGAGATTCTGAAATTGCAACGAAAACACTAATCCCATCGACGGCTTTTGTAATCGACGAGTTTTCCGAGAGATCGTAGAGCACAAGGTATGAGGAAGCAGAATGTTTTTTACGTACCTTTTTTCCTTATTTGTGCACATTAATTACTCAGTCATTTATTCCTGGGGTACAGATTCCCTTCGTTCCTTAGGGGTGTTGTCTCAAAAAAAGAAACACGGAAAAAAATTGAAAAAAAGCGCTTTACGCAGCTGACACACGATGATACATCGCGTTGGAAAAGGGGCTTCATACTCCGTGTGAGAAAAATCTGAATCTGATTGACCTTAAAATTTTTCGATTTTTTTCAAATTCCCGTTTTGCCCCTAAATTTTCGGAAAGCCGAGCATTCCTTATCTTCTTTTTTTACCTCCCACGTTTTTTTTGAAAAATAATAATTGTACCCATCCTTTTTCTGGCCTCTTCACACAGTTTTTTTCGTCAATGCTTCCCAGGATAATAACTCCTCTATTATTTGAAAAAAAATAAGTTCAACTCTTCAGTTGAAGCAGATCCTTTTGGCCACTACCTTGGTCGAATTTCTAGGTTCTCTCAGATTTTATGCCTCTAGAGAATATGAATAGGACTTGCATGCGTGGCGTATTATCGGAAATTTGATCGGAGCATATTTATTTATTTGTTTATCTATTTATTTATTTATTCCTACGCCATACAGAGGCTTGCTAGCAATAAAAGAATACAACGGGGTTATTAAGCGAAAGGAACAATGGTAGAGGAGTTAGTAATATGTACAAATTAGATAGTACTAAAGTGGGAACTAGTACCATTCTCTACAAATTCACTTGAAGTGGCTAGTAAATAAATTAACAACAATAGAACCTTGGGTAGCCTTCATTCAGACCTTCTCCAGTCCTTCTGATGCTATTCGCGTATGTCATCACCTTTCTTGGCACTTTTTTAACGCTTTTTCATACTCTTTTTTGTGTGTCTGTCTCTCCAGTCGTCGACGGATCGCGTTGCGGCGGCCGCGTGCGACGTTTCCTCTTGTATAGTCCGTGGTTATTTCTCGCGGAAACAACTGGCCAGCGGCGAATTGATTGCGCCACCATGGCGAAATGAAAGCGAATAGAGGGACGGACGGACGGACGGACGCAGAGAGATGGCGAGAGCGGAGTGGCCTCGACGGTCGTCGGACGGCCGTCGAGGTAGAGCGATGGCCAGCGGACGCCCAGAGAGCCGCAGCAACGGATGAGACTGGCCCCCGGCCGACTGGACGCCGTGAGAGGCCCCAGGGAGTCGGAGCAGCAGCAGCACATGCCAGGTGAGAGCTCGTGTGCCCAGCGGCCATCGCCGATGCTAGCAAAAACGTGAACGACCACAGGGATTTCGCATCCGACCAGTCCGCCACATGAGGGTGCGAACCGCCTCTGGCGTTTTACAGGGGCTCCAGATTTTCTTTCTCTATAAAATGTAAAAATATAAAAGAAAATGCAAAAATATGAAGATGTAAAAATCCAGTGGTCAGCAACAATTACTCCGCTGAGCACGCGCCAAGTATTCGCCTTCAATCCTCTTGTTTAGTCCGTGGTTAGTATCGGCGTGGACCAGTCCCTTAGGACGCGCCACGCATTCATGTTCCATTCAGAATCGCGGAGCCTTGGTGAATACATAATTTATAAATATAGTTTGATAGATAGAAAGCCACACCTGGGCTTAAATTCAAAATAGCAAAGACCATGATGAATGATCATGAACTAAAAAATAAAATAGTACATAATCTTTCTAATAGCGAAAATACGATGTCTGTTTGTCAACTCTAGGGTCCCGCCGCGATTGTCCATTACCGTACTCCCAGTGACGTATTTCATCAGTTCCTCGCTGTCTTTTGCTGCATGCTTTTTGTTCTTCGTTTTATTTGTTATTATAAATGTTTCGTATATTTTTCCTTCTATTCATTAGTTCATTTTTTCATCTGCAGGAAGCTGAATGGCTGGTTACAGAATGATTAAGAATATTGATAACGAAACGTCTAGCTTCCGTTTCGTTACTTAACACTATACGGAAACTAGAAAAGAAAATATGATTTTCCCCAGAACTCATCATTATTGAACGAAAACCATGTAGAGATTGTAAAAATTAAACAAAAAGGTTAACCTAGGTGGTTGTATGTTGTTGAATTAGTACTAAATTATAATGTTATACCTAAATAAATAAATGATGCTGTAGAGTATTCCTCAACTTGGAACTCTAACTTAAATTTTCTCTACAAGATTAGCATTCCATTTTGTCTATTGATATAATACACGACATTGCCACGCGGTGCCACCAAGTCAGTATCCTTACCAATTTACTCGACCTCGAAGGGATGGAAAGCTTGGTTAACCTGGGCGATGATCGATCGCTTGACCGTGCGGGTTACAGTAGCACCTTTTACCAGTGTACCACGAGAGATTCTCTGGCAGTCTTCCCGGTCTCAAAGACGAAAACCAACGTCAGCGCTTTCTGTCTCGGAAATTATGAGCTCGTTCAACATTCCGCCGTTGGTGTGCAGCTCCAGAGAAAAAGCAGAATTCTGGTGACATCATAGTGACGTTTTACGATGCGAACGGTGATTTATTAATACAATAATAAATAATGAATCGAATAGTGAAACACCTCCGGATAGCGATCGCGTCTTGGTGCAGCTCACCTACATTTCCTTGAAGTTACACCGGCGTGGTACAGTGTGATGCAGTGGTATGAGGCGCTGCTGACACCCGCACGGTCGAGACATCGGTCCCGGCCCGGGCTAACCAAGCCTTCCTTCTCTCCAGGGTCGGAAAATTGGTGCCATAGTTTTCTGGGAAGGTAAAGACACTGTCCTGGTACAGCGGCTGGCTCCCGCAGGTCATTGTATAGGCCAAATACGCATTCATCAAGCCTCTACGATTCTGAATGGAACACGAATGCACGGTGTGTCCTCAGATGGCTGTTGAACACCTTTACCTTTACCTTTACCTGTACCTTTACACCGGCGTATATTTTAATTCTGGTCTCATAGGGCTGTTACGTTTATTACAAACTCATGTTTTATCTTATCATCTCCAAAAGTTATGTGATAAATTAGTTTTTTTCTATACTGTTTGTGTTCTGATGACTGGCCTATTGTGAATCAAACGTCAACTCTTTTGGGCGTTTTGGGCGTTGATTTCCATTTTTTTAAAATTTCTGATTCTTTTTTTCAATTTCTGATTTTTCATTTTTAAGGCGCCAAAATCTTCTGAGTTTTGTTTTCAAATTTCAGGCTCAAGTTACCCTGTATTTCTACGTTAACCGTCATAAGTCAGCCATGTAGTCTACGTGGTGAATTTCAATTAAAATCGCGATTTGTTCGCGAATTTTCATGTCTTTCCAAGCATATTTTTTTAAAATTTTCACGTTTCCTTTGCCGCTTGGTTGTTCTCTGTATGTTTCAGTCGTTTATCGTTTCGTAGGTGTGTGCTTTGATGAAGAATATCACGACAACTATAATCTCTTTCAGGTGCTTCATCGAAGCTTCTGCTTTCCCCATTTTCGACCGTGAAAGTTTCCCAACGACACCGAGGGCATC
This sequence comes from Nippostrongylus brasiliensis, assembly GCA_030553155.1. Taxonomy (NCBI): domain Eukaryota; kingdom Metazoa; phylum Nematoda; class Chromadorea; order Rhabditida; family Heligmosomidae; genus Nippostrongylus; species Nippostrongylus brasiliensis. The sequence goes on along the minus strand of CP130736.1, from coordinate 4,951,003 downwards.
TGGAGGGCAAACTGCTGCAATCGGAGCTCACCTGCCTTCTTTTCCTGTAGCTTTCACGTTAAAACTAGTTTGCCGATTTTATTTTCAACTTTCTTTAATAATAATTCCGTTCTTTTTCTTCACCATACCTTAGAACGTCGGTCCTTTTCTCTTTCGCGCTTTACTTCATCTCTTCTTTGAATTTATTGTGTCTCCAACCTGAGAAAAATCTAGAAACGAGAAATCATTCAGAAGTTTTTCGTCATCGAAATTTCCTTCATCTATTTGGTTACCTGTTTTGAGATTTCCCAGGATTTATTGATTATTGACATACGTATCTCTGGCTCCCCCTAATCGCAAGATGGAAACTTTGTCAATCAATCGATACTTTGGAAACTTAAAAATCGCCTTTTTCGTGGAGGAGGTCTCCATTCTAGCACTCGCCGATGACCTATCCTCTCTATTCCCTCTGCTCTTTTTCCCGGTTTTTTCATTACCTCCCTGTTTTCGTTATTTTTCAAGTCAAATATCAGCCAAATATTCCTGTTCTCTTCATTTTTCAAGTTAAATATCAGCCACATATTAAGTATGGAGTGTCGCATAGTGTTGTATTCAAAGCTGAACTTGCAGAACACAAAATGAATGCTTGCAGTTAGTAGAGATGACGGGAGAGGAGGATTGTATGCTTTTTTGTTGATTGGTTGTTGAATGCCCTCCACTTCTTTTCTCTAAAATCCAACCATTTTATAGGATAATTCAGTGGTGAGCATCAGAAAAGTTGATAAAATAAAGGTAAAGTGTTGGGCGTTGATTAGTTCCCCCGAGGACGCGCCATGCATTCGTGTTCCATTCAGAATCGTGGAGACACGGTGAATCTGTATTTTGTCTGAACAATGGCTTGCGGGGGCCGGTCGCTATACCAAATCAGTGTTTTCACCTTCTCGGTCAGGTTTGGTATCAATTCACCCAACCCTGGGGATAGGAAAGCCTTGGTTAGCCCTAGCGGGGATCGATCGCTCGACCGTGCTCATGTCGGTTATGCCGCTCACCAAAACTCTGAGGGCCCGAAAAAATTGTGAATGATAATGAGCTGATAACATTGGTAAAAAAGACGCATTTTGGTAGCGGATGGACGTAAAAAGAACATACTTCCTCTATATGATAATCCTGGAACACGATGTTTACTACGTTGGTTACCTTTGTAGTTGTTACCAACCAGAACAGCAACGAGCCGCTCACACGCACACAATAACACAACATTTTTTTAGTTTCTGACTCGTCCAGGGCGATGACAAATTCTATTTGTTTCTTTTTTCTTTTATATATTTCTCTCTCTTATAGCTTACGGTGATTTGAACGATTTTATGGAATTCGCTAGTATGAAAATTTCACCTTTGTACCTTGACAGTAGGGCGAGCAAGACGCAATGGCAAGAGGCGCTACTGGCACCCACACGGTCAAGTGATCGGTGCCCGTCCGGATTAACAAAGCCTTCGATACGTTCGGAGTTGGGTATATTGGTACCAGTCCTTATCTGGGAATATAAAGACTTTAACTTGGTATAGCGGCTGGCCCCCGAAAGCCATTATATAGGCCGTACGCATCCACCATATGCCTCTGCGATTGTGAATGGAAGGCGAATGCATGGCGCGATCTTAGAAAAGCGATCAACGCCGACCCCTTTACTTTTACCTTATCTTCAGAATTGTTGAGATTTTAAGGTGCATAGCCTTTCCGCAGCAATTTATAGATTGTATGATCTTCTGTTTATTCGAGTGAGGACATTCCAAAGAATAAGTATGGAGCCGAGATTCTTAGGAGAAGCATTAGTACCCTTTTGGACGAATTTTTTCTTTTTTCAACTGATCTCCTCTCAACTATCCTCTAGATTTCCACTTTTCGAGCCGACAGTTTCCTTTATTCATTCAGAGTTTGTAACTCAGATTAATCTGAAAAAAAAGCTGATTATCCGAGAACCATTTCTCAAGTTCATTTCATTTTTATCTATCAATTTTTATCTAGAAATCCATCCAAATCAGTTTCAATTTTTGTTCCATAGTTCCAGTCTTCGCTTTTCTGGAATATTTTTGCGACGGCTGGTTATGCTAAGCGAAAGTGAAAATCCCGGCCGGTTTCCCTTTTAGCCCTCCCGGACCGATTTTCCTCTTATGGAATGCGCATAATCGATTTATTATCACAATCTATTGGAATTAGTGCACCCCGACGGAATATTACTCTAATCCGACGGCCGCTTACCTACCCACCAGTTATACCTGTGGCTGATTTCCATGAAAGAGGAGCGTGGTGCAGTGGTAAGAGGCGCTACTGACACCGCACGGTCGAAGGATCGATCCTTGCTTGGGTTACCATGCCTTCTATGGGGTCGACTGACTTGGTACAGGGGCTGGCCTCCGCTAGTCATTGTATAGGCCAAATACACGCTCACTATACCTCTACAATTCTGAATGGAACACGAATGCGTGACGCGTCCTTAGGGGACTGATTGACGTCGATACCTTTACCTTTACCTTTTACCTCCATCAAGGGCTTCACTTCTTTTGCAGTACATATTTCTCGCTTATGTGGCGGCTGTTGGGCAGCCGGGGCGGCAGTTCTTGGTCGACCAACTACGACTATAGTTCGCATATATGCGTTCAAGCCGGCCGACTACGAACCAAATGAGCCAAGTAGGCGCTCGGAGAGAACTCGGAGAGTGGCCGAGAGGCTCAGTCATGTGGCCGGCCAACGAATGTGCCATGTTTCAGGCCCCGTAATCGATGTGCTGCCGGCCGTCGAGGTGCCGTCGCTGACCAGCTGGAAAACGGCGTTGAACTTCATTCGACCCGCCAACCCCTGAAGGTGTTCCCTGAGGCGGTTCTCCCAGAGAGGGACTGACTGATCATCTTGGGATGAGCCGGGAGGTGGGGGTGAAATTGCTAGTAATTAAGTCAAATTTTTACCTATGTATGTATTAAGTGAGGGCGCGCGTGGTACAGTGGTAGGAGGGTCTGCTGACACCTGCACGGTCGAGCGATCGATCTCCGTTCGGGCTAACCAAACCTTCCATCCCTCCGGGGTCGGGTGAATTGGTACCAGACTTGTCTTGGAACGTAAAAACATTGGCTTGGTATAGCCGCTGGCTCAAGCAAGTCATTGTATACGCCAACTGCGCAATCACCATACCTCTACGATTCTGAATGGAGCACGAATACGTGGCGCGCTCCCAGGGGACTGAGGAACACCGAACCCTTTACCTTCTTCACCAAGCCTTCCATCCCTCCGGACTCGGGTAAATTGGTACCAGACTTGAGAAAACGAATGAGTGGTGCGTCCTTAGGGGACCGATCGACATCTTTACCTTCACGTTTACCCTTGGTAAAAGGGTTTGTCAATCTCTAAATGCAGTTGAGTTAATCAACATATGCTCCAATTATGGTAGCGCGAAGTAGTGGAAGCGATCTGTTGTAATAATAAAGTGCTCGGCTTCGTTCTCTAGGAATGCGCCACACATTCGATTTCCATTAAAACTGTAGATACCTCTTCGATGTGTATTTGGCCTATACAATGACATCTGGGGACCAGCCGCTATGTCAAGTCAGTGTCTTTACCTATCAAGACAGGTCTGGTACAATTCACCTGACCGTTGAGGGATGAAGGCATAGTTAGTCTGGGCGAGGATCGATCTCTCGACCACATGACTGAAATAGGGTTCAGTACTGCATTTGGCTTGAGAAAATCGGCCGAGAAATTCATATATTTCTGGTCATACTACAGTAGCTATTTCACCTTCCATTTTTGAGCACAAATACCTCAAATCGAAACAAATCTAATAATAATCTATAGCTCTGACGACTCTGTTCGAAAACATGTCGAAACATACGGTTGCATTGAATTCTGTGTTTTTAAAAATATTTTATAGTGATTTTCATATGGTATTTTAAACGAAAATATCTCAAAAATCGCTGACTATAGGAACAATTTGAGGCGATATTCTGATGGAGCATGTTCTATTTAGTATAATGTGCTACAAGCATTTGATTCAGATCGCCTATAAATTATGGATTTCTTCGAGCAAACATTTTGGTGGTCAAAAAGTGGTCAAATTTCAGGACCATGTTTCAAACAAAATTCTATATCTTCCTGAATTTTTAACATAATTACGCCAAATTGTGCATAAATATGAAAAATGACATATCTCTTTGACCGCTAATGTACGTCGTTTCAGACTTCTCGACAGTTTACTTTGGACTCTGCCTTTTGGGAGTTTTAGTTCAATAGGTCTCTAAGCGGTTCTCTACAGGACCTTTAAACCTTCAACCTCTTTTAGTGAATTGTCGTTGCTGTGCGTAATCATCGGTTCAGCGGCCATTTGCTGCGTTGTCGATGAATGTTGCCATATGTGAGCGCTGTTGCTATGCAGAAGAAGCGGAAATGCCGTCAGCTTGCTTAGTAGTCGAAGCGCAAAACAGAAGAAAAAGTCGTCAAACGGGGGTTTTCCGGGGTCATGGGGGGGGTGGATTCATAAGAAATAAATGCAACTAAAGCCATTTCCTTGCTGTCTAGAATAAAATAATTGAAATGGATAATATAGGTAGAATAGTTATTGATATAGAATTTATTATATAAAGATATTATATTGATATAGAATAATTGGTCAAAGAGTCAGGTCTATGGGAAAACTTCCGAAACAATGACGCCGTAAGAAACAAATAAAATTTGTAAATACGATGAAAGAAGATACCTGCTGTCTTACTTCCCAGCAAAAGATAAAGGTCTACACCTTTCCTAGACAAGTCTGATACCAATTTACCTAAACCCGGAGGAATGGAAGATTTGTTTAGCTCGGGAGGTGATAGATCACTCGACCGCCCGCGTGTCAATAGCGCCTCTTGCCATCGTACCGCCCATTGGTGCTAGTCTTCGACGAATATCCTCTTTTCAGAGAAGGTGTATCAGCGTTACGGAACCAGAAAAGGGAAGGATGGTCTACTCGAGCTTCGAAGCAGAGGTATAATGAGCAGGATGGTATAGTGGGTTGTTGTCGCTAATCATCCATGGTCTTATGATGCAGGTTCGATTTCTACGTGAATGATCGGTGATTTCTGTGCTGCTTTGGTGATTTCTGTGGTGCCCTTCGAGGGTAAAACATCCCAGTGAGTCTTGGAGCCTCCTAGGACCTTTTCTTTGACGAAGCGTCGGTTCTTGGAACGTTATTAATGGAGCAGAAAATCACACCTAGGGGGTGGTAGGGGTAAAATGCCAACAGCTAAATGTGAGCTCAGCCAGGTGAAGGTGGGATACGGTAAGGCTCCGAAGAGCTTCCGCTGGGTATCCTTTACAATAAAGAGACATCGTTCGACTGAACTCTCCATTGTCTCTGACGTTTCCCGCCACTTAATCTGATTCCTGATCGCTGTTTTTCTTACCGACATGGCTCAAAGTTTAAGATCACCTTCCACGGCCCAGATTCATCACTGGTAAACCTACGATAAACCCCAAGATATACCTCGAACGATGCGCAAACCGAGATTCAAGAACGCGCGCAGGGGTTTAATCGTGGTTTATCACGGGTCTATCACACTTCGAGATGAGGCAGGGTTTGGGAGACCTCGACGGTATCGAGCGGGTTGATCGCCGACGGGATTTCGTAGACCGCTCGTCCGTTCAGGAATCTGGGCCCAGCTGTCCAACCAGTCACTGCCCTTCGTGATCTCTACACAACCATCCATCCCTTTCCAACGAACTGATTAACGACATGTAGTAAACCCCGAATAAAACCGAAAACGCGTTGATGAATCACGGCTCACACGACATTCGGTTAATTTCGACCTTATGGCTTGGCACCGACCTTACTCGCTGGGTGAATTCTTTTTTTCCACTTTCTATGGCACTTTTCTTGAATTTCTTTTCGTTCGAGGTTTCCGCCGCTGACAGAAGGAAATACGGAGCTTCTGATTGTCGTCCACGGCTTCTGGACCGTCTTAGGCGTACGCTTTTTTTCGTCTCCGCAGAATAGAGAAGAGCTCTCTAAGTTCACTTCTATTTTCGTAGTTTATCGTTTTTACTTAAGAAATATTCCTTATGCGGGGAATTCAGAGATACTAGAGGTAGACGAAGGTCCTCTCCTTAGAAAACCGTTCATGAAAATAAGCCTTCGAATTATTTAGCTATCCTGATTTTCCAACGTAAGAAGTGCACGATCCTTTCAGCCTTTCTTCTGGTGTCCTTTTTTGAGCGGCGTTCAAAATCCTACTAATTACCTGTTCCCATCGGTCCAGATTCAGTAACAGACCACGGGTAATCTCAGTTTAGGACTATTACCCGGTCAACCACCAGGAACCTTGCTGTAGTGGTAAGACGCGCTACTGGCATTTACAAGGTCGAGGTGTCGATCTCCGTGCGGGCTAACCAAGCCCTCCATTCCTCCGGCGTCGTGTAAATTGGTACCAGACTTGTCTAGGAGGGTAAAGCCAACGACCTGGTATAGCGGGTGGTCCCGCTCGTCATTGTATAGGCCAAATACGCGTTCACTATGCCTCTACGATTCTGAATTGAACGCGAGTGCGTGGCGCGTCCTTTTGGGACTGATCAACGCCGTCACCTTTACCTTTCCTTTTATCACTGCAAATAATCAGCTGAGAGCATAATACAAAAGTAAAGTGATAAAGTGTTCAGCGTTGTTCTATCAGTCCCCTAAAGTCGTGCCATGCATTTGCCTCCCGACGTCTCTACCTTTACCTTTTACCTTTTGAACCGCCCTACTAAGGCTCTTGTGGGGTAGTCCTCCCTCTAGTGTTTTCCGGTGACTGGAATGGGGCCTTCCCGCCATTCGTCCTCACCTCGAACATTCACCCGGCGGTTTTTTGTTGTTTTCAGCGGCCGGCCTTGAACCGTCGCGATATGGCTGGCTCCTCCGACACTGGTCAACCACCACCACCACCACCAAGACGAAAAGGCCGTCGTTGGTCGGTCGTCGACGTAACCCATTTCATTGCTTGCCTTCTCGCGACAGCAGCCATCCACTTCCATACGCCTTTTCATCGAAAAATATTCAATCTCGTCGTCCTCCACGACGACAACGTCCTCCGTCACTTGTGGAACCGATTTGAAGCGACTCATCATACATCCTAGCTCGTCATCGTTCCACTTTCACCCCCTCGTAAGCGACAGCAGCTAGAGCCGAGCTTCTCATCTCATTCCACAGCTGGCTGAATCCGCTTTTTCCGCTTGACACTCTTGTGTGTGTGTGTCGCACGATGTGTGAATTCCAGGTCACGCTAATCACTCGCATACTGCTGGCAGGGACGAGTCTTGTCGTCGTCGTCGTGGGTTTTTCCGCTCAGTCGACAGCTCGTCGTATCAAGCCCCACATGCACACTCACTCACAGCGAATTTACAGCCTATTCTGTCGTCGGTTGGCTACGATGAACGGTGAATACCTGTTCTCGTGATGCTGAGCGCTCGCGCTCATCTTGTCCAACCTGTGCGAGTCAGTGTCGATGCCGATGCCATCACCTGGCTGCACTTCCGCAGTCTTACTCCTTATGGGCATTTTTCGCGCGAGCCGAGAGCGTTTATTCTTTATTTTTCATATTCTTCCATTGCAACGACGATATTCGAGTCTTTCTTGCGAAGAGGTCAGTAGATTCCTTATTGTTAGTCGCATCATTCACCTTCCATTCCCAGTCGATCATATTCTTTGCTTTTCATCTTCAACTGTAAGCAGTATCGTCTAACCAGCGTGTCCTCGGTCTCCCCTTGCTTCTCTTTTCCAATCGGCAAACTTTAGCCATCTACGATTCCCTAGATTTAACGGTGAAACTATTTTGTTGCTTGTCCTTCAGTTTTGGATCCTTTTTTATTCCTTAGTTTCTCAGAACTTCATCTCTTCGCTGCTTACCCCTTTACTATCATGGGGCGTCTGGGCCCAGATTCATGAACGACGAGCGGTCTCCGAAACCGCAGCGCAGCCAGAACCAGACAGCAGAGTCGATGAGAAATTGCGTTTAACATAGGAGGTTTAAAATAAGTAGACTAAGATGGGCGCCGTTCGGGCTATATCTAGGGGTTGATCGGGGGGGGGGGGGGGTTACCGATGACGAATCTGGACCCGGGGCTCCAGGTTCTTCTTCGACCTCCTAGAGGTGTTTCTGGCGACGTTCCCTTCGCCCCTTTCTAAACGATCTCCTTGGTCGCTTATGCCGGTATAGTGGAGCTGTGATTGAAAACTTTTATTTCCATAGTGTTGGCTGTCTGCCGGCTGGCTGAACGCATTGGCTGTTTCGTTATTATTTTCGTTTTCATTATTTTAATCTCTTTCTCTGTATAAACGTCCCTTTTTGAAACCAATGTTTTTGGGACATGTGAGTAGAATATTGTTGCGAAAGTTGGAATGATTTTAGATGTCAGTACTCATGTTTTCCTCATACATTCAACGACTCGTCCTTCAGACACCCCCTCAGGCTATTTTAGAAGGTCAAGGCAACAGAAACTCATCATGTATGCGTAAAGAAAAGCAAACTATTATACTATGTGGGTCGGAATAAGTATACTGTTATTCTGTTTCACCTTTTCACATTGTATATACCCTGAATATACCCCGAATACCTCTGAAGAGAGTGAAAATTTATTTTTGATGGGACTTCGACATACCTAGTTAGAATATTCTCTTCACCGCCTTCTATACCTCATTTCCGCCTCGGTTTTCCTTGCAATTCCAATTTACGTTCTTCCTGATCTTATTTAATTGACCAACTAAATCCAGTACCTTTACATAGGTCATATGGCTTTTTCAACCGTTTCATTGCCTATACCGAGGGCGCGCGGTACAGTGATAAGAGGCACTACTGACACCTGTACGAACGAACGATCGGTCCCCACCTGGGCTAGCCAAGCTTTCCACCCCTCCGTGATCAGGTAAATTGGTACCAGACCTGTTTGAGAAGGTCAAAACACTGATTAGGTATAGCGGCTGGCTTCCGCAAGTCATTGTATAGGTCAAATATGCATTCTCAATGCCTCTACGATTCTGAATTGAACACGAATGCGTGGCGCGTCCATCGGGGACTGATCAGTCCCATTTACCTTAACCTTTTGTATGTATGTTTATTACGCCGATGGTAAACCACCAATGTGAAAGGAAGGAATGTCAAACTTACGGCACCAAGCACTCAGAACTCAGTCAACCAAACAATGCAACTAACGCACGAAGTCATAAAATCAGAAAACTACAATGAAAGTCAAAATTCTGAAACAGAAACATCGATATCAGTAGTTGTGCGGAACAAAGAGAGAAAGGAGGAAATCTGTGAGGTATCAAAGTGCGCCTTCTTTACTTATGGCTTTTTTACCGAGCGAATTGAGCCCTGAGCTGTTTCAAACCCTTCGTTAGTCACATTTCCAGCCTGTGAACGATGACCGCTCGATCACTGTGTGCTGTTTATGTGCGTGTGCGTCCCGCTTGTAGAGGATTTTTTGTTCGTTTTCTATCGTGGCTGGCTGGTGATGCTCTCGGGTTGGCGCTCTCAGCTGCCTGCGCTCACTGAAATCAGCGCCGCTGTGTCGCTCTCCACGTTGGCGCTCTATTTCGCTGTGTCGTTCGTCGTCGTTGTTTTCGATGGCCGGTTTTGGTCATGTTGCTTTTGTTGCCGACGTGTGACACATCTAATGGACGAGAGATGCGCCAAAACACGGCCATCGGCTGCCCTGCCCGACTGACTGGGCTGACGGCGCCCCTTCGCCCCCATCGCCCCTACCTATCACTGATGGACACTTGTCAATCAGTAGCTCGGATTTTGTCTAGTTGAAGAACGACCGTGCTGCACGGACCGCTCTATGTCTCGAAGAGCATCAAAAAATTCATTTAAATTCTTTTGTTGTATTATTTACTGTGGTTATAGTATTTTATTCGGCTATCGTTTCGGCGATGTCGCCTTCGTCATAGCCTGAAAGGTCGAATAATTTTGGAAAAATTTGAAAAATTGAGAAGCTACTCGCTCAAACAAAATGGTCGTCTGCTAAACAGTAAATAGTACTCAGGATTCACAATGCCGAGATTTATCGACAGCCGCACCTGGAATATAAATTCTTTCATCTCTTCCTAGGGCGCGCGTGGTGCTGCGGTAATAGGCGCTATTGACATCCGCACTGTCGAGCGATCGATCCCGCCCGAGCTTACCAAGCCTTCCATCCCTCCTAGATAGGGTAAATTGATACCAGACTTGTCTGGGAAGGTAAGGACATTAAATTGGTATAACGACTGGCCCATTAAAGTCATTGTATGGGCCAAATATGCATTCTCCATGCCTCTATGATTCTGAATTGAACACGAATGCGCGGCGCGTTCTTAGGGGCTGATCAACGCCGACACCTTCGCTTCTTATCTTTTATATCTTCCTGTACCCAGATTCATCAATGATATACCGGATTTATACCTCGGAATAGATCCCGATTTATGCGAATACCACTATACCAATCAACGCGTGGCTGGTTTTATTCTGGGTATATGGCGGGTATACTGCAGCTAGGGACATGCTATCAAGCGGTCCGCAATCAGTAACGGCGCTCCAATGTTAATTTCGGCAGATCATCTGACGGTGACTCATGTGTGGCGGCTGAAATTACAGTCGTTATACCCAAATCAGTGTCTTTACCTTCCCGGATAAGTCTGGTATCAATTTACCTGACCCCGGATGGATGCAAGGCTTGGTTAGCCCCGATCGAGTTTTTCATTGATTCCCTGTCCAATTCAATAAATAGACAGCTCACCCTTCGAAATACTCCCAGTGAAAGCGAACAAGTTCCAAATGCACCGCCGCAAATGCTGCTGCTGCCGGTGCTGCTGCTAAAAACCAGTTTTTGATATGCTTTCTTTTCGATTGTTTTCAAAGTGTTTCGGGAAGCGTCTGCGCGTCTGCTTTGGCAAACTGGATCCGAGCTGATAAATGATAATATCCTCAGTGAAAGCTCGATAACTTAACAGTGTTCGTTGATTTGGATGATTGAAAGCGGTTCCCTAAGCCTCCTAGAAGCTCTGGAGAAGGATCAAATTCAGCGCCAACCGGCGAAATATCGTGGAAATTTGTCGCATAAATGAGAAAAAGTGATACTTTCGGCATTCGGTAGCATATTAGCTATCAAGCGTAAAGATGAATACGGTTTCAAATTCTAGTTGTATTACCGTTTCTTCTTTTATTACTACTATGTATGTTAGAATATGATGTTGTAATTGTGGTACTGAGTTCATCGTAAAATATTCTATTCTGGGCCCAGATTCATCATTGGTTACCCCCAATAAACCCCGAGATATACCCCGAACGGCGCGCACCTTCGTCTACTTGTTCTAAACTTCCTATGTTAAACGCAATCTCTCATCGACTCTGCCGTCTGGTTCTGGCTGCGCTGCGGTTTCGTAGACCACTCGTCCGTTCATGAATCTGGCCCCTGGTTTCAAATTCATTTTTTCTTATTTTCTGGGCTATCTGAAGATGTGGACGCGCGTGGCACAGTGGTAAGAGGCGCTTCTGACACCCGCACGGTCGAGCGATCGATCCCTGCGCGAGCCAACCAAGCCTCCCATCCCTCCGAGGTAGGGTAAATTGGTACCAGAATTGTCTGGGAAGGTAAAGACGCTGACTTGGTATTGCGGATGGCTCCCGCAAGTCGTTGCATAGATCAAATATGCATTTTTCATGCCCCTACGATTCTGAATGGAACGCGAATGCGTGGCGTATCCTTGGAGACTGATCACCGCCGACACTTTAATCCTTATTTATTTATTCATCTTGATGTTAATACTGAACAAGACAAAAACATGGCAGCAGAGTTAGTATTAGCTAACGAAACTGACCACGGAAATAAAAATAAAATAAAAATGTAATGAACAAGGAAGGGTGACTGAGGGTGTTCAATGGTATTTGCATTTGAAAGGAGTTAGCTTGGCTATAGTACTGATTAAACAAGTCTTTACCTTGCCCCCACGGAATGACCTTTATTTTATTTGTAATGGTGCTAGGTTCGTCGCAAAAATCACATCTCAGGCGGGATTCGAACCCGCGTCACGCGCCTAGCCGGAGCTCGTGCTATTTTTGCGACAAACCTATAGCCAACATTACAACATCATGTTCAAGTTTATATAATAGTAACCTGCGAAAAAGGTGGCAATGAAGCTAGAATTTCACATTGACCTTCATTTTGCTCATCACAATATTGTTTGTGTAAGAAGTGGAAATGGATTCACTTCAGCTTAAACAGGATCGTTTCGTATCTTGTAAAGCTGGTGAAAAACGTCAGCCTTGAGCTTAAGCTGAAGGTGAAAAGTGTTCAGTCCCCGTTCTCGCCGACGATTTTCTGCGCCATTCGTTCTTCTGGTCTGGTCGTCGTCGTCGAACAGCCATAAGTTCTTGTCGAGCCGAGCGATGAGATGAGACGAGTCGTCGCCGCATCTCGCTTCAGCTGCGTTGATTCGGGAACGGAATCCAGCTCGACGGGGCGGCTGTTCGAGGTCGTCGACCTGCTCGTCATCGTCGTCGTGGTGGTGGATTATGATGGTGTTGTACAATGTCCGGCAAAAAACACCCGATTCACCAAGAAAAGTGGCTGCTACAGCTCGAGCGCGACTCGGCATGGCATCTGAGAACCAGACCCGGATGGCTGCTGATGCGGGAGAAAACGACGTCGGATTACCTCGTTTCGTGAAGGTCGACCGCGTCAGTCATGAACGCTCACGATTCACCACCACCAGTGGCCACATTCATCATTGCTAAAACCGCGATAAACCCCGACTAAACCCCGAACGGCGTGCAAACCGAAATTTGTGAACGCGCGTCTGGGTTAAAAGCGGGGTTCATCGCGGGTCTATCACACCCCAGGGTTTGGAAGACCTCGACGGCGGACCGTTGTCCGCTCATCGTAAATTCCCTATGATCTCCGCAATCTCCATCAACTCTGCCGCCATGTTCTGCCTAAAACTGCAGGGCTCAGATTCGAACCCACTATATACCCAAAAAATAATGGGCGCGCGCGGTGCAGCGGTAAGAGGCGCTGCTGACACCAGCACGGTAGAGCGATCGATCCCCGCTTGGGCTTTAGAAGCCTTCCATCCCTTCAGGGTCAGATAAATTGGTATCAGACTTGTCTGGGAAGGTAAAGACACCGACGTGGTATAGCGGCTGGTTTTCGCAAGTTACTGTATAGGGTTATTACTCATTCACCATGCCTCTACGATTTTGAATCTAACATAAGTGCATGGCGCGTCCATTGGGGACTGATATACGCCGGCACCTTCACCCTACTTTGTATCACTGTAAACAATCAACTGAGAGCATAATGTCAAAGTAAAGTGATAAAGTGGTCGGCGTGGCTCTATCAGTCCCTAAAGTCGCGCCACGCATTCACCTCCCGTTCAGAATCGTAGAGGCCTAGTAGATACGTATTGGGCCTATACAATGACTTGCTTGGGCCTGCGGCTATACCAAGTCAGTGACTTTACCTTCCCATGCAACTCTTGTACCAATTCACCCGATCCCGGAGGGATGGAATGCTTCGTTAGACCGGGCGGGGATCGATCGCTAGACGGGGCGGGTGTCAGTAGCGCCTCTTACCACTATACCAAGAGCGCCATTCTTGGTTACATTTCGGGTTTATTTTTATTTTTTATTTATTCATTGCACAAACATGCTCGTGTGAGATGTACAACAAATTCTCCAAGGAAAAACATAATAACTAGTGCAAATCGAACGACAGCTAAAAAACCAAGTTTATGTGGTCCAGTCCCCCAGTTTTCGTTCATGAATCTGGTCCCAGCAGAGAGTCTCGTTGTCGTGTCTAGCCCCTCACGCTCTCTCTCTCTCTCTCCGTTTTCTCTCTGAAGAGTTGGGAGCAAAGAGAGAACGCCCCCTGCCACCCAACCGTAATGCCCGTAAAAACGGCCGTAGGGTGTGGTCATAGAGGGAATTCACAGTCACAGGGCAGTCGGTGCCACCTGTACTCACCTGTCTGTCAGTCTCGGCACCGATGTTCTGCCCCATCCGAGCTCTCTCCGGGCCCCCACGGTGTGTGCACAGTGCCTCATCGCCGTATTGAAACGCTCTTTTTCCCCCACATCTTCCCCAATTCCATTCACTTCCCATATTCCTACGATGGATTGCCTGTCATTCATGGCGCGTTCTCAACGGAGCGACTACAATTTTTAGTTCTAGACATTCCCCGTCTAGCAAAGGTAGCTGAGCAACGTCTCGTCTAGATTGCCCTTTTTCTCTTCATAGGTAAAGCTCTAGCTGAATCTTTTTACCCAGGCGGCATCTTTAGGGGAAAATTTCACACAAGGAGTGCTACCTGGGCTCAGATTCATCATTGGTAAACCTCCGGTAAACCCCAAGATAAAGTTGGAAGAGCGCTCACCTTTGTCTACTTATCCTAAACTTCCTATGCTAAACACAATCTCTCATCGACTCTGCCGTCTGGTTCTGGCTGCGCCGCGATTTCGGAGACCGCTCGTCCGTTCATGAATCTGGGCCCTTATTCGATCCTTAAGGGTAGATGGAAGGCTAATCAAACCTTCTATCCTTCCGGGGTTGGGTAAATTGATACCAGATACTTCTAGGAAGGTGAAGATACCGTCTTGTTCAGGGAGTAACAACTGTAAGAGCGTATTCACAGTACCCCTTACGATACCGAATTGAAAGTGAGTACATGACGCATCGTCAGGGGACTGATTATTATGGACCATGTGATTATTAGGGACCATGTTAGTTTCACTTTCTACCTTAGAAACTTCCATACCGAAACCGCCTTCTCTTCGTTGAACAACGACCTGGTTGATTTTGATGGAAAAGATGTTCTTCTTGCATTTCACTATCATTTTTGTCCTCTTTTATTCTATTATATTTTATTTTTTCATGAGAATTTGTTATTCTTTTGCTCACTAATCAAACTACCTTCTAAGTCACCAGTGAAACGTTTCAGTTGCTGCAAATTTTTACTTCCTCTGTCAACAACGTGTCCTATGTGTCGTCGAGCTTGACGCCAACTGGTTCTAACATTCGTCATCTACCAATTCACCGCAGGAATTTCTTCCTGGTTTGCAGCATCTTACCCTGAGCCGCTTTCACCGGCAGTTTCTTTACGGTTTCATTTTACCGTTGTTCAACACTTGAATACTCTGGAAATCTCTTTCGGTTCCTTATTGGTTGAGACGAATATTTGCTACTATTTTTTATCTTTGTTCACCTACTACACTTTTTTACTTTTGCTTTCGTCCGACACCTACATATTCGCTATTATGTTCCGCGTTATAAGGCTAGAACGTGCTAAAAATTTGATACCTTTGAAAGATGGTTGGGACGAAAGGGCAGTGACTGAGGGACCACTCATCTACATATTGCCTATTATACTAGTTTGTAGGTGGTGCAGCGGTAAGACGGACTTATTGGAAAGAGGTCATACGAACAAAATCGTGTTAATTTCCATAAATTGATTTTCAGAAAAAAGTGAGAGATAACCAGTTTTTCAAAAATAAACGAACCATCTTAGCCTGCCACCACTAAAGGCCATAGCCCCAAAGTGAATGGATAAGAGATCTCACAGTAGCTCTATTGACGTGAGCTCAAAAATTGACTTCAACTCAGGGAAGTTGCCATGGGTCTAGGAAGAGGCCATGGGCCAAAAAAGCTGCCGTTAACCAGGGCACAGATTCACCATTGGCAAAACCCCAGATAAACCCCGAGATGTAGACGGAACGGCGCTCACCTTTGTGTTCTTCTCCTGAACTTCCTATGTTAAACGCAGTCTCTCATCGACTCTTTCGTCTGGTTCTGGCTGCGCCGCGGTATCGGAGACCGCTCGTTCGTTCATGAATCTGGGCCCAGGATAGTTGCCGTGGGTAAGGGATGTTACCATGGGTCGGAGAAGATGCCATGGGTCAGGAAAGCAGTCGTTGTCATGGGTCAGAGAAGTTGCCATGAATCAGGGAAGTTATCATGGGTCAGCGAAGTTACTATTGGTCAGAGAAGTGGTCATGGACCAGGAAAGCTGCCGTGGACCAGTATATTCGCCACGGATAAGGAAGTTACCATGTTTCAAAGAACTGGTCATCGGCCATGAAAGCTGCTATGAGTCAGGGACAATTTCAGTGGGTCAGGAAAGTTGCCATGGGTCATTCGGAAAAGCAGTCTTTGCCATTGGTCAGGGAAATCTCCGTTGGTTAGGAAAGTTGCAATGTGTAAGTGAACGAGCTCGCGTGTCTAACTCACTGATGATTATGTTCAAATTAAGAGACACGATATAGTCCATTAAATCAGAGAAAGTACTATTTTATCTGATTGACTGTTCAAAAGTAGAGAGGAGAACAAGTTTAAGAGAACGCCGCCAAGCCAGCCGATGGTAAAACCGTTAAACGCTGGTAAACTTCTCTCACAGATCGCCAAATAAACGTTTATTTCATTCACGTTTCATTCCCGTTTTTCATTTTTTGTGTTTCCATGTTTTTGTGAAGCTTTTTTGTCCCATGCCGACTGGAGAATCCATTCCGTTTCCCTGCTCAAAATTCATTCGATTCACTGAAGTATGGCGTATTCAAAATCGCTCCATTTCTCCTTATCATGTCTTCTTCTGTCGAACTTTTTTTTCCAATTTTTTCAGTTCTTTCTTTCTTTTCATCCAACCTGCTCATCAGTCATAGTCTCTCTTTTTTGTCTTTTTCATTGTTTGCTCTTTCTCTCTCTCTCTCGCTCTCTCCCTCTCTACCCCACCATCGCTCTTCTTGCAGCCATCGGTGGTGCTCTGGTGCGGCAGGAGCAAGAAACTGATGGTCATTTCCATCAGGGTAACTTATCTTCACCTTCAGGTTACACTAGTAGATAGGTAGGTATTCGATAGATAAGACGAACGGCACAACTGGTATCGAAGGTGCAGTGGAACCGTTACTGTGTTTCTGAAGGTTATTTCCTGAAGGTTACTTACTGGTAACTTAGGGGATGGTGTCAAGGTGTCTATTCAGTTAAATGTAGAGGCTAGAAAAATTATTTTTTTAGGAGTAGGACAACTGCAAGTAACAGCCACTATAAGTGACAACCTTTAGAAAGTGCTGTCCAAGTAAAAGGTATAGTAGATCTTTTCAAAGTCAGAGTATAATTAATTCTCGGAATCCTAAATAAATAAATCTACCGTGATGAATCATAGCTTTGCCGAAACGTCTCGGTAAAGCAAATACGCTGCTGTGCGGGTAAAATTACCTTTACCCTACCTATCTGCTTTGTATTCCACTGAAATTGTCATGGGTTGAGGAGGTTGCCGCGGGTTAAGCAAGTTGCCTGGGTAAAATCTGGTCAAATCTCATGAATACCAGGTTCTAGAAAATACTGCCCAAATATGCTGTATAGTAGGACTTTTCGACGCCAGAACATAACCAATTTACGGAACCCTGAATAAACAACTCTGCTATGATGGTCCATACTTTACCGAAACCCCTACGTAAAGCAGGGCCCAGATTCATGAACGGAAGAGCTATCTCGGAAACCGCGGCGCAGCCAGGATCAGACGGTAGAGTCCATGAGAGATTGTGATTAACATGAGAAGTTTAGGATAAGTAGACAAGGTGGGCGCCGTTCGAGCTATATCTCGGGGTTTATCGGGGGTTCACCAATGACGAATCTGGGCCCAGATAAGCTGCTGTGCGGGTAAGGTTACCTTTACCTTACTAAGGCCGAGATCCATCATTGGTAAACCCCCGATACACTCCGAGATATGCCCCGAACGGCGTGAAAACCGAGATTCGTGAACACGTGCCGGGGTTTATCACGGGTCTATCACACCTCGCGATAGGGCAAGGTTTGGGAGACCTCCACGATATCGAACGGGTCTATCGCCAACTGGGTTTCGGAGACCGCTCATCTGTTCATGAATCTGGGCCTAGGATCTGCTATGTAGCATTATGATGGTCCTCGTCAGGGAAGTTACCGTAGGTCTGGGAAGTTACCAAGTGAAAAAGCTTTTTTGGGGGAGTGCTTTTACAGGAGTGTATCGAAATTTTCCAGCCAGCCAGCTAGATAGGTAACTAGCAACAGGTAAGTAAAGGAATTAACCAAAGATATTCAGAGGCAGAGCATAATTTGGAGTTGCCTTAGGCAAACCCCATAAGGACAGCCGGTCTGGTTAAGTATCAGTGGCCTGATTTCCCAGTGTGGTCGCCCTAAAATCGAATCGATAGGACCGAATTAGACTTTCATATTGGTCACACACACAGTCAATGCGTTGAAATTTGTTCAAAAACTCGTCGGACACTGCAGAATTCTGAGAATTCGCTCAACACACCTGGACGCTAGTCGAAAAAGCATGATTTTGAGTGATTGGTCGGCCGGCTGTCGATGTTCTTTTGGTGGTAAATAAATAATGAGAGCAGGTGAATAAATGATGAGAACCTTTTCGGTCGTGATTTTGTTGGAAAATGATCATCGCTGCCAAATGGATGGCATTTCGAGTAGATTTCTGGTCACTCCCGCCCTCTGACACTTTCGTTTTCTTCTCCGTTGCGTTGATGGATCCTTCCTTAATCTTTGATAGCTGCTCTTTTCTTCTCCCCGCTTTTTTGTTCGCTCCCTTAATTTCCCGAAATAATCTCGATATTAAATTTATGTATTGTTCTGAGAATGTCCATGGGTTCATGAATCCCGAGCAGCTGCTCACGATATTTATAGTTTTCAACGCCTTTCAACTTCTCAGATTCGTCACAGTTTGATACCTCGTCATTGACTTCGATTTCAGGGCATTGTATTTCTATTTTATGTATCATTAAATTACATTTTATGTGTTTTATCACTTGTATATGTATGAAGAAGTACCAGAGTAACTTGGACGAAAGGTAAAATGTTGGTTCACTCTTGAGCTTTTATAAGAAAATTTTGTGAGAAAACATCATCCGATAAAACTACCCATTTGCATTTTTATTTTAAAGCCAATCCCCGCCCGGGCTAACCAACCCTTCCATTTTCCTGGGTTAAGGAAAATTAGCATCAGATTTGCCTGAGAACGAAAAAGCAGTGACCTGGTAAGCAGCTGGCCCAGGAAGGTCATCGTATAGGCCATATGCTAATTCACAATGTCTCTGCGATCCTGAATGGAAGACGAATGCGCGGCGTATTCCTAGTGGTGCTGATCAACGCCGACTCCTTTACCTTCTATAGTATTAACATAGATTACTCTTCAAAGGTAAATGTGTCGACGTCGACCAGTCTCCTAAGTACGCGCCACGCATTATCCTTCCGTGAGGCATGGTCTTACTCTGCCAGGCAGGCTTCGTATTGTGTCCGAAATAAATGAACTCGAAATGCCATTGAATAGGCCAAAAATGAACTCGAAATGCCATTGAATAGGCCAAATACACATTTGCCATGACTTTATGACTCAAAATGAAAGACGAATGCGTGGCGCGTACTCAGGGGACTGGTCAACGGGGACACATTTATCTTTGTATAGTAATCTATTTTATTAGGGCCCGCGTTGTGCAGTGGTAAGAGGCGCTGCTGTCACCCGCACGGTCGAGCGATCGATCCCGGCCCGGGCTAACCAAGCCTTCCATCCCTCCGGGGTCGGGTAAATTGGTACCAGACTTGTCTGGGAAGGTAAAAACACTGACCTGGCATAGCGGCTGGCCCCCGCAGGTCATTGTATAGGCCAAAAACGCATTCACCATGCCTCTACGATTCTGAATTGAACGCGAATGCGGCGGCGCGTCCTTCGGGGACTGATCAACGCCGACACCTTTACCTTTACTTTACTTTATAGTAATCTATTTTATTATTATAAAATGTGAAGGAGTCGGCTTTGATCAGCCCCCTAAGAACACGCCGCGTATTCGTGTTCCATTTAGAATACCAAAAGCATGGTGAACGTGTATTTGGCCTATGCAATGACTTGTGGGGCCAGCGGTGTCCAAGTCAGTGCTTCACCTTTGCAGGGAAGTTTGGTGCCAATTTGCTCAATCGCGGAGGGATGGAAGGCTTGGTTAGTCCAGGTGGGGATCGATCTCGTTCGGCTGGTGTCAGTAGCGCCTCTTATCACTGTACCATCCGCATTTGATACGAATATAGGTGAAAATTCGAGTTATTATGCATGTATAGATAGCCGTATAGAAGTCGAATGACAGGCATCCCCCGGGCTCAAAAACAGTTTCCTGCTGCACACTATGTCCCTCGGTGTCGCTTTCGCTTTCTGCTATGCGGCTGCAGCTTCTGCTGCCGGGTGGGAGCCGATGGATGAATGGGTGGATGGCTAGCTGGCTGGCTGGCTGACTGGCTGGCCGGCTTTCTCTTTCGAAGGAGGCTTCGAAACGGGTATATGGCGAAGAGGTGGAGAGATGGCGATGGCGCAACAAGTCCGAACCGGCGACTTTCACTTCGCTTCACGATGATGATGGCGTAACCGTGCCCAATGCGTGGACCAGTTTCGCTTTCGATACAGCCGCTGGGGGGTATGGGCTGAAGGAGAGAGAGAGAGTGGCTGAGAGAGCGACCGAGTGGACTCGGGCCGATGATTTTCACTTTCCCTTCCCTCTGCCCCTTCCTTCTACATGTCGCCAGCTAGCTAGAGAGCTAGTCGTTCCGGATAATGAGACGATGCCATGTCTAACGTCGCCTGTCTGCCGCACACCCTCAGGGCAGCCTCAGGTGCTGTTCGGGCTCACCGAAACGGATATCTCGTTCTATTTTCTTTTTTCTGGTGTTATTCTTCACATTCTGCCTACATTTCTCGTTCATTATTCACTCTGCGAGGTGTAGAGTCGAGTACATAATTCACTGTTTTATTATATTTACTTCATTGCTCCGATTTTTTTCATTTTTGGTTGTTCGTCGAACTTTCGTCGCTCTTTTTATCAATTTTACTTCTTTAATTCTCTCATTTTTCAATTTTTCCAGATACCTGTCCCACCAACGACGTCAAGGCGCTTCCTATCTGTGGTGATGTTTATTATTCCTATGTGGCATTTAGTAATGAGCTTGACCATATTCTAGTGAAAAACTGCACCTTTTTGTTTTTATCTCTCCATAGCATGCTTTTCTCTCTAGAGGAGATTTCAATTTTAGAGATCAATTAACCCTTTTTTCTTCGCTTGCTTTTTTTCTTTGAAAACTGCTTCCATTTTTTTGTCCTCGAAAACCGTTTGAGGCGCGGAGCTTCAAAAATGCTCTCATTTAAGCGTTTCGTATTTGAGGATGAAAGAAATCTTACCCCATTCCTGTTTACGAAATTTTCAACAGCTTTCACAGTGCTATTGTTATAATATATCTTTCTATTTTCCTTTTCTCTCACTTTTTTCTGGTAATATTCTTCACATTCTGCCTACATTTCTCTTTAATCCATCACTTTGCAACGCATAGAGAGGAGTACATAGTTCGCTTCTTACTTTTTCCACTTTGCGTGTAGTAGCAGTTAACCAGAAGCGATCAAACTTTGACCTGTGGACTTGGACAGGAGAGAGTGCGCTATTGGATAATCAGAAAAAGAAGACAAATTTTCTTGTTGAAAAAAACTTTTTTTGTTGAGGAGAAGTAAAAGCACAAACAAAACTAGAAATTAAAAGAACTAGTGAGTGAGAGGAGGCATAGAGAGTCGAAGGGGAGAGAATGGATGATACCGTTAGTACATTATTTTTTATTTATTTATTTATTTATTTATTTATTTATTTATTTATTTATTTATTTGCCATGTCAAAAGACGCGCTAAAAAAAAGAAAACGACCAGAACATCACAAAGGAGAAAAACCTTGAAATAAACATGACATACATAGCATTAAAACAAGTAAAGCGAAACACAAAACACCACCAGAGAAGTCATTGCTTTGTTAAAAAACCTAGCGATTCTCCTGAGGTAAAAACCATACGCGCTGCTGTAAGTCATTGTATAGGCCAAACACGAATTCACCATGCCTATACAATCCTGAATGAAACACGAATGCATGGCGCGTCCTTATAGGACTGATCAACACCGATCCTTTCTTTTTACCATACGAGGAGAGGCAGTTTGGCATGGGAAGTTGGTGTTGGTCACCCCTCTCTAATGGTGAGATCCGATACCCTAGGCAGAATACAAAGCTACAAAAAGGTTCAGACTCTGGTAAAAAGTGACCACCAGGTAAACGGTGGGTATTGATCAACTCTCCCCACGATCCGATAATCGTAAATTTTCATCGAAGACGTGGGCGGCAAGTCTTTCCCAGCAGGTAAAGGTGGGGGTACTCTTCACAGAACGAAAAGAAAGGTTTAGGTTGTGGTTAAATGTGAAAGATGAGGGGTAAGTGTTGATCATTCCTCGCAGCAAATCTCTCAGGAACTCCTTACCTTTACCTTTTACCTTTCCTTTGAAGATTTCTAGGCTATGAGTTCTGTCACTAGGCAATTTAGTAGTGTTTGTCAGATTCATTTTCTAGTTTCTAGTAATTTGTTCTCTGGTCTCGGGAGGGTGGCAAACGCCGTTTGGCTGTTCCATTTGGAGAGGCGTTCGGGCGCGCTCGCCACAGGTTTTTTCGCCTCTCACTCTGCATGATCCGAGCGAATTATCAGAGAAGAGCGATTGACTGACTGACTGACTGATGTGTGGCTGGCTGACTGACTGACCGCTCTCTCTTTCTCTCTCTGATCACCTGCCCAGGTGCGTCTCGTCATCGGGCACCGCCTCACCCCTAACCTTGCCCTCGAGGATCCAGCGCCTCTTTTTCTTTTCTTCTTGTTTCCAATTTTTCACCTTTTTTTCTCAAGGGAGAGGATGGGACCGTGATAAGAGGCGCTGCTGACAGCGGCCACGGTTGAGCGATCGGTCCCCGATCGGGCTAGCCAAGCGTTCTACCCCTTCGGAGTCGGGTAAATTGATACCAGGGCTCAGATTCATGAACGGACGAGCGGTCTCCCAAACCTAGTCGGCGATAAACCCGCTCGACGCCGTCGAGGTCTCCCAAACCCTGCCTCATCTTGAGGTGTCATAGACCCGCGATAAACCCCGACTAAACCCAGGCGCGCGTTCACGAATCTCGGTTTGCGCGCCGTTCGGGGTGTATCACTTGGTTTTCCGGTGGTTTACAAATGATGAATCTGGGCCCAGCCTTCTCTGGGAAGGCAAAGACACTGGCGTGGTATAGCGGCTGGCCCTCGCAAGTCATTTTCTGGGTCAAATATGCTGTCACCATGCCTCTGCTCTCGATGTTAAGCACCATGTTTTCGTCTTGAGTTATCTTTCCTTCTGAAAAAAATTCTTTTCTTCTGAAAAAAAAAACTCGACCAAAGCCGCCCCGGGCGTCCGTTTGCGCGTAATTAATCTCTCAAAAATGTGGCACACGTGTTCCGGGGCGTTCGTTTCGGCGCCCCGAACTTGATCACTTCCAGCTTTGTGCACAATCTTTGACTCGCCCTAGGGCATAGAGAATGATTTTTGGCACAAGTATAGGGCAGAATAGGGCCTAGGAGCAGATAGTGGTTAACTGATACAATCTGAATCCTATGGAGGTCACTTTAGCGGGAAAAGTTTTAGGAAAAGTCAGTGGAGCACGACTTATTCGAGAAATCGAAGATTTCACCCTCCTGGAGGAGATAAGCTTTTGTTAGGCCGAAAGTAAAGGGAGAATAATTTGAAAAACCAATTTTCTTGGGTGTGGTTTTCTTTTAGTTTTAGGAACCTAAGCAGTAATAAAAAGTAATGAATTTGAATGTCTCAATTAGACGAAACATTGAAAAGATAACTCTTTACCCTATCGCTTTCCTCGTTCTGGGTAGAAGGTTTGAGGGCGCCCCATAAAGCCACATTATCAAAAAGATGATAAAACGAGGGGCCTGCTGATAGATCTTGAACCACTTTGACTTGTTGAGACATTTATTGCTCCAGGCAACTTCTTGTTAGATATTTTCTTGTTTGAAGTTTCTCCTCTGTTTTTCTCTCTCTCTTTTCTTTTCCATATCTGTTACGCGACAAAGCTCGACTGAGCAGATTTGCCATCGACGTTCATACTAAGGGCTTTCCTAGTGATTAGCCGAACAGCTTTAGATTATCGATGAAGAGTCGGAGATTAGCGCTGATAGTCCGATATTGATTGCAGATTTAATATCTGTTGATAGAGCCGTAATCCGTTTCTTCGACTCTACCGCCTGAACCCCACGACTCAGAATAGCAAAAAAGACGAAAAATGTCAATAAAAAATAGTTGAAAGGCCCTCAAATCGTTCGAAACCTGTGTTGAGGTAGGAAAACCGCTTGGATAAGTGTGCATATGCGTGGGAAGAAATTTGACTAATGACCTTTGACTGATTGGTGATTGATTTTTATTTGATTAATTGATGGTTGATTTTCTGGTTGATATGGTTGACTGTATTTGATTAATTGATTGAGTAATAGAAATCTAGTTGTACCAGTAGTAAGTTCCTTTGGAAACAGTTGTCACTGAAAATAAATAAATTAAAATAAGTATAGAAATACCCAACATTTTTCCTCAGGTGCACATGTCCCGGTTATTTTTCATTGTGACTATCCAAACAAGCAAAAAAACAAGGATATTGCCTGCGATGCCAATCCTGCAATAAATGATTCAATAATTACTAACTGTAACATGAGGAGATATCTATCAGGAAACTTCGAAAGAGCCAAAAATAAAAAACTCGAAATAAAATTGGGGCAGTTTTTAGTGAAAGTCGTGTGGGTTCTCCTCGTTACATGATTCCTCCTCACTTTATGGTAGATTACACACCGAAAGCCTTCCGCTCTGCCTCTCATCATAACTTCCTCTTCATGAACCTCACAAAGCCGCCTTCTTGAATTTCCTGAAATTCAACGTCCCTTCATTATCCTCACAGATTACTCGAAAATTCCCCTAGGCATTGTCCAGCTCCTTTTTGGATGGTCCTTTGTTCTTTCATTCCATTTATGACTTTTTTATTTTGGTTCATTTTTGTCTTGTTGGTTCCGTAGGAAAGCGTAGGAGTAGATTATTGATTCATTCATTAGGATTACAAAATGAATATTCTTCGTCACATCTTCTATAACTTTTGTCCATTTCTCGTCTAAGCTGTCCAATGGGTTCGGCGTAGAAATCAGTGACTTTGACTAGATAGAGAGAGAGGGAAAAGAAAAGAAAGGGTGATAATTACTTGGAGCAAGTCCTCTGTTTGGGGTTGCAGATGCAGATCCACAATATCGTGTCCCCTTTACACCGCCTTCGACTCGTTTAACTCTTTAACTCTACTGAACTGTTCACCACAATGAAACGGTGAGAAATAAGACGTTAGAAAATAATGATGGTACTATAGTAAGAGGCGCTACTGACACCCGCACGGTAGAGCGATCGATCTCCGCCCGGGTTAACCAAGCCTTCCATCCTTCCAGAGTCCAGTAAATTGGTACCAGTCTCCGAAAGTCATCGTATAGGCCACATATATAAATGAAGCTATTTTTGTAGGCGTAGTACAGTGGCAAGAGTCCCACATGGTACCAGCACGGTCGAGGGATCGATCCTTGCCCGCGGTAACCAAGCCTTCCATCCCTCCGGGGTCGGTAAATTGGTACCAGTCTCTGCAAGCCATCGTATAGGTCAAATACGCATTCACCATGCCTCTGTGATTCTGAATGATACAGGAATGCGGCGGCGCGTCCTTAGGTGACTGTTCAACGCCGGCACCTTTGTCTTTACCTTTCCATCCACTTTTTTGTGGGGCTCCAAGGGCCTAAGGGTGTGACCCTCAGACCCTTGGGGCCATGCCCGCGACCATCGCCGGCCGCCGATCCGCGGGGGCTGACGAGAAGCCACCGGCTGCTGCCTGCTGCTGCTGTATTGTCCGTCGGAGCGCTTCGTGGCCAACTTCTGCGTGTTATATTGTATGTGCTGTCGCGTATCCAGTTTCGCTTTCGCTTTTTGCGCTCGGCGCATAATGCGATGCTTCCTGGCTAGTGAAAACCACCTCAGCGCCATCGGGCCGCCGCCGCCGGCGCCGCTCTCTCCTCCGCGCCACTCTCCCACGATCCAGGTGTGTGTGTGTGTGGTGGTGTGTATGGCATGTTCCATCTAACTAGAACGTTCTCTGCGCTCACCTGTGAACGTTCCGGACACCTTCACGCCTATGCCCGTTCTGCCTGTCCTCGAGCTGAACGCCGTTCTGATTCGATTCTCACCCGCGGAGTTTCCATCGTCAAGAGAAACCATTCAACTCGTACCGGACCCTGGTCGGGTCTCTACTGCTGCAGAGCTCGTAAGACTGGTCCAGTGCTGCTCCATGTACTCACCTCTAGGAGCGATCTTAGCCTAGGGCATTCAACCTTAGGCCAAGATCGCTCCTGACCCGTGAGAGACGTCGAAGAGAGACTTGCGAGGCTGTAGAGGAAATGAAGCCCCAGCACAACTTTTCCATTAATCTCGGAATATGATTAAGTTTCGATGATGATGAACTTACATGAGCAGAGAGACTGCCGTTCTTCTTCTGATAGGTTCCTGACCATATTGGGGAGCTGAGGTACTCTCAACTGGGCCCAGATTCATGAACGGACGAGCGGTTTCCGAAACCGCGACGCAGCCAGAACCAGACGGCAGAGTCGATGAGAGATTGCGTTTAACATATGTAGGAGGTTTAGGATAATTAAACAAAGATGGGCGCCGTTTGGGCTATATCTCGAGGTTTATCGGGGGTTTACCAATGATGAATTTGGACCCTGAAGATATTTAGTCTTGGTTCAAAAGAGGGCGATTGTGGGGCACAATTAGGGATTTAGGTGAAAAATACGGAGAATAGGTGAGGAAGAGTTACCATCAAGGGTACGGTAGGTTAAAGTCTACCTGGTGATTTCTGAAATTCTTAAGGGGCTCTCGTTCCTCTAAAGTCCTTTAGGTATCCTTGATGACTACCTGAGTGAGACTAGCTTCAGCTGTTTCTCCATAAAATAAATTTGATGAATAAAGGGCTCGTTTCGTCCCTTTTCTTAGACGAGCAAGAGGAAAAAATAGAAAAATTTAGCCTCTCTATGTTTTTGTGATTTTAGAGAAGAAAAAATCACTGCACATCTTTTACTGCAGCCGAGCCGAACGGCGACCGTTGCTCTCGAGTGTGATGGAACACTTGACACCAGATTTTCGAAGACATGACGACCACGCAGTAAGACGAGAGCTATGCGAGAGCCTCAGGCGCTTGCCTATACCCTGACTTGACTGAGTATCATGATCAAGATGCGAAGGGAAAATGAGATCCACCACTCTTGGAGGGCGTGGCACTCTGGTAAGAGGCGCCACTAACTCCCGCACGGTCGAGCGATCCATCCCCGGCCGGGTTAACCGAGCTTTCCGTCCCTTCGGGGTAGGGTGAATTGGTACCAGACTTGTCTGGGAAGGTCCCTGCAAGTCATTGTATAGGCCAAATACGCATTCACCATGCCTCTACGATTCTGAATGGAACACGAATGCGCGGCGTGTCCTTAGAGGACTGATCAACGCCGGCAGCTTTACCTTTACCCTAACCTTTACCTTCATATTGCGTGAATTCTTCTAAACTTTGAGCTCACGCTGTAGCGCCACATGTGTGTTCGATTTTTCCTGGCTCCGGCGTATTTTTCCAACGATTTCTCATCTTTTGGCGCAGAATATCGATCAAACCAGCAACCGAATAGGAATAGCACACAGTCGAAAAGAGAAAGAAGTGCTGGCCGAATAGAACACCACCCCACTCCGTTATGCCGTGACGTTCTTCCACATTCCTCCTATTATTCCTCCTATCGTTCTCTTATATACTTTTCCTTGTTCTCTTCTATTCTTCTCCTGGAAGAGAAATGTGGGCATTCCTTAGCGCGTAGAATTTTCTATCCATAGCTCAGCTTCTAATGATTCCTCCATTACCACCTAATTGATTCAGCCTAGTTTTTTTTTGGTCTAGGCTTTTGATCTAGAATTTTCAGAATTTTGTGAGTTTTTTTTTTTCGACTTTATGATCTCCGCGTTGTCCTTTGTCCTCCAAAAAACGATAATAAACGCGTTGAAGCTGGCCGATTTGGATTATTTTATGGCCAAATAATTCAGATCGAATCCTACAACGTCTCTTTTGTATTGTTTTTTCAAATATTTTGCAATCTTACGGTATATCAACCATCGAAACCTTTTCTTTTCTATTATTTTCTTTGTAGGATCCGGTTTTCTCTGTAGGGTTCGGTCTTCTTTTCTATTTTCTATCATTATAGTCCCCCCTGACTAAGCGCTGTGACTTGAAATATATCATGGTTTCTCAAGCTCCTATTTCCTCTTTCAAGTTCTCGATTCAGATCCGAAGCGTGAAGGATAGGTTAAAGGTAAACGTAAAGGTGTCGGCGTTGGTTGGTCCCTTAAAGATGCGCCATGCACTGTTGTTCCATTCAAAATTGCAAATGATCAGTGAATGCCTATTTGGCCTGTACAATGGCTTGCGAGAGCTAGCCGCTATACCAAGTCAATGTCTTTACCTTCCCAGACGAGTTTGGTACCAATTTACCCTACTCCGGAGTGGTGGAAGCCCGGGCGGGGATCGATCGGTCAATCGCGAAGGTGTCAGTAGCGCCTCCTACCAGTGCCCCTCGCGTGCCCTGTGCGTGGGTGATAGTGTTTCATGGGTTCGGCGGCTCTCCGGGTGGGCTGGCTGCCATCTGTTTCACGCCGTACTGACCAACCACAGGGCCTGAACTTTGGTCTGACGATCAGCGACGGCCGCATGCGTCGTCGTCCTTCTCTCGTCTTCGTCACCATCAGCTGCTGTTGCAGCCGCTCGGCCTCTTTGCGCTTGGCTGCTATGCTGATTTGTTGGCTGCAGCTACGGGTATATGTCTGCTTTTTCTTTCTTTTCTTCTTTTTCCTTTCTTTTCTTCGTCGCTGAGGGCATGAGCCGATCTTCGAATCTCTAGGAGATCCTCCTTACGTGAACAAGCTCTAAAATTTTTTAGGAGAATTCCTAAAGAGCTCTAGGTATGCAGCGAAGTAAAGACACCTCCTCGCACCAAATATGGCATCGTCTCACTTTTATGCATTTTCTTCACGATTTTCTTATGATGCCGTAATATTTTTTCTATTTATTTACTTATTAGAATAGGATGTTGCAATGATGGTGCTAGATTTATCGCAAAAATCGCATCTCAGGCGGGATTCGAACTCGCGTCTCAACCTATCCGGGGCTGTGCACTAACCACTATGCTACTGAGACGACCATTTGCGAATCCCTAGCACCTTCCTCAAGCCCGAAGGCTTTTTACTTCCAGCATTCACCCGTACCCGTATTTATTTATTTATTTGTTTATTTATTTATTTATTTATTTATTACGATGTTTAAGACAATCGTGAGAAAGAAGAATGAGTATCAAATAGAGCGCCGAAAAGTTAAGAGTACAATACGTCAGATACATTAAGTCAACAGTAACGTAAATAGAGTCAATACAAAGAGTAAAAATGTTAACACACACAAAAAATTAAAACCTAAGCAATTTCTTAGAAGCTATCCGTCTGAAAGCTGAAAAGCCATGCCATAAATAAATAAATAAATAAATAATAAATACGTAGCAAGGTGGCATAGCTCTACCATAGCCTCCTTAGCTCTGCCGTATCATCCCTATCGCCACGGTATCCACTTAATTCCCACAATAACCCCTTTTCCTCAACAAAAAACACATTTTTTTAGAGAAAAAAACAGTAAATACCTTCAAAAAGGTTTAAAGAACTTCTTTCGAACTATTCCGCCAGATATTGGTAACTTGTGCCTCGTTTTCACAACGGAGATGGCTTCGGTCTCGTTTTCGTGTGATGAGGGTAGGGTATGATGTAGCCGGACGGATGGGTATGCAACAACAACAAACCGCTAACGGATCACCTTTCACCCATTCGTGTGTGGCGTCACACCGTTCCGCTGTGTAGTTATTATCGCTCCGAGCAATCTGGTTTTTCATCGACGACGATTTTATACGGCCAACGGTCGAACAAAAAACTTCCCGCATCCATCTGGATGGAGGACGAACGGCATCCGACCCTGGGGTGTTCTCTAGAAGCTGGAATCAGGCGATGGAAGGTCATCCAGGGTATCGTGAAGGTTGGTAAGGACGTCGAGTGTCCCCAAATTCTGCGATTTTGGTCACATTCTCTCTTCGTTTTTCCTTTGAAAATCTTCATTGCCTGGATTTCCCTTTTCTATTCGTCTTCTCCATTTCTAACTTGATCTAGATTAACTGTCCTACTTACCCTGAAGAACTAGCATCCGTCTACCGCCTTGTCGGAGGATCTGTTATTTTGTTTTTTTTTCGTTTTTTTGCTAATTTTTGCTTGTTTTGCAAACATTATGTCCCATCCACATTCCTAATAATTTTTTTACTATCTAGAGGATCACTTAGCTACCGATTTCTACCTACTGCTGTTAGGCAGTTATGAATTTTTAGATTCTAGCCTCCTGGTTTCCAGGGTTTTTCATCGTTTTTGTGTTCATTCTTTACACTATAGTTGCCTTGTCCGTCTAGATAGCTTTTTTGGATCTCTATAAAGTAGATTTTCCTGATTTCCTCAACAAGACTCAGATTCATTGGCCGAAATGTTCCTGAGAGATTTGCTGGGAGGAATGAACAACACCTACCCTTCACCTTTAACCACGGCCTAAACCTTTCGATTCGTTCTATGTAGAGTACCCCATACCTTGTCCTGCTTAAGAAGACTTGCCACCCATGTCTTCGATGAAAATTTACCATTATCGGATCGTGGTAAAGGGTGATCAATACCCACGCTTTACCTTTCACTTTTTACCAGTCTGAACCTTTTTGTAGCTTTGTGCTCTGTCTAGAGTATCGGATCATAGGGAGGGGTGATCAACGCTTACCAAGTTGCCATTTACCTTTTACCGGGATGCCCAGCGAGGTAAAGGTAAAGGATCGGCGTTGATCAGTCCTGTAGGGACGCGCCACGCATTCATGTTCCATTTAGAATCGATATGGCATGCTGATTGCGTATTTGGCCTATACAATGACTTGCGGAGGTCAGTCGCTATACCAAGTCGGTGCCTTTACCTTCCCAGACAAGTCTGGGTCACTAATTCACCCAACTCCGGATGGATGAAAGGCTTGGTTAGCCCGAGGGAGGACCGATCGCTCGACCATGCTGATGGGGTTAGCGCCTCTTAGCACTGTACCATGCTCCGGTGAGGTGTCGGTACTTGTCAGACAGACGCGACATCATCTCATCGCGCATTGAAAAATCGTCGCAACACTTTTGTTCAGTCGTGGGGGTGGTCGGATGGTCGTCGGGTGAATTATGGAGGTATTCCACTATACCGTAATCCGCTCGTCCGCTGCCGCCGCCGCGGTGGCCGCGGTCGTTGTGTCGTCGTCGTTACGTAACGAGGACCAGTCCGGTAGCAATTACGCGCCAACCGGACACTTTTCCTCTCAATGTCTCGTTTTCACTGCCTCGTTGCCGCCGCCGAACCGCCGCCGCCGATGCCTTTCGCATCGTCGCTCCCCCTCCAGCTCATCTTCCATCGCTTTTTTCCCACCACTCACCTGTACAGGTGAGAGCTGCTTTTTGGCGGTGAATCCCCTTCTGCGATCAATTTCCCTGGATGGGACATCGAGACCACTCTTGGGGTATCTAGCTCTCCTGTAGAACTAGAATTAGGCACGTTGCCTGGGGCGATGAACCGGAAACATGTAATCCCAGAATCACCTGGTCGAAAGAACCCGACTTTTACTTGATTGTACAGCCATACCTCATCAAGCGTACCATTTTACCCTAGAACCGTCTCTGACCCAAGGTAACTGGCCGCAATTACTACTTTCCCTAACCCTATCCAGAAAGGTAAAAGCGGTCTTCTTCCACTTCTTCCTCTAGCTCAGCCCGGATAGATGAATAGAGTTCTGCAGCCGAAACGGACCATTTCAGCTCTCTTTTCGAGTTTTTTTTTAATTTCTGCTGTAGAACTGGCCCCACATTCATCATTGGTAAAACCCGATAAACCCCGAGATATAGCCTGGGAACGGCGCGCACCTTTCTCAGCTTATCCTAAACTTCCTATGTTGAACACAATCCCTCATCGACTCTGCCGTATGGTTCTGGCTGCGCCGAAGGTTTCGGAAACCGCTCGTCCGTTCATGAATCTGGGCTCTGGTCCCCTGAAATAACCAGGAAAAGTTTCCAAGTCAGCACCTTTTTCACTGATTCTTCTCATTTATTTTCTTATTACCCCATATCGGGGTTTATTTTCTTCCTAGAGATAAGGGCACCGAAACGAATGAGTAATCTGGTTCTTTTTTGCTCCGACCCTTTAGGTTTATTCGAATTTTTTTGTCGGAATTCCTAGATTTTTAATAGAGTGATGTGGTGATAAGCCTGTGAATTTCTGCAAAGGCCCCTTTGCATCGAAAGGGAGGCATTCATAGGTCAGATGTGTTGATCGGCACCTTCGAAGGTTCAATTCCACCCTTTCGCTTTGTTTTTGTTTCGTTCTCAGATGATAACTATTGTTTCCAATAGAAAAAATTTATCGGTTTTGATTTTAACATGGCTTATCTAAGAGCATTTTTAGCAAAACAATTTACTCAATTTAACGTGATTAAGAAACTTTACTAATTATTGCCGCTGGCAGTAACTGCTCAAAGCCCTCCGGCAAAGAATTAATTTAGTTAATTGGGCTGGTAGCTGATAGGGCCTGATAATATCGCTGAGTTCATTGGAAATTTGCCTAAATTCAAATCTGCATCTTCACTGTCATTGCGGTACCTTCTTGCTGATCCTTTTGTCCAAGATTTTCAATACAATTTCTTCATGTCTGGAGTCTGTCTATCTCTATCATTTATTGTATTTTTATATGCCTTTTGAATCTACCTGATCCGGAGCATTCTTGCCTTTCCCAAACAAAAACCCTGGTGAAGTGCGGTAGCCTTTGTGTTTTCGACGTTTTATCCTCTAGCAAAGCTTTCTTACACCTCGTGCGAGTTTACGGTGCTGACCATATGGTAGAATTTTTGTTTGTAGGGCTGTTTATGTTAGAATTTTCAAACTATAAGTATTGAGGAAGATCTTTTGAGAAAAAACCGGTGTCTAGCCCTTCACGAGGCGAAATGGCCCCAAATCTATCGAGATTATGATTTAATTCGGAGGAACACAATACAACACAATAGATGCCAAAAAACATTCGATAATACAAATTTTAGATCTTTTTCAACAAAATTGGCCACCGTAGAGCTTCCTGCGCTTCCTGGGTAACGAGATACCTCGACCTCTTTGCAAAGAGGCGAATTTTTCTAGCAAAACTATGCCTGCCTGTCCAAGGGCATCGCTAATGTGGGTAAAGTGAACCATACCTTTGTCCGGTGGCTGAAAAAGGTAAAAGGTGAAGGTGCCTGTGTTGAAGAGTCCCTAAGGACGCGCCGCGCATTCGTTTTCATTTCAGAATCGTAGTGGCATGGTGAATATTTGGCCCATCAGATGACCTGCGGGGGCAGCCGCTATAGAAAATCAGTGCCTTTACCTTCCCGGACAAGTCTGGTACCATCTTACCCGACCCCGTAGGGATGGAAGGCTTGGTTAGCCCAAGCGGGGATCGATCGCTCGACCGTGGGGTGTCAGCAGCGCCTCTTACCATTGTACCGTGCGCGCTGTGGCTGAAAAAAATGGCAAGGAAAAGCCGTGGTGGTGGCATTTACCCTGTGTGTGTGGCCGGTGGGCTCGGCGTTCTGGCCCAGATGTGCGTTTTTCTCGTTTTTCACGACTGGTCGCGCTGCTTCCACGGCTTGTAAATCGTTCGCTCTTCGACGGCACATGGCACGAGGCCTTCCAATTGGCCAGCGGGCCGAGTCACGGGCTCTTTGTTTCGGTTTGGCAGCCTTCTGCCCGACGGCTCCGACGTGATTGTATGTGTGTGCTGCTCTGTGCGCCTGTGTAGCCTGAGCCAGCTCGACTGGGCGTTGTTTGCGTTCTGCCGCTGCGATTCAGCTATGTGGTTGCTGCTGGGATTCCATCGTGGGCGTGAATCGGCCGTAGCAGCGGCGAGTATGGCGCAATCGCCGCCGCCGCGCAACCAACCGGTCCTTCGCGCCTAGTCCCCGTCCGCCGATGAAGGTGAAAGCCTCGGAACTCGTTCGTCGTCATCGTCGTGCATCATCCATCGTCGTGGATCAGCGAAAGTGTTTCAGCGAAAGTCCGCCGCTGGCAGATGTTGTCAGAACGCGCCGACGGACGTCTGGAGAAGATCTGCAAGAGAGACGGGGACGTTTCGCATTTTAGAATGATCCCTGGCCCGAGAGCTCTTTTTCGAATTTCTAGGCAGCGAGCAGCGAATAGTCGCTATTTCCGTCTGGGGTAAGTCGCTATTTCCGTCCGGGGTATTATCCAGGCTCGTCCATACTTCATGCAGCAGTCATGCAGCGCGGTAGTGGGCAGGTATGGGGAAGAGACGCAGAGCATGGACCAGGAGACCATCGGAACATCAACCCGGATTTTTCCATATTTTACAGTGATGAAGCAGCTAGCTTTCATGACTCTGAGTTATGGTTTATTGACGCGCGTGGTGCAGTAGCAAGAGGCGCTACTGACATCCGCGCGGTCAAGTGATCGATCTCGCTAGAGGCTGACAAGCCCTCTATCCCTCCAGGGTTGCGTAAATTGTTAACAAACTTGCTCGTAAAGAGGATATTGACTCGTACAGCAGTTGGCCCCATTTATCCTATCTCTACCTCCTGTAGTTCTGGTAATTTCGAAAGTTCAAATATTTAAATTAACTTCTACGGAAAGAAAAAATCGTCTCGCACTCCTCGGGAATCAGTTGGGAAATGGATCGGTTTTTCTTTTTCTCAGCCAGCAGAAATATGTGATGCCAGAATTCCATTGTGGTCACGTAATCCTTTTGCGTCTACTCGCTCACAGATATGAATTTAAAAAATGGAATAAAACTCCTTTCAGTATGACTACCTTTTTTCTGCTCCCACAGATTGAAGAGGGACAACCATACATAGTCTACCGTTTTTTTATTGCCAGCTAGCTAAAAATTTGGTGTATTTTTATACTGCAATAATTGTCAGGGGTTTGCAATTATACAGGAAAAAAGTTGTTGCTCTTCTAGAACTAGGAAAAAATGAATTCTTTGCGAATTTTTCTGGTCGCCTCGCTGTAGTCTACCTCTTTTTTCTTTTTGTCGTATCTCTCTGCCTTTGAACTGTTCTACGAATTCCAGTTTCTGTCTCTGATATGCCACCTGATCGCATTTCCCTGAACTCTATTCAAGAGCAGAGGTCTCATTCGACTCTAAATCGTCTATATTTCTGTATTCCTATCGTTCGAATGGCGCTCGTGGTACAGTGGCAAGAGGCGCTACTGACACCTGCATGGTCGAGTGGTCGATCCTCGCCCGGGCTAACCAAGTCGACCGTCCCTCCAGGGTCGGGTAAATTGATATCAGATTTGTTTGAAAAGGTAAAGGCATTGACTTTGTATAGCGGCTGGCCTCCACAAGTCACTGTATAGGACGAATACGCATTCACCATGCCTCTCCGATTCTGAATGAAACACGAGTGCGTGGCGCGTCTTCAGAGGATTGATCAACGCCGTTACCTTTATTTTCACTCTTTATCTTTACCTTTACCTCTCACCTTTCAGAACAAAGTGGTGACTCGGGACGTCTTTGAGAGCAGCTGCTGCCGGGAGGATGTAATTTTGCAAGCAAAACCGAATAAAATGGTGCGTTTTGGTAGCGTTGCTGACCATCAGCATCACCTTCACCTCCAGGAAGGTGTTTCCGTGCTCGTCGACCCGGTGGGGTGGTGGTGGTGTTATCGTCGGTAGGGGAAGAAGGAATCATTGGCAGTGGGGGGCTGTGCCTACAGCAGCGGCTGGGCGGCTCTCCCCTCTCACTATGTGTTTGTATTGCAAAATGTACGAGCGGCCGTGTGCGTGGCTTATTCATGATTCCTTTGTGACGTCACGTCGACCAAACGAAATGCAAACAGGGCCGTCTCCAGACCATTTCCGCACAGCACACGGCCGGCCGTCAGCCAGCCGGCCGGACGTGTATGCGATCCGTCCGGCAGTCCCATCGATACCTCCGTCTTACCCAGCATCTTACCCAGAATCACCACCTGAAGCTTTTGATAAGCTTCTCCTTCGAGCCAGACAGTCAGCTAGCCAACCAACCGGCGGCGATTGTTCGGGTAGTTTTTCTTTGTTTCGTTCTATCTGTGTTGGTCTTCTTCGCGTTGTGCTCCAAGTGACGGCACTTCTTTATCACCACCGCCACCACCTCTTATCAGTGATTGGACGGCCGAGTGTTTCAGCCGCTCGTTGCATTTTCCAATGCCGAAAAATGATGGCCGCCATTCAAGACCACGTGTCTGTGTCATTCTACGGACAACTGTACGGACAGCGGTTTTGGCCACCTGAGAAAGGTGACCCTATTTTTTGGAGTTGACTGTAAGGGACCATAATTTTTGATCGCCTATTTCAAGTAGAGACCAGCTACATGGAGACTGATACCCGCACGGTCGAGCGGTCGATCCCCGCCCGTGCTTACCAAGGTAAAGTTATCGGCGCTGATCAATTCGCTATTCCCTTCCACCCCTCCGGTGTCGGGTATATTGTATAGTTGTGCTCTCCCAAAAATTTCGAATAATCGAATATATTCGAATATCGACGATTTTCGAACGTTTGAATTCGAATGTCATTCGAAAATCGCGATTTTTCGAGCATTCGAATTCGAATACATTCGAAAATCGCGTTTTTTCGAATGTTCGAATTCGAATATTCGATTTCGAATAGAATTATTCGAATTCGAACGTTCGAATATTCATTCGAGCACAACTATAGTATATTGGTACCAGACTTATCTGAAAATATAATGACACTGACTTCATATAGCGGCTGGCCCCCGCAGGTTATTGTATAGGCCAAATACGCATTCACCATGCCTTTACGATTCTGAATGGAACAAGAATGCGTGGCGCGTCCTCAGGGGGCTGATCGACGCCGATACCTTTATTTTTAGCTTCATCTTTTACCGGCAACCTGAAGACGTGAATCCATCTGCTGCTTATTTTTCCTTTTTCTAACCTCACCATGGGCTTCAGACTTATCCCTTTCTAGGACTTCAGACTCATCTCTTCATTTTCTTTTTCTGACCTCACCATGGACTTCAGACATATACCTTCCTGGGACTCCAGACTTATCCCTTCTGGCCTAGATCAACGAGATTTGGGGCAAATTTGGTCCAAATGGGGCTACTTTCACTTGTCTGATCTTTCGCAGGGGAGCTGATGTCAGCATCTTTCTCGCTGGCCAGTGAAAGTTTTTCGACTTGCCGTTCTACGCTTTGGAGATTCTTGATCTCTGGAGCGGCTAGAGAAATGAACTTCAGGCTCCTCAAGAGATACTGGGTAATAAGCTTATTATACGATCTAACATCTCCACATATTTATTTATTAATTTATTCGAAATATCGATAACGTAACTAACACCAAAAGAACAAAAATGCTAAAAAAACAGCACCGATAAAAGGAGACTTAGTGCAATAGTAAAGGCTTTTAATGAAGACATGAGTGCTCGGTTCCATCCCGAGCATCCATTTGATAACACACACCTGCTACAATATCCTCATATCAATCACTTGTTTTGCTGTTTTTACTGGGAAATATTGAAAGTAGAAGTCACTTGAGGTTCCGGAGCTGTCACCATTTTCATCTATAGGGTCCTATGCCTCCTCGGCTTTTGTGCTTCTAATTTTGAGGTCTAAAATCGTCCGTTTTCAGCCTATTTTCAAGCCTCTTATTCCAGTTACTCTCCTGCTAGCCTCCACTCAGTTGTGGATATCGGAGTACACCGTGCCGTTCTACGCACTTCGCACTTTTTCGGTTATTCAAACACAAATGCAAATACCTACGGAATGTAAAGTCTGGGTATGCTGCTCAAAAGCTTGTGGTTATATCTACCCTGATTAATTTACCCAGAGAGATTCTACCACCGGTCTGTTTCTGTTGCATGTACGCTCGGGAATGGCGGTGTGACTGTAATTTGTTCGCTTGTTCGCTCCACTTACACTTCTTCTTCGGGGCAGGCAAAACCAGCGCCCGATGACCTCTGAAGGGTTGTCGGGCGGCCATACCCAGAGCGCGCTTGGGTTGGCACACAACCTAACCCACACATGAAAACGTTGAGACAGAGGAATTGAGTGGTTTTGGCTGCTCTTAAGGCTCGTCCATACTTGGCAGCAGGTGGGCAGCGGCTGGCTATATCTGAGTGATCAGTGGGTCCCATCAAGATCGCCCTGAGAGAGGCATGCTTTGGTAGCCTGGACCACTCAGAAACGCCACTGCTTCGCTGCCGAGTATGAATGGACCTTGAGATCCGAACCGGCTGCTGTAAGTGTTCAGCGCGCAAGTGGTCCGTGGCTCGAATACGATCCAGCACACCTGTTCAGGTAAGCCAGCGCCAGCGAAAGTGATTCACTTGGCTTCAGGGCCGTCGACGACCATCGCTCTCGGCGTGAAATTCACTTTCGATGCCGCCCGAGCGGCATTTTTTCGCCGCCGCTGCCGCCTATGTGTTACGCAATGCTCGCGCGATGACGGGTAAATTGGTGGGGGCTGGGTTGGGTATGGTCGTCGCTCTGCCGGGGTGAAAGCGAAAGAGCGGCGCGCGCGGCGCTGAAGGACCGGTCTGTTCAGGTTGGCGCTTTTTGCGTCCACCTGTGTGCACCTGTGTATGTATGTATGTGTGTGGTGCCGATCGCGGCGTGATTATATCCAACCCCTTACCCCTGGTTTCCCCGTCCCCCGGTACTCTACCCCGTCCCCCCCCCCTCCCACCAATGCCATCCCACCACTGGTCGAGCACACCACAACCACTTTCACCTGTTTGCGCGACTCCGCCCTCTTTTTCGACGACAGTTCTCGCGCGCGGCTCGACCAACTCCGACGTCGGCATGTTCCGAGAGGTCCGGGAGTTGCTTACCCTGATCCCTGGTTACCCAAGGGTTACCCAAGGGGTATACTGCCCTTGGGCGACGGGCGACGCTTGCCCAACATCTAACTCCACTTGGCTACCAAAATAAACTGTCCAGAGAATTTCCCGGAATGCAGGAGCCCTCCAAATTGGCTTTTGGTGCTAAATTTATTCAACCTCTAATTTTTTGGTGTAGACTTTGTCCAACCTTTAATTTCTTTTTTCTTTGATTCAACTATTCTGCCTCCATCTTCACTTTACCTTCCACTTCTCTAATTACCACTTGTTACCCAGCTTAGTATTTCCTGAAAATTGAAAGAGTTTTTAGAGGGAAACATTTATAGCCCATTTACCCATCGAAGCGAGGCAGAATGGAAAAAGAGACATTTTTGAAAAGAGATTTTCATTTTTTCTGAGAAAAGATGGCTCTCGCCGCTCGATTAGCAAGCACATCGCTTTCCTGCTTTTTCTAGGGTTTTCTTAGGAACTATCATTTTTATTCGATTTATTAGCTACAAAACTCCTTGCAGATATGCTAAAAATAGTCAAATTTATATTTATGCGATGGCTGAAAGTGAAAACTCCCAAGTTCGGAGCGAGTTCCTCGGCGACATGTTCTTATCGCCGCGCGACGATTCATTAAAGCTTCTCTGTGCTCGTTTCACTTTCTCTTTTCGCTTTTTTTTCAAACGCGTTGCGTAATCTTGTAGTTTTTTGTCGTGATAATTCATCACTGCCGAAATTCTTGCTATTCATCTTCCTTGATGCATTAGATCTTGCTTTTGCGTTTCTTTTGTTGTTCTATGGAAGGTAAGGTGATATACCTGCTTTTCGATGGGATGTAGTTTTTCATTCCTCGTAATAAAGAACACTCAAGCTAATTCTTGGCCTCTCATGGCAAATCTGACATTTGCAAACTTCACAAATAACATTTATTACACGATTTAGGCAAGAAGGTAATAGAATCTTAAATAAAAAATAAACCTAAAACAAATTTTAGCGTCGATATTCGTGCAGCCTTAGAAACAATAAGAAAATCTCATATTCTTTGAATAATTCTGTGAGGATAGGCTTCATCAAGGTTTACCCCATTCTGTATAATTCTACCCATTGCTCATGCTCCATGCCTGTCTTCCAATAAGAACTCATTCCATTCATTCTACAAGGGGAAATATCTGTAACTATCTATTAGGGTGGCCCAAAAGTCCGTGTGCATTTCAGATTCTGACTTCCTTAATTAATAATTTAATACAAACCCACAAACGACCAATAACGTTATTATGGTTAATCACAATTCTTTACGGGAACCACGGTAAAGAATTGTGCTTAATCATCGTAACCTTGTTGGTCATTTATTTGTTTTTTCTTGAATTGTAAAGGCAAGAAGACAGAATCTGAAATGCATACGAATTTTTGGGTCACCCTAATAAAAGGTAGGGCGATGGTCGTCCTTACCCAATTTGGTAAAACTTGTTGATTTTTAGACGGTGTTCATTCTTCCTTTATATGGTGTCACCTCCATGTCAAATTTCTTTGTTCCTTTCTATTTCCGTAGCTACTGTCCCTTTTTGGGCGTTTGCGGTACAGTGGTAAGAGGCGTTACTGACACCTGGATGGTCGAGTGATCGATTCTTGACCGGGCTAACCCAACCTTCTCTATCTCCAGGGTCGGGTTAATTGGTAACGGACTTGTCTTGGAAGGTAGAGACACTGAAGGGTATAGCAGCTGGCTCCGTAAGTCATTGTATAGGCAAAATACGCATTCATCATGCCTCTCCTATTCTGAGTGGGAGATGAAGGCATGGCGCGTCTTTAGGGGTACTGATCAAGGCCGACACCTTTACCTTTACCTTTCACCCCACCATACGTCATTCGCTCCTGATTCACCTAGTTATAGGCGATAACCAAGGTATAGGTGAAGGTATCGGCGTTGATCACTTCCCTATTCCCTTCCATCCCTCAAGTAAATTTTCACCAGACTTGTCTTGGAAGGTAAAGACACTGACTTGGTATAGCATCTGGCCCCGCAAGTCATTATATAGGCCAAATACGCATTCACTATCTACAATTCTGAGTGGGAGGCGAAGGCGTGGCGCGTCCTGGGAATACCTTTACCTCTACCTTTTACCCCTGGTAAGCTATCTTATTCACTGTCCATTTTCTCTCCAAAAACTTTTTTATGCGGCTTCACCGGCCGAGGGTGCTTCGATGACGATTCGTCTGTCCATTGATGGCGATGACTAAGGTCAGAAACGATCTCGGCCACCTTGGCCGTCAGGCTGTAGTTGCACTGCTTGCACAAGCTGATCAGCAGCGGCTTCATGCCGTCGGCGATGTTTGCCGCTGTGACGTCACACGCCGTCGACGTTTCCGGAAGCGACACAGCTTCTTCGTGTTGATCGGACGGCGCGGTGTTTGTGGTCGGTCCGGTTTCCGGCCGGCTTTACCGGTCTTCCGCCGACGCGGACACTTCCGCACTCGGCCGGCCAGCCGAGCTCACGCCACCGGCGTGTGCTTTTTGTTGTCGTCGTTGTTCTTGAGCCGTTGCTGCTGGCTCCGAGCTCAGCTTGTGGCTTCCAGGGCCCAGATTCTTCATTGGTAACCCCCGATAAACCCCGAGATATAGCCCGAACGGCGCGCATCTTTGTCTACTTATCCTAAATTTCCTATGTTCAACGCAATCTCTCATCGACTCTGCCGCCTGGTTCTGGCTGCGCCGCGGTTTCGGAGACCGCTCGTCCATTCATGAATCTGGGCCAAGATTTTCCAGGCTTTTCTGGAGACTGACATTCTTATCTGGTGCTGTTAAGTTGGAAAGTTATGAATTTCCGCTGCGTTTTTTGACATGTATATATCCTGTAAGAAATGAGTTGTAAATTTGGCGTCGCTCATTTTGAAGCACAAATCGTTCCGCATCGGTGAGTTTACTTGCCGTCTCAAAAATTATTTTTTTGTAGAAAAATCCTATCGTCACCTGGCACCCCGCCCATCATTTCCTGGTTTTTCTCTGTGAATCAGGCTCGAGAGTTCCGAAAAATGCCATGAAACGAGCCGTCATGTTAAGGTTCACTAAAAGTCGTACTTGGACATTTTGCTTTCATCCATGAACTATAAAAAATACCTCAGAATCAGAATGTGGTAGATGATTTATACAGATTAGTGCCTTTTCGCTGTTCGGCCTACATACATACATGTACGTTTTGGCGATGCGCCTTCGTCAGAGCCTGTAAGGTCGGGAGAGAAGCCTCAAGTGAGTAATTCCGGAGATGTTTTTTGTTAGATTTTCCCCGTTATTTTTTAGCTATTAATATTTTTATTTTCTGAAAAAAAGCTTGCCAAGTGATTTGTGCTGATAACGCATAAGCAGTTTCCGAAGGACATCAATTTTTTTGCAAATTTCCTGGGGTTCCTATGGGCGACTATCCTGAGTTCCAACAATCTTTTGATTATTTTTTTTTTATGATATAATTTTTTTGATCTTAGCCGATTGCAGAGGCCTTTAGATCGTCATTAATCTCCACATCCAGTGCTTTGTTGGTGTGATTTTTCTCCCATCAACGAGTGTCTCTGACCTGTCCGAAGCGATTCTTCGTCGAATTACTCTTTACCTGTTCCGCCTAGCATTGTGACCACTAAACCGTCCAGGTTTTTCCGCACATTACAATCATGTTTTTCAGTCGAATAGGCGGAAAAGGTCATGGAACTTCTCGTCGTTTTCAGTTGCTTTTTCGTCGTAACTTTTCTGATGTTCTACTGTCTACTTATCTTAGTACCTTAACCCGACCCCTGACAAATGCGATTTCCTACTTCTTCTCCAAATGAAATTAGATCTTAAAGATGCAGAAGGTTAGAGATCCAGCTGGAACTATTCGATCCTCCCCAAATGAGGAAGGATAGTTTTTCCATTCTTCAAGTTCTCTCGTCTTCAAATCTCAGCATCGGTGGTAATCTTTTCTAATTCTGAACGATAAGTTTTTATCTATAAAGCTCAACTATATTAGGATCCTACTACGGATAAGAAGAGACACGCGCAGAACAGTGGAAAGAGGCGCTACTGACATCCGCACGGTCCAGTGATCGATCCCCGCCTGGGTTGGCCAAGCCTTCCATTTTTATCTTTAGGCAAATACGCATTCACCATGCCTGCACGGTTCTGAATGGAACACGAATGCGTGGCGCGTCTTCAGGGGATCATCAGAGACGTGTTTGACATTTACCTGTCTTTTCAGGAAGAAAGGGCATATTTGATGGCATTTTTTAGCAACCACTATTCTGAATTGAACGCGTCCTTAGGGGACTGATCGACGCCAGCACCTTTACCTTTACTTTTATTTTTTCTAAAGATAAAAAATTTCTTCTGAAAATTTGCTGGAATATCAGGGTTCCGCCGTCGACTTCAAGCTACTCTCCTCCGATGCTACTCGTTTTCTGC
The DNA here is from genome assembly GCA_030553155.1 of Nippostrongylus brasiliensis. Classification (NCBI taxonomy): domain Eukaryota; kingdom Metazoa; phylum Nematoda; class Chromadorea; order Rhabditida; family Heligmosomidae; genus Nippostrongylus; species Nippostrongylus brasiliensis. Next base: position 4,907,667 of record CP130736.1, on the reverse strand, counting down.
AGTTGTCTGATATGACTTTGTTTCAGCCCACGGCGCCACAGCCCACAGCTCCTTATCTCACACCTTTGTTCGTCTTTTTATTCGGGGGAGGCTTCACAGAGGCTGTCCACCGGCGGCTGATTTCGGCCGCCGGCACAGACCGAAATAGTACCCAGTCGTTGTTCTTTCTGATACGCCACCGCATCTACATTTCTCCTTTTTGATCGTTAGCCTTTTTCTGGAAGTTTCTTTTTCTTCTCTTTTTCTGTATTTTCGCTCGTCGCTTCGTTACAACATTTTCAACCGAGTGCGCGCAGAACCCGGTGAACGAACATGATGTGTAGTACTGGTTTCTGTTTTTTCCAGACGATTCAACGCACCGTCGCTGTACAGTCGCCCCCGAAGACAGCAACAAGAGAAATTCACCGGCGAGCGATTCTCGATGAAATAGCAGAGGTCATTTTTCGATACGAACGCGACGTACATATGCGAACGTCAATGTCCTTCTACACAGACTTTCAGGTGCATTCATTTTCTACCGTCCGATTATAGCAGTCCTACTAGAGAAAACACGAAAGGAAGGAAGGAAGGAAGCAACCGAAGAGTGTTTGACCGCCGCCGTCTCGTCGAACAACATCATCACGCCGTGAATACTCTGAGCGCGTTCGTTCGATGAGCAGTATCTCCCGGTCGAAGTCACAGGTACATAAAGTCTCTCCTGCTGAGCAGAGTTTATTTATTTTTTTAATTTTTAAAATTTCCAGCCGCCGATATATCGATCCGTAATGAATATTTTACAAAGAGCCCTTACAAACCCGACGACGTGCAATTTGAGCGACGAGTCAGCCCTTGAGCATGAAATTGAGCGAAACACACGACGACGAGCATTCTCGTCCAACGCGACGTTCGCGGCGGCCGCATTGCTCTAATCCATACCGCGTTGCAACGCGCGGTCGGCCGCATTGCTCTAATCGATACCTCGTTGGACGAGAATGCTCGTCGTTGTGTCGTCGGGTCTGTAAGGGCTCAAAGTTCCACAAGTCGTCAGATAGAACTCGGAAAACCGATTGTAACGATCGAAATGTCTACGTACCAGTCACATTCCTAAGCGAGTTATCGAATTTCAAGTTTCTGCGCGTCGTTTCTATAACTCGGTCCGTAATGAATATTTTACTGAGTTCCACAGGTCATTAGATAGAACTCGGAAAGCTGAGTATAACGATTGAAACGCCCACGTACCGATCACATTTCTAAGCGAGTTATCGAATTTTAAATTTCTGCGCGTCGTTTATATAACTCGGTCCGTAATGGACATTTTACAAAGTTCCACATCATATTAGGTAGTGCTCATAGAGCGTTATAACGATCGAAATGCCCACGTACCGATCACTTTCCTGAACGAGCAATCAAAATTTAAATTTCTGCGCGTCTTTTCTATAACTCGGTCCGCAATGGACATTTTACAATGTTTCAAACGTTATTAGATAGATATCGTAGAGCCGGGTATAATGAGTAATAATATCTCAATAAATCAAAAATAATATAATAATATAATCCTATAGTAATAATCCTAATTCTCAGTTCTCCTTGTAACCTCTTACTCCTCAAAATGTAGACGCTATTGCGTAGATGATAAATTATTTATTTTATTTATTTGTAAAGAAGTGAAAATTAAAAGAATTAACGACGTCTTTTGGCGAGAAATGAGAATTCCAAACGTCTTGCAGCTTCCTTTCTACCGTATTGACCTCCTCTGCTGCTTTAAATGTTTTCAAAAGGCTTCTAAAGTCCTACCAAAAACTATAGAATGAACTAGAGACGTTCTTGAATCGAAGGGTTATCGAGGGTTTTTCTTACCCGAGTGACAACCGCAACATCACTTCGCCACACTTCATTGCCTCACCTTTAACTGCCCTCTTCAGGTCATAGACGGCGGCAGACGTCGACGGAAAAACGCTTGTGATGCCGACAATGAAGCACTCAAGGAAAGCGGTAAGTGCTACATAAAAATTGATTGATTAGTTGAACTGATCGATTTTTTCTTTCTAGAAAATTATGCTTTGAATACGGAAAATGCACGGAATTCCCTTTAGGCAGTACCCCCATGGCGTCTTCGGACAGCGGTGTGGAATCAGCGGCAGAAGTCGACCTGACGGAAATGAAGGTGAGCGATCGATCCTCCTTAGCGCCCTAAAAATTTTTTTGAAAAACAGCACAATCAATTTGTTTCTGTAAAATTAGTGTAAAGCTAATGTTATGTGATGTAGAATTATGTGGAACGGCTAGAATGCTCATCCATTTTCATTCGGTTCGGATACGCCATGCGTATTACTTCTGGTCAGAATTATAGAAGCTTTTAGAATGCTAACCTCAGAGAGGAATTTCATCTCATGAGATGGTATTGTGTTCCCAAGTGAAAATAGCTTTTGACGGTGTTTAGTCAGTGAGAAGAAACTGCGGATTTTTCCTCTTTTTTTTGCAAATTTTTGCTTCTTCACTTTCATTTTGCTCCTCGTGAGAAAATTGAAGTGCATTTAGTTCATTTTACACTATCCATTTTAGAAAAGTTGAGCAGAAAAAAGAAAATTTCAGCCTAGCTGCACTGTATGGTTATGAGAATTTATTGAAAATTGCTGAAAATTACTAGTCATATATTAGTTCTCTAATTCCTTGAGGGAGATGGGAGGATTTGAGCGAATTTTTGAAGCTTTGCAGCTTCTTTTTCCAGTGGAATTTTTATTCTACCGGAACTTCCGTCTATAAGAAATCGTTGTTCCATTGAGAATTAAAAGGTATAGGTGTCGGTATTGATCATTAGGGGGACGCGCCGCGCATTCGCGTTCCATTCAAATCGAAGAGACATGGTGTAGGCGTATTTGGCCTATACAATGGCTTGCGGGGCCAGTCGCTATACCAAAACAGTGTCTTTAACTTCCTAGATTAGTCTGGTACCAATTTACTGGACCACGGAGGGATGGAGGGCTTGATTAGCCGGGGCCGGGATCGATCGCTCGACACGTCGGGTGATAGTAGCGCCTCTTACCACTGCACCACGCGAACTTATATTGAACATTTGCTATCTAAGAATTTATAAATTTAGGCGACCGACTCGCCGATGTCTCGCGGTGCGTCGTCGCCTCACGATCGCTACGATCTGCTGCTCTGCGGCGATTGTCATGCCCAGTTTCCCATCGCTCATTTCAGCTCGTTCATCGAGCACAAGGTGAGTTCAAAAAAATTGAAAAATATCGAAAAAAATTAAAATCGGAAAAATCTTACAGGTGTCGAACTGTGGTGGCAAATCGACACCGTCCGAAGTGATCGATGAGCGACCAAGTCGCCGACGGAACTTCAGCCATGACATGGTGAGCCGCGACCACTAAAATATTTCCTCTCCTTTTCATCATTTTATTAAGAAAAAAAAACAACGTTTCCAGTTTTTTTTCTGAGTCTCAACTTTTTTCGATGATTGCCTTCTAACCCTGTAGCCTCTCGGCTGAGGGAAAACTCTCTGTGCCTTTCTATAGAGCAGTGACTTTCTCGGGTTTAAGTTTACCAGCCACTTAATTCTTGTCGATGGAGGATAGCGAACTGCTCTAAAGTTGCTGGTTATTGGTTCAAGCCAGAATTTAGCTTGCTTTCTCAGCATTTAGAATTACTGGTTACTGGTTAATCAGAAAGAGATATCAAGTCGTAGGGCTTGTTGAATGCGTGTTTGCCCTTTGATCTGCGGGGGCCACCCTTCTCAGTCTTAAAAGTCCTCCAAAACCTAGAATTACTGTATTAACTATGTTATCTACCCTTAGAAGTTCTGGAGAAAGGCGCCCAATCTCACTCCCTGCCTGAAGGATTGTATAAGAACAGAAATTCTCTTAGACATCCCGAAAACTATTCATTTTTGAACGCTCATCAGACCAGTCGAACTCTGCCTAATTTTAATACTAAAGCTAAAGGCGTCGGCATTGATCAGTGCGCCTAAGAATGCGCCGCGCATTCGTGTTTCATTCAGAATCGTAAAATGCACGGTGATTGCGTGTTTGGCCAATAGAATGACCTGCGGGGCTCAACCGCTATACCAAATCAAAGTCTTTATCTTCCTAGACAAGTTTGGTACCAGCTTACCCGACACCGGAAGGATGTGAGGTTTGAATAGCACGTGCCGGGATCGATCGCTCGACCGAGCGTATGTCAGTAGCGCCTCTTACCACTGTACCACGCGCGCTCTAATTTTAATATTATAGAGGGAATTTAGAGAGAATTCCGCCACCGAAAGCTGTTCTACATCTTCCATGAGTCACTGGACCCCAATTTTCAAACTCTGAGCGTTTTGCGGGTTCGTCAAAATCACATGGTCGTCGACCAGCTTTGTCCTTTGGCGGTCGATGGTGGCACGCGGACCATCTGGCGGCCGAGGGGTGCCTGAGGAGCCGGTTTCTTCTTTCTACCAGCGATCACCGTCAAATATCAGACCCTCAGCCGAAATATAGCCAAAGAGAATTTTTTAAATGATCTTCATAAAAACTGTAAATTTCGAAAAATAATTATTATCCCCGATCTCAATGTGTTTAGAAATGTTATTGATTTTTCTTGTATAAGTTTGGTTTTATTGTCGCCTCAGGGCACGGGTTTTATCTAATTCTTCTAAATGTAAAATCATTCTTTCAGTCACGGTGTGTTCGTTCGTCGTCGGCAAATCCGTTGATGATCGACTATCACATGGCCAACATGGACGTCACCACCGACACCGACGATCTCGGTATGGTTTAGCACGTTCGGGTAACTACATACCCATCTAGGTTTTTTGGATCCATTTACCCGATCTTCCCGCCATTAACTGAAATTCTATGTCAACCCGACCTCCGTTCCTTTCCCGTCGCGTTTCTTTTTCCATTTTTTTCGTCGAAGCGTAAAATGCGAGCTGAAGTGCATGCCAAGGTTACCCCGGTGCCGGGGCCATTTGTGGACGAGCAGCTCGTTCTAAATGAGACCAGTTTTACCCTCGGTCGACTCATACTTACCCACCCAGGACCACCGTGCGCCAAAATCGTCGGCATGAACGGCAGGCAGCCAGATGGTGTCCTTGAGACGATTTCGGTTGGCACGCGTTGGCCGGCGGCCAACCAGCGACCGACCGACCCTTTTGTCTCTCAAGAACATCATCAGATCAGTGATCGCGGCTGGAAATGGGTAACGGCACGTGGCCAGATGGACAGAGGCGCTGCTTTGGCTCACATGGTCAAAGGATCGATAGCTGCCTGAACGCAGTGGGGGTACCAGAGCTGCTGGGGAATGCTAGGATCGTTTGCTAGTACATCGGTTCGGGATAGATAGACCACACGAATGTTTCGAACGCAACTGCGATTTCGAACGGTGATCGTGAGCATGGCGCATCCTCAGCGTCCACGGATCATTCCATCTTATTCATCACTGTTGAGCCCGGATTCATCATTGGTGAACCCTCTGACAAACCACGAGATATATCCTGAACTGTTTAGGGGTCACTTTGAAGTAAGGGCACTAGTAGCAGCCTTGTGTAAGTAAAATTCATGGAGTAAAAGCGCGGTCGGGTAAAGTTTACCCAATTCTAACACCGGATGTGGGATCTCCTGTCGAAGTGAGGTCTCACATTGGACGGCAATTCGCTTGATCAAAGGGCATCAAATGAAAAAAAAAAGAAAACAACATCTGGGCATGGAAGAATATCTGTTTCCTGAGCACATGTGGTGCAGCGGTAGAAGGCGAAACTAATACCCTCACAGTCGAACGATTCGCCCGGCTTACCAAGCATTCCATCTCTCTGTAGTTGGGTACATTGGTACCTTTAGGGTATAAATTGGATCATGTCGCATTCCTGTCGCACATTCTCGTCCGCTGGTTTGTTGACTCGCGCAGTCAGGGTGACTCTCTGGGTATAATGTGGTGTCTCGTTCTCCTTCGAGTGATGCTGTTGCTGCTCGGCTGACTGCTCTGTCCGGTAGATTGCACAATAATCGTATTTGCTGGAAACCTCGACCGTCATCACCTCACCTCACGGGAGTACGGTATGCCATGTGCCTCTCGGTCGGTCGGTCGCTGGCTGAGTCGGTCGGTCGGTTGGTTGGTGTGGTGTTGACTCGCCGTAGCCTCTTCCGCCGGCGCTCTCCGATTTTCACCAGCTCTTTCGGTTTTTTCTGGCCACGGCAAGCGCCAAATAATAGCCCACGACCAGTTTTGACCGAGGGCACGCAATGCTGCGCCGCCGCTCGGTTGCGCCATCACCGCCCTCACGTCGCCCGCCACTCGGGACTCGAAGACCGGGACGTTCGCCGAGGGACACACACAACCACAGCAAGTCAAAGTGAAAATAAACCAGGGCTCAGATTCATCATTGGTTTATTCCCGATGAACCCCGAGATATACCCCGAAGGGCGCGCAAATCGAGATTCTCCAATGCATGCCTGGGTTTATCGCGCTTCCATTACACCTCGCGATGAGGCAGGGTCTGAGAGACCTCAACGGTATCGAGCGGGTCTATCGCTGACGGGTTTCGGAGACCGATCGTCCGTTCATGAATCTAGGCTCAGGTTACTTGCTGGGTAAAGGTAAAGGTAAACGTTCGGCATTGATCAGTCCCCTGAGGACGCACTGGCCCTCTCGGGTTCAATCCAGGATCGTAGAGGCATTGGTGAATACGTATTCGGCCTACACAGTGACTTGCGGGGTCAGCCGCTGTAGCAAGTCAGTGAGTTTACCTTCCCAGACAAGTCTAGTATCAACTTACCCGGACCCGGAGGGATAGAAGGTTGGTTAGCTTTGGACGGGATCGATAGCTTGGCCTAACTATACCCAACTAGGTGAGTAAGACGATCCGCTCCGAAGGCGGAGAATCGGATTTTGGAATAGATCGGCGGGTAGAATTTCAAAAAATTGGAGATTTTAGATCACTTCGGAAAGCTAGCAGGGCATAGCTAGGTAGAACCATAAGCTATCCGATAATTGATCTATCCCCTGGTAACCTTCTCTTACTCATTCTTTAGGGACATTTAATTCTATTTTATTTTAAAAGATTCATTTTCGAAGTCTGGGACGAAGTGGCTCCACCCATTCGTAGAAGATGTAGATAATTGGCCTTCCTAGGAGCCATATCGAGACTTTACGGTGATTCTATCAACTTATTTACATTACTTGACCTTTTCGGTGGAACGGTAGCCGCTACTCGGGGAAAGAAGCGTTTCTACCCTGCCGACATGGTAGTCACCGCACCTTCGCGGGTAAGAAGTTTAGTATTACCCATCCGATGGACGAGCTGCCTTGGTCACGGAGGTTCACGGTGATGTTTGGTGGATCATGCTTACCCAGAATGCCACACACACGTTACCCGTGCGGTCATGTGATTTCGTCCTTGGTAAACGCCGTCGCCGACGAGACCGAAAAAGCGCCGAGTGGAGTGCGCCATCGCGCTGCCGACGAACTCTGATGGGGGTCAGTGATTGATTGGTGCTGGACAGCGCTCTTTGGTTCGAAGGCACCTAATAACATGTAGAATTTTGGTTTCATAGGCAATCCACGTCACAGCTCCTTCTGTAACTTCTGCATGGATAGAAGTGCATGGCGCGATATCAGAGGTAGGGTTTCCGCTCTAACTGAACGGCATTGTTGTTGTTTATAGAGGTGGCTTCTTGGGAAACTCGGCAACTACTGATTATTCGATTATTGCTGATCAGTGATGGAGTTGTTTCTGTCTGATCGATGGCCTGAAAATGGCGATCCAAAACGCCAGAAGAGCCAGAGGAGCTCTCTGAGTGTAGGGTGAGGGGGGCTGAATGGCTGAGCATACATTGTCCACTGTTTGCCGGCATGACGACGAGAAGCAACGACGACGAGAAGCCGAAGGAGAAGGGGAGGAGCCCAAGGGAAGTGAAACGAAGCAAAGAGCGAATCGGCGGGGGGGCGGCTAAAAATTGCGGGTAAGTTTGGCGTCGTCGTCGGATTGTCGGCGGAGCTGAGTAAGCAGACCATCGATCATTCCGTAAAGGACCTCTATGACGCGACGATCACAGGGCTATTTGGTCGGTGGTTGATTTATGGGACGAAACACGCGGATTGTTTGGGGTCAGGGTAGGGTTTGACCTCAGTCAAATTGGAATTCATCAAAATCGCAGAGCACCGCCAACCCGCCGCCTGATCCAGCTGTGCAGCTGAAAAACCGGCCAATTATTGAGTGAAATCGCAGTGAATTGGAATTCGACTCTCGCTGTGGCGCTTTAACCGGTTCCCGATACTTTCCCAATGAGCCCAGTCGTAATGTGCGTGAAGTTTCGCGTCGGTTGCATGGAATTTATTGCAGAATCAAAAAAAGTTTGATGTAATAAAATTGCTATGGGAATCCTGAATGTTCTTCAAGCGAACAGCGTCGATTTCCTCCCGAGAAAAATCGGTCCACATCGTCTTTGATTTGATTGACTGTATCTTCAAGTTTTCAAACGATAAATCTAGGATCTGAGACATTAGCGAGACATTCTACACCTTTTTTGGTCAAATAAACCTTTATGAATCTCTCTTAATCAGCTTAGGTTCTCTAGCCTAGGTACTATTTAGATGTCTTGGAATTGGACATCAGTAAGCTTGCTAACAGGGCTTGCGAATAGTATGGGTATCGGTTACGGTAAGCGTGTAGTAGGACAAGGAAACATGAAAACACTGAAGTGTGTTGATGCCGGCGTTGATTACCAGAACGCGCCGTCTGGAATCGCAAGGTAAAGAACGCGTATTTGGTATAGGAATGACTTCCCCAGACGCGATACCATGTCGTAATTCAGCTGCCCAGCGTTGATCAGTTTACCCGACCCATAGGGATGGACGCGCCGCGCATTCCTGTTCTATTCAGAATCGCAGAGGCATGGTCGTTGCGTATTTGGCCTGTAGAATGACTTGCGAGATTTGGGTCAAAAGGGTCCATATTTTGCATCTGTACCGATCATCCTTACCAGTGTACGACGCGGGGGACCAACGAAGGGCTCGGGAGACCGACCTACCGAGATTTGAGTGGTCGGCAAAAGGGCCCATATTTTGCATTTGTACCGATCTTTGAAAGCCAGTCGATAGAGCTCGAGCTGTTGGGCTCGAATATATGTATATTTACAAATAATTGAGTTTCAACAAAGTTGTTGAAAAACGCTTCGGGACACTCCCAGGTGGCTTTTCCGGGAAATGATCAAAAGACAAGAACTGTATATACTACTTTTACGTCGTTGTGAAGTAATGGTATCTTCTTGCTGGTTCTGATTTCCATTCGCGATGTTTTACGACTGTAACCGATCGGTGATTCCATTTGAGTGGGGCGTTGCGTTGCGGTTAACTGGCTGGCCTCAGAACCCCGGAAAACGTCGAGCGTTGGCTTGTAAATATGGCGCTGTTTGCAATCCTATCCAAACGGCCCGCTGCGACAGCCCGGGAAAAAAAAAGGGCAAATAGAAATCCATGGCAAACAGGCGCTAGCGAGTGAGCGCGTCAACCGCGTGAACGTCGAATTGAAAACGCCAGGGGTGGCAACGAAGCAATAGTATATATACCGAGGAATAACAATGAAATTCTGCTGGCTGGGTGGTGAAGGCGGATTCTCGGGCCTATGGGTTACTTTTGGGTGTGCATGGTACTGTGGTAAGAAGAACCCGCACTGTCGAGTGATCGATCCCGGCGCGGCTAACCAAGTCTGCCATCCCTCCGAGGTCGGGTAAGTTGGTATCAGACTTGTCTGGGAAGGTAAAGACACTGGCTTGGTATAGCAAGTGGCCCACAAGTCATTGTATAGGCCAAATACGCGTTCACCATGCCTCTACGATTCTGACTAGAAGTGCGACGGATGCGCCATAAGCTGTCGAGGTCTCCGAAACCCCGTCCTTCACGAATCTGAAGTGGCCGCAGATTCGCGGTGTCGAGCGGGTATATGTACCGCTGACGAGGTATCAGAGACCGCTCGTTCCGTTCATGAAGCTGGGCCCTAGTATAGTGGCTGGCCCCCGCAAGTCATTGTATGCACCAAATACGCATTTCTCATGCCTTTACGATTCTGAATAGAACACGAAAGCGCGGCGCGACCTTAGGCGACTGATTGACGCCGACATTTGCACCCTTTTGGCCTTACGCGTAACTTTTGCCTTTTTAGAAGTACCTCTTCCTACATTTCAAATAAATCGTGAGGCACCAAAGTGATAGGCTATCGATAAGAATTATTCAGACCAGCTCAGCTGTGTCCGATGAGAATGTCTGGTATTTGTGAGCTGATTAGGCCTTGACATCCTCATTGCTGTAATGGAAGATTTGGTTTTCCGAAATTTTTCTTGAGTTTCTTATAACTTTAAGAGTTTCGATTTCAGACTCGCTGACAAGGACCGTCACCTGCCATTCGTGCAAGCAACGGCACAGCGACATCTGGGAGCTGCTGAAGCACTGCTACAGCGCTCATGGACTACGAATCTGTCAAGTTAGTGACTTTGGTTTCTATTTTGTTTAATAATAAACACTCTAAACGCTACCGCCCCTTTTCTAGATGGAGTTTCCAAGAAACTTCTTCTCCATGATATTTAGTAGTGTTCTTGAAAGATGAAAAAGGAGCCGGATAGACCTTTTAGCCTGAGCAACCTACTTAATTTTCGATAAAACAGTGACTAGAGTCTTGGAAGAGACTCTTTCCTCGTGCTATTAGCCTCCCTTCGACCATTCTTGGTCAGGAACTGTGGAAGAAAACCGGTTATAAAGTCCCATAACTTCCGTCGGTGGTCTTCATCTGTCAACTGTCATCCGCATCGGCTGATTTGAAGAGAAAGTTGAAATAGTAACACTTACCCTCCACCCTATAATCATTTGATTTTAACAGTTACCAGTAGGCTTATTTAACTACTCACAACGACTGGGAGTCTAATACCGGTTCCTTTCGACTTCATACCTGTCCGTTTTCTACAAGATGGCGAAAGATCCATCCTCAAAGAGTGCTCCCATTTGAAAATTAGCAAAGAAAGGAGATTAAGGCTAGAATTCAAGAAAAGTAAAGGTATCGATGATGAGTGGTAAAGGTACCGGTGATGGTTCTTCCTCTAAGAAAGCCGGAATCATATTCAATTCAAAGACATCGAGGTATAATGGTATAATGATAATTGCGTATTTGGCCAATGCAGTGACTTACGGGGGCCAGCCGCTATACCAAGTCAGTGTCTTTACCTCCCCAGACAAGTCTGGTACCAACTTTCCCGACCCCTTGAGACATGGAGGCCTTGGTCAGCCCCAGCCGGGATAGATACCTCGACGGTGCAGGTGACAGTAGCGCCTCTTAGCACTGCACCACACGCGCACTTGAATGGCTTTACAACCAAAAATGACACTTTCAGGAAGATCTACCGGACGAAGGTGACGTCTCGTGCACGTCGAACAGTTCACCGGTCACATCCGCTGAGTCGACGATCATGCTCTCTTCTGTATACAGAGACGATAAAAATGGTACCGTAAGCTTACGATTTTTGCCCTGTTGCCTTGAGAAGTGGGTCCCGCCACGAAGACTGGACAACTCACTCTGTGTGTGTGCACCCACAACTCGCTCGTCAGCGCGTCGTGAACACTGAGGTAGTTGGGGACAGGCTAGTGTGATCGCCGATATCTCCATTTTAGCTCTAACCAAAGGACTGCAACAGTCGACGAAAAGCGCCTTCTCGCTGAACGCCTTCTGCTCGGAACGACTCAAAGAGATCGCCGAGAAAGCTGGCGAACAGGAGAACAAGCCGAGTGGTTCGTTGGAGAAGAACCTCAAGAGGTACGGGTCCGTTATACCCATCCAAATTGGAAAGGTAAAAATTCCAATTCCTTCGTGTTCAGGTTGGTTCCTTCCGACGAAACCGACGACGAACATGTCGCTAGCGCTTTCACGGCTACCAGCGGAGCTCTGGCACCTCCGCGGAATAGTCTCGTCTCACAGATGGCCATGGCTATGCAACACCAACAACACCAACCTCCTACTGGGTCATCTCTTCAGGTAGGTTTGCCAGAATCTTCGCTTGGTCTTCGAAAAATCGGGAAGAAACTACGCCGAAGAGGGCTTACAGCGTATGGAGGTTGTGTAGGAAAGGAACGAACCGCTACGGATCGTTTTTTGTTTTTGTTTTTTATTGTTTCACTGGGCTATTTCTATTGATCCATCCGATAATTCCTATTTCCAGAGCATGTGGATGCAGCCATCGGTACTATCAGCGATGCAGGACTACTACACCCAATTGTCTCAGTATCCGAATTTATCCCAACTGAACAACACAGCGACGGCTGCTCTGCTCGGCCTCAGCGCCACCGTTCCCACCCAATCTCCGGGATTGTTTGCTTCGTTGCAGAGGAAGTACGTTCAACGATTCTTGTTTTCTTATCTATTTATTGCTTACAATTCATGGGGCTGGTAGAACGCCTCGTGGTTTAGCGGAAGGAATTGCGCTGAGAATTTGTAGAATTTTATCATTTCATGCCCAGCTCAATTTGGTAGAAGAAGGGCGTAATGAGGACGTTCCTCACCAAAATCTACTACAGATGATCATTGAGCTATCTTAGGTAAATTGAATGACACGAAAGGTCTAGAGGTGGTCTCTGACATTTCCCCACTGTTCGAAAACCCGTTGTATATCTGAAATCTACCTTTTGGGCAACCCAAGCCTCGACACGGGTTCCAGCATGGGGTCGGGTGGGACAAGGAACCATGAAAACCCTGAAAAGCTAAAAAGTCAGAGAAATACGCATTCACTATGCCTCTACGAATCTGTATAGAACACGAATGCGTGGCGCGTCCTCGGGCGACTGGTCAACACCGATACCTTTATCTCTATAAATGGTAGTGGTAAAGGCGTGGGGGCCGATTGGTCCTCTAAGGACTCGCCATGCACTCGTGTTCCGTTCAGAATCGAAGAAGCATGATGAATGCGTATTTGGCTTACACAATGACTTGCGGGGCCAGCCGCTATAGAAATTCAGAGCCTTTAACTTCCCCGAGTAGTTTGGTGCCAGTTTACCCGAACCCAGAGGGATGTAAGGCTTGGTTAGCTCGGGCGATCAATCGCTCGACCGTGCGGGTGTCAGTAGCGCCTCCTACCACTGCACCAAATATGCATGTAAAGATGTCAAATTGCCGCTTTTTTCAGCGACGAGCCGTCGGCTTTCACTCCGAACCCGGCGCGACCGGCTTCAGCGATCCGTCGTCGACTGTCTCCCGAGGAGTCGGCACCGCCGAAGAAGAACCCGCGAACTGAGGACGAAAGCGAGCAGGTGAGTCGGCGAAGAATCTCGTTTCTGTGGTCGACGCTCACCATAAATCTGGATGTCATCGTGCCATCTCGATCATCGTCTTCCCCCATCTATCCGTCGTTTTTTGCAGTTGATCGTCGTGGATGACGGTGAACTTGCCGAACCGGCTGCTCGACGCCATGTGAACGTGAAAAAGGAGCGATGCACGTTCTGCAGTAAGGCACGTGTATCCAGTTTTCCTTCCATTTTTTTTTGTTCGGCAGCACACCGCCGTTCAGGTGCAGCGATAACCGCTCGGGAAAGCCAGCTATCCTCCTGCCAATGAGACGTAGGGTATAGAGCGGGGAACATGTTCTTCATGTCATTCGCTGGTGACAAATCGTTGCAGTTTGTGTAGTAATTCAAAGCTGCGACTGGTCTTTATTTAATCATTTATTTATTTATTTGTTGTAGAGACGTATGTTTCCACACGTGTAGAAAAACCCAGGCAAATGTGGGAGCTACCTTGCAGAAGAAGAATCTCGACCTGATCTGGTCTTCGGGTAAATTAGTGAAGCTAATACTCGATCTGGCTGAACAAACTTCCATATTTCAAAACCAGCCATTCCCCGGTCTGCAGGTCGCCAAATGAACTAATGAATAGTAGGAAACATATATAAAACATTTATAATAACAAATAAAACGAAGAACAAAAAACATGCAGCAAAAGATGGCAAGGAACTGATGAATACGTCACTGGGAGTACGGTACGGGCAATCGCGGCGGGACCCTAAAGTTGACAAACAGACATGGTTTCGCTCATTAATTAATAGGATTTGCTCACATCTAGTGACCCCTCGTGCAGTGGCTGACCTTAGAAGACTGCCTTTGATAGCTGGTAGGGAAAGTTTTACCCACAAAAGTAAAGGTGTCGGCACCGATCGGTCGCCTGAGGACGCGCCATGCATTCGTGTTCCATTCAGAATCGTAGCACCATGGTGAATGCGTATTTGGCCTATACAATGACTTGCGGGGGCCAGCCGCTAGATCAAGTCAGTGTCTTTACCTTCCCGGACAGGTTTGGTAGCCGTTCAGCCGACCCCGGAGCGATGGAAGGCTTGGTTAGTCCTGGGCAGGATCGATCGCTTGACCGTGCTGGTGCCAGCAGCGCCTCTTACCACTGAACCACGCGTGTCTACTATCTAAAACATAAATATAATGCCTGTTGAAATGTATATTGATCTGATATCGAATTTCATGTACCCAATCCGTTGAGAGAGAAAACGGTGGGTGGTTGGTCTAAAGGGGCGTATTCAAAGCTACTCCGGTGGATGGCAAACAATGCCGAACGGTCTCTATGAGTCAAAGGTGGAAAGTCGTCGTCCGTTCGAAGCGTTTGTCGAGTGGACAGAATTGTGTTGGGCAAATACGCGATGCGAGATTGGTTTCCGAACAGCCGGCCAATGCCATCGACTCATTGTTCAGGGTTTGGTTTAGTTGAAACCCAGCAAAAAAATGGCAAAAGCGAGCAAATTGCCGCTGATTTCACATTAATTCATCCTTTTGGGGTGCCGTCCATGGGGTGTGTTGTCCGCAGATGCACCGTGCGCAGCGCATCATACGTCTATCTTGGTGACGGGTGAAGATAAGAAAGGCGATCACACAAGATATGATCAGCGTAACGGCAATAGTGATTAAATAGAGAGAGACAAAAGTAGCAACAAAAAACCAAACAAAAGGTTAACAAAGAAACGATTAATGTTGGGGTAGGAAAGGGCGAATTTTTGGAAAATTTCTGTGTGTTTGACACGAAAACACATCGCGATGACGTAATATTAAGAAAGCAGCGAAAAAATATTTGATCGTGTTAAAAATTAACGAAGATATGAAAAAAGCGAAAAAATGATAGTTGATTTCACATTTATTGATCTTGCTGGCGTGCCGTTGTCCGCAAATGCACAACATGCAGCGTACCTTGCGTCTATGCGTAGTCGGAAGGGATTTTACTGAAATACCTCATTGATGGAGTTGATGAGCGGTTTATAAAAATTATGTTCAAATTCCAAACCCTTCTATTGTTATTTATAACATGGATAAAAGATAATGGTATAGGAGAGGGCGCCGATTGGTCTTCTAAGGACGCGCCATGCACTCGTGTTCTATTCAGAATTGTAGAGGCATGATGAATGTGTATTTGGCCTATACAATGACTTGTGGGGGCCAACGCCTATACCAGGTCGTCGTGTTTACCTTCCCAGACAAGTCTGGTATCAATTCACCCGACCCCGAGGGAAGGAAGGCTTGGTAAACCCGAGCGGGGATCGATCGCTCGACCGTGTGCTTGTCAGCAGCGCCTCTTACCACTGTAGGATCAACGTATTTTGTCTTATTTTTTTCTCTTCCAGGTGTTCACGAACCGTTCGAATCTGATCGTTCACCTGCGTAGTCATACCGGCGAGAAACCCTACCAATGTAAACTCTGTCCGTACGCCTGTGCGCAAAGCTCAAAGCTCACCCGACACATGCGTACGCATGGACAGCAGGGCAAGGTAAGCTTTTTTTTTTACTTTATTTTAAATATTTATTAAATATTATTATTATTTATCAATTATTATTATGATTAATTTATTAATTTATTATTTATTATTATTATAATTTATTAATTATTATTATATATTTATTAAAATTGCAGGAAACTTATCGTTGCTACATCTGCCAAATGCCGTTCTCCGTGCATTCGACGCTGGAGAAGCACATGAGAAAATGTGTGGTGAACAACAGTCAAGCCACTGCTCGCGACGGCTCACCAGCTGCCGGTTAGCCATATCGATCGATTGATCGATCGATTTGTGATTTAGAATCTAGAAATCGTTAAATATAAATCACTTGCAGATCGACCACGCCCGACTCCATCAGCTCTGGCTGATGCCACCTCGTTACTGGCGCTTTCAAATCCTCCTCAACCACCACCGTCATCGGTGTCGCAGAGTAACCAGATCGTCCTCAATTGGCTTCAGGTTTGTTCCGATGATTCGAAGTTTGCCTCAGGGCATGAGTTTAGAAAGAATTAAAAATACCCGCAAGGCTTTAAAGGCAGCTGGTACAAGGACTTGGGGAGTTTGGTAGGGTGATGCCTATATGTACTGGGCTTACCTGCCTTGTTTGGAATGGAAGACGAGTGCATGTCGCATCCTTAAGCCACCTGTTAATGTCGGCCATCACGTCGCGTCGCGATGGAATCGAGCGATTAATCTTCCATCCTTCTGAGATAGAGTAAATTGGTATCAGACTTGTATGGGTAGGTGAAGACCGTCTAAGGATTTGTAAGGATATAGTATTCACCTATATCTCAAACTATTATCCACTCGGTATCCCTGTTCACCATAGAGAACCTATAATCATGAGCATGTCATTAAATTCTATTGAATTAAATGACATGCTCATAAATTATGTGTCGATGGCCGCTTGCCCGCAATGAGTGCAATTACGGCGGTTGTGCCATAAGCCGTCGAGGTCTCCGAAACCCCGTCCTTCACGAATCAGAAATGGCCGCAGATTCGCGATATCGAGCGGATATAGCGCCGGCGAGGTATCAGAGACCGCTCGTTCCGTTCATGAATCTGGGCCCTGGTAAAGTGGCTGGCCCCCTCAGCACTATTCGCGGTTATTTCTACACCATTAACCGTGACCTATTGCTAATGCTCGCTCCATCGCCAACTGATGAACGCGAACAACTCGTCCGTTCGCTACGGATAAGGAGTGAGGAATTCAACCATTATTCAGTGAGGAGTGGTGAATTGGAGCATTATTCAGTCGCTGCCTTTTCATTCACCTGATAGATCACCCATCGAATAGATCATCAAAGTAGCAAGAGTTGCAATCTGCTTCTATATGCGAACGGACGAGTTGTCCGCGTTCGTCCATTGGCGATGGAGCGAGCATTTGTAATAGGTCGCGGTTCAGGGTGTAAATTCACTGCGAGTCAAGTCACTGCATAGGCCAAGTGCGCATCTTCCATGTATCTACGATTCGGAATGGAACACGAATGCATGACGCGGCCCCAGGGGACCAATTGAGCACATTTACCTTTACCTTTTACCCAATCGTATACCTCAAGACTGTCAAGT
This sequence comes from Nippostrongylus brasiliensis, assembly GCA_030553155.1. Taxonomy (NCBI): domain Eukaryota; kingdom Metazoa; phylum Nematoda; class Chromadorea; order Rhabditida; family Heligmosomidae; genus Nippostrongylus; species Nippostrongylus brasiliensis. The sequence continues at coordinate 4,890,334 of CP130736.1, read as the reverse complement.
TCTCCATCGATGAACAGCGGAAGAACCGACAAATTAAGAAGTTGTTTTGAAGTTACAACTCATGTGGCACCAACAACACCGACATTGTCGCGAGTTATGGAGATAAATGAATAAATAATAAATACCTCTTCTGCTCATTATTCACCTTGTTACAGGCACTGAACGTGTCGCATGCACCAGTGCCACAGCCACTGCCTTCTGTGGGCTCGATCGGTGCGAAGGAGGAGTTTCCGGAGGTCGACGAAGACATGGAGGACTCGGAAGCGTCGGAGTTGAATGAACGGCTGAAGAAGGTGGGCTCGGTCAGCTTTGCCTCATCATCACAATCATCATCAAAGGACGATGTTCTCGCTCAGGAAGCATCCGAATCTTCCGCGGTGGCCGTGTGAACGTAGCCCGTGTTTCATTCTTCTTCTCCTTCTTCGTCTTCTTCATCCTCTACTCAGTTTTCATCCCGATGATTTCGTAGTAGGTGGAGCTCTGTTCAGCTGTGGTTTTGGCGTTGTTTGGCTTTTCTTCTGATTTTCTCCGCTATGTACCTATGCTGCTAGTGATTCACACGACCACCTGAACATATGGAGCTGTCCGCCGTCCTCGCTAGATGTGTCGCAGTTGTGTGTGTGTTTGTTTGTTCATTCGTTCAGACGAGAGACTATTCTCTTCCTCTCACCGCCCACAAATCCTTCTATCCGACTATCTCTGTCCGCGTATCTTTCACACAGAAGAGTTTTACTCCTTGGAGACACTCAACACGTGCTCTCACTTGATCCCGTCGTACTGTATTCATACTGTATTCTTTTGTTTCTTGTGTGTGTGCACTTTATATCACACATACAAATTATGTACTCATAGCTGTTTCGTTGCTTATTCTTGATTTCGATCGATAATCATCCGTTAGTTCTATCACCGTTCTTCGTCTTCATCTTGTTCGTACACCTGATTCGACAAATGAGTATATGCCTTGCACAGACTTCTAAATCATCTTAATCGTCCGTTATTCTCTTTCGGTTAGTGCCCGGTGTAGTTGTTTTCGGTGACGTTATTATGATTATTCATCTCTCTCTATTAAGGTCCGTTCACACTTTACCGCGCAGTAAAGCAGTAATGGTCAATAATACTGCGCATTGCTTAGGCCATTGTTATACCGACGCTCACCCCCAGCGTCTGCCAGCGCAACTCGTCCCATTCAGTATCAGACACCGTAGTAGCAGACGTGCGTGTGTTAGTTGTCCTGCCGGCAGTTGCTGCAGAAGGTGACGTAAAATGTGTGGTTACGTCTGCATCATTGCGGACCGACACGAACACAGCCGCCTGGCAACGATCCAAGCGTCGCTGCTGGTCCCAACGCGAAAATTACCGTTTTACAGCGCCGCTAAGGGGCGCTGCTGATTCGAAAATACGCCCACCCTACCTTAACCTGGCTTTACTGCTGCATTAGAGTGTGAATGACCGTTTATTATGACTTCATCAGCATCACATTAATATTCATTCTTGTCGTTTTGTGTGTGTGTATGATATTTTTTCATGTCAGAAATATCCTTCTTAGTACAAGGTGATACGTTCGCTGCTGCCTCATCGTGTGTTTCTCTTCCTCCTCTATTCGCTCGGTGTGTGTGTCCAGTGTGGTGTGTGGTGTATCATTTTGATTATAGTAGTTCAGCAAGTAGCATTCGACTAGTGAGTTCCTACGACCTCATGTGCGGTGGCCGGCGCTCGTGCTGCGGCCGCGTTCGCCGTGTTTATACTCGGCGACGCGCGTAGTCGCGCGCGCGCCGCAGCCACCCTCCCCATAGATGTGATACAACAGCCTCTTTCCCTTCGTCATCTTCTCTCTCGAGCACACATCGTTCGTTCAAAGTGTTTTATACATATATGTATCCGTTGTATTTTATATTATTCGTTCATTATTCAACCATAGGTTGCCCCCGGCAAATCGATCGATATCGATTTGTTCGCCTGTACTGTACATAGTCCGCGTCTTCCCACCGAACACTCGTCTGTCGCTGCTCGCTCGCTCGGCCCCCTATAAATCAGTGTCTAGTTGCCGCTAGTTATTCTAATATCTAATAGCGGATATCGAAGCGCAAACAGCCCCCCTTGAACCTTTCGTCTTTCGCTCTTTTCGCGCCCCCCCCCCAAACTCTGATTTTCACTCCAATCAACCCCGGTCCTGCCCACGCAGTTCTACCACGAACCCGGTTCGCTCCTAACTTGTCTCGGTGTCTCCTCCTCCTCTTCTTCCTCCTCTTCTTCCTCCTCCTCCTCCTCCTTGTCATCCCTTTTTTGATGTTTCTCGTTCTCTTTGTGTAGATGATTTGCACCCGGTGAAGTGTACAGATTCTTTGAATATAATGTTTTTTTCTTGTCGTCTTCATTCATGAATGTTCATTCGTCTAATTTCATCTCGTCTTCGATCCTTCTCCTGTCTGCCTCCCCGCTAGAACCGTCGAGTAAACCGCGTGATATTGAGTACCCTGATTCATGCTATTAACATGTAATATTCGACTACGTTTATATTGTATTTGATGCGCACGTCTCATTGTCTAATGCAGTTAATAAAACAACTAAGCCAGTTTGAAATCTGTACCCGAAAGAAAATCGATCGATGGACGTTCGATTCTCTACTTCATTCCTTTTTTATTCACCTTATTTTATGAAAAAAAATCAGCCATTCAGGAACACTTCAACGTCTGAACGGTAACGAGAAAATGCAAGAAGAACGACAAAAAAAACGAAAAACGCAAAAAATTGCACCTGGGTCGGATTCATCATTGGTAAACCCCGATAAACCTGGAGATATAGGCCGATCGGCGCCCACCTTTGTCTTCTTATCCTAAACTTCCTATGTTAAATGCAATCTCTCATCGACTCTGCCGTCTGATTCTGGCTGCGCCGCGGTTTCGGAGACCGCTCGTCCGTTCATGAATCTGGGCCCTGATTGGCATTGATCGGAGCTCTTAGTCGCGTAGGTGGTGCGTTGGTCGCAATTACACCACAAACACCGCATCTGTTGACGTCAGACATCTGCCCAATTTATTTTTATTAGAGGAAATTAAGCTTTTCATGAAATTCTCGCAGACTTTTATCGACTTTATCGATTGAAAGATCTACCGACTATCGAAATTTTATGTAAAAATAGTCAGTCTGGCAGGTAGGACTGGAATTTGTAAATTTAAATGGATGACTTATTGAATAAAAATGCGAGTTTCTACATCCCCTGGGTTATACTTTGGGTTTGTCTTCGTTTTCTGTGTTATACGAATTAAAACTGAAACGTCTAACTATCCTATTTTTCGATATTTTGTCAGTTGAGAGGTATGTCCAGTCGACCAGTCGAATGGACTGGAATTTTCTGGAGAAGTGTGGACGTTCAACCGACCATGAGACCGTTTTCTGGATAAAAACTCCAGCAAAAGTGACATGGAAATTGATAAATTTTCCAACGAGCCGTCATTATTCATGACGAGAACGATTAAAGAAAAGATGAAATTGTTGGTGGCGCTGTAATGGCTCGACCGATGTGCATTTTTTCGTCCTCGGGGGTGTACTACTTGGTATCTGGTAAGTTGGGTAACTGTTTCCAGTAAATCTGGTCTTTGCCTACATCGAAGAGGACTTCAGAGTTTATTAAACAAGTTTTAGGGCGGTCACACAGTAAAAAACCCAAAGAACAAGGAGAATATGAAAAAAACTACACAAACAATTCGTCTTAAAACAAGGAAACTTTGAAAAATGATAAGAAAAGGTCAACTCCTAAAGGATGCGCTCTCAAGTCCGCACTATCTCCGCTGAAAAACCGAACGTGATTGGACACTGAATATAACCATTCGAAATCCTGCAACGTACATCGAGCGGGTCCAAAAAGACGTTCACCATAGGCAGAAAAACGACGGCCATCGGCCACAACATCCGCTCGAAAACGGGTCGTGCTTGATCTATGAATATGACAATTCGGAATCCTGCGACGTACAACCACGAGGTCAAAAATGCCGTTCAACGTGGGATAAATCCGACGGGCGCCGAAATTCGCCTCCTGTGAGGCACCCGAACTGGTCAGAAACGTATCGAGCCTTCACCAAGGTGTCATGGGTTTTGGTATACTTCACCTGCATCCCATTTTTAGTCGTATTCCCCCATGTTGAACACGGCGCAACACCCGCATTCTATACGCAGCTTCCGTGGACGGCGAGAATGCGAGAGTCGCATCTTGCCGAGCCCACAGCGCACCAGATAGTAACCGATGCCCTCGGGCATCGGTTACTATCTGGTGCGCGTGGGCTCGGCAAGATGCGACTCTCGCATTATGAGGCAGTTCGGAGGGAGGTTGGCTGAACCTCGCCATGATGTTTGGCCAGGGAAGGCAGCCCACCGGTGACCAGGTGCTTCATGAATTTTTGGGCTCAGAGTTAGCCCCGGAATTTCATGCCATTTTGCCCGACCTCACCGTCGGAAACGGTGAGGATCTCGGCAAAAACGCAAGATTATTGGACATCAGAGCTACTTCGTGAAAGATATATGAATGTGTTTTTATTTTTTTATTACTAGAAAGCGAAAGTCAGAAGAAAAACGAACTCCCCTCCTCTCTCATCTTGCCTCGTACGATTAGTTTGGTTCGATTCCCGTGTTGGGCACGAGTCTACTTGCCGCACTCCTGTGTGGACACAGGAACGTAACTAGCACACTTGTGCGTTTCTCTGAAATCGAACCCGGTTCGCAAGCGTGGCAAGCGAGGCGACTACCACTGGGCCGTCGTCCATCTTTGAAGTAACGCGCGACTCCTGCTCTTAACACGTCGGACCCAGTCGGATTTGCAAACTTTTGTTACGAATCAACTTCTCATGGGAATTGAACTCAAAACGCAGGCGTGGCAAGCGAGAACGTTACCACTGTGCCACCATCCTACTGCTTGACATCTCTCGATGGCCCAACATCTCGCGTCCATATTCAACTTTTCCGAACATGGATAGTCCACCGTGTTCGGAAAAGTTGCTGTCGTTGGCACGTCGTGGGATCTCGATGCGTTCGGCTTTTAGACAATGATTAGCGTCAAACTGCACCCGTCGGTTGTACGACGCAGGATTTCGAATTGTCATATCTACGATCGAGGAATCTTACGGACTCATATGACATTTAGTCAGTTTCGCCGTTGATGCCGGGCGTCATATTAAAGAAAATAGTCCATATCTCACTTCAGAGCTCAAACTGACTTCTGATTTCACTGGAATTCAACCATCCAGGGATGACAGTTTCATTGCTGGTGCAATGGTACCGTTCTCGCGTGTCACGAGTGTTTCTTGGGTTCGATTCCCACGAGAAGCTGGTATGCAAAAATTTCACATTAGAAATCTATGTGCGGAAAAGTTTGAAAATCTGCCCACGTCCCAAAGTGTTAAGAACAGGAGTCGCGCCATTTTTCAAAGATGGACGATAGTGTAGTGGTAGCAGTCTGCCGTGCACGCAGACGGGGTTCGATTCCCGGGTAATGCGCGGGTGTGCCGGTCGAATCTCTGTGCACACATAGGTGTACGATGGGCAGAATCGCGCGTTTCCTGGGAATCGAACACAGCCCGCACGAGACGACAGAAAAGTGGGAGTTTATTTATGTATATTAGAATATGATGTTGTAATGATGGTGCTAGGTTCATCGCGAAAATCGCATAATCCGTGGAGTTTATTTATTTTCCGATTTTCGTTTCAGAGCTACAAAAAAGGAAAAACAGATTAGTATATCTTTCCCAAAGCAACAGAAGATCGTGTACATCGCTCTGATGTCCAAAAATCATGCGTTTTTGCCCAGATCCTCACCGTTCCCGAGCATGAGGTTGAGCAAAAACGGAATAAAAGCGGGTTCCACGGCTCTCGCTGGACCCAAAAAATTTTTGCAGTACCTGGCCATTGGTGGTCAGTCTTCTCCGCCCAGACATTATCAGGAGGTCCAACCAACCTCCCTCCAAACTGCCTCACAATGCGAGAGTCGCATCTTGCCTCGCTCACGCGCACCAGCGCCGTATCTCGTCTCTCCCGGCCGGGCGATGGGCGCCCATCGCCCAGCCGCGTTATGGCGAATAGGCACAACTCAGTGTGTCTATTCGCCATAACACGGCCGAGCGAAGGGCGCCCATCGCCCGGCCGGGAGAGACGAGTATACGGCCCCAGATAGTAACCGAAGCCCTAGGGCGATTGCGACTCTCGCATTCTCGCCGTCCACGGGAGCGGCGTATAATCCGCGGGTATTCCACCTTGTTCAACACGAGGAATACAACTAAACATGGGATACAGGTAATGTTTACCCGAATCTACGACACCCTGGTGAATGCTCAATACATTTCTGAACGGTTTGGGGGTATCACAGCAGGCGAATTTTGACACCCCTTCGATTTATCCCACTTCGAGCGCCCTTTTGAACTCGCTCGATGTACGTCGCAGCATTTCGCGTTGTAATATTTGTAGGTCAGCAGTACTGCCTCATGTGCGATCACCCATGCTCATGAGAAAATGAACGGTGTACAGTGGAAGATGTAACTCTCGCATTTTGGCCATCCGCGGGAGCGGCGTATAATCCGCGGGTATCCCAGCGTGTTCAACACGAGAAAATGCAGCCATTGCCCCATATATGAACTCCTGAGTGGTGCCAGACGACAACCTCTGACTTGATAATGCCATCTTTTGGAGAGAAACTGCTTTTTATAGGTGCAGCGTGTGAATTCACTATTTAAGTTCTCATATTTATCTGTTCCAGGACAATATTTAGAGCTTATGAGAGAAAATTCGAGTGAACATCGACCACAAACAAATGTCGTCACCGAAAACACAAGCCCAATGCTACCATACAGCTCGTTGTCGATGATGCACGACAGCAGATACTGAAAGTAATGGAACTTTCAAAAAAATTTGAACAATTTGAACTTATAAGAAGCCGCGAACATGAGAAAATGTTCTACAATTACGAAATTTTCGCTACTTTTCCTCTTAATGCCCAATTATCATATCACACCCAAGCGTATCATATCATGCTCACTGCTTAATGCACATCTTTGAATCGGTTTTATCATATCATGCTCGAGTCATAATCAATTTAATATCAAGCTGTTGAACAAAATTAACGACTTATTTAAGCTTGAAAACAGCTTCATACGATAACCTCTGAAACATCTCTCTTTTAGAGAAACTCATTCTTGCGAAGAAAGACCGGCTTTTTCTTTCTTATCAGGCAGATCAAACAGGCTGCACAGGACCATAGGTGGATGCGGGTGTACATTAAGATACGAGCATGATATGATACGGTTGGGCATGATATGATAATTGGCCATTAAGAGGAAAAGTACCAAATTTTCAAAAAATGACGGAAACTGATTTTGTCTCCGGGCATTCTAGGTGCTAAATTCGTACTCTGCTCGTCGAGGAAAGTCGAATGATGTGCGGTAGGACCGATCTGGATGCCGGCAAGGTGTTTTGAGGCCGCGAAGGTGCGAAAATGTCCGTCGTTGCCGGCATCGACGGAATTTCCAAAAATAACGAAAAATAAATTTCATCTCCGGGCATTCTAAGTGCTCCAAATTCTTATTCTACTCGTCGAGGCAAATCGAACGATATGTGCAAGATTTTGTTAATTTTCGGATTGTTAAAAAATGTTCGCCTAAAAATGAACCGATCGCCCAGAAACTGGAGAAAGATGGGTCCTTTGTTTGTGTGGAAGCATAGAGCAGTTTGAACGCACCGAAAATGGTTCGAAATTTTCTAGTGAAAAATCTCATATTTCTCATAGTTTCCACCGAGTTTTCTCCCCTTGAACCTCAGTATGATGATATGATATGATAATTTTCAATTTTCGATAGCCATCAATAAATTCTGGTCCACCTATTATCATCGTTCGGCACAGCAGCATACGAAAATCTCATCGTTTCGTAGTTCCAAGAACTTCAGAACATCCATTTTTGCCGATTTCAGCTTTAATTTATTTATTTATTTATTTATTTATTTATTTATTTATTTATTTATTTATTTATTTATTTATTTACCATGCACTTAACGCGCGCCGTACAATACGAAAACGCGAACAAACAATACAATACAAAAAACGCACTACTTATGATATCACTATTTGGCCCATGGCTAGGACGTCATCACTGTTAGACTTTTGTTGATAATGCTTATAAATCAATTACAGTCATTCCCCAGAACATCGCAGATGAAAAATAATGATTTAATAAATATCATTTCGGAAACGATATCATATTATATAGAACCTATAAATGAATCGAAATCCATCGACAATACATCAAGCATGCAGTACCACAGCAGGGATACTGTGCATGCATCTTTCGATGATGAGGAAAATCCATCCATCTTAAAATTGAGACGAAAAGCTTTACAACGTCGTATCTTGGTCTCGCTTCGAACATTTTACATCGGGACGCGCTTAGATGAGGTTCCACTGGCGGGCTGATCTGGTTCGTTTTTTACTGGTAGCATCGGATTAGATTACATAGCTGCTCTAAGGCAATGATTCCGTCTTACATCAACTGGGAACGAGATCGTCAAAAACTCACAGACACTGATAGCTGGTTTGACGAAATCTGCGCTTTTGAGGGATTTCGGGGACCGTCCGAAACTAAAAATTCTTGAAAATCGGTGCCAAAAGAGCCTGGAAATCTGGAAAACCGTTAGGGAAATGCGATTAATCGAATTTGCTCGGTAATATGAAGCATTCGGTTCAAAAACTGAGAAGAAAGCTGAAAAATGTAGGAAACATAGTTAAAAGATGGTGCGTACTCTCAATTTCAGAGAAAACCTGACAAATAAGCTTTCTGCAGAAGGATTTCATGGATAAAGGAGGTTTCCGATGATCCACAACACTTATTATTTGGTCAATGAAGGTATTTGATTGGAACACACCTTAAAACTCACATCTATATCCGGAAAACTCGTACTTAATTTTTTATCACATTCTATGCACATTTCAAATTTTAAAGAAAAACATGTACAAAAGGAGTAAGCGTATGAAGAAATACAACAGAACACCCGTCAGAATGAGAAGAAACTCGCCAAAAATCAATCAATCTAATCGATAATGTGCAATTGGAAACCGTCAGAACACATAAAAATTACCCTTGTTCCACGAATTCGTTAGTATCGTAGTTCTGAAGGCGGACATTGTCGAGGTTTATGTAATGAAACATTTTCTGAAGTTCTATTAAAGGATGAAGAGAGAGAAAAAGGATGAACGGAGGAAGAGAGTTACGAACCTGATATCAAATTATCATAGAGAAACAGCTGAGTAGAGAGTATTTAAAGTCGTAAAAACGATCGAAGAAAAGGCAACAAAAGCTGAATGTTGGGTTCGGCAGAATCAGCTGCGGTCGGGATGAGTAGAATACCTAAGCCAAGGGTCCTGTTCTTGCTCTTTTCCTGCTTTTGTTTCTGTTTTCCTCCGTTCCTTACAGAGAGAGTCCCACAAGAAATTCTCTCAGCAATAAAAATCGGAGGAGTTTTTGATTGTTATTCTATTTACATCGATGATTGTTTTCAGAATATCACTCGAAAATCTCCTGATCAGCAGATTTTTTAGAAAATCAATACACATTTCTATCTCGAAACGTTAGGAGCGCGAACAAACGGTTTCAAAATAGTTCCTCAAAAAGCGGACAAAATGCTTCAGATGATTCTATTTTCATTTTTTTCCCTTTTTTTGCAGTGGTTGGAAGAAATCTTTTCACTTATCTCGTTAACCATCGAATTTGGTTCTATTACCGATATCGGTGAATCCCTTCCGTTCAGTGGTTTATACAAAGATTATCGTTAAGTAAAGTGATAAAACCGATAGTCTGATAGATTCATAGAAAAGAATATGTCACTGCTATCATTTTTTGCCCTGAATAAAATTTTGAAAGGACAAGTGTGCTCCGACATCGATGACCGTTATCCACCGGAGTTTTTCTTCGAAACTAGACCTAGGAGGTCATACCAATGATATGATACTAGTCACCCAAGATTTCGCCGGATTGTTTCAATCAGGGGCAGTTTTGATAAAAAGGTAAAAAGGTAAAGTTATCGGTATATTTGATCAGTCCCCTACGGGCAATTAAGATTCGTGGTGAATGCGTATATGAGCCTATACAATGACTTGCGGGCTCCAAGTGCTGCACCAAGCCATTGTTTTCACCTACCCAGACAAGCCTGGTACCAATTTACCCGACCACGGACGGTGTGAAGACTTGGTTAGCCTGAGCCGGGACAGATCGCTCGACCGTGCGGAGTCACTAGCGAGCTCCAGTTCTGATGAAACGAAGGAGAACTACTGGTTCTGCTTGGGACACGCGGAATCAAGTGTAGTATAGATCGTCAAAACTCAACGGCCCCAACAGATTCTGCCGAACAACTGAGTCCTTCTGATAGACTTCCTCGACAGCTTCTTCAATCGGCGACGGTGGCACCGCAGCTGGTTGACTGCCGCGGCCGTTTTGCGGTGGCATGACATGAATTTGAATCTGAAAATGAGCAAAAAATTTAGAAAATGAATCTGAGAAAGAAGATTCTTGGCTCATTTTGCAGAAGCTTCAGCTATTCTCGGAAACAGGATTCGTCGTCTTTTCCGCACGAATTTTCTGGTTGGTTGCTTTTGATTGTGCTGGACAATTTCCCTTACAATTTTTTAAGAGAAAAAAGGAAGAGTGCAGTGAAAAATTTCTATTTTTTGTACCATTTCCTTTCAAAATGAAGTATTCTTGGAGCTGAGATCGATCGAATGACTAGTTTTCTGCACTGGCTTCAAGACATACGTCTGTAGCTTCAATTCGTATAATCCAGTTGCAAACCAGATTCTAATGTCTCTCGTGTTGATTTTCTGTGAACTTCGTCAACAATTTTCAAAAATTCTGTCACTCAACTAAGGCACTTCATGGAAAGGTAAAGGTAAGGGTAAAGGTGTTGGCGTTGACCAGTCCCCTAAGGGCGCGTGGTGCATTCGTGTACTATTCAGAATCGTAGATGCATGGTGAATGCGTATTTGGCCTATACAATAACCTGCGGGGTATGAGACCCCAGAGGGTTGGAAAGCTGATTAGCCCGGGCTAAGATCGATCGCTCGATCGTGCGGGTGTCATTCTGATTTCTAGTCAATAAATCCCACCTTATCTCCATCGTGGTCTATTCGTACGTCTTTCTTCGAGCCAGCCTCGACGTCCACGGATGCGAGTTTTGCTCGATCGATCGCACCAGTTCTTATCGCCTTCGACACCAACGCTTAAAAGACATGTAATAATAATTTTATACAACATGTTAAATCCATTATTTGTATACCATCAAACTATACCAAACTCTAAAGAAAACGCTGCCAGGAAAATCAAACCTTCCTAAAATTAAAAAAACAACCTAGAAGCTTCAAAATACCCAGCTAGTCCATTTTGAAAGCGCATAAAAACTTTTCACGGGGGATACGGGGGATACCCAACTCACTTTTGAATTTCGGTGCCGGTGGCGTAACGCTGGCACGTTTTCTCGGCGGCTTTTGTTCGGTACGGAAAATCCTCGGCCGTTGTCGAAGACAGGAGAATATGACGCACAAGCCGAATAGCAAGAAGAATGCTGCAAAACGTTCGGCATTGCTCGAAGCAGCAAGAAAGAGGAAGGAAAAAGAGAGAAAAAACCACCCTCAACAAACAACCGGAGGAGCTGCCAAGGGAATGAATAGGATGCATGCTCCGTCCCATTTCTCACTTTTCCGTTTTTGATTCTATTTATACTATGATTCAACATTATTTTTTTATTATGATGCCCCGGTAAAATAATTTCATTGAGGTCCGAGGGGCAGGGAAACGGAAAGAAAATGGCGGAATGCCACCCGGGTTTCCCTTTCTCTCACTTGGAGAACTTATCGATTATTTATTTATTTATTTATTACATGAACAAGCCATGCAACGGTGATATGATAAATAAAGTGACAGGCAGTCAACATCAACATTACATACATTTAAATTAATTTTGAAAATTTTTTTAATTTTGAACATATGTTTTCAGTGAATAAGATCAGTGGATTGAGGTGTGTTCAGATGGCAGTCTAACAGTTCAGAGAAACATTTCAAATCACTTGGTATGTATAATTTTTTACATAGCTTAACCATATCAGAACCAGCACGAACAGAAAAGAAATGTTGCCGGAACCTAGTTCTGGCTTTCGGTAACAGAATTTTGCGACAACTCCCTCTGGTAATAGAGCTCCTCTCGGCTACAAAGTGACGTAAAGTGAGACTACATTTACCATGTAAAATTTTATGTAGCATCAACAGATCAAATTTCTTTCTTCGGAATTCCAGGCTCTGAAGTTTTAGTTTCTTATTCCTGTCTACAAAAAATGGAATTTGATCATATTGAAAACCAATAGAACGAATAAAAGCTTTTCGAGTGAAGCTATTATTATTATCTCATCTTTTCTTATCAATAGCACCTGTTCTTTAGAGGAATTGCAGCTCAGCGCTCAAGATATGGTCGAAATGACTTGCCAATTTCAGTAAAGGTGAAAATATCAGTGTCTTTATCTTTATCTTTATCTTTATGTCAGTATTGAACAAAAGAAGACACTAAAAACCGAGTTAGTAATCACAAACGATCACAACACGAAACGTGTCGATCAGCCCTCTAAGGGCATGCCGAAGTCTTCGTGTTCCATTCAGAATCGTAGACGCATTGTGAATGGGCATTTGGAATTTGGTTAGTCCGGGCCGGGATAGATCGCTCGACCGTGCTTGTGTCAGTAGCACCTCTTACCACTGCTCCAGGCTTCAATTGCAGAAAAAAAGAACCAGAAATTGTAACAGCACAGGTAGCTTACCAACGCAGATGCTGTTCATGAGAAAGAAGCCGATCAACATATCCATCTCGCCCTCCGGACGATTAACATAGTCCAACGTTCGTTCCTCGGGCATGGTGCTGAAATTTGGTTCTTATAGTCGACTGCTTCCTAGTTCGATTCTCTACTGAACCTCTAGCACACTTTCTTTGGATAATTCAAAGTGATTCAACCAATAATCGAAGACTTTTAGAGGATGGTCCTGTAGGAATCAAATACCGATATCAGTTTAGGCATTCGTTGATTCCCAGGTGATCCGTAAACACGATTTCAAACGATTAAAATAATTGATTGACATATATATTTGGAGATGCTAGGTTATTCGCAAAACACTGACATCGGACGGGAAATGTCAGTGTTTTGCGTTTCTCCATATATATGTCAATCAACTAGTTCTCTTCTATAAACCGCTAAACAAAAAGCGGCAAATAACAGACTAGTTTCGTGGATTAAAATAATATCAACGAATTTTAAGTGAAAAATGGGCTATCTGATTGAAAAGTAGGCTATGTGAGGCCACTTGTTTGCTTATTTTTCTATCTATGCAAAATTAGAATGACATTCGCTCGCAAATATAATATCGTATTGCAAATCGTTCATACAAAAAACCAAAAATGAAGATCCTGAGTGCAAATATTCATATAGATATGTGTGAACAATGAGAAAAATATATACGAAAAGAGAAAAACTCGATTCAACAAGGGCGACGATGAACCAATGAAAGGCTGCTTTCGTTGGCACTCGAGCGAATAGCGCGCTTCACCCCCTTCAAAATCCCCTTTAACTAAAGAGTCCATCGCGAAGTGGAAGCCGACCTCCTTCGTTTCAATCAAAGCAAATATTCACTAAAACATATTGATAAGCGCGAAAACTGAGAACATATATAGTAACCATATGGCCACGTTATCATTCCAGATTTTTTGTTTCCTTCTCAAGAAAAGGACCCGTGTGGTGCAACTGTAAAAGGCGCCACTTACACCCCTGCAGTCCAGCGATCGATCCCTGGACTGACTGAACGTTAAATCCCTTCGGGGTCCGGTAAATTGGTAGCAGGCTTGACTGGGTGGGTGAAGACACTGACTTGGTATAGCGGTTGACCACCGCAAGTTGTTGTATAGGCCAAATACGCATTCACCATCTCCCTACGATTCTGAAAGAAGTACGAATGCATGGCGCATCTTTAGAAGACTGATCAACGCCGACATCTTTATCTTTTGCCTTTTTTACTCAAGAACACCCACCTCCTCCTATTCCCTCCTCCGAAAAATTCTTCAATAAGAAGAAGCGGTGGGTAAAAGGGGTCTTGGGCTTAGATGAACTTTCTTTGTCAGAATCACGTTTTCTCGGTCTGGATTACTACGCAAAAACCGGAAAAAGGAGGGTCTGGATTCCTACGCAAAATCAGAATAAAAGAGATTCTGGATTCCCTTTACCTACCCAAACCGAGATAAGAAGCCGCCTCAAAGGAGACCTCTAATTGGACGGATATTTTAACTATTTAGAGAGAAAAACTAGCGAGTTGGATAGATTTCTCTAGCCGAGGCCGACACCCGATAATTCATGTCTTTTTGTAGATGTCATTCCGCCTAATCGTTGCCGCAACGTAGCAACGGAAAAACAACAGAAAATTGGTTGTTAAATAGATAAATGGAACTTTCAATAATTGCCAGGTTGAATATGCACTTTAGACAACTCAAAGAAAAAGGAAGAAAAGCTCAGTCGAAAACGTTCAATTGTCAGAGAGCAAAAAAGAGAGCAGCTCAAATTGTATTCGATGTGTAGTCGCGAGCTGTTCGAAAATTTGAAAAAAAAAGAGAAAGCCTAAGAAGAGTTGAGGGGTTCTGGCGAAACTCTATTGAGATTTGTGAAGAACACGAGAGCCCGTCCCACATGTGCACTCGTTAGACGAAATAACGAACCACGCTGAGCCAACAAATGGGCCATATATTTTTTTCAAAAAAGCTCATACAATATTCCTAATTTTACGAGGTTCTGCAGCTTCCGCCAGATGTGATGGATAGGCCACTGAACAGTTTCATTCAAAGTAACTAGGGGAATGAAATAATTTCATGGAAATAATTGAAATACATTTCAAATGTTAGGGTGAGCCAAAATCCCTGTCCCTTTCTACACGTCCATCATTCAACTTTGATTTTCAGAAAAGTATAAAGTTAATAGAAGCTTAATCAGAATTTTTCGCAATACTCCTGATATGGCAACTCAATAGCTTCAAAATAATAAAAACATGGTGAAATCATCCGGTTAAAAACTATAGAAACAGAATAGCCAAGCGAAAGGATTTTCGTTCACCGTAATAAAAATGAATCTAATGTGTGTGAACTTCCTCGAAATGCTCGAACACGAACTCCTTGGTAGAAGAAATACAAAGATACGAATAAAATAACGAGAAAAATAGGCTCTTCTACGTTTTTTTATTTATCGTTCTCTCCCGAATGTACACCACCTCTTAACACTTCCCGTAGAGAATCCTTTGCTTTGTTGCCCGCAAAAATATTTAGCGCAAACAACAAACATAGTAGCTTATTACCTTCGCCGGCTAAATATTTGTAGGAAAATTCTGCCGAAAAAATTTTGCTACAAAAAATTGAAATGAACGAATTCAACCCGTAACACCGCAGCTTTGTCGAATTCAAATCCTGATCGAGTTCGATTTGCTGCAAAAAAAAAAAATCAGCAGAATGTCAATGACATCCACTCTATTTGTCAAAGAGATGCAAATATCTCCCAGTGGCTATGAATTCAGTGTTTCAATGTTCAGAGGAAAAGAAATACTAAAAAGGGTTGGCAGAAGACATCACTTAAAGTTGATAGCAATTCAAAAGCAATTAGCAAGAATACTGCAGATAAAACCAAAAATCAAGGGAAAAGATAAATTGTTGGAATGCCTCTCACAAAGAAAATTCAGGATAAATTCAGGTTTCTTAGGTTTATCCTCGTATTCTATTGGGAATTCGAATTTATGCTTCGGAAGAAATCGTCAGGTATATCATAAAAGGAAGGGTAATTAAAGATAAACGACAGGTGAATTAAAAAGAATAATGCTCTTAGGACTGTGACATTTATGTACGCTCGGAAAAACTTGATGGCATGCACTTGTGGATTGAGACAACCAGATCTGCTATGCATAGCGAAAGAGTCCCTGAAAGGCTAGACTGGGTCTTCCGCTCTCACCCTGGAACCTTGTCGGTGCTCGAGTGAAGTAAAAGCAGATTTTACCGGCAATTCAGCAAATTAGGCAGGTAAAGCAATTGCAGGTAATTCCGCCGTCCCGGGACTAAGGAGCAGCTCGTCGGGTCCGCCTCACGTAATGCATTTGGCTTTGTTGTTGGTGTGGTAGCGGTGACGTGAGATTCAGAAATAGAACACTTTAAATTCGAACAAAAGTAAAGATAAAGGTGTTCCCCAAGGACGCGCCATGCATTCGTGTTCCATTCAGAATCGTAGAGGTATATTGCATGCGCATTTGGTCTATACAATGACTTGCGGGGGCCAGCCGCTATTCAAAGTCAGCTTCTTTACCTTCTCCGACAAGTCTGGTACCAATTCAATCAACCACTGAGGGATGAAATGCTTGGATAGCTCATGCCGGGATCGATCGTCTGACCGTTAAAGTGTCAGTAGCGCCCCTTACCACTGTACCACGCGCGCCAACAGTTCGAGAGTTATTTATTTATTTGTGTACGCTGTTTGAGACAGACGTATGAGAGTGTAAAAGTCACAAAAAATCAATCAACTGACAAAACCCAAATGTGCCTAGAACAATTAATTAGTGAGAATAGAGTTTGCTGCAAAGCGCCTGAAAGAGGCCTCAGCGTGGAGGATGGGAGCAGATTTTACTAATTGAAGATAAGCAAGATAAGCAAGATAATTGAGAAAATTCTCCCGTAGACACCAAGAATGACGGGAACAAGGACAGGATTCCGAGGAGGACACTGCGAAGGGGTCGGACCGGCGGAGACGGCAGCACCATGATTAGCCTCCTATCGAATGACTCGATAGTCTGTGAGGCTCTCCGGTTACAAATTGCCCACACAGATTGAGCAAATTGAGTGTCTGGCGTGACTAAGTTCGCCCGGGAACTCCGTACATGCTCATTTCGAGCTCATTTCCGAAGGCAACCAGAAAGCTCTCAGCCAAAGAAAAACCACAACCAAGCGCGGTGATGAACTAGTAAAGGTAAAGGTACCGGCGTTGATCAGTCCCCTGAGGACGCGCCGCCGCATTCGTGTTCCATTCAAGTCGTAAATGCATAGTGAATGCGTATTTGGCCTATACAATGACCTGCGAGGGCCGGCCGCCAAACCAGGTCAGTGTCTTTACCTTCCCAGACAAGTCTAGTACCAATTTACCCGATCCCGGAGTTATGGAAGTCTTGGTTAGCCCGGGTCGGGATCGATCGCTCGACCGTGCGGATGACAGCAGCGCCTCTTACCACTGCTCCACGCGGCGAGGAACTAGTAGGATGACGATATTCGTCAATTAAAGCGTCTAACCGAGAGAAAAAGAGCGCGGGCGGAACAATGGTAGGAGGCGCTAATGACATCCACACGTTCGAGCGATCGATCTTCGCCCAAACCCTCAGGGGTCGGTTGAATTGATACCAGACTCGTCTAGGAAGGTAAAGGCACTGACTTGGTGTGAAGTCATTGTATAAGCCAAACACGCGTTCACCACCATTCTACCATAATGAATTGAATACGAATGCGCGGCGCGTCCTCAGAAGACTAATCAACGGCGTACCTCTAAATTTACCTTTAACCAGAGAAGAAAAATCCAAAAATGGTGTCTAGAAAGCTCATTGCTGTGCGCGTTGGCGGATGCAGCCGAATAAGAAATTTCACACCCTTTATTTCTTCACAAAGGCGTACTCTAATTAGTGGAGAATCCGAAAGTGCGTATTTCGGAGCCATTTCCAGAGCTCCAAGATCGAGAAATCTCCACTAAGTCCGTTCCCAGACTCAAGATTCTGCTTGAAACACCTGAAGTTCGCTTTCTCGATTTGTTATTGGTTTTGTTGATAAGATGGAAGTAGTAGTTTTCAACGAACTGATGACGATGGATGAGAAACGCGTGATATAAAAGATATGAAAAAATGTCATATAAGAATAATAACTAGTCCATTAGAAGAACGCTACTCATCAAGAATCTCATTAGTATACTAGGCACAGGTTTATAGAAATAGATCAATCCTTGTATTCTTTTGAAGGTATTCTGGTGTTCTAAATACAATGCTTTGAAATGAACTTAAAAATGAGAAAATATAAAAAACGAAAGGGGGAAATGAAGCAAAATGAAGATAAATAAGAAGTGCAATAAAATGAAAGAGTTGCTGCTAATCTGCTTAGTCTTCGCCTACTGATTAGTTTTGTCCCATTTTCGTTGCTCAGTAGTTCGAATTAGTTTAAATAAACTCATTACCAACTCACTAGTTTACTAGGTATAGGTTTATAGAAACGATTATTCTTTGTATTCTTTCGAAGGTATTCTGACGCTCTGAATGCCATGCTTTGAAATGAAGATGAAAAAATGAAAATATATAAAATGAAATAGAACAATGAAATAAAGTAAATTTAAATAAAAAAATAGAATAAAGTATACAAGAATTGCTGCTAATCCGCTTAGTCTTCGACTTCGGCTTAGTTTTGTCCCGTTTTCAGCTGCTCATTAATCCGAATTAGTTTAAATTGAATATGTAAATAAATAACGTTTAGCGTGAAAATCGAGTGCAAGAGAATATGAGAGAACGCGTAAACTACTTGAAGCTATCGGTTGCAGTATCCATACGCTTTACACGACTATGAAAAACGGATGGGAATTCTCAAATTTCACATCGGCAAAGCCTCTTAGAAGATAGCGTTCCACGGCACAAGAAAAAGGTTTTTTTCTGATGCTGAAATAGGACGTTCATCGCTCCTCCTCCGGTTGACTAGCCAGACTTGGCGGACCCAAATTGCTGAGAGCCACTTACACTTTGAGACTCTTCGCTTTTTGGTGAATCGGCATGATGGCCTGGCGCGGAATTCGGCTGGGGACGGTAAAACGACGAAGGGAACAGGGCTCGACGGCTACTCTCGGATAGCACCAGAGGCGATAAGGACTTCTTCTTCATCGGCTTTGTTCCAGATGAAACTTGAGACGGCCATTATTCATGAACAGCTGACGCTGACGTTTCTCAGTGATTAGATGAAGCTCGTAGCAGCTTATACCCAATGCGACATTCACTCGAAACCTAACGGCACTCCAAAGTCTTGACCCTGAACGGTATACCTGAGATAAACCCCGAAATATACCCTGACTGGCGCGCAAACCGGTTTATTTGTGGTTTATTTGAGTTTAATACGTGGTCCAACACACCTCACTGGTGTCGCTAGAGTTATGAGATGTTGAAATAGTAACGGCATGTAAACCCCGAACAAACCCCATAACGCATTAATGAATCAGGATTTTCGCGTCATCCTATGCAGGTATGTATGCAAACCATCGCCGCTTTAATGAAATGAAGTGTTACGCCTCGTATGGACTCTGAATAAACCCTGAATAAACCCTGGATACATCTCATAAAGTGTGTTCATGAATCATGGTTTGCAAGCCATTCGAGGCATATTTCGGGTTTATTTCAGGTATGGGAATTCTGAGCAATCTTCTACCTCAGAGAACAAACGTTTCTCGAAAAAAACTTCGTTTGCTGTGTCTACTTCTGCGTTTTATTCTGTAATATTCAGTTACCCAACAAACCCAACCGCGGTATCGGTTTGCATACCAACTTCTCACCTCAGCTTTTAAAGACACCATAATGTAATCAATCTGTTCTCTGGCGTTCAGCAAACCGTCATGATTGTTTTCCAAACGTATTGAACAGGTCACATCGATCAAATGATGCTCATTTTTCATTTTCTTACTTGTGATTTCGCATGATCTTGAGAAGATAGATAGAGGTATATAACAACGCCTCAGGGCAGCAGCTCACTAGAAAAGAATTTCTGAGCGGCGCTTGTCGAGCGGAAAGGGTCACATGCGACTACGGCGCTGAAGGTCGGCCTCGATTCCAACTGAGTTCAAAAACTTAATCTTTCAACTCCTTACTTGTGCAGGTAAAGGTAAAGGTAAAGGTAAAGGTAGAGGAATCGGCCACCGCACTTGCCTTTCATTCAGAATCGTAGACGTGGTGAGTGGGTGTTTGGTCTACACAATGACTTGCGGGGACCTGTCGTTATACCAAGTCAGTGTCTTGACCTTGCCAGACAAGTCTGGTACCAATTTACCCAACCCCGGAGGGATGGAAGACTTGGTTAGCCCTGGCGGGGATCGATTGCTCGACTGTGCAGGTCTCAGCAGCGCCTCTTACCACTACATCGGGCCCTATTTCAGGAAGAGTTGTGGAAAACTCTACGATGCGTAACTTGAAGCTATTCGTAAGAAGCCTCTCTCGTCTCGCCTCCGCATCGCCATGAGTTCAGCTATACTTTTTCATGAGAAAAAAAGTAAAAAAAAAGAAAATGTCTTGTCGAATGCTGCATAACGCCAGGGCCCGACGTTAGGTTCGTTAAAAAATTCCAATGAAAAGCGGTAATTTTTATCGTTTATATACATTTTATACCACCCAAAAAGAGCCACTAGTTGTGTTTCTGTTCAGTTCAAGATTTACTGTTTTGTTATGTTTTTTACGTGAATGTAAGCGTTTCACGCCTCAATAAAGTAAAGTAAGTAAAGTAATGTGAACGACCAGTTCAGTAAGGACGCGCCACGCACTCGTGTCCCGTTTTGAATCGTAAAGCTTTGGTGATTGTAAAAAAAACTCAGCAAAATATGTAGAAGAACACCTCATAACGATGCACATAATTAAAGCGAAACGTCACGAACGACAAGAAAACCTGGAAAATTCAAAGAAGGCTAAAGAATACACGTTTGAGAGGCAAGAAAAATTGTCTTCGTTCGAAAAGCCGATGAAGCATTTCTGATGCCGCAGGCAAAAGGCTTTTCATGGAGCGCTTTCGAGGGACTGGAACCGATTAATAGCCCAGCAGCTGTTTTCAAACACCACGCCATTATTTCTATAGGAAATATATCTTCTCCAGGGAATTCCGCGTTACAAACAATGCCGAGCTCTTCATCACATAAATATGAAGAGGAATATGACAGAGTGATCCATACAGACCAAAATATATTTTTAGCTAAATAGGTGGTGGGAGTTGTATGTAAAAAGGTGGACATAAAGGTACCGACGTTGATCGCTCCCCTATGGACACGCCATGCATTCGTGTCTCATTCAGAATCGCAGAGGCCTGCTGAATGCGTATTTGGGCTAAACAATGACCTGCAGGGGGCCTGCAGCTATACCAAGTCAGTGTCTTTACCTTCTCAGACGATTATAGCACCAATTCACGCGATCCCTGACGGATGGAAAACTTGATTAGCCCGCGCTGGGATCGATCACTCGACCGTGCGGGTGTCGGTAGCGTCTCTTACTGCTGTACCACGCGGGCCATTATTTGGAACAGACGCAGTTAAATTGTCCGATAGGCTTACCACAAGAGCCATAGATGTTGTTTTGTGCGCTGTTACTCATGTTCAGCCAAAATCACTGACTTTATTGATTTTCTTCCAGTTTTACTAATTAAGACCAGTAAACTCTATGAAAGTGCAAGAATTCTCCATCAATTTCAGAATGAAACACGCAAATAAAGTAGGTATCGAGTAAGGTTTTATTTGCATCGATGGGACAATCATTTGCTGAGAAATTGGATGGTTGAAGCCCTAGAATGGGAATGTTTTGCTTGTAGATTATGAGTGACATAGAGAAATAGAGTAAAATGTCAGCAATGAGAAGAAATAATTAAAAAGAGGAAGGGAGGCAAAAAAATAAATCCGTTCAATACGAGAAAACCTGAGAAAGAAACAAAAGCGAAAAAGAAAAGATGAAAGAGGAGTGAAAAAAAGGAACAGGAAATAAGACAAAAGCAGTCAGTAACCTACGTAGATGCTGATCATACTAGTTGAGAGCTGACTGAACGAAAGCAAAAATTAACCAAGGACATACATACATATACAACTATGTAAGTCAATTTTTTCGCATAGGGATATAAGAAATGAAAAATAAGTAGTTTTCATGCCTTGATAGTTTTGAAGCTTTTTCTCTTGCTCAAGGTCAATACTTCGATAGATTACCGCGCGTAGGTGAAGAGGGATAGGTGAAGAGCTTCCTTTCACTGCTACGAATTGTGCAGTGAATTACATTCCATTTCGTACCGCTCTTTTTCTTCGAATAAATAAACAAAGAAATAGATGAACAAACAAATAATTTGAAGGTATCAGCAATGATCAGTCCCCTAAGGACGCGCCACACATTCGTGTTCCACTCAGAATCGTAGAGGCACGGTGAACGCGTATTTGGCCTATAGAATGACTCAAGCCAGTGTCTTTGCCTTCCCAGACAAGTCTGGCACCAATTTGTCCGACCCGGGAGTAATGGAGGGCCTGAACAGTCCAGATGCGGATTGATCGTTCGATCGTGCGGGTGTCAGTAGCGCCTCTTATCACTGAACCAGGCGTACCCTCTTCATTAAATTACGAAGATATATAAATATATTCACAACTTTCTGATCAATCATTCTTGCCTTGCAAAAACGCCCCACGGGTGGGTCAAATTGTCCCAGGAAACGGTTTTTTCGACGTGATACGTTTCCGTACCATATGAATGGACATCGCCATTGTGTTCAGCGCTCTAGATAACCTTTATGGTCGAATTTCAACGTACCATAGATCAAATCAGTGGCACTGATTGAATTGGACCACCTTTGTTTACGACGTGGCTCGTTTTCGTCCGTAATTCGGAAAACGGACATCACCATCTCGTATTTAGCGCCCTCGACAACCCCTAGAGATAACGTTTGACAACGATTAAATTAAGGCCATTAAAAGTTTCCTAGAGGGAATCCGAAAGGCGGAATCCCTAGATTAGTGCCGAAGTAGTTTTGTTTTCAATGTAAATAAATGTGTTTTGGAAAGAATATTGAATTGAACCACGATGTCTGCAGCACCTCTGGGATATTTGTAATACGGTCGTTACAAAAAAAAATTGGGAGTTTGTCAAAAGTCGGAGAAAACGACACTTCGAAAGAGTACGACCCACCGGTGGGTCGTATTGTCCCATACGGCAGACAACGTACGACCCACGGGTGGGTCGTATTGTCGTCAATGTGTTAAGCAAACCAGTCGGAGCAGTGGTTGGCGGAAAGGCTATCCATGACAAGTTCAAACTTGAATATTATTAAGTGAATTTTTCCTCTTGAAAGTTTCTCCAATAACAGACTCCTCTCCAAAATGAACAACTGACGATGAGTGGACCAAGAGCTTCCTGACTATTTAAACTATTCCCAAGGCGGAAAAATTACCGAAATTAGCCGAACAAAAGGGTATCAAGCCGAGTCGGTGTGATTTTTCCGTCTTAAAATTGATTTGAAAACATCGAAACGAAAGGAAAAATCGCTAAAATTAGCCTAACAAGAGGCTAGGAGAACTAACCCTTTGTGTCGCATCATGTTGTACGGTACCTGATTCGGTTGAGCGTGCGGATTTCGCGAGGACATGTTGCAGAAGCGTGGCGCAAACTGGCTCGTCAACGAATCGGGAGGATAGAGGGAAGCGGAATATTCAACAGAATATCATCGTCGGCTATTAAATTCACCAACGACGAGGTATATAAGCTGAACGACGACGGCAGATTAGGTTTCAGGGCGCTGCGTTCGGAGAACTGACGCTGATGGCCATAAACCGGCCACAGATGGGTAGCTCAAGGAGAGAATACTTGAAAGCGGTTGCTGGGTATTTTGCTAGGTTAACGGCTAGTTATTACCCATTTTCAAGATCTATTTACCCACAATGGCGAAAGATCAACGTAATCATGTTGTGTAAAAACAAGAAAACTAGATTGCGGTGTCCTACAGATAGACAAAGTAGAAAGGGTGGAGGGCTGGGCCGGTTTGAGCTAACAATTTACCCTTACCATTTTAAACTTCGTGAGAAAATATTCCACCTAACCCAAATTTGTACTTTTTTGGTGGATTTCTCGCGAAAAATTCCCATTTTCTATGGAAAGGTGAGTGGATAGAGAAGGTACATATGAGCGAATGTGAAATAATATACGGAAATCTCAACATAAAAGACGCATTCTTGCCGGCCAGTCGAGCTTAGTAACGCTCGATAAAAGCAATTTTCGTCCAAACAGCAGGAAAATTGCTGAGTTCTTGAACTGCAAAGCTTTATCGGAAGTGCTTTGAAGTTCAATCGCGACGGATGAAAGCGCAACAAAATCGAGGGGAATCAGAGGCCGCGGCAATATTTATCCAGTTTTTTAATCTTCTCCATCTTTTCTTTAATCATTTTTGCAGTGAACACGAGTGACACGGGTGAAAGCTTCTATAACGACTTCTTTTATTGAGAAAGGAATTGATCCTGTTCAACAATTTGTTTTTTTTCCTTACAATTTTGATTAAAGGCTAAAATAGGGAGGTGTCTAGAACAGTCATTTGACAAAAATCCAATATTTCACTGAGGTATCCGTGACTTGACCAAAACGAACTCGATAGACTGATCAAATCATAAAACATAATCAATTCGCACAGCATTTATTTCTAAAATATTACACAAGGTGAATGCAATGACGTCATAAGTCATAACTCTCTCTGCAATTTCTTAAGATGTGTTTAGATCGAATTGTAAATTAAGTTTGACTGCTTTGGGCTTTATTTTAATTATTTTCACTTTTTAAAAACAAATAAATAAATTAAATTACAATTGTAACGTTACCACGAGTAAAATACAAAGTCAAAGGTAAAGGTAAGGGGAAGGTCTATACAATGACCTGCGGGGCCAGTCGCGCCACTAGGCAGTGTCTTTACCCTCCTAGATAAGTCTGTTACCAATTGACCCAACCCACGAGGGATGGAAGGCTTGGTTAGCCCTGGCGGGGATCGATCGCACGACCGTGCGGGTGTTCGTAGCGCCTTCTACCGCTGTACCACACGCGTTCAAAATGGAAGAATATAGTCAAAGCTACAATCATCGATAATTCACGTTTTGCTGAGCTCAGAACAACCCACTGATAATTCCAGATACCCGTTAACGAGGAATAGAAGCTTATAGAGTGCGATATGGTGTGACTATGCCAATGAGATGATGATGAACGGACAAACTTCAGAAGAAGCAGCGGAGAATGTTGTGGTGGCAGTCTAGACATGTCTCAACGAAAAAATCCGCCCAAAACAACAATTTCACTGAGGTGTGTCATTTTCAACTCTCAGCGGACCATTGAGACTTTGTTGATGCCCGTTCGAGCTCAACGCAATAATTGCTCAAACGTAAATTGTTGGATGAAAAATTTAATAAAACGCTGACCTTGTTTCACTTAGAAGAGCGGTGTAGCTGAAAAACTTCCCCTGCGTGGTCATCATGACGATGAACTAGGCCCTTTGGGGGGCCGGGCCTAATGGAGGCGCGGCCGCTCGACGAAAGGTCGAGAAGGTGTCAAATTCTGATGCATTAGCGGATGGCCGCTGCAGCTCTTCCAGAAAGAGTTCCTCGCCTTTAGGGTGGAGATTCTTCATTGCCATATCACCGGATGGTATAGTGGTAAGGGTCGCTACTGACACGCGCACGGTCGAGCGATTGATCCCGGCCCGGGCAAACGAAGCCTTCCGTCCCTCCGGAGCCGGGTAAATTGGTACCAGACTTGTCTTGGAAGGTAAAGGCTCTGACTTGGTATAGCGGCTCTCCCCCGCTCGTGATTTTATAGGCTAAATACGCGGTCAACAAGCTTCTACGATTCTGAATGGATCACGAGAGGGGTGGCGAGTACCTAGGGGACTGATCAACACGGGCAGCCTTACCCTTATCTTTTTACAGGTTACCGCAAACCATACCCCAGCATCATATTACCTGCGGTTCATCAGCATGCTGGAGGGTAGCTAAAGATTTTCAGCTTTGGATAATGAACGAAATCGCGACATTCGCCAACATGGAGTTTACCGCCCTTATTTCTTTTTTGCCCCGATTATATCTATTGTCGATGAGGTCAATTTTGCACGTTTTCACTTTTCCCTTTATAGGCCACAAAAATTATGAAATTTCAAAATTCGACAAACAGCTAGAGCACCTTCTGAAACTACAAGTGATTCCCTTTCGAATGCTGTGTCGAGCTCTTCAGAAGCTTCTATAGCAAGCTTACAACGGTCGCTTGAAAAAAAAAACGGCGTGAACTTATGAAACAGCCTAATATTTATATTCCCATTTGTGAACTGCGATAAAATAGAACTGCACATGTTTCACCGCGGTAACAAAACCCCTTGGAACTGGGCCCAGAATCAAACCCACTGCGCCCCAACGAATCACGGTTAACGCCCGTCCGCAGTTATTTTTAGGTGAACCAACCGATTTGTCAATGAGGAGTCTGAGTTCTGGTAAATTCCACCGTAATTGATGTCAATCAAATAGAACTATGAAAAAACCAGTACACTGAAAAAACATTGAAAAACACATGCAGAATATTTGAAAAATACGAATCACATATTAAAAATGGATAAAAAATGGCTAACTAAAGGTGAAGATGCATGGATTTGGAAATGTAGAGCAAATCGTACCTGCAACTAAAGCACAGTATGGTATATTTCATCGCTCTAGGAATAATATATAATAATAGATAATTTTTGCAGAAGATTCTGCAAAATGGATCGAAGAGGCGCGGTAACACTTGATATCAGGAGGATGTGAAATGAGATGCCGTCGTATGAAAAACAATGATGAGCGCACATAAATGCATCTGCTGGATAATTATCCCGGCGATGTTTCTTTTACCCGACAATCACCTATAAACCGAGCTTTGCCTTTCTCCTAGCTATCCAACTTCTCTGGACTTCCAATTCTATGCAGTTTATCAAACTAGGAAAAAATGAAATAAAGCACATGACGGGAAAATTCAAATTTGAACAGAGAAATTTCGAAAAAAAAAACTGGAAAACAGTGCCAGAAACAGTCATGGAACACGATAAAGGTAAAGTTATTGGCGTTGATCAGTCCCCTAAGTAGACGCCATGCATTCGGTGTCCATTCAGAATCGCAGAGGCATGGTGAATGCGTATCCGGCCTATACAATGACTTGCCTGAGCCAGCCGCTATACCATGTCAGTGTCTGTACCTTCCCAGACAAGTCTGGTACCAATTTACCCGTCTTTGAGGAGATGGAAGAATTGGTTAGCCCTTGTCAGGATCGATCACACTACCGTGCGAGTGTCTGTAGCGCCTCCTATTACTGAACCATCACTGCCCTCTTGATTAATGCTGATGAGTCCCGGGAATGGCTTTATAAATTGTTCTAGCTCGTTCATGGTAGGGACGAAACGAGCTATACTTTCTCTTTTTTTTGTTGGCTTCATTTTTGATGCTTGTTTATTGATTAAATTATAAAGATACCAGCACTCCAGCGGCCTATCCGCCGACTCAAATGAGATGGAAATTTAGGAGATTTCGGCATTATTCCACTTAATCAGTCAAAAATCCTGAGGGAGATTGAAAAGAAATGAAGCAATAATATCAGCTCCCCTGTCGATGTGGGTGCTCTTGGTGTACGGTAACGGGTAATAGCGGCGGAACCCACATGAGCCACCCATTACAAACATCGCGGTTTCGCTTATTATATAGATGTGTTCAGAACCTTATGATCATTTAATCTTGCAAATCTGGCAAAGTATTATACCAAGTCAGTGTCTTCACCTTCCCAGACAGGAACAGTACCGGACATAGTTTCTGATCACTTCCCGGAAAAGCCGCTTAGGAGCGTTCCAAAGCGGCTTTTTTCAATAACTTTGTTTAAAGTCAATTATTTGTAAAAATATACATTTATCTGAGCTCAGCAGTACGAGCTCTATCGACTGGTATTCAAAGATCTGCACAAATGCAAAATATGGCCCTTTTGCTCACCCCTCAAATCTCGCCTGGTCGGTCCCTCTGTGAATTGCCGGTCCCTCAAAGGCCGACTAGGCGAGATTTGAGGGGTCGGCAAAAGGAGCAATATTTCGCATTTGTATCAATCTCTGAATACCAATCGATAGAAATCGAGCTGCTGAGCTCAAATATATGTATATTTTTACAAATAATTGAGTTTCAACAAAGTTATTTGAAAAAAGCCGCTTTGGAACGCTCCTAAGCGGCTTTTCCGGGAAGTGATCAAAAGCTATTAGGTTGTCCAATAAGTTCTTGCGATTTTGTGTTTTGACCTGGCGTTCCTGGTTGAGACGTATTATCGTTTAGCAGTAGGGTATATAAAAGGTCAAAGGTTAGCTTATGCGTACACAACATTTTCGCTCTATATCAGCCGGTTGTTTACAACTATATGAGTCATCAAAGATTTATCTTCGTCACCGCCTTCTTCACGGATTCCAAGCTTGTCGCTTTGACTCTCATAGCTCTCGCCGTTTTGACTGGTTGGACTCACTCACTACAGGAGATGAGAAGTGGGTGTTGTAGGTCACGTACAACCAGACATGCATGGGTCCCAGCAGAGAAGAAGCCACCAGCAATTCCCAAAGGTGGGCCCAAACCGAGGAAGGAGATGCCGGGAGTTTTCTGGGACGTCCGAGGAATTCTGTACTGGAAGCTCTGTCCTTCTGGTAGTACCGTCAACAGCGAAGTGTATTGCAACCAACTGCAAAAACTCAGCGACGCTGTCCGTGTTACTCGTCCAGAAATCGACAAAATATATTTTCTCCATGATAATGCTAGACCGCACACTTCCACGTTGACCCGCCAAAAGCTGCAGATGCTGGGGTGGGAAGTGATTCCCCACCCACCCTACTTACCAGACCTTGCCCCTACTGACTACCATCTGTTCCGCTCGCTAGCTCACTTTCTGGAAGGAAAACGATACGATGATCGAGCTGCACTCGAAATCGACCTTCGCCACTTCTTCGAATCAAAACCTCCGGAGTTCTACCGCAACGGTATCCATTCCCTACCGAATCGATGGAGGACAGTCATTGACAAAGATGGGCGGTACTTCGATGGGTAAGGTTGATTCAGTCAAAATTTGTGAAACTTTGAAAATTGTTATGGAAATCGCAAGAACTTATTGGACAACCTAATATGTCCGGTACTGTACGATACCAATTTACCCGACCCCAGAGGGATGGAAGGCCTAGTAAGCCCTACCCGGGACCGATCACTCGATCGTGCGAGTGTCAGTAGCGCCTCATACCACCGTTGCCACGCCAGCCCCATAAGTGAATAAATAAATAAAAGCAGTAATAATCGATATACTTCTCATGCGGAGATTTCGCACCGTGCTGAAGGCTGGCCTCAGTGAGCATGGCGTCGGTGACGTCGCCGAGTTTCATGATGAGAAGCGGTCTGGAAACGAGACACAAAACTCACAAATGAACCAGCGACGAACGAACGACGAAACCAGAAAAATCGAAAAAAATGTGAACCGAGCAGTATCGTCCCGAGAGAGATCTGCACGCTTCAAATTGTATGGATTTAACGAGTCTAATTCGATTCGAAAGCGCATTCTCCTACATAAGAAAGCTGAACGGCGGCTGAGCGAGGGATGTCGCCGAGAGCTGCCGACGAACGATGCCCTTTCTACATGATTATCGCCCACAGACGGATTCCGACCGACCGATATTCTCCCGACGTCAATGCAAATGACGAACGCTGTTCGAGTTCGGATTGCGGAGGGCTTCGTATCAAGTATCAACGACAGAGGATTAGAGGGAACGGTAACTGAGCTGCCAAAGGTTGTCGTACGAAGGTCTCTCCAAATACAAAGTCCAATTTCGTTTTGCAGAAATGACAACTATTAATTGACAAAAAAATGCAAAATTGACAATTAACTAAATGCCTACTGTAATTATCGTGAATTCAAGTTGTATTGTCGTTTTTGCGAGTTGATATTACAGGTATGTAATAGATTATGATGTTGTAATGGTAGTTCTAGATTAATCACAAAAATCGCGGCTCACTGGGGATTCGAACCGGCGTCTCGCGCCTGTGTTGGACTCGTGCGTTAACCACTGCGCTACTGAGACGGCTCATCTTCCCAACTTTATCATTTGCTAGTCAAGTATTTATTAGTTAATTGTGGTCACAGAGTGAAATTAACGAGAACGACCTGATGAGGGTTTACCTTGTGTGGCTGTCAAAAAGGTGAGGAACTAGAGGAACAATCACAAGAAAATGAAAAATTTCAGAATTTTACTGAACTTTTTCACCCTTTGGATAGAGTACGCACTTCCGATTCCATCCATGCCTATTTTCAGTCAATAGAAATCTTACGTGTTGGGTTGAGTTACGGCAGGGGAAAAGGTAAAAACGGTTTGTTCCATTTATCTAGTGCTTTGCCATACAGTACGGTAGCTTACTCAAAGAAAAAAGAAAGAAATTAGTGCGCAGGAAAACTAAAACTATCTTTTTCCTCCTTGACGCTTTTTAGCTTCGTAGACTTGAATAAGTCAACAGCAACGAAACCATTGAATACGCAAGAGGCTTTCAGGCCTTCAATAGAGCAAGGAAACTACTTTTAGGAGGTGAATGACTTAACCCAGCAAAATTCTTGTGAAACTCGGAATGCGATATTAAAAAAATGGAGGGCTTCTTTCTCAAAGAAATGAAGAAAGAGCGCCGAGCTGATTAGTTTCTTGCTGAGCAACAACAACACCTAGTCAGGGCAATGAGAAGTCTAATAACCGGCAGAAAATAGGCGCTGGAAACGAGGCCCGGATGATGCTGGGAGGGGACTAACTGGACGAGCTGAAAGGATGCTCCGTGACAGGATCAGATGAAAGGTAAAGGTAAAGTTTAAGGTTAAAGTTAAGGTAAAATTGTCGGGGTTGATCACTCCACTAAGGATGCGCCATTCCTCTGCCTTAAATTCAGAATAGTAGAGGCATTGGGAATGCGTATTTGGCCTATATAATGACTTTCGGGGTCAGTCGCTATACCAAACAGTGTCTTAACCCTCCCAGATAAGTCTGGTATCAATTTACCCAACACTGGAAAAATTGAAGATTTGGTTAGCAAAAGTGGAGATCGATCGCTCGACCATGCGGGCGTCAGTAGCGCCTCTTACCACTGCACCACGCTCACCGGATCCAGTACTACAACCATAATGCCCCTGAGATTGGATCTTATTCTATCAGAACATCTAGACTCCACTGGTCGAGCAAAAAACGGTGCTTCCGTCAGATTGAACAAAAGAAAGAGGGGAAAACAGAAAAAAAGATAAAAAAAGAAAACAAGTTCCTAGAGAATACGCTAGGAAACGTCAAGGAAAAGGCAAGAACATCGACAGAAGAGCGATTGATGCACGTTGAATAGGCGGATTTGAGCTCGGCCGACAGCTGTTTGGCATTGATGAGGCTATTTGCTCGACAGGTTATGTGAAAGAGGCACACTTCAAGAGAGAACGTGAGTTTTGAGCACACAAAAAAAAGCTTCTGTAGAAAAACTATTCGCGCTCACAAATGTTCTTTACACCATCGACGGACATATCTTCTATGAATTGCTTAACAGCACTTCTAACGATATACTGAGACTTTTCCAGTGATATATGGATGTTTGTCCAAAGTCTCGAATGTTCTACCCAAAGTAAGCCCAGAAACATACCTCAAATGGCTAGCGCAAACCGTGGTTGATCAACGCCCAGAGGGATTTGTGTAGGGTTTATTCGGAGCTTACACGAGGTCTTGTACACCGGCACGGCGAAGGTTCGGTGACTTCAAACGGATAACGGCAGATAAACCCCGAACGAAGCACTGGGTGCGTTGATGAATCAGGGGTATTCCTGTTCGGGAGTATCTGAACCATCGTCGTGTTGATTGGTTGGGTTGCACTTCGTATCAACCCCGAATAATCATGAATAAACCACGTTGCGGTCGTTGATGAATCACGGTGTGTAGGCCATGTATGTATGTATGTTACGGGTAATTTTGCGGCAGATACGACACCGAACAGCAAGTGTAGATGATCAGCTTAAAAGAACAACTTGTAGTGAGCAAATCCAGAGATTCATGTAATGCAGACGTTGTGAGCAACTGCCGGAGACTCGGCTAAGAATGTCATGGTGGCGGAATGTGACAGGTTGTCGCTTTTTCAGCGCCTCAGAAAGAAAAGATCTCCAGTCAGATCTTAAAAAGGCAGAAATTGAATGCCTCAGGGATGCCCTTTAAGTGACCAGTGAGCAGCTGGCTACGACTAGGTCTCCGTCTTCTGATGTGTTTTGCTCAGTCGTCTTCATTGGGGCTCGACGAGCCCAAGTGGTCGTCTTTCCCTCCAGCCTTCGAGGCTGGTCGTATATGTAGCCCTCAGGGTTGTTAAGGTCTCCGTGGTAGGAAGGCGCCACCAGTGTCCACATTCATCATTGTTATACCCCCGATAAACCGAGAGATATACCCCGAACGGCGTGCAAACCGAGATTCGTGAACGTGCGCCACGGTTAAATCGGGGTTTATCGCGGGTCTATCGCACCTCGCGATGAGGCAGGGTTTGGGAGACCTATATGGTATCGAGCGGATTTATCGCCGAAAGGATTTCGGAAACCGACTAGGGTACTTTACACAGGAACTCTCCTTCCTCTGCGAGTGTCAGCGAAGATTTGTGCCTTCAACATGGAAAAGTTCCTGTCTAGTATCTTCATAATTTTCTTATCCTCATAATCGTACGAGGGCGCGCGTGGTGCAGTGGAAAGAGGCGCTACTGACACGGCCGAGCGATCGATCCCCGACCAGGATAACCAAGTCCTCCATCCCTCCGTGGTCGGGAAATTGGTACCGGACTTGCCTGCGAAGGTAAACCCACTGACTTGGTATAGCAGGCGGCCCCGCAAGTCATTGTATAGGGCCAAACACGCATTCACCACGACTCTACGATTCTGAATTGAAATAACAGTGCACGGCGCGCCTTTGGGGGACTGACCAGCGCCGACATCTTTACCTTTTACCTTTTCCTTCAAAATTTTTGTTGAATCAAAACACATACCGTGGGTAGAGAGCCGCATCGTTAATGAGCAACGTCATGGCTTAGAAATATCCTATCGTGGAGAAGGCGAGGGGTAGCAAGGCGGCGAGTGAGTGGTGCGTTAAATCGGCTCACCGCTATCGAGCTCGGCCGAAAGAAAATCCGCTGAGAACAAGTGAATACTAGAGCAGAAGTCGCGCTATTTGTCCCGAGTCGGAGTTCCGTAAACAGATCAACATCCCTGTTTAACTACTACAGCCTCGAGCACGTTCACTTTCGAACAAATCCAGAAAGAGATCCGTATGGGAAAAGATAAACGGTAAAGGTTGGAGGCATAAATTTAGTTCTAAATTCCCAAAAAGTTGTATAGGGCGCGGTTGTTTTGCTTACAGAGCGGGGATGGAATTTCTTAGATTGAGCAAATCAGTTCAAATTCCTAATACACTTGGCTAATTCAAGTCTGCTGTTAAGAGATACATACCTTTCGGGTTAGTCATCGACTATTTCCTGGGCCCAGATTCATCATTGGTAAACTCCCGATAAATCTCGAGATATAGCTCAAACGGCGCCCTCCCCCCTTTGTCTACATACTTGTCCAAAACTTCCTACGTTAAACGCAATCTCTCATCGACTCTGCCATCTGGTTCGGGCGGTTTCGGAGACCGCCCGTCCGTTCATGAATCTGGGCCCTGTTCTGTTTTAATTTTTACTAGCAATAACAGCGTTGGTTCTGAACCATTCTAAGTTTTTGTACCACTGTGTTCTTTATGCACCATATGCCTTTCGCGTGTAATAAATATATAAAGGTGTCGGCGTTGATCAGTCCTCTGAAGACGCGCCATGCATTCGTGTTCCATTCAGAATCGTAGAGACATGGTGAATGCGTATTTGGCCTATACAATGACTTGCGGGACCAACCGCTTTGCCTAGTCAGTGTCTTTACCTTCGCAGACAAGTTCTGTACCAATTTACCCAATTTCATAGGGATAGAAGGGTTGGTGAACTCACGCCAGGATCGTTCACTCGACACTGCGGATGTCAGAAGCGAATCTTACCAGCACACGATGAGATCCTCTAAGGGAAGGAAACTTTATTATTACATAATTTCCTGCAATTCAAGTTCTATATTCCACTTTTTAAAGCTGCAGTTGTTACATCATTCACCCCTGCTATTAGAACTATTTTTGTTATCTTCAAACGTTCTGCTATATAGCCCACTTGGTGTGCTTCGTATAATATGTTACTAATAAATTATTTACTGTGAATTATTATGAATGTTCTACTAACAATTTGTGTTTTTCTTCGTTTTGGTCGAGTTTCTTCTTCAGCAAATTCATGACGGTCCTACTAACCGCTTTGACTTGTATTTTTAGCACGCCAATGTGCATAATTAAATAAATAAATGAAATAAATTCACACGCCACGCTCTACCGATAAATAGGGTAACCTCGATTTATTTCTGTAACGAACTGACGCACTTAAAATGATGCATAGTGCACTGTTCGTTGTAAATATCAGAAAATATTACACTGTTTATCTTGACTTTCAATTTGACATTTAATTTTATTCTCGAAGCATGGTTTTATTCGATTATTATGCAATGCCCGATTACCATGATTACTAGCTAGTCATTAAACGGCATGGAAATAAAACAAATGGCAAAAATCGAGAAAAAGAAGAGCTGCAACGGACAAGAAGACTCTCTGGGGACGACGGACCATATCAGTGACGAGGCTTCTAGGCAGAAATTGCCGTAGGGTGTGAACGAACGTGGTTTAAGCGGCCGTGAGTGTGATTGGGAAAAACAAACGCGTTGACAAATTGTCGTCGTAAATCACTAGCTACGAGCATCATCAGCGCCACGCTCCTGAAGACAAGTCAAGCGAATTATTAGCGAATAAAAGATCGGCATTTATCAGTTCCCCAGGACGCGCCACGCACTCGTTTCCCATTCAGGATTGTGGAGGTGCGGTGAATGCGTGTAAAACTTATACAATGACTATAGGGACCAGGCGCTGTTCAGGTCGACGTCTTCCTCTTCCTAGACAACCAAGCAACCTACCCTTGGAGATATGGAAAGTCTGCTTGACCTCAGGTGGGATCGATCGCTCCACGGTGCGGGTGTCAGTAGCGCCTCTTGCGGCTGCACCGCGTTCGGCCTATGCTATTCAATAGTAAGGCAAGTTTGTAACTAGCCCGCTCTCAAGTTATTGTTAAGAAAAGGCTAAACTACGATGACGGAAACCCGGATTCAAATTTCCCGCGAGACGTGTGTTCCGTCGATTACGGTGCAGTCTACGACCGCTACACCATTAAGACGTGAAATTGCTGTGCCGAATGACAGCCATCTGGATCTTATAGTCACTGCTTCCTATTCTGTTCTATGCAGCTTCTTATTGCCGAGTAGTCTGGAGAATTAAATCACCTTTTACAGATTGCGCCGTGAGCACGGTTTTCCCAGAAAAAAAAGTAATTTTCTGGTCTAGGATCAGTGAACTTGGCAGCAATCAACTAGGAGTCCAGTTAGCACGAAATTGCGTTTTCGTTCAGTACGACCTATTCAAACACGAAAAACTGGGAACGAAATTTGCTTCGTTGCCTTTTTTCAGTTCCAGAATTTGAATTGCACTGAAGCTTTTGGCCGCAAGGACTGCTTTCCCAGAAATTGCTTGCAAGAAGAAATTTTTGAAGCGTCTTCAAAAGCAGCTCTTCAGAAACACATTGACTATGATTAGATCATAAAACGAGAACTTCGTCGAAGTAGGCGTTTAAAAACAAAATGGACCATTCGAGCTGTGCCGCTATTGTTCTAGAGCTTTGAGCGGGATTGTGTTTCAGCAGACGTAATTCTAGGAGCCCTTTTTCAGCAAAAAACCCTCTCAGTTGCCTTTCAGGTGTACAGCGACATTTCTAGTCCAATTAACTTACCACTGTTTTTTTTTTGTTAAAAATGGGGAAATTACCTAGCCAAATTGTCAAAGCCATTGTCAGACGTATTCATGAGCCTATTAACCGAAACGCCAGCGAACAGTAACTACCAAATCACAAGAACAGCACCTTTTAACACGTTGACGACTGTGTGACACAGTGCTGCGTCACACGTATTAGGCCGCGTGGGACCGTGTGACGCAATGCTGCGTCACAGTTTTGAAATTTACTTTTCTGACTTATCCCGATTTTTGGGAAATATTCGTCTGGCCACTATATACCTCATGATTAGAAATCATTGTAAACCTCATGGTCCGTAAAAACAATTCTTGGCTTCTGATTTACTGGAATTTTTGATCGTGCACTAGTTTTCTTTACAAGTAAAAACAAATAATGGTTATTGCAAGAAACGAATAAATGCAAACAAATACTGTTTACTGAAACAAAGACATAAATACAAACAAGTATTGATTATTAGAATAAACAAATAATGAACAATAAACAAATAACAATTTCCTTTTAACCTGAATAG
The DNA here is from genome assembly GCA_030553155.1 of Nippostrongylus brasiliensis. NCBI lineage: Eukaryota > Metazoa > Nematoda > Chromadorea > Rhabditida > Heligmosomidae > Nippostrongylus > Nippostrongylus brasiliensis. The sequence continues at coordinate 4,854,008 of CP130736.1, read as the reverse complement.
GGAAAAAGGACATTCTAAAGGCTCCCAGCTGTTATTTTTCTATTTTCATTGCAGAAAAGGAATAGTCGCAATCCTCGATATTACGGGACTGTATATGTAATCTTCGAGATTTACAATTCACTTCCATTTTGAAAAAAAAAATTCGCCGTATGCCGACATCATGCCACAGTCTCGGCGCGCTAGAAAATTGGTTGGTCCCACGCGCCAGACACGCGAAAAAGGCGCTGTCGTCAACGTGTTAAACTTTAGACACACACACGAAAATAGTTGTGGTGCAATAGCAGACCGCAGAAAACGAGAAAATAAAAGTCCTTTCTTTCCAACTTTCTATTACATAGTCCATGGCCCATTTGAGAACTAAGTAGACAGCTCGTTAAGAAGCAAGCACACCGACGGACAAACGATTAAATAAGAATGAAGGTGGAAGCAGCTCTCACAAAGGGGTGGGACTTCACGTGTATCAAAATACTGTACCTAATGGTTTTTTTCGAAATTTTCTTTGCCTTGTAAAAAATCTCAATCGTAAACAAATCTTTTCTGAAGAGAGAATAGATTGAAAAAACACATTAGAGACTCTCCAAACTTTCTCTGCTCGAGGAATAGTGAGATAACCGCGGAGATGTGGCGCTAGAGACTATTACAGGTTCTATCCACCAGACAGGGTGAAATAAGAGCAACAGAAAATGTAAAATACATACGATAATTAATATAAACAGGAGAAAATAACAAGGAACAATGAACGTCAAAAATTTTCAACAAAAATCTTTCTAATTCCATCGGAAATGACAGTGAATAAAATGAGCTTCAGAATTTCTTTGACGAAAAGGCTCTTGAATTATACCAAATAGGTTATCTATGATATTATCAATGTCACAATGGCGCCTAGATTCTGATCGAACTTTTTAGAATTGAAAAGTGAAGTGAATCGATTTTCTTTGACGAAATTGTCCAAGAACCCATTTCAGTGCCATTAGAAAGAACGCGATCGGACGTTCTGCAGTTTAGTAACGTGGTCCATTTTAAAATACGGCGACGGAAAAGTGATACATAAATTCTTTTCGATTGTGTGACGTAAAGGTAAAGGTAAGGGTAAAGGTGTCGACGATGATCAGCCCCTTGAGGACGCGCCATGCATTCGTGTTCTGATCAAATCGTAGTGGCACGGTGAAAGCGTATTTGGCCAATAAAATGAGTTGCGGGGCCAGCCGTTACACCAAATCAGTGCTAAAGGTCGGTAAAGGTGTCGGCGTTGATTAGTCCTCTAAGGACGCGCCGTGCATTCGTGTTCGTTTCGGAATTGTATAGCCATGGCGAACTCGAGCTTGTCCTATACAATGACTTCCTACCGCTATACTAAGTCAGTGTCTTTACCTTCCCAGACAAGTCTGGTACCAATTTATTCGACCCCGGAGGGATGGAAGGCTCGGCTAGCAGAGCGAAGATCGATCTCGGTAGCGCCTCTTACCTCTGTACCACGCACCCCCTGAAATGCTATATAGTCACCAAGATTTTCTCTTCTTGTAGTCATGAGAGATGTTGGTAGCGTCGGTCAATAATCTATGTTCCTCAATAACCCTGTCCTCAACCTAACCCATCACAAAGTATATAGTTAGCCCGGGCCGGATCGATGGCTCGACCGTACGGCTGACAGCAGCGCCTCTTACCACTGTACCACGCACGCGTATTTATGTAAGGTGTAAGGTGATAACTTCTACTTTAGAAAAGTCTTGCTATGATAGAGGAGCGATAGTAAGCCGAACGGGGCAGCCACTTCGAAACGGAGGCGAATACGCGACCTAATATGCTTTGCGCGGCCTGGATATTAAAGTCAGCACGAGCCTTTTTGCCAAGAACTCCCTCCTTCAGGCAAAACTGCACAACAAAATCAGCGAAACCTTAACAAAGACATGCAGAATGCTGAAATTGAGCAGAAATCCGTCGGAGTAATAATAATAATAATAATAATAATAATAATAATAATAATAATAATAATAATAATAATAATAATAATAATAATAACGGCTTACAAAAAACAAAAAGTGGTACGTCTAGAAGGAAAATGAGAATTAAATCACGTACCTCTTTGTTGTCGATAGTTGAAACGCGAGATGGAACGATGGCATGATGGACTACTTGGACTCAAATCGACTACTTCTGCGTAGTCTATTGTTATCTGGAAATCAGAAATCAATATATCAATATATTAATCCCAGTATGCATATTCATCACGTGAGATCACGAAATCAAAGAAAACAGGCACGAACATAGAAACTTCCTCTAAAACAACAAAACAATAAAGCTGAAATGAACCTAAGAATGAAAGGAAACACCAGAAATTGTAGAAAGGAACAAGCAAGCATGAACTTTTGGATTTTGCTATTATATTACCATTCGAGTAAATGATTATCTGGTATCAATTATCCTTGTGGTAATTTGAGATGATGAGACACTTTACCCGAAAATCTGCGACGTTACAAAAAAATGGAGGAAAAACACAAAAATAGAGAATTTATTCCGAGACGATGACTAATCAAAGAATAACTTTTGAGTTGATGAGCAATAACGACGCAAACCTCGAGCCAACCAGTTGAAGAAAGATTATTCGTTTTCTTCCTTTTTCTTAATTTTCAGTTCAATTTTAGTTTTCCTGCATTTTTCGGAAATACACAGGGCTTATCTTAACATTAAATCTTAACGCTTTAGCTCGTAAAATATACCATAAACGCTCAATGTCTTTAGGCAAGCTGGCATTAACGAGGACGGCTTAACAAGGTTGACCATGTATTATGGTCGACTACCGTGTGAGATTAATATCCAACCACTTAACCTAAAACTTTTTGAAAAAAGGGTTCTTTCGCAGCGGTTCTAGTCTACTTTCTTGAGAGAAAAGAATGTAGATGGAGTAAGATTGCCTCATTAACAACTCTGTCCAGTATCGAGGACACTTTTGTCGGCGGTTGAAGAAAAAATTGCAGCAAAATCGATTCTAATACAACTGAAACAACAGCTTCAAAGTTGAAGTCGACAAAATAATCCAGAAACACACTTTGATTTTGTTCCTTTGTTGAGGATTCGTGAATTCCTCCCATCTGCACGAAATAAATTATTTATTTGTTTACTACACTAATCAGCAACATGCCAGAAAGAGAAAACTGTGTAGCACAATAGAGAGCAAGTCGAGACAGAAAGAAATAAAATCAAATAGTTTACAAAATAGCTCGGAATACGATACGAAAATAAGCCGATAATTGTTAGTAGTAAAACGTTATCCCTACCTTGCACATGTCTTAGGGTGGGTAAATGCAACTTTCTCGAGTTACTGCTACTGCCACCAAAATATAAACCCGGATCCCGACACGACACGAATACCGCCCTGAATGGTGAGTCGAGGTCGATGCAGTTCAGTGACATGGTAGTGCACAAATAAATCTTGCAAATGTTGATCCAACTTATTAATCACTTTTAGGAGCGTTATTCCGACAAAATCAGGTTAAGAAAATCTTACATGAACTGAGTTTTTTTTCTCCCACGTCTCCTACGTGATGAGAAAGTGTTGTTGTTGATAATCATAAATCAATGATGATCAGTTACTAAGCATATAGTACTCTCAATTTCTATGGTGGTAAAATATTGCTTCCCAAATTTCTTGTGTTGTTATTATTTTTATACTACGAAGTTCTTGCCTAAAATCGTTCTGTTTCTTTTAGCTAATGTATTTGTTTTTTGAAGCACGTCTATGAGAGGCGTGAATAAATAAATAAATATAAACCCAACATCTGTGAGCAGCGCAATCAGGGTAGAAGACGAGATTTCGTTTGAATTTTCAAGTCTTTTTTTCAGAGATAATAATAATAGTAGATTTTTTCAGAGATAATAATAATAGATAATTATAATAGATAGATTCTGAACAGTATTTGTCATAGTCAACCGAAAAAAGATCAACAATCTACTGAACTGGAACAAGTACAGGAAGTAGTTAGAATGGATACTTTACCAAATGAAATTTCTGAACTTCCCAAGCAAATTCGACTGATGAAGTGCTTTCTCGGTAATGAAACAGCCTCGGGCATTAGCGAGGGCCTCTTTGGGGGCGTTCGGTGCAAAAACGCTGCGGTTTCCCTCTGATGGGTACACGGTAGATTAACCCAGGTGGCCGAGGCTCGTCTAGCTTGAATACGTCTTTTACTGAAGCTGTTGAATAGGTGAACGGAGAAAAACGAGGAAACACGCTTCAGGAAGCTCTCGACAATCTGATGGAGGCGGCCGTGACCTGAAAACAGACACAATTCGACGACGAAAAACGCCCACATGGAAATCAAGTGAATCGCTGTTGTCGGAAGAGCCGCGACGGCTGCGGATGTTCCTCCTTGTCAGTGTCCATCAAAAGAAAACGACTCAAACCCTAAGAATACTCAACAAATGGGTAAAAAGAGTAGACTCAGAAATGACAGACAGAGACAGGGACAGGCTAATGTGCACTTGTGCACTCAGAGGACTTCGATTCCTGCCTCTAGTTTTTCTCATTTTTCGTGGTCATCATCACTTATTTATTGATGACTGTAACAGTGGTGGAGGCGCCACTGACACCCGAACGGTCGACCGATCGATCCCCGCAGGGGCTAACCAAGCTTTCCATCCCTCCGGGTAAGGGTGAGTTTGCACCAGACTTGATTGGGGAGGTAAAAACACTGACTTATTTTATTTATTTATTTATTTATTTATTTATTTATTTATTTATTTATTTTATTATTTACATCAAACTCTCCGAGGAAAAACATAATAGCTAGTGCAAAACGAACGATAGCTAAAAGAAAACCAAGCAACAATGACACAAAGATGATCGTCAGGAGAACAACTGAGACCAAGAACTTTTCTATTTAAATTTTTGAGCAGAAATTTCCTGAAAGCTGACAATTAGGTCGGAACTGTGCCCTTTGCTCAATTACCCAAGTATGAGGATTTTGTGTTGGTCAGGACTATTTCATTATTTGGTTTGGTTTCCTGTATGGTTATATTATAGCGGAATTTCTTCGATTTCAGGTGGTTTTAATTATTTTTTATTGATTTTTATTTTTTAAGAGCCTCCCTATCCTGCTGATGAGTCCTGCGAAGACTCAACGGTTTCTTCTATATTTGCTGGTATAAGATTTAGGGACGAAACGAGCCTTTTTCTCTACATTTCGTTGTGTTTACTTATTGGTATAGTGGCTGACCCCCGCAAGTCACTGCATAGGTCAAATATGCATTCACCATGCCTCTACGATTCTTAATGGAACACTAATGCGTGGCGCGTCCCTAGGGGACTGACCAACGCTGGTACCTTTACCCTTACCTTCACATATAAATCTGAAAGAAACTTGTAAAATCATTCTTCGAGAGAAACAGTGCTATTTTCGGTTAAAAACTATTCGGATGACGAAAAGGGAACGTAGTTGAGCAGAAAAACGCGAGTGTGCTGTTCATTTTCTGCAACTGACATGTCTTTGGCACATTCGGCGCCGTAGCCTCAGGCGTTTTTAAACGACTCACACCGCGTTCCTCATGCATCATCTCCGAAGCTTAGTTGTTTGACGAATGAGCTATAACAGCGGATGAAAACCAGCTGAAGTACGATTTCGGCCCCATTTTCTCCAATAAGACCCAATTTTCCGTATCAGATCCGATAGATATAAACGTAGCGAGCTAAAAATCCACAAAAACGACCTTTTCAACTGGTGCCGCACCTAACCATAAGAGAACAATGACAAATAACTACGAAAACGTGAAGAACAACTAAAAAAGCGCATAAATAAAGTGACACTAACAGTGATCGATCGCTCATCATATTTCAATACCAGCCATTCAGCGATCTTCAGGCCGCCAAATGAACCTAATGAATAGTAGGAAACATAACATACGACATCTATAATAATAAATAAAACGAATAACAAAAAGCATGCAGCAAAAGACGGCGAGGAACTGACGAAATACGTCACTGGAAGTACGGTAACAGGCAATCGCGACGGGACCATACAGTTGACAAACAAACATCGTGATTTCGCTTATTTATTAGTAGGAATATATATATATATATAATATATATATATATATATATATATATATATATATATATATATATATATATATATATATATATATATATATATATATTAATATAAACAAAGAAGGCCTCCGAAGAGGTTTCAGTGTTGTCACGAAATCGAAAACGCCATTTCTGTAGAGCTTTGTGGTGATTTCGGGTTACCGGTCCCACACCGCCCACGTCCTAATGGTGTGTTGTCCGTAACAGTCTACCGCCTTTCAATCAGGTGAGCGAGTGACGTCTTAAATCGTTACACGTTTGGTAGAATCAGTTATAGGTTTCATTTGGCCCCCTTACATTACATCATCATAACCTGAAAATAACCTGGGCCCAGATTCATGAACGGACGAGCGGTCTACGAAACCCCGTCGGCGATAAACCCGATCGATACCGCAGGTTTGCGGGCACTTGTGATTCGTGAAAATCGGGGTTTCGGAGTAAATATCACGACTTCATTATCAGCCTTGATCAGTTTCGAAGATAAAGTAAGCATGATAGCTCGTCTAATGATAGCTGTTATTTTTCTTTCGACATTAATGAACTCCGAAGACGCAGTTATTCGATAAGGTTTTGAAGAAGTCCATTGAGATTCATCTAAAGTCACGTCTCAAAATTGACTACGCCCCATTACAGAAAAGATAAATTGCATCATCACAACAGAAGAAATCACCCATTATTTGAAAATGTAGCAGAGTTTTGTCTGCTCGTCTTAAATCTTTTCGCCATCTCTCATCGACTACCGTCTGGCTCTAGAAACAGTTTTACAAGTTGGTCTAAACCGCGGCGCGCGTTCACGAATATCGGTTTGCGAGCCGTTCGGGGTATATTTCGGGGTTTACAACGCCGAGACCCGTCCTGAATCCGGGTCCTGATTATCTTTCGTTCCATATGGACTACCCATAAATTTAGAAACGCTTTTACAAATGGTGGAAGGGTCTTCCATTCAGTCGCGCGGTCTGAAAATGACAAAAGCAAAATTGATGTTAGGCTTGCCCAGAAGGGTAAATTGGTGCTGAATGCTGCGAAAAAAGCATTGACGTGTCCCAAAGGCCTTCACAGAGAAAGGGTCAGTGCATGGTAGCTGGCATAAATTCTGTGCCAGCTGGACGGAAAAGCTTGACGCGTGTCGTTTTCCTTCAGTTGGTAAAGCAAAAGCACGTCGACAACTACTAAACGTTGTAAAGGTCGGTAAAGGTGTCGGCGTTGATTAGTCTTCTATGGACGCGCCGCGTATTCGTGTTCCTTTCGGAATCGTCAAGGTATGGTAAATGCGTATTTGGCCTATACAATGACTTGGGGGCGAACAGCTATAGAAAGTCAGTGTCTCTACCCTCCCACACGTGTCTGCTACCAATCTACCCAACCTGGGAGGGATGGGAGGCTTGGTTAGCCCAGGCGAGGACCGATCACTCGACAGTGCGGGTGTCAGCAGAGCCTCTCGGCGACGTTCTACAAATAGTATCACAAAATTACCCGATCAATTGGCTGTCTTCGCTCCAAAGCTAGCCGTGGGGGACGATTAGATTGCGCTGTCGAGTGACGTGCTTTATTTGGATATCCTCTTTGGCTCGACTAAGACTGCATTATGCCTCGAAACTCGAAACCCCCTTGAAAAACAGATGGATAAGCGAAATGACCCAAAAAAACCTCAACTGCAGCCTCCTCGAAAACGCTCTTCACTTACGGCTGCTTAGTGCTCGTCGCTCAATCGGACGAACTACGGGCAAGAAGGCCAAAAACATCTAAATACGCCCATTTAGCCCATGATGTTCACATAACTGCATAATTGCCGTAAGACAGTATATACCCGGGCAGGCGAAACAACCCTGTTTCGGGGCGGAAGCATTGAACGATCAAAAATTCGGGGCTTAAGTTTGTCGGCGTCTTAGCTGATAGAAATCGGGGAAAGACTGAGGGATGGATGGTGGTAAATTTATGAACTTATTCGGTCTTAAAAGAAGTGCATTCTTTCTGCAAGGAATGCCAGGTAGGGGAGCGTAGTATAGTGGTAAGAGGCGCTACCGACACCTACGCGGTGGAGTGATCGATCCCCACGAGGCTAACCAGGGTTTCCATACCTCTGGGATCGGACAAATTGCTACCAGAGTCCTCTGGGGACGTAGAGATACTGACGTGTTATAGGTCATTGTATATGTCAAATACGCATTCACCATGCCGCTGCAGTTCAGAATGGAGTACGAGTGCGTGGCGCGGCCATAACTTGCCAACGCCGACACCTTTATCTTCAATGAAAATGTAAAGACGATGAAGATATGAAATTCCAGTTTTATTACCGATTTTCTGCGGGTTACTATTGTATATCCTAGAATAGGATGTTGCAATGATGGTGCTAGGTTTATCGCCAAAATCGCACCTCAGGCGAGATTCGAACCCGCATCTCAACCTATCCGGGACTGTGCACTAACCACTATGCCACTGAGACGACCATTTACGAATCACTAGCACCTTCATTAAGCCCGAAGGCCTTTTACTTTTAGCACTCACCCCGGTGAGCCGGATTGGACATTGCACCAGTTAAACTGGAAGCATTCACAATTAACGTAAAATTCGTTTTATTACCGCTTTTCTGCGGGTTTCTATTATATATACTATGTAGAATAGGATATGTCGAGACGCGGTTCAAATCCCGCCAGCGATATTTGTGATGAAGATGTGATTTCTTACTAGGGAGAGAGAGAAACGAAGACCACCAGAACTGCTGAACTCCTGAACGATAACCAGAAAATGACTTCCTCGGTACTTCAGAAGCACGTTAGAAGGCCTATTCCTGCAGGGAACAGACCACTTCTCTTCGTCTAGCCGTTGGACGAGAGCTCTAATGTTCTTTGTGTTCCTCAAGGAGTCCAGCGGGCCGAAGCGTCAAAGATGAATCGAATCGCATTATTGGCACGAGCAAATTGATAATTAGCACGAAGACAGCTGACGGGGTCGATTCGAGAACCGCAACTGGAGGTTGGTACAAGAGCAGCGTATAGAGGTAAAAAGTAAAGGTAAAGTGGTCGATGTTGACCGAAACTAAACCACTGCCTTGAGAAAATCAGACGAGAAAGAGAATGGTAAAGGTATAGGCGCTGATCATTCCCCTAAGAGCGCGCCGCGTATCCGTGTTCCATTCAAGATCGTAGAGGCGTGGTGAGCGGCATTTTACGAATTCAGCGACTTGCGTGGTTGCAAGTTGTGAGTGTGTGTGCCTTTACCTTTCTAGACAAGTGTGGCACCAATTTACGTGAGTGCCTTTACCTTTCCAGACAAGTGTGGCACCAATTTACCCGACCCCGGAGGGATGAAACGCTTGGTTATCCTGGGCGAGGATCGATCGGTCGATCATTCTGGTGTCTGTAGCGTCTCTTACCACTGAACTACCCTCGCCCTGTACTCGTATAAAGTTGTAGCAAAGCATGAGAGAAAACTGTCTTTTCACATAAATGTGAGCGATTCCGTGCAGGTTCCAACCCGATCAATGAGGTACGCAATTGCAAAAAAAGCTGAAATCACAGAAACCCAGAGAAAAGCCCGAGCAAATTTGTGCGGTTTCGAGGAAAACGACGAAAACGTCATCGGCTCGAAAACGACGATGCACATTTCTCTTGCTAGAGGGCGGTGCCCGTGCTTCTCCGGGCTTTTTTCACGACCATAATTGCTCAGTGAATCACTGCACATTTTCCTAGTGGGGCCGTTTCGATGCAGTTTCCTCAACTGCACAAAGTGCTCGGCTTCAATGCAGCCAAATGAAACATCATGGAGTATCTTATCGCTTAACAAATGAAAATAATAAAAAAGAACAACAGAAAATTATCGAGGAATCTCGGTGCCTGATAAAGTAAGCAATCAGAGTGCAGAGCGATTCGGGAAATAGCGAACGTCATTGATGTAATTAGGCTCTACTGCAACCCTAATTAGCTTCAGGCTAGCTTCTAGGTAAACCCACAAAAGATAAAATAAAAGAAATAATACTAATAAAAAGAATAAGAATTAAGACCGGAATCAGACGAGCCATGAAAGGTGAGAAAAACGTGCTCAGTGATTGAGGGGTCTACAAAGCAAATCAATAATCAATACGAGCCCGTGCAGATCGAACAGTAGGGCGACATGTGTGAGGAAGTACAAAACAAAACATTAACTCGTTGACGACAGCGCCTTTTTCGCGTGTCTGGCGCGTGGGACCAACCGATTTTCTAGCGCGCCGAGGCTGTGGCATGATGCCGGCATACGGCGAATTTTTTTTCAAAATAGGCATACGGCGAATTTTTTTCGGCTCAAAATGAAAGTGAATAGTAAATCTCGAAGACTACATATACAGTCCTGTAATATCGAGGATTATGACTATTCCTTTTTTTTGCTCGCTAGCAATGAAAATAGAAAAATAACAGCTGGATGAGCTTTTAGAATGTCCTTTTTGTCCTATCCAGGTTAAAAGGAAATTGTTATTTGTTTATTGTTCATTATTTGTTTATTCTAATAATCAATATTTGTTTGTATTTATGTGTTTGTTTCAGTAACCAGTAATTTTGCGACAGCCTTTGTTTGTATTTATTTGTTTCTTGCAATAACCATTATTTGTTTTTACTTGTAAAGAAAACTAGTGCACAATCAAAAATTCCAGTAAATCAGAAGCTAAGAATTGTTTTTACGGACCACGAGGTTTACAATGATTTCTAATCATGAGGTATATAGTGGCCAGACAAATATTTCCCAAAAAATTGGGATAAGTCAGAAAAGTAAATTTCAAAACTGTGACGCAGCATTGCGTCACACGGTCCCACTCGGCCTAATACGTGTGACGCAGCATTGTGTCACACGGTCGTCAATGTGTTAAAAAGATAAAGATAAAGACAAAAGCAAGAGATTCCTGCAGTTCAGAAAGGTAAATGTGTCAGCGTTGATCAATCCCCTAAGGATGTGCCACGCATTCGTGTTCCATTCAAAATCGTAGAGGCATGATGAATGCGTATTTGGACTATACTTTGACTTGCGGGGGCAGCCGCTCTACCAAGTCAGCGTCTTTACCTTCCCAGACAAGTTTGGTACCCAATTGCCCGACACCGGAGTTATGGGAGGATTAGTTACCCTGGGCGAGGATCGATCGCTTGTCCGTGCGGGTGTCAGTAGCGCCCCTTACCATTGTACCACGCGCGCCAACGCTTTTTAGGAAAGAGTTCGGAAATATTTCGAGGATTCCACAGCCAATGAAAAATAGAAGAAAGATGGCAGCTCTATAAACTCACGATTTCCCTCTCTGACGATAATCTTATCGTTAGTGATTCAGGACCATTCTTACTCCTAAGTGTCTAATTTCGTTTATTTTTTCAAACACCGCTTGTCCACAAGAAATCGAAGCTTTGCAAGAAAATTATAGCTGGCACAACCTTCCGAGGAAGTACTAGTTAAATAGGGAAGAACAACTTGTAAATTGAAGAACTTGCAGAGACGACAAAGTTTCCGTTGTGTTTATGAAGTGTCAACGTTGACACTTAATCCAGACTGACTCTTGAGCATCGTTGGCGAAGAAAAGTGCAAATTAACAATGTCTAAAGTGCATAGTGCAGTGAAACATTCAATAGAAGTCTCTCTGCTGCACTAATGCAGCTGCGAAACCCTTTCTTTTCACTAGGGCGGGTACAAACTCAATTTTTTCTCTAAAAATAAATGAAGAACCAGAATAAACATCTCAAGAACTTTATTTATTTTCTTATCTTCTACGCCATGCAAAGGCGTGCTAGCAATCAAACCAAGTAAGTTAACGAGAAGAACTTCGACAAACATTGAAGACAACCATAAAAAGCAGGAGAAGAGACTGTAATATATTTTCAGTTGAAGATTAAATAAAACTAAAAGTCAAATTGAAAGCTAATACCGGACTACAGGTCTGAGGGAGTGCTCTTGATAGCATTCACCAGTTACCAAATAGACAACATTTGTCACAGCTTTCTATGCAGGAAATCCCCATCATGGAGAAGCATCTGCAAGTTTGGGCCTGCGTGGTGCAGTGATAAAAGCGCTACTGACACCTGCACGGTTGAGCGATCGATCTCGGCCCGAGCTAACGAAGCCTTCCATCCTCCGGACCCGGGTAAATAGGTACCAAACTTGTCTGGGAAAGTAAAGACACTGACTTGGTACAGCGGCTGGCCTCTGCAAGTCATTGAATAGGCCAAATACGCATTCACCGTCCCTCCACAATTATGAACGGAAAAAGAATGCGTGGCGCGTCCTTCGGGGACTTATAAAAGCCGACATCTTTACCTTTACCTTTACATACGTGAAAGCTCAAGATTTATTTATTTATTTAACACGTCAAATGACGTGCCTAAAACAAAAATAGCAGAGGGTAAAAAGAAAGACAACAAATGAAAAACCTGAACTCAAAACACAAGAAGCGATCCAGAAAGACTATGCAGGCCTCTTAAATAGTTAGGTAACGCATAACCTTTTCAATTAAATTCAGAGGATTTCATGTGGGAAAAAGAAACCAGCGCCTTCAAGTATAAGGCACTTGTTATACGTTCGCTCACACCCCAGCGTAACTCGTCCATCCAGTATCAGACACCGTGGTGCCAGACACGTTTGTACGAGTTCACCACGCCAGCGTCACCATGATAACTCGTACAAACGTGTCTGGCCCCACGGTGTCTGATACTGAATGGGCGAGTTACGCTTGGGGGTGAGCGAACGTATAACAAGGGCCTAAAGAAAACTCTTAGCGAACACCAACACGGTATCCTGAGAAGACAGCGGAAGACAAGGAAAGGACCGCTAACTCCTGTGTTAAACCGGAACAACATTAAAGAAAGAGGATAAATAAAAATAAAAAAACAACTAAGTGAAACATAATCCGAAAAATTAGTTAAGTAATGTTTGTAATGCCAGCTTAAGATCGTTAGATCCTCGTTTCCTTTCGCAACAGGGTACATCTAATTTATAGTGGAGATTCGCATAAGACGGAGTATTCTGCATAGTAGGTCAACTTTTCCTAGGGTCCTAGTCAGGGTCCTAGTCTCGCTTTTTTTTCCAATTTTTTTTCTCGCATCATCGTAGAGCCTCGACATCGTCCAAATTCTTTATCTA